>CM053597.1:174746963-174772202 GCA_028646575.1 Pseudocheirus occidentalis | reverse complement strand
GCAAGGGATAACTGTTACAACTTTACTTTCATTTACTCTCATTGAAGTTGCCTTAGGGAAGGAAAGACATAAACTCTAAACTGAGTATCTTGCCACACAGGAGAATAGTGGGGAGGGAGATGAGTGGGGGTTGATGGAGGGAAGGGTGGGGTGGGGGAAGGGGTACGGGAAGCATACATCTCAGTAAAGGGACAGGGACAGGGTAGAGAACAAAACAAGGGGGGGTGCAGGATAGGAAGGAGGGACATACAATTAGCCTCTCACAATTTGCCCACCATGGAGATGTCCTGTGTAATTACACAGGTACAGCCTGTACTGAATTGCTGCTCCTCCCAGTGGGGGTGGGTGACAGGGAAGGAATTGCACGAATCTAGTTTTTAAAGCTATACAATCAATCAAAGGCAACTGGGAAATAATACATTCAGGGACAGGGGCAGGGAGCCCCTCCCTTCCCTGCTAGAAAGCTAGAGGGATGTTGGAGGAGGGCATAAAAGGGAACAGATTGTGGGAGGGGCCTTACAGTGGGATCAATGTTCTGGGCTGGGGGGTAGGGGCAAAAAGGGGAGAAAATCTGTAACTCAAAACCTTGTGGAAATGAATGATATAACCAAGAAAATAAATTAAAATTAAAAAATAAACCAATTAGGAAACCAAAAAGAAAAAAAGAAAAAAAAGAATATGAGGGAATAAGACTAAACTAAGTGTGGCCATATAAATATATATATATATATGTGTGTGTGTGTGTGTGTGTGTGTGTGTGTGTGTGTGTGTGTGTGTGTGCACGTGTATGCATGTAAACTATGTTTAAAAAACCAACGGTAATAAATACTTTAAAAGTAAACAGTTGGACTTAGGTGAGTTCATATAACAAACACATTGCTATGATCTAAAATTTTTACATCAAATATTAAATAGCAGTGATTTTGAGGCTTTCTTTGGAGATCTACTCCACATTTTATTTTATTAGTTGGATTGGTTGAGACGGTGTCATTCAGCATTTCACCCTCCCTTTCCTCATGGTCTGAGGAAGAAGAAACAACCTTCTCTTTGTGAGAGCTAACACCTTGATATAATTCTACTGCATCACTACCATGCTCACATGCTGTCCTGCCTTCTCCCTAATACTGCTTCCATCACTCCTTCTCTACTCTTTATTTCCCCTCAACCTAAAAATATGCTCAGGTTTTCTTTTAAAAAGGGCTTCTCTTTACAGTGGTATCCCTCAAGCACTGTCCCATGCCCTCTACCAATTTCACTGCCAAGTTCCTGGGAAGAGTAATTCTCATCACTTTCTCACCACTTACTCCCTACTCCAGTCTTACTATCTGACTTCAGGCTTTGCTACTCCCCTGAAACAACTCTTGCCAAAATCACCGATGACGTCTTCCTAACAAGATCCGATGGCCTTTCTTCTGTCCTCATTTTTCTTGACCTTTTTTTGGCACATGGCACTCCTCTATTTTCTCTTTGCTCCTGGATTCTGTGACATAGCACTCTGGGGGCTTTCCTTTTAACTTTCTGCTCCCTCTTCTGTTCAGAAGACAGAAAGTTCAAGGCATGCAGAGGAGCCAGTGATAATACAGAGTCTAGCGGTGGAGTATCAGATGTAAGGCACAGTAAAGAAACCAGTGTCAGTGGATGGTGAAGGAGAATAAAGTGTGAGATGAATAAAAAGGCAGAAAGGACCACACTGGGAAAGCCTTAAAAAGTCAAATGGAGAATTGACTATTTGGTCCTGGACATAATAAGGAACCACTGTACTTGACTGTGACATGGTCAGACTAGTGCTTTAGGAAGATCAATTTGATAACTGAGTGGAGAATGATTTATTTGGAGTGGGGAGAGCCTTGAGGCACGGAGACCAAAGACCATCCAGAAGGGCACATGCTAAGGATCCTGAGGATGACACACTTAGGCTGAGCAAAGCAGAACAGAACCAAGCATGAACGTATCTCAGTCTGGGACCAGGCTAACCCTGTGCTATGTGAAATGGAGGCGATGAGTACTAAGAGTCAGCACAGGTTCACCAAGAACAAGCCTAAGCTCATTTCTTTTTCCTCTGGTCACTGGATCAAAGAAATACCACAGACATAGTATACCTGAATTTCAGCAAAGCAACTGACAGAGTCTTTCATGATACTCTTTGGGCTGGATGATAGTACAGTTAGATAGACTCAGAAATGGCTGAATGACTAGATCCCAGTAGTGGTATAATCAGTGACAATGTAAAAGAAGGTCTCTAGCAGAGGACTCCATTTTTGCCTTTGGCCTCTTAAATACTTACGTTGACAACATGGACAAAGGTATAGAGGGTAGGCATACTAAATTCACAGGCTGAGTGAAACTGGGAGGGGCAGCTAACAAACTGGATGACAGGATCAGTACAAAACTATTCTGAAAGGCTGAAATGATGGGCCGAATATGAGATGACATTTAATTAGGAACAAGTAAAGTCTTACATGGGAGACTTAGGCACCAATACCATGTTGACTCCTTATTTCATTCCCTCCAGTGACTATTCCAAACCATGTCTTTTTCCTATCCAACAAGTATTCAACCACTCCCCTTTATCTATCCCCAAGATTTACAGCAAAGAAATTATCCTTCCACTTCATCTGCCTCAAATTCCTTTAACTTGCCTCCTTCAGTCCTTAAAAACTTTTCAGTAGCATTGTCTGCCTTCTTTTTCCAACTGACTACAGAAGAGTTATGCTAACTTTTAAATAAAATGAATCTTTTTGTACCTATGTCATTGGTCTCATTTCCTTCCACCTCTGTCAGTAACTTGCTTTCTCTTGTGAATCTCACTCTCTCCTTCTCTACTGATTCTCACCATCTGCCTTTCAACATGAAGAGGTCTTCATTATTCAAAGAAAGCCTTTCCATGACAATTTTATTCTCTTATAAACACTGTTACATTTTTCTCCTGAAAGCCAGTAAAAGAGATAAAGTAAAACAATTAACAAAGGATTTGTTAGACTCAGGAGGAGAAGCTGAAGATTCTGACATATCTGAAGCCAAGGGAGTCCAGGTCAATGATGTCAACTGCTTCAGAGCTCAAGGGCGATGACTGATATGAGTGATCACATGAGTGGCATTCACATGAACCATTTCCATAGAGAAGTGAGGGCAAAAACTAAATTTCTAGGGACTGAGGAAACAATGGATGATGAAGTGAAGGCACTGGGGTGCAAACATCTTTAAGAAATTTAGTGGTAAAAGGTGCAAGAAAGAGCAGTACCAATATTCTTCCAATGAATGAATGAAAGAAAAAGCATTAATTAAGATATGTTCTATGTTCCAAGCACTGTACTAAGTACTAGGCTTGCTAATAGAAAAGAGAGAATAGTCTGTGTCCTATTAAAAGTCTAATGGGAGAGTCAACACATAAAAGGAAATGTTGGCCTGGGAAGGGCATTTGGGTTTGGAATAGTGAATGGAGAAATTCTACAAACAATAGGAACATCTAATTTGATTATGATTCTAGAACTGCAAAGAGAAAAGGGTGACAGAAGGTGTTAAGAGGGTAAAGGGAGACATGATAGGGCCCCCTAGATAGGGTGGGCACTCACAAATAAGGACAGTAGGGTCTCAGGATGAGGCTGCCAGAGATGAAAGTCCTTCAGGGAATAATCTCTGGCCCAAGACACAAGGTAGGTTGTTAGAAGTGATCAGAGAATAAAGATGCATACACCATGGACTTGGACAGAATCAAAATTACAAGGAAATTAAAGGCAACAGAAAGCTGTCGTGGTGGATATCAAGTCAGCTCTACTATATTACCAATAATGACTTGTACTTGAAAACTGGCACAAAAGACAGGCAAGAACACGCAGAGAAAGTTGTTCAGTCACAGCAAAAATGATACAGTCTTAAGAAGGGTGGTATCAAAACAGCCAAGTCCAGCATGTTGAGTAGATGATCTGAAGGGGGTTTGTGGGAAGACACAGAGGAAAATGGCACCAGATGAGAAGATATAGAGGAAGGGGCTACAAATCTTCATTGAAAAAGGAGTGTATGAGCCAATGAAACAGCAAATGCCTCAAAGTATTGAGTAAGTCTTCTGAACCTTTCTGAACTGCTGTATAACTATCAGCTTATGCAGCACCTTGGCTGGCTCTTAGGACACAGCACAGCACACTACTTATGCCTAGACAGTATTCATTTCTGTCAATACCTTTGCTAATCCAGAAAAGTAGATTTTAAATTTGAGGTAAATAGAATTCATGGGGCACAGTATCTCACCACAGGATATACTGATGAATCCTGATAACACTATATTGAGCTAAAAAAGACCTAGCACAGGTGTGGGGAATCTGTGGCCTTCTAGGTCCTCGGGCGCAGTCTTTTGATGGAGTCCAGGTTTTAAGAAAAAATCCTTTTATTAAGATGATTTGTTCTGCAATGTCTGGATTCAGTAAGAGGGCCATACTTGAGGATCTAGACAGCCACGTGTGGCCTAGAGACTGCTGGCTCCCCAAGCCCGACCTAGCACTCCCTGGGGTGCTCAGTGATGGGCAATCACATACCTCACGGTCTAGCTCACAGTTTGTTATTTACTACTGGGACATTTTCCCTTCAATGGGACAACTGTTACTTCATACCTTTAATATGACAAAATAGTACTGTTGGTCACTTGCACTGTTGTACAACTGGGTAACAGTAATCACGTAACCTCTGTGATTACAATTCAGGTTCAAGTAGTGCCATGGTGAGTAGTTGTGCAACTTTGGGATCATCATAGGGAACACTCTTTTAGAGGTACCCTCAAGCCATCGGATAGTTAGTGTTTTGTGTAATGCTGTTAAAACTTTGGGGGACATGAAGTACTTTCTAAAGCATGGAAAAAGGAAGACAAGATACTGTCTTTTTATATATGCATGTATATATATACATACGTATATATGTATATATATATACATGATATTCATATCTATCTATGTATGAATCAGTGGTACATTCCAGCAACCTTAAAAGGAGAAAAAACTTGAAGAGGCTGCTTACAACCTTAGCTTCAGACTGAGGAGGATGTGATGGTCAGTCCCAGAGATAACTGGACTCAGGACGAGGCATCAGTTAAATGGAAAGATAGCATCTGACTTAGTAGCACTGACTGGGTAATGGAGTTCCCACTGAAAACAAATCACAGGATTTCTCAGGGAGGCATCCACATCCCTTTGGGAAGAAATCATCTGGTAAGGGGCAAAGACACTGATAATGGAGTAATGGAGGTGTGCATGTGTGTGTGTGTGTGTGTGTGTGTGTGTGTGTGTGTGTGTGCTTGGTAAAATTAGGAAAAATCTGGTGAAATAAAGTCTTTGTAGCAAGCCTGGGTTAAGTGCAGCGGGGGCGGGGGGGGGAGAGAAAGCCTTCTGAGTTATACTGTATGGGGACAGACTGTTGTTAGGTTGGTAGTCAAATGATCAGCAAAAAAGAGAGGAATGAAATCAGAATGAACTGGGGATGCCCCTGGCCATATTTGGGAGCCATCAGAGACCCCGATGGTTATGACTGTTTGCAGCAGAAAGTGATGCTCTCCAGTACAAGTTAGAGGACAGAGAAAGCTCTGTAATGAGGCAATCTTTTCTCGATGAGTTCCAACACATCTTCTCATGTATGGATGACAGAGACAGTACTCATGGTCACACAGACCTCAAAAACCAAACCGAACCGAACCTAACCAACCAACCAACCATCTTTCCTAGGTCCAGTCTACCTTGCTTCATAACATAGTGTGCAGCAGGACCAGTGAGGGCTGAAGATGTGAAGCAGGACAGTAGATTGCACATAATGATTACACTCCAGGCACTTTATGACTTTTTGTACACCATCTTCCTAATGAGAAGTCTAGTCCAAAAGCATTTATTAAGTGACTACTATTTGCCAAGCACCATGCTAAGGATTAGGTATACAAAGAAAGGCAAAAGACAGTCCTGTTTCCCGGGGAGTTCACAGCCTAATTGGGAGGAGGGGGAAACATACAGACGACTATATATAAACAAATTTATGCAGGATAAATAAGAGGTGATTTCAGAGGGAAGGCACTAGGGCTAAAGATGAGCAGAGGACTTTGTAGAAGGTGGGATTTTAGCTGAGACTTGAAGGGAACTAGGGAGGCTGGGAAGTAGAGATGAAAGAGAGCATTCTAGGCACTGGGGATGGCCAGTGAAAATGCTCAGAGTTCAGAGACAGAGCATCTTGTTTGAGGAACAGCAAGGAGGTCGGCATCAATGAACTGCAGAATATATGGAGGGGAGTAAGTCATAAGGAGACTGGAAGGCCAGCAAGGGGCCAGTTTGTGAGGGCTTTGAAAACTCAGAGGAGTTTCTGTTTGACCCTGGATGTTGTTACCTCCTCTTGGGAGCCACGGGAGTTTAGCGAATGGGGTGGGGTGACATGGTCAGACTCATACTTTGGCACCTAAAGTGATCTTTGAGGAGACCAATTAGAAGAGTATTGAGATAACCCTGGTGAGAGATGATGAAGGATTGAATTACGGTAGTGGCTATGTGGCTAGAGGGAAGGGGACGTGTGCAAAAAGATGATGTTGAGAAAGAAATGACAAGTTTTGGCAACTGGCCATGTGAGGTGAGCAAGACAGAAGAACCAAGGATGATGGTGTAGTAGTAACCCAAAATATGGAAGGGCACTCCACAAAAATGCAAACAGTTTGGAAAAGGAGGGGGCTTGGTGAGAAAGAAAATGAGTTCTGTTTTGGAAATACTGAGCTCGAGATGCCTACAGAATATTCCATTCAAAATGTCCAACAGGCAGCTGATGATAGAGTTGATTATTGAACACACAGGGACTGATGAGATTACCAGATGAGACAGTATAGAAGCAAAAGAGAAGGGTGTCCAGGACAGGGTCTAGGGGACCACTGTCACTTTGATAAAGACCCATCCAAAAGAGATTAAGGAGTGGTCATATAGGGAAGGAGAGAAACAGAGGACAGCAGTGTCACAAAAATCCAGAAGAAAGTATCCATGGGGAGAAGAGGGTCAATAGTATCCAACGTTGTATAGAGGTCAAGAAGGATGGGGCCTGAGAAGCCATTAGCTTTGGCACTTAAGAAATCATTGGTAGCTTTGTAGAGAGAAGTTTCAGTTGAACCACATGGTCGGAAACCAGATTGCAAAGGGTCTGGAAAAGAGTGAAAAGAGAAGAAGTGGAAACACTAAGACTTCCCCAAGGAGTGTAGCCATGAATGGGAAGAAGGATATAGGATAAGAGTCAGTGAACACAGTAGGATCCACTCTAAAGGATGGAGGAAGACTTGACTGTGTTTGCAGACTTCAGGGAATGAATAGATTGGGAAAACAGGATAAGAGAGAGTGAAGATGATAGTGGGAGCAATCGACTAGAGAAAAGACGTCGGAATGGACTCAAAGGTGCATGAATGTTGGCAAGCAGAAAGGTCACTCTCAGACTGGAATGAAGAAGGAAATAGTAGGGGAGCAATCTAGAGGGATGTAAAATGAAGAAAAGAAGAGAAGGAATTTTCTTAAGGCCAAAAGGCCTCAAATTTTTCAGTGAAGTAAAAGGTAAAGTCTTCAGTGGAATGGGTGAAGGGAGAGAAAGAGATGGGAGGCTTGAGGAAAGATGAAAAGATTTCTAATAGCTATCATGGTGACTAGGAGAGGTAATCAATTAAGAAGATACTCAAGTGTCACCTTACTACAGTGAGGGCCCACACTCAATTAGAATGGTTTTGTTATTTTCTCAAGTTCCATGTAAGTAAAAGTGAAGGAGGGAAATAAGGGAGTAATGTGTAGTTGGGATTTGGCAAGGGACAAGGGAGCAAGGGACTCACGAGTATAAAGTAGAGTTGAATTGACTCGGTAAGGGGTCAGAATTTGGAAGGCAAGAGAGTATAGTCTTTTATTTTTTTACTTTTTTTTTTACTTTTTTTTATTTTTTTTTTTTTTGCTTTTTGGAGGGCAGTTGGGGTTAAGTGACTTGCCCAAGGTCACACGGCTAGTCTTTTGTGTTAAGTGTCTGAGGCCGGATTTGAACTCAGGTACTCCTGACTCCAGGGCAGGTGGTCTATTCACTGTGCCACCTAGCCACCCTGCAAGAGAGTATAGTCAAAGCAAGGTTAGTGGCTTGGGATGGTACCAAAGGATGAAGGTTGTGGTAAGAGCAAAGAGTAGGTTTAGATGGAATGAAATATATATAAAGATGGAAAGAGAACAAACATCATTGTCGAAGAGTTTTCAGAGATTTAAACACAGAAGAATGTTAGTGAGTAGAAGCAGGATCAAGGATATGACCACACCCCTGTATGTAGCTGAAGCAGAGACTCAGGGCATTGGAGTTAAGTAGACTGAGGAAGTGGGAAGTTAGGGTATCTGAGCAAATATTAATATGCATATTAAAGTCTTCTAGAATGAAGGAAGGAATTGGACAGAAAGGAGTTGGAAAGGAAGACTGTGAGGCAGGTACTGAACCCACTAAGAAATGAAAAAGAATGTCTGGGACTTGGGTAGAGAACAGCTATCAGAATTTAGATTGAGTGACAAATTTGCATTGAATGAACTTCAAAGAACAAAAGGTTGCTAAGTGAGACCAGTGAAGGGAAGTATGAAAGTAACACTGTAGAGTTCTGATATTACTGTCACAACCAAGTAAATCAGTGGAATGTGAGTGAAAGTATAAACTAGTAGGAAGAGTGATGAGGGAAGGAATGTCATCAGGAGGGAGCCAGGTCTCAGTGAGCACCAAGAGATGGAAGGAGCGCTAAAAGGAAAGATTTAAGATAAAAGCAAGCTTCCATATTATGGAGTGGACTTCCAGAGAGCACAGCGGAAGGGGTGGGAAGATCTGCAATGGGGCATTGCAGAAGGAAAGTTAAAGAAGATCAGAATTAGGGAGCAGACAGTTGAGGCTGGGGAGCTGGGGGTCCGTTCTCTGGCATCCAAGGTTCAGTGTCATGAGGACCTCTACGATGGCTCAGATGCTGAAGAAGTATTTCTCTGTGTATTGTTAGGATTCATTCAGACCAAGAAAAAGACTTTAAGAACAAGTTACTCAAGGAGGTGTTGGCTTGGACCAGAACCAAAAAGGCCAGAATCATGCCTCAGTCCCTTCAAGACTTGTACTGTTAATAAAAGGCTTCAGAGCATGTGTAGACCCTGAGGCCTGAATAAGAGGTTCGGTGGTATTAACTTGAGAAGCCAAGGTACTTCAAGCACATAACCCTTTTGACACTTCGTTGGCAGAGCTCTCCCTGCAGTGGGTTTGGGAGCACAGGATCCCCAGAAGGGAATTAAGTAGAGTTACATGGGGATCGAATTCTCTTTACTTAATGACTATCAGCTCAAGTTAAGCCATTACCAATTATCCCTAAAATTTCTCCTTGTGAATAAGTAGCACTCAGCATTGGGCAACTTAACTTCTGAAAAGAACCAGAAATAATCCTTCTGCCACAAAACCAAACATGGATTAAATAAGTTAAATAATCAGATTCTACCAATACAGGTGAGACAAACAAAACTGATTTCTTTACAACCAGAAAAGAGATTTTTATTAAGAAAGAAATCCAGTTCTCAGGTTTATTTCATCAGTGTTTGCTCCCTGGGACTTGTAGCTTCTCTGGATAGTTTTCCTTGACAAATGCCAATAGACTTTCCGTCAACTAAAGGGCTGTTAAAAAACATGCTGTTGTAGCCTGATTGCCGTCTTTCTCACAAAGCGATGGTGGCCATGGCCGATCCCTAGCAGTAAGTGTCCTCAATCAGAATCCATCAGAAGTTAGGAAGATGGGTTGTATCATACTTTTCTCAGGCCACTCAGTTGTGGGGCCCATGCTCAAAATGACGGCCTCTATTCTTATCCCTCCCAATAATCCCCCATTCTGCTCCCTCTCTCCACTGTCCAAGCTCCCAGGCTTCCCCACTCTGAGTTGGGCATAAGCCCCTCAGGGCAGTTATAACCTAACTATTACCTGGGCACCCATAGCAGCAGCTGCACAGGTACCATTGGGAAAACATCACCACGGGCGCCGGTACCAGCACCAGAATGCCTCCTCCCAGGGAACTTTAGGGTAGAGGCAGGTTATCAGAGGGCAAGTGCCACGATCTGGGGCAGTAATACGAGCTTCTGTTCTTAGGGCACAGTAAAGTGCCACAGTATGAGCAGCCTGGGCTGGGATCAGCATGTGCCTCTCATTACATTATCTTCCTGTCCCAAACCCATTCTTTTTCTAACCTTCTCTCTGACTGCTGAGAGAATCACCATCCAAAGGTCAATGTATTCTCAAATTCCTCACTTTGTGACTCCACGTATCCAAAAGGGCTGTCAAATCTTGTTGTTTCTACCTCCAGATCTCCCTCAGATCTGTCTCCTCTCCTATGGCTGCCAACCCGATTCCATCTTTGTCACCTCTACCTTGAACTATTACAAAAACATCCACCAGGGTCTCTTTGCTTCAACCCATATCCCATACAGATGACAAAGTGATTTTCCTAAAGCTCAGGCCTAGCCACATCATTCCCTGAATCAATAAAATCTAGCACCTCCCAACCGACTCTAGGATCAAATATCATTTCATCTATAAGTCATCTTTTAAAATGTTTCTAATTTTGATGTACATATAATATACTTTATAAAAAGATACATAAATATTTGATGTGTATTCGCAAACATTTTTTTACTGATATATTACATGATCACAAAAGTTTATACATCACTATTTTTTTTTTTGCTTTTTGGAGGGCAATTGGGGTTAAGTGACTTGCCCAAAGTCACACAGCTAGTAAGTGTGTCAAGTGTCTGAATCCAGATTTGAACTCAGGTCCTCCTGACTCCAGGTCCAGTGCTCTACTTACTGTGCCACCTAGCCCCTATGCATCATTATTTTAAAGGAAGCACATAGACACTAAATATATCTGAGTTCCTTAAAATACATAAAAGTTATTTCCTTCACAACTAAATTAAACAGATTTGTAACTGAGGATGGCCTTCAAGAGAGGCTCAGGAGGCAGTCACTTATTCAATGGAATGGATGGCAAAAATCTGTTACTTCTTTAGTTATTATTAGTTACCAAGATTTTTTTTACTCAAATAAAATGCTCCAATATATTGAAGGATGCTGAAGAACAGTAAATAGGCCTCAATGCAATCTGCATTGCTTTACACTAAATGATTTCTGGTAACTGAAAAAGTGTAAAGAACTTCTCAGTTCTGCTATTTTCCAAGCCGAAGGTAGAGTCCTAGATGATGCAAAATCTGTGAAAGAATATGCAACTGAAGTCAGATAAACAAGAAAATAGAGGTAGTATCTTAACTATAAAGTGCTCCTGCGGTCTTCACAAAACTGGGTTTATTTGAGATTTCCTCCCGTTTCTAGGGGATAGAAAAAGAGAACATTAACCTGTGACCTTCCAGGTAACATAATAAATGTTATTAGCAAAATCTAGAAGGTGGTTGCCCAACAGCGGCTCTCAGAAATGACCAATGACACATGTCATATGATTTAATAAGATGTGTCTAAGAAGCCTAATGTTGCTTAAAAGCCCATCCTCAGCGCTTTAGTTTACAAAGTCATTTCTTCACAAAATCATAACCCAATCAAATCAGACACGGAGTTAGAAAGGGCTGTGGAGGGCTGGTTAGACTCTAAATGGCCATGAAGATATGATCATAAGTAAAATGTTTATGGTTTCTAGCCCGAGGACCTTCCTTACAAACTGTGTTCAAATTCTTCGCTTTCTTTTCTGTTTTCCGACAGCTAGCTTCCTTCCAGCTTCCCCACAAGTCCATCTTGGATACTTGTTAACTCCATCAGAAAATGAGTCCTCAGAGCTTGGGAACTATGTTTGTTCCTGCTATTCATAATAAAAGACTGAAGATTATACCTTAGATACGTTTCAAGAAACATGATTTTAAAACTGTAAAAAAAAAAAAAAACCCAAAACACACAGATCAAATGACAATCAGAAAACAAGGAGGGTTTCTTTAACATACTGGAACTGGACTCTGGAATTTCTAAATAGCCTTTCCTATTTTATGCTATATGTTCTTTATGTCTATTCAAATAATACTTTGTTCCAATTTTATTCACGTAATATGTACAATGATGATTCTCATAGACCTTGTTCCTCTTCTTCATGGCTCCTATTTATAGAATTTAAATTATAGGCCTAGACTATGAAGGGCCTTATTTCCTTTGTGAAAAATCCTTTTACCGACATGAGACAAAAACAAATATAATATGTATGAATGTGCATGTATTTATGTATATACACACACACATATCTTTGTCTAAAGAGACCAAAAAAAAATATATGGGTATATGTAGATGATATAGAGTCTATATCATATATATCTATATTATAGACCATAAATGCTAGTTGCTATCTGAGTGTGCATGCATATATATACGTGTGTATACATATATATATATGTATGCACACACACATATATAGTGTATGTGCACATACACATTTGAATAACAACTGATATTTATGGCCTGTACCATATATTTTCATAATCCTTTGTTTTTAATATTAGAGCAGGGGTTCTTAACTTACTTGTGTCAGAGATCTCCTGGGTACCCTGGGGAAGCCTATGGGTCCCTTTTCAGAATGTTTTTAAATACGTGATTTTGATTACAAATGAAACGAGCTGAAGAACAAGTCTGTGGACTCCAGGTTAAAAACTACTGCTCCAGATAAACCATGTATATATCTTGTCTTCTCCATGAGACTGCCAGGCAGTCAGTTAGCATTTAGTAAGAGTTGACTGACCTAAGCCAGGAAGTTCATATCCCAAAGAGGGGAGATAATAGGCAAGAAGCTAGGTATGGATGAGTTACTTCCAGTGGAGCCAGAAGGCAGCTGAGGAGCAGGTAGAGTCAGGACCAGGAAGGGCTTCCTGGACAAGATAGGATTAAGTTGAGTTCTGAAGGGAGCCAGAGAGCCTAAGAGGTGAAGGTGAGGAGGAAGACCATTACAAGCACTGGGAATTCATGGACCACTGAAAATGCATGAAGATGGGAGATGTAGTGTTGCATTGTGAGGAACAGCAAATAGCCACTGTGGCTGGATCTTAGAATGCATGAAAGGGAGTAGATAGTGACAATACTAACAAGGTAAAAAGATGAGATCATAAAACGGCTAGAAAAGCCAAACAAAGGACCCTCTCTTTGGTATTGGAGGAAACAGGGAGCCACTGGAGTTTACTGAGTTAGGGGTTCGTGTGGTCAGATCTGCACTTTGGGAAAAATGGAGGATGGACTAGAGTGGGGAGAGACTGAAGAAGTGAAGATCAATCAGAAGGCTACTATAACTGTTCTGGTGAGGGATAATGATGATGAGGGGCTGGACTCTGGTGGTGGTTTATTGGACAGAGAGAAGAGGACTTATGCGAGAAATGTCAGGAGAGTTACAAGATTGGATATGTGATGTGGAAGGAGTGAGGGGCTAAAGATTATGTCAAGATTTATAGCCTGGGAGACATGAGGGTAGTGATGTCCTTGTCAAGAACACAAAAGTTTAGAAGAGGGGAAGGATTTTGGTGGGAAAGGGTAATAAGTTCTATTTTGGACTTGTTAAGTTTGCATGCCGATTAAGATCCAGCTCATGTTATATAGGAGGAATTGGTGATATGGGATTGAAACTCAGAAGAAAGTGAGAAACCAGGGCTAAATATATAGATCTGACAAAAGTAATGTGCAAAGAGATACTAAATGAATACAGAAGGGCTGACAAGATCATCAAGCGAGATGCTATGGTGGAAAAAGAGAAGGGGTTCAGAGCCTTTGGCAACTCTGACAGTAAGTGTGCAAGACATGAACAAAGAAACAGCAAAGTTGACTAAGAAGGAGCAGTAAGACGGATAAGAGGAGGAGACTAAGAAGAAGCAGATGGACAGATAAGAGGAGGAACCCAAAGAGCAGAGTCATAAAAACCCAGGGAGCAGAAAGTGACCATAAAGAAGTGATCAATAATATGAAATGCCACAAAGAGCATTTAAGCAGGATCTTAATCTCTGATTTATCTCTGAAAGTGATAAAATCAATAAAGTGAACCCTGAGTGACAATGACAATGAAAAGTTTACAAGCTAAAGTGCCTTCATGTGTCCTTAAGTCCTTTTAAAATATTTCCTGCTATATGAAAAACAGAGGCCATTTCAGCAGAGCCACTGGAATAACATCTCAGGGCAAAGATATGCCAATTAACATTCTTATTTACAAATAGAATGACCAAATGGGGCACTGTGAAAGAACTAAGGTGGCTTTATCTGACTGACTCTGTAGGACTCAACCTCATAGCATAGAGAACCAGGGCTGTGCTTTTCCAAATGGCACAGACAGTCTGATTTTTGTGAGGTTATTGAAATTAGGTACCGGGTCATCGTTAGCATTTATAGAGCAATGTATAATGTTTCACAATCACTTAGCAGTTAATCTAATGGACCGAGGAGTTGGAATCATTGTTCTCTAAGTGAGGAAACTGAGGTGATGAATGTGGTTATATTATCTGCTCTAAACCATCACAAAGAGAGTCATTAGCATTACTGAGATGATGACCTGGACTCCCCAATTTCTAATCCAATGGAAAAAAAATCAAGAATTTAATTAAGAGAAATCTTTACAGATCCTTAAAAATGCTCTATTTGTGCATATGAGTAGAGGGAGGTGAATCATCTTCAGCTGAGCCTATTTTTCCTCCCTAAAACAAAACAAAACTGAAGAATATTGCCGTGGTTTCTCTTATGTAAGAGATTGCAATAAAAAAAATGGCCTTTCAAATGACTGAGAAGTGGCCTTCGGATAATTTGACCAGGTGATAGGACCTCCTTTTTCACCACATGGACAAAAATCATTCACTTCATTGAACAGGATTGGTGTGGCTTTTCAATTTAGATAATTGGGCATAGAAAAGTAGTTAAATCATCCCAAATGGAGTCCTTTGGACATGCAGCTGACAGATGTTCTTCTTAATGATAAGGGCCAACTAAAAATCTATGAAAGTTTTTTTTTAACTCTTTCTTGGCGATATTTAATAGTTTGCTTAGCAACTCATTTGTCTTGAACAACTTTTATGTTCTAATAATAGAAGGTTGGACTGCATGAGTCTTTAATCTTCGCAATTATGGCATTTACTTTAAAATTCAGAAAAGAATTCTTTTAAAACAGTGCATTTTGATGCTTGAGTATTTAATGATACTTCCTAATGAAAGAAAAAATACTAAATTGGAATCATGTCTCAAAATTCGCATCGTGGACATTAGTTGTGTGTTATTCCTCCTGACGACTGCTGAGAGAAGTATTCAGTCTCCTTGTCATGCAGATGTATAGTCCATCACATGTGTTCATCGCTGGGGTCACATCTCTTTCTTTCTTCCAACCTTACAATCTATTTTGTATTTTTTCATGTTTTATGTTCATTATTTTATCTCTACAACCTGCTATTGCCCATAATTTCTATACTTCTTTTTATTCTCCCAAGCAGCCCTCCATATGCTAGGACCGTGCTGGGCACTGGGGGAATAAGTGTGACAAATAAAACCATCTCTACTCAGAAGAAACTTGCATCCTAATAGAGGGAAAAACTGGCACATACAGAAATGTATACAGCATAAGTACAAAAGGAATCAACTCAAATACATACAAAGTACTTAAAGCTTAGTTTAGGAGGGAAGGGCAACAGTTTCAGAATAGCAGGGAAAGGCTTCAGGGTACATTTTCAGGAAGAGAAAGTATGAGGTGTGGATAAGAGGATAGTGCATTCCAGGCATAGGGGATGGCCAATTCAAAAGGCAGAGGTGGGAGATGTAGGATAGTTGAGCAGCAACCACACTGGCACCACCAGGATGGCTGCTAGCACAGGTTCTTAGATCTGTTTCACTAGGAAAGATGGCTGTCAATAGGTCAACAGCCTTTTTAAATTACATTCACTAGATGAGGGAAAAAGTCAGCACCCTGCACTTCAGAGAAAATAAAAACAAAAAATACAGAGAAAATACAAGTAGAGAAATAAAGAGCAGCAGACAGGGCTTCTGACTGTCTGAGAAATTAGCACAGATTAACAGATAGATTCAACTGTCTGACCAAGGCAATACATACACAGTTACCAGAGAGAAAAGCACCAACATCTGAGTTTTTCAAAGCTGTGGGGCTCCTTATCAGCTACCCAGAGTTCCATCTGGTCAGATCACAAGAACACTCTTCCAATGAGTGATCCCCAAAGCAAAATGCCAACCTCAGAGTATATATACCCTTTTCAGAGTCAGGGGGCATCACAACCCTCCCAACTCAGTGCCTAACTAGAAATTAACAAAAGTGCAGAAAATCTTCCTACAAGCAAGCCTCCCCTAAATGGGGAGTAAACTTCCCTAAATGGGCTCCACTTGAGGCCTATTAATGAGCAGGGAAGATCTTATATCTCATTAACATTACTATAGTATGTGTGGAACAGAGAGACCAACTTGGTTGGATTGTAGAGTGAAAAAGGAAGAGTAATGTTCAGTAAGGCTGGACAGATAGGTTGGGAATAGGTTGTCTAAGGCTAAACAGAGTTTATGTTTTAATCTTTTAGGCAATAAGAGGTCATTGGAGTTGACTGAATAGCAGAATCAAATGGTCAGATCTCTGCTTAAGGAAAATGACACCACTCTGTAGGATGGACTGGAGTGATGAGAGATTTGAGGCATGGAGACCAGTTAGGAGGCTGTTGCAATCATCTAGGCAAGAGGGAATGAGGACCTAAAATAAAGTGGCAGCAGTGTGGGAAAGAAGAAGGGGTCACATGCAAAAGATGTGGTAAAGGTAGACACAGGAGGATTTGGCAAGGGACTGGATTTGTGGGATGAGATAGAATGAGGAGCAAAAGAAAATGACAAAGTTTTGAACTTTGAGACTGGAAGGCTCATGGTGTCTTTAAAAGAAATAAGCAATCTTGGAAGAAAAGAGGGATTAGGTAGAAATATAATCAGCTTCATTTTAAACATTTGAGTTTAGCAGGTCTCTGGAACCTCAAGTTCAAAACATTCAATGGTCAATTGGAGTTGTGGGATTGGATCTCAGAGAAGAGGAGTGAGAGATCTATCAGTCTATCATCTATCTATCTATCTATCTATCTATCTATCTATCTACTATCCATCCATCTATCTATTATCTATGTATCATCAATCTCTCTATCCACCATCCATCCATCTATCTGTCTGTCTGTCTATCTATCTACATATCTATATTTATCATCCATCCATCCATCCATCCATCCATCCATCTATCTATCTATCTATCTATCTATCTATCTATCTATCTATCTATCTGTCTGTCTGTCTGTCTGTCTGTCTGTCTGTCTGTCTGTCTGTCTGCCTGCCTGCCTACCTACCTATCTATGAGTCAACGGCATAGAGGTAATAACTAAACACGTGGGAGCTGATGAGATCTCCAAGAGGAGTGATAGAGGGAGAAAAGAAGAAGCTTCAGGATAGAACCTTGGAGAATAGTTAGGGGCTGTGATGTAGAGGATGAGTGAGTAAAAGAGACTGAGGAGTGGGCAGCCAGATGGTAGAATCAGGAGAGAGGAGTGTTATAACATCTCTCTTTCCCCCACATCTCCCATACAAATAGCTGCCAGTATTCCATAATATCTTCTGTATCTATCGCTTGTCTCACTCTCCACTACCACACTCTTGTCCTCAATCTCATCTCTTCTCACTCAGCCTGCTGTAACATTTTACACACACACACACACACACACACACCTCCTTATATATCTTCAAGACTCTAAACTTTTCCAATTACTCCAACACATTACTACCCAAACAACTTTCCTAATATTCTGCTCTGATCATGTCTACTCTACATCATTAGCTCCCCATTACCAGAGGACAAGTACACCAGCTCTCATTTGACCGATAAAAACCACTAAGGCTCACAAGCGTGATGTGATATGTAGGTTACATAAGTGGTAAGTATCAGAATCAAGATTTTAATAATAATAATAATAATTAATAAGTAACATTTATGTGTTATATTAACATAACATTTATAATGCTCGCTTGTGCTCAGTGCTCGACAAATACCATCTCATTTAATCCTGACAATGACCCTGGGAGGTAGGAGCTGTGATTATGCCTGTTTTACAATTCAGAAAGCTGAGGCAAACAGGAGCTAGGTGACTTGACAGCTAGTGTCCGAGACCTTCCTGATCTCAAATTCCCATATTTGAACCCAAGTCCTCTGTCTCCAGAGCCTGCCACTCTCTGTCATTCTGCCCTGATTTCTGCTGACATTGTATGTACGTACCAATTATTTTTGTGGATTTATTTTGTATCTTGCTACTTTACTGCTCAATTCGTTCTTGTTTCTCTAGGATTTTCAAAATAAACCATCATGTACTTGGCAAACAGGGACCCTCTTATCTCTTATCTCTTTTAAAAATTGCTATTATCTATCATTTCTATTACTTCTCTTCTAGCTAGAGCCAGCACTTCTGAGACTATGTCCAATAACCATGGGAAGAGAGGACATCATTGCTTTGTTTCCATACTTACTGGGAATGCTTCTTGGCTTTATCCACTCCAAACAATACTGGCTGGTAGATTTTGATATATGCATTTGTCCAAAGAAGGGTCTTTCCATGCCTACAGGCTTTAGGGTTTCTAACTTAATGTGCTATTTTAATTTGGATCCAATGTTCTATTCTATTAAGATCTTTTTGACTTGTGATTCTATTTCCCACCATATTTACTATCCCTTCCACTTTTGTGTCTGCAAATTTGGTCTGTACACATTCCACATCAGCCTCGAGATTGTTGATATGATCATAATACCAGTGACTAAAATTTGCATTTCCCTTTATAAAGCAAGATTTAAAGTATTGTTCATTTTACACACTCAGGTAAACAAAAGCAAAGACGAGCTACAAGGCTCTACTACAAATGTAATTGCACAACACAACTTCACATTCCAAGCCAGAGAGATGATGCAAATCATAATGCTAGGGGCAATACCTGTGAGCCTCCTTTATGCACTGTGGCACAGAAATTTTATAATGGCTTTGCATACATACAGTTGGGAATGATGCCCTAGACTAGAGAGTACTTGGTGTCTGCAACTCAAATTTAAAGCCTATCCTATTGCAATTAAATTGAAAAAAAAATCACACTGTACCCTAATAGGTATCAGTGTGTTAGAACTACAATTTTAATCAAAATTATGTTCATGCAGCTGCAATTAAGAATAAACATTGGTTACATTGGTAACTGGCTTAACATGGTATAGGCTGACAAATCTAATGCCTCCTGCTGGCACAGAGGTGAACTTGCATTCCCGAAGACAGATGCCCCACAGAGGACAAGCTAAAGCAAGTCCTGCCAAATTGGAGAGGCTTCTAATTCACACTTGGTGATGGACTGTCTGCCGCCTGAGGACTAGGCTTGCAAAATTCTGAAAGGCTCATCACCAGCTTGGCCACACTCTGAAGCCCCTTTTCAACACAGAAATTCTGGAAGATAATTTACACACTAAAAATATCATGGATCCTTGAAGTTTTTTGTTGAGCATGAATACCTATTAACCAGTCATGAAAAAAAATGAACTGCTAAAGCAAGTGAACTTATGTCCCAGCTAGAATGATGAATGTCCCTTCCTTTCTTTTCTCTATAGAACCAATATTTAGGTACCTGTCATACTTGAATATGTTGCTATTGATCATCATGATAATCCATTTACATTTCCTTCTCTTAGAGTTGTTGTGTTTTGTTTTGTTTTTACAATTTTTCTGTTTGATCTTTTTTGGAGTCAGGAAGGCAGGGCAATTGGAGTCAAGTGACTTGCCCAAGGTCACACAGCTAGTAAGTGTTGTTTCTGAGGCTGAATTTGAACTCAAGTCCTCCTGACTCCAGAGCTGGTGCTCTATTCACTGCGCCACCTAGTTGCCCCTAGAATTCTTTTTTAGAATACTTTTTTTTTCTTAGGTTTCTTATATATTGTACAGATGGATTTGAAATATTTCACTGGGCCATCTCACTGAGTGAAATACATTAATTCTTATCCACTTTTCAAGATGACACAGACCAGAAACTGAGGGTAAAGAAAAAAAAACTATACAGAAATTGAATCTATATCTAAGAAAGATCACTAACTGAATGGATGTTAATTGACTTCCAGGGTAGTAACAGTCCAGATCTGAACCCAGACCCTGTGACTTCAAATCTAATGTTCTTTCCACTGTACTATCCTATGCTTCCTCCCAAGCAATTTTTGGCCAAGACCAGGTCCATGTTATTGACTTGAAATTAAGGTATATGCAAGAAGAGGAAGTTTGTGTCTTAAAAGAAGCTCCTCAAAATGAAAATATTTTTAAACCGAAGACTGAGATTTGTTCTTATTGTCTTCTATCCATTATTTTCAAGAGTTTTGCAATCTTAACAGTGACACTCTGTTGTCATACAATGTTATTCTTCTAACAAACATGCGTCTTCTTCCCCTGGTTAGCTTTGTTTTTATTTACTTCCTATTTATGTTACCAGCACATGGAAGATGTTTGCATCCAGGAACAGAGTGTCTCCGTAAATTCATTCCCCTTTTAGAAACACACGAGGTCATTCTGTTGATGTCATTATTAGTAACTACTGTCTTGAAAACATTTAAATAGAGAGCTGGTGTTTTGTTTTACTTTTTTGCTTTTTGGAGGGCAATTAAGGGACTTGCCCAAAGTCACATGGCTAGTAATGAGGTTAGATTTGAACTCAGGTCCTCCTGACTCCAGGGCAGGTGCTCACCTAGCTGCCCCATGGTGTTATTTTCTTTTTTTTTTTTAATAAAATACTTTAAATCTCTTTCTCTGATTGGGGTATGTGCATTGTCAATGATCACTCATCTAAATTTAGGGAAAAAATTTTGGGCAAGCTAAGTGGGAAAAATAAATACTGTTTTCATTTGTGCTGTTTAAATCCCTGGATATCAATACATTCATATTTTAAATATGGTGACACTTGGGGGGAGAGGGAGGGTGTTAACATTTTTTACTTTTATTTACAAGCGTTCTTACCTCTCCTCGGGTACAGGGAAAGGGACTGGAGTATCTAGAAGTACAAATGGCTCCTTTCTCAAAAACATCATCCTCTAGGCCAAAGGTAGCAGAGCAGTTGGTGGCAAAATACTTGTAAGGTTTCCAAGTTTTCCCAAAATCTTGTGATCGCTCTAGAACCATTACTGCTGGTCTGGGTGACTTAAACACCATAATCAGGTGAGTGAAGTAGAACGCAGTCTCCAGGTCCAGCTGGATCTTCTCCCTGTGAGCATCTTCAGCCGACTGCCACCAAGTACGGGGAAATTGGAAGGACGAGTCTGCCATGGAGGAGGGCAGGTGAGCCAGGTGAGGATGGGCAGCATTGCACTTGTCACACTTGGGCGGCCTGCAAGTCATGTCAGTATTTTCGCTGTAGGAGCAGTACAGCTCCGTGGAGTTCCGGCCACAGGTGGTATCTGCCCAGAGTCTCCTCCCAAGAGCCAAATTTCCCATCCGAGGGTTACATGCCTTTTCACAGTGGGAACCGACTCCAGTTACACCACTCAGTCCTAAGAAAAGGAATAGGGCATGTGTTATTTGAAACCAACCCATCTAGAAAGCTGCTCTACTAACCCATTAAAGTTACAGGGGACAACATCAGCTGGCTGTGTTACGTGAGTCAAAGGAAAATACCATCCAGCGGGAGCTGGCAGAGTGCCCTACATTTCCTCTGTGAGCTTTGTTTTGACGTTCAGATGTAAAACTTAGCTAAAGAGAAGAAAAAAAAAATCCCTGGCCGGGAGTGGGGGGATGCAAACGAGAGAAAGAAGGAGGACGAGAGCTATTGGTCTTGATCTAAGCCCCTCCCCCTTTATATCTGACCTATCATAATTCATCTTCAAAGTCTCTGTAAATTAGGTATCACCAGAGAAATTATACCATTTCACAAAAGTAATTTAGTCCTTCAAATAGAGTGATGCAATCACATACATTAGAACAAAGCACTGTCAAGCAAGTCTGGGGAAATGACTCAGAAAAAATGTGGAACCTTTTCCACAATTTTTCATCCAAACAAAAAGAGAAATTTCTAACCAGAAACAATATTTGGACAATCATTATTCTAGCTGGGACATAAGTTAAAAACAGGCAAGGAGACCTCCTCTAGGGGAGCAAAGGAAAAGCTACAAATAGCTTGGACTTAAATGAGTCTCTAATCTAAAGTAAATATACAACTGAGGAAAAAGGTGGTAAGCTGCCAAATGGTAGGAAATCTTACTTTACACGCTGTTGTCGTGTCCTTCAACCTCTTTAATGCCTGCTTGCTTTACAGGAGAATGTTTACAACATTGAAGCCTCTACCATCATCTTTAAAACATTACCTTTAAGTTAAAACACCTTCTTAAAGAAACATAGTTCTACCTAATTGATTGTTTAATATATTTTGATGGTTTGAAATTATTCTAAATTATTTCATTTATTCTAAAATGAAAATAATTTGTTACAGTTGACTTTTAACTCTATATTACAATCCTTTAAATTGAGTTTACTATTCTGAATATACTATATCATCTAAATAAATACTATAAGCAAAAGAATCTATTTTTAAAGTATTCGATTGACTATAAAGAGAAGAAAATGTTAATAGTTTGAAACAGAAAAAGTAACCCAAAGCTTAAATTCTAATTAAATGTTTGGCTTCTGGGAGATATCTTTATTATTGTCCTGTCCCACAAGGCACTCAAATAACACGGTGCACTAAAGCTGGAAGGCTTTTGATTCACTATGACCACCACAAACTTCTTTAGGCATCCCTGAACCAAAAAAGAAAGGGATTCCCTGGACCCATTTTTAAGTGTCTTATTAAATTTGGTCTTAGCCCTGAGCTCTATTTGCTAATACTCGGATCCCCAAGTGGCTACAGTTAATTATGGACAGGATGCACAAATATTCCGTGTACTATGACTCACCTGTCCTATATCTCAGAGAAAACCATATACTGCCCATACAAGTATTTCTGACTTGAAACACTTGCCTTGTGGCATTTATTTACAACCTTTTGATCACTCCCATGCTTTTGCCACTATATGGTCTGAAAAAAGGAAAGGTTTATGGAAGCTCATTTTGTGGTTGTGTACATGTATGCAAAGGCTTCTGTTTTTGTAAACAGAAAACAGAACAAAATCTTAAATCATGAGATGTTCCATGGGAAAATACAGAAATGTGATATCCCTAAACTAACAAATAGCCTTGTTCCTATAGAACAAGGAGCACTAAATTACTTTAACCAATTGACAGAAGGGGCAGCTATGTGGCACAGTGGATAGAGCAAAGGCCTGTAGTCGGGAGGATCTTAGTTCAGATCGGGCCTCAGACACTATCTGTGTGACCTTAGGCAAGTCACCTGACCCTGCTTTCCTCAGTTTCCTTATCTGTAAAATGAACTGGAGAAGGGAATGGCAAACCACTCCAGTATCTATCTCTGCCCAGAAAACCACGAATGGAGTCAGAGAGAGTCAGACAGGACTGAAACAGTTCAACCACAATGAAACGGACAGCTTCCTTAGAGATCTTTGAACAGGTAACCCACGTATTTGGATTATAGAATGGATTGGATCAAGACAGAGTGGGAGGGGGGAAGAGGTCTGCTGAAACAGTCTCCCTGAGAACAAGCTGTTCTGATCTGTGCAGCAGGACAAAAGTCAGAGACAGCCCTTGAATCTATGGAAATGACAGGAGGGGAAATGACCGCCCCCCCCCTTAAACCTCCTCTTCCTCTGCTCTGTTAAGAAGTGATGCATCCAAGAAATGGGCATGTGCCTATTAAGTGCCAAGGCTGCAAACTTTCAGCACTTTGGTGTTTCCTCAGTCGCCTGAATTGCATTGACACCTTTTTGGAAAGCAGGTATCTGGGAGAATGGGGGCCAAGAGATCTTGCAAAGAGGCTTCCAAGAAACAATGAACAGCAAACTGGGAGCAGGTGGCCCGAGAACAGCTCAGGCAGAAGTGAGGAGGCTGACTATGGGGGCATCTGACGCCGCGTCGGCCTGCGGGCCAGTCTGCTGGGCCGCGGCTGACACCGCCTCCAACCTCCCGCAGAGCCTCCTCGGGGTACCAGTTCTCTGGGGACTGCCAGCCGGCTCGGCTTTGCTGAGCTCTGTGCAAATGTGAGGAGGGAGCTCCATCAGACCCCCAGGGAGGGGGCGCAGGGAGCACTAACCCCTCCCCAGAGGGGTTGCCTCCCCAAAGCCCCCGGGGAGCACTGGCCCCTCCCGAGGAAGGGGGTTCTCCCCGAAGCCCCCGGCAGGGAGGGCGCCACCTGGCTCTCCATGGCCTGGCCCGAGAGGGCTGGGGGGGTGGGGGGGGGGGCGGTGATCCGCTGACCCTGAGCCATCCCAAGTCACCGTCGCTCGCCGGCTGCCTCTCTTCCTGCACGGCCGGCCGGGGATGGCGACCTCGGCTCCTTTGTTCCCTCCCCAAGTGGCTAGACTAAGAAAAAGCAGAAGCCTAAAGCCAGAGGGGGGGTCCCGGGGCGATCGTGAGCGGCGGGCCCGGGACGCGGCCACTCGGCCGGGCTCCTCCGCTCCCCAGCTGGGCTCTAGGAGAAGGCGGCGGGGAGTGGGAAGCGGGAAGCGGGGAGCGGGGAGCTGGGAGCCGGGGAGCAGGCGCCGGCACCACCCACCTGCGGCCACTGCCGAGCAGCCCCAGAAGAGCAGGAGGCGGACGCAGCTGCCCATGGCCGGGCGCCGGCGCGGGGCGCGGGGCTCCTCCGTTTAGGGCGCGGGGATGCTGCGGCTCCGCCGGGCACGGCGCGGGAGCGGCTGGCCGGGCCCGGGCATGCCGAGCCGCCTCCCGCCGGCCCTCCGGCCCGTCCGGCCGGCCGCCCTCCCTCCCGCCGAGCTCGCGGAGACCTCTCACTTCCCGGCCTCCCCGCACTGCTGCTCTCCAGGCTCCGGCCCCGCTCTCTCCATGGGCAGCTTCACGGGATGCATTTTTATTGCTCCGACACGGCGGCGGCGGCGCTCCGGTGCCAGCCCTCCTCCCCCTCCCGCCCGCCGTCCCCCCACCCCTTCCTCCTGCCCGCCCCCCGGGCTTGACAGCCGGCCGTGCGGACAGCGGCCAGGCTCAGTACTGCAGCGGGGAGCCTCCGGGCCGCGGGGAGAGGGGGGGGGCGAGGAGGCTGCGGGGCGCCTGGGGGTTGTGGGGCACCCGGGGGGGCTGCGAGGCACCCGGGGGTAGAGGGGGCGCTGCAGGGCTCGGGAAAGGGAG
>CM053597.1:174705736-174746463 GCA_028646575.1 Pseudocheirus occidentalis | reverse complement strand
CCCCGTACCCCCCCCCCCCACCGCTGCCCTGCGGGACCCACGGGCCTCCCCCGGGAAGCTGCTGCCTTCCACCTTCTCTGGGTACATTCCTGAGAATCAGCCGACTCCCTCTCGGTCAGGTCAGGGCATGCCAAAGGGGCTCCAAAAAAGCGAAACAAGGACTAGGCTAGCGCCTCCTCAGCGTGTCCCTGCAGCCTCTTCTGGGGGCAAGGACCCGGCTCCTAGAAGTCCAGGGGCTCGAGGCAGCTGGCGAGAAGAGTCTCAGAGAAGACGGCCGGGACTGCTGGGCTTCACGGACCCAGCCCAGACTCGGGCTAGTCCGGCTCCCCAAAAGTTCAGGGGTCTGCTAAGCGGGGGCTGTTCAGGGGGCACAACTACCACTCCCGGCACTATCTTTGGGCTAACAGATAACCCAAGGCTAGGGGAAAGGACAGCGATGCCCACAGGCAGAACCATCACTCCGCGAGCCAGAGCCCGGTTGTTCTATCCATCAGTGACATGCCGGGCCACGGGGGAGCCTTTGGGGAGCAGCTCGCGAGCAGCCCCGGACTGCCAACCCGTAGCCAGAAATTGCGGCACTCAAGTGCGTGGCTCAGCATGGAAGGAAGACCCAAAGCACACTTTGTGGGGCCGAGATGGCAGCTGTACTGGGGGCGTTATCGCCACAAACAAGCCTCTGGAAAAGGACAAGAGAAATGCGGAGAGAAGCGACAGATTACAGACTTCATCAAAGGGGATTAGTGCTTCTCAATACCTTCTGGAACACGAAACAGTTCACCAAAAGCCCCCTTTGCTTGTTGTGTCCATTTGAATGTTTGGGGGCACATTTAGATCATTTACTATGACTCAGCGGGTGACATATCAGGAATTTTATAGCACCCGAGGGAGTTGAGGGTGAGGTCAGGGCAATCCACTTGGGAAACATTTATTTTATTCTATTGGCCAGCACTGGCAAAGGAGTAGTGGGGAATGTGGGCAGCAGTACAATAGCTTGAGCTTTAAAACACAGACCACTTGGGATTTAAGGGAAAAGCAAACTTGAGACAGTTATAAAATCTCAGATACTTGACGGAGATTCTCTCTCTCTTTGGCAAGGAAACATTCTCCCCATTCTAAAAGTCTTTATCGTGCATGTTTGATTCGTAAAACCATTTACAGAAGGCCCTAACACGGAAGAGAGGAGGTCCAGGAAAGACAGTGACATTCCTCCAACACTCTTCTAGAAAGGATTCTACTATGCTCAGGCATAAGGATACCATTTTTCACCATGAATTTCTATAGCATTTACAATTTTTTGTTTCTTTGTTTTTATTGAGGGGGGAAGGCAGGGCAATTGCCCAAGGTCACACGGCCAGCAAGTGTTAAGTGTCTGAGACTGGATTTGAAACTCAGGTGCTCCTGACTCCAGGGCCGGTGCTCTATTCACTGCGCCACCTAGCCGCCCAGCGTTTACAATTTGTACCACATAGATAATAAGCATTTATTAAGTGCTATATACCAGGTACTAACTAGGCTAAAGTACTGGGCGTACAAGAAGAGGCAAAACAACTTCCGTCCTCAGGGAGCTCACAATCTAATGTGAGAGACGTTTTAAAGGCAGAAATAAGATCTGCCAATGGATTAGTTTTGTGCAGTGAATAAAAGTGATGAGCCAAGATTTCAAGACTCTATATTCTAAAATTCTATGTGGTGTTGATTTGACTTGCAAAAAGCTTATGAATTTTAGACAGCGAATAAACATTTACTAAGTACATACTGTGTTTCCGACATTGTGCTAAGTATTAGGGAGACTAGTACGGAGAAACCTCCCCTGCTCTCAAGGAGCAAGAAGACTGTTCAGCTTAATTTCAGTTACCGGTTTAAATCAAGGCTTCCCCTCTATTCTCTCCCACCCCAAGTCAACGTGCCCGTAAGCAGGCTCACCTGCTGTGTAACAAAGCAGAGAGACATTAAGAGCCCCCCTTCCTTCTCTAACTGTCCGATCACAGCCGGGGTGCTGTGTTCAGATCTGGCACCGCAGCACGACTGTGACAGTTTAGCAAGCAGCTTCAGGGATAGGCAGTTCAGGCAGCCCTTTTCAGTTCTACCTTCGGAAATTTCGTTTAAAGCCCGGGTCCGTGCTACCCTGCTACTCCCTGGATGAGTCCTTTTCTGACCTTTCCGTTCCTAATCTCTAATACCCCTCTGTAGTCTCCTATGCAGAGTCTCACATGTCTCACTTTCCTATCAAACTGAGGGTAGAGACAATATCATTTTTCATAGAATCAGCTGATTAGAGCTGAAAGGGACCACAGAGGCCATCTAATCCATACTTCTCTTTTAATAAATGAGTAAAGTGAGGCCCACAGAGGCTGTCATTTGCTCAGGTGCTGGCATACCCACTGTTTTATCAGACTATTAATAAGTATTGAATTGAATAAGTAACTAACATTCTCTTCCAATTTATTTGATTATATGGTTTAGTTTTACATTGACGAAATCAACCAGGGAAAGTTTAGTTAGGTAACATTAGGCTAAAACCCTTTGAAGTAATGGACTATCAGTGGTAGACTCAAAAAGTTTCTCTTTGATGTGGTAAAAAGACGCTTGGCTTTGCCCCTTACTGTGTGACATTTCTCTATAAAATGGGTGATGTTATCTAGAGGTACAGTAAGTACAAAATGAGATAATGTCTAGTAGAGCCCTTTGTGACCATTCAAACCATTAAAAATGCCAATGATGGATCAATGGGAGAGCCCTGGAAAGTGTACTTAATATTCAGGTATAGTAATATCTCCTCACTTAACCCGAGTTCACTTATCCTCAATCGGGAACTTGGTCAAGACCTAAAAGGAAGTAAAAGAGGCCTTCAACAAGCCCAAATCGGTGGAACACGGGCATTGCACTAAATGATGCATTTTTCTAATTACAGCATCAACTCTCTTGTTTATTCTTATTTTAAACATAATTCTAACAAACTTGCCTTTCTTGTTACCCAGCCCACAGTAGAAAAGAAGCGATCAATTTAGGATCAATTAGAAAGAGCCTGCGAATGTGGGCACACTGAAAGCATTAAGAAGTGACAGCAAGGGAGAAGATGGACACAAGAACGCAGAAAGCATAGATAGCACGCTGAAGAATTATATGTCTATAGCTCCTGGAGTTATCATTGTGTCTTTTATTGCCATACATAATGGATCATAGACAGAACTGGAACACATCTTGGCCATTATCTGCTCCAGTCTCCTCCCCCTCCTCCACCCCATGCTTGAGTGCCCTTCACAATATCTCTAAGAGATGGTCACCCAGCCTCTGCTTGAACAAATCCAATTAGAGGGAGAGCAGTAGCTCGTAATAATACTGGACATTTACAGCTGTGCTTTATGTTACACAAAGGGCTTTATATACAACATCTCGTTTGAACCTTCCAACAATAAGGCAACGTACCAGACAAGTCACATGTCTTTTCAACGGCTCTCTTGCCCTTCCTAGGAACGAGCAGTCCCCAACATTTTTGGACAAAATGTCTACCCAAACTTCAATTGGTTGGTAATGCTCTGTTTCCTGAGGTTATACAGAACAAATCCAGTCTCTTTTCTATATGATAGCCCTTCAAATATTATTTTAAAAAGCTACTAAAGAATGTAAACTACTTGAAGGCAGTGATTTTTTTCATCTTCTAAATATTCAATAAATAAATAGGATGAATTAATCAATAAATATTTAAGTGTTTATTATATGTTTACCATTCACCTAAATAGCATTTTAAAAATACTTGCTGAATTGAATTGTGACCTTGAGAAGTCTTGTCACTTTCCTGGACCTTTTATGACATGACACAGTTTTTGATCAGCACATTAGCCTATTCCTTGTTCCATAGCTGGACTCTTGGTAAGCAATGTTTCCCTTGAACTGTAGCAAACACAATACACAATGCACCAGAAGTGATCTATTATCTCTCTTGCTAGGCACAGATTTATAAAGGGCAATTAGGATTACATTGGGGGTGGGGGAGTGCTTCTCGGGAAGGGAAGAATGGAAGGAAAGTCATGTTTTACCCCATTTTACACCCCTAACTCCAATTAAACTTAGGAGTTTTGTGAGATCCCCAATGCTTATCCCAATGCCTGACAAATAGAAAGTTCTTAATCAATGTTTAGTGAACCAGTAAAATCCATATTCTTTATAAGTCAACAAATCTATAAGGCTTTATTAAGTACGTACTATGCGTTGGGCTGATACCAAGAAAGACAAAGGACGGCACTTGCTCTCAAGGAGCTCACACTCTAATAAGATAGAAAATAGGCCAACAACTCTGTATAAATAATGTACATGGGGGATAAACTGGAGATAATCAACAGAGAGATGAACCAGCACTGAGGGGGGAATCACTTGAATGATGTGATTTTGAGTCATCAAGAAATCACTATAGATTATGTTCAGTACAGGTTATTTAATGAATCCATACAGTAGAGAGAGTAGATAACACATTTAAGAGATGTTCCTATCCCAAATGGTAAAATACTAATGTATCAAAGCATTAGCACTTCAGTACAACCACCACAAATTATCTGAAAAACTCACTTATATGGAAAACAACGATGAATGAATAGGGAGTTCCAGGGAAAAGAAGTTCCCCAGTCCCGAGGTTTTAAGGCTACATAGTACCCCTCTTTATATACACTGTTTCACCTTCACAACAGCCATCTGTGGGAGATGACAGGCAGAGTTCTTATTTTAGTCAGAGAAATGTGCAGAAACTTACAGTGCAGAGAGATATGAGTGCCAAGATATAATCACTCAAAAAAGAAATATCATCAGCAAGACTCAGATTTCCAGACCTTCAATTCATTGTAGTGTTAGTTCCCCCAACCACTATCCTAGAATCCTCATATACTGATGTCTGGAGAGTCCAAAGCAGAGACTTTTGCCTTCTAATAATTCTATGGGCTTCCTTCTGCCTGGCCCATGCCCTTCACATGCTCTTTGGGAATCCCATCTTGGGAATGTCCTTGAACTTCTGCCGAAGCCTCTTGCCTCTGGCACTGTTTGGCATTCAGAGTAGTGCTTCCTGGCTACAGCTGCTCATTCCTAGGAAGGGAGTGAGAGTCTTTGAAAAGACATGTGACTTGTCTGGTAAGGTAACCAATACTTTTCTTATTTAAGAAAAAAAAAGTAGTATACACTCTCTCTTATTTAAATTATATGGGGCATAGAAAAGTTGAAACAAATAAAAGGGGTAGTTTTATCATTACAGACAGAGTTACTCTGACAGGACTATGATGAAATCCAAGACAGTTTCTGTAGGGGGCAGTATCTCAGAATATTAGTATTAGAAGAAACCTCCGAGTTCATCTCTGCTAACACCTCCCTAAAATGTCATTTCTCTCTTCAGTGTTTCCTACAGTTCATCATCCAGCATTTGCTTGAACTGAAATGCTTAAGTTTGCAAAGGGTTTCACATAGATTACATTAACCCTGTGAGGCAGGTATTAATATGTCCATCTTACAGTTGAGAAATTAAGGCTCAAAAAGGTTAAAGTGACTTTTCCATGGTCACACAGTTAATAAATATCAGTGGCAGAATTTGAATCAAGGTCTTTCTGCCTCCTAGTCCAGCACTGTACCTACCTATCATAGAATCGTCCACTGTATCCTGGGACATCACCTATCATCAGAACTTATGTCTTGCCACTGGACTTCAAGGACTGAGAAAAAGTGCAAGGCTGACAGTCATGCACAACTCTGCCTCACTTAAATCCAATTCATGAGCAAGTCAAGACATCACCCCATGATGTCACTGATCTTCTTCAAAAATGAAGGACAAGCAATAATTGTCCTTCCAGTTGTCATGTTCTTGATGACCTCCAGTAATGGAGAACACTGATTACTACAGCAATTCATCCCAGTTTGGGACAGTTCTAATTACTGTCAAACTTACATTCATTTGTCCTGGTTTGCCCCCTAGGGCCACTAAGAACAACTTTAATCCATCTTTCACATTCTGAGCCAAGATGAGGGAATGAACCATTTTGAGGAATAAGATGGTGCATTACTATTTCAGATATGCTTATGGAGAATGATAATAGGACTTCTAAATGGAACTGTATCTCTCAGGCAGCTTATTGATGTGGAATGGAATTGCAATTTGAGATACATTCACATTTTGTAATCATTCACATAGGGGTGATAGTTGAAACCATTAAAATAAATGGAATCTCTAAATGAGATCAAGGACAGAGAATACTATTTAAGGCTATTTACCAGCAATGTGGCCATTTCCCCCCACTTTATAATTAGAATAATAAATTTTTACTGCTAAAGGAGCCTTTAAAGATTACTTAATTCAACCTCTTCATTTTGTTGATGAAGACACAAAGCCCCAGAGAGATTATATGAATTATACCAAGTCAAAAAGCTAGCCAGTGGGTGAATGGGTTCTAAAAAGCAGTTCTCCTAATTTTCAATACATTACTCTTTCTACTACACCACATTTCATTTTTAAAAATTCAATATTCTTCCATTTTCAGCTCTAAATTCTTTCTCTCCTTTCTCCTCCCAGTCTATCCCCCTACTCTTGCCTCCATTAAGAAGAAAAGGAAAAACAAAATCCATTACACATAACAAGTATTCATGAAACATTAATCACCTACTGGGTAGACAGATGGTCCTATGAATTGTGTGTGTGTGCATGTGTATGCATGCGCACGTGCGCGTGCACAAATGGAGAAATTAAAAGCAAGGGTCCTCATCCAAAGATCCCATGAGTTGGTTTTATGCAAAGATGCACATTGAAATCAAAGGGAAAGATCAGTTGGTGTGAGATTAGTAAGGGAAAGCTATTCCAAGATCCAGAGAATCTAGTTAAAGCCTGCCAATTGCTGCAACATTCATTATCAAATTAGGAATTCCATTCTGTTACGATGTAGAATTCAAAATAACTATTCTAATTGTATAAGAGGTTCAGTTTCATTCAATTTATATCACATGGCTACGCCTAAGGAACCCAGAAGCCAGCATTTAGCTACACACTCAACAGATCACAAACTTCATCAAAAGCTATTCCTTAGGAATTATTAAAATTTTACTTTTATAACTTTTTGAAACTGTAATTTAATTTTTTAAACTAACAAAAATGTGTTTTCTCTCCCTTTTACCCCACCATCACTGAAAAAAAGAAAAGCAAAAATCTGGTAAGAAACATGAATAGTCACGGCTAGGTGGCGCAGTGAATAGAGCATCCACCCTGGAGTCAGGAGGACCTGAGTTCAAATTCAACCTCAGACACTTAACATTTAATAGCCATGTGACCTTGGGCAAGTCACTTAACCCCAATTGCCCTACCTTCCCACCTCCAAAAAAAAAGAAAAGAAAAGAAACATGAATAGTCAAGCAAAACAAATTCCTTCATTGGCCATGTCCAAAAGCACATGCTTCATTCTGCACCTGTCTATCAAGGGCAGCATGCTTCATCACTGTAATCTTGGAGAGTCACTGCATTGAGGCCATTGCCTGTCTATCAGGAGGTGGGCAGCATGCTTCATCAGTGTAATCTTGGGGCATCACTGCATTGAGGCCACTGCCTATCTATCAGGAGGTGAGCAGCATGCTTCATCACTGTAATCTTGGGGAGACATTGCATTGATCAGAATTCTCAAGTCTTTCAAACTTGTTTGTCTTTACAATGTTGCTATTACTGCATAAATTGCTTTCTGGTTCTACTCATTTCACTGTGTATTAGATCACACAAGTCTTCCCAGGTTTCTCTGAAAACACCCCATTTATAATCTTTTAACACAACAGTATCTCGTTACATCCATATGCCATAATTTGTTTAGCTATGCCCCAACAAAACAAATGCCTCCTTAGTTTCCAGTTCTTTGCCACTACAAAAAGTCTTGCTATGTCAGTTTTGGTACAAATGGGTCTCTGCCTTTTTTCTTCAATCTCTTTGGGGAGGCCTGGTGGTGGTGCTGCTAGGTCAAAGGGTATGTACAGTTGAGTGACTTTGGGGGCATAGTTCCAAATTTCTTTCCAGAAAGGCTGGACCGATTTGGTGCTCTCCCAACAGTACAGTAATCTGGCTTTTGTTTTTTGGTGGTCTCTTCGAGATTTTTCGTTTTTTGGTTTTGGAAGCTTGGCAAATCTTATGGATGAGTTGCTTTCCTTTACAGTTACAGTGTGGCTTTTGACATTTTCTCTTAGTGATTTAGAACATTTTTTTATATAGTTGTTGATGTCTTTACGGCACTGTGAAAAAAAATTATTGAAACAGAAAGCCTATTGGAAAGGCTAACACAATGGGCACCAACTGTAGCTAGCTGTCGTTCATCATTTAAATGAGTCAGAATTTCTTACAAATATTGGATGGCTAAGGATAAGAGAGTCGGTTAAAAAAAAGCCCAAGTATTTATTTCTGTCACTTGTTAGCTTCCTATGAATTAAAGAGATCAGTATGGTACTAGGGAAAAACTTGTAAGACACAGTCCCCATTTGCAGCAACGCTAAGTACCACACATGCATATGGGTGCCATGTGTATATATGCAGGTGGATGTGTTTGATATTGGGATGTGACCCAAAACTTCTCTCTCTTTTCAGCTTCTATAGCCCCCACCCTGAGTTTATATGGGGAAATCACTTAACAGAACTCGTGTCTAAATTTCCACAGACATGGGTAAAAGTGGTCCGCAGCTCCTGTATCATGACTCAAGATAACAAATATGTTTTTAGGATACTGAATAGGCTTTATTTTACTTCACAGAAAAGACACAAAATGCAAAAGACTCACAGGAATACAAAAACAGATACAAAAAACATATAAAAGGGTTCAAAATAGACCATGAAGAATTGATATTTTTTCTCTGAATACTAGTGAGTCCTTCTTTCCTGGACCCACAAGGTCCTCCTGTACAATTACCCCTGGGCTTAGAGTGCGGCCCTGTGGTTTGAACACCCTCCCCCCTCCCCCAAGGAGAACCCATTTTGGGATTACTAGATATCAGCCACCTTCCCATCAGGCCAGTACAGTCCAAATAATTCATTGTCATAGCAGAGTGCAAAGACCAAGTTCATTACCCCTCCATGTTGGCTTTTAATGCATTGTTGCTACTCTGGTGGCCAGTTACTAGGATATTTACACTTGGGGTCACTCGTGAGCCAACTGCCAAGATTAGTGCTGGCTGTGACATCTCCCTTCTCAGAGTTAAAGGTTAGATTACAGGTTAATAGTCCCATGGAAATCCATTCTCCTCTAAGAAGCTAGGGGATACAACTGCCTAGGAACTCTTCAGGATACACGAACAAGCTTAGGTTTATCCTTGCCATGTGTCTCTCTGAAGCATCCACTCATAGCTAGACTCTTGCGATTTCTTTGGAAGACAAGTAGAAGAGGCAAAAATCCCTCCAATCCAAAATAAGGGCTCATTTTTACAAGCCATTAAAGGAGGAGACAAGAATTTTCTGATAAAAATCTATTCTCCCAAGAGTCTGAGTCGAGCAGAAGGAGGTAGTTGTCATCAGGGAAATCAGTCTTCTAGCAGGCTTCAGGGAAGAGCTCCAAACCAACCAAAGCATCGTGGAGGAAGTCCTAGTCACTGAGGTATAATCAGATCAGTAACAAAGGACATATCCATCTGCTATAGTGAGACCTGATTTTAAAAAGTCTAAAAGGCTCATCACTCTGTAAGTTTATCAGGCTCACTGGGGACTCCTTCGCTACTCTTTCTTTTTTATACCATATGTGTGCACATCCACACACACACACACACACACACACACGTATACACAAAGATGCACATAGTAGAGTAGAGGTGACTGAGATTTATTGAAGGTGATGTTAGCTGAATATAAGATCTAGCAGCTTCTAACAAGCTGTAAAGACTTTATTTAGCACTGGCCTGATGATGGACTGGGGGTCAGTTTGGTTAAATTTGGAGAAGCTCATAACCAAGTGGGTCATAAATTGATGGATTTGGGGGCTGTGACAATACTCAAATACTGCCTAATAAATCCTGAAGCACTTGCTACCCACCTTAGTGGAGACAGTGTCCACCACATTGAAATTATAGATCCTTTACTTAAATGATTGAAGTAGTAGAGTACTTTAGTACTCTAGTACATACACACACATGTGCACACATACACACACACACCTTCATGAAGGATAAAGGACTTCTGCTCCATAAGTGGGTCTACTGAGATCTTGTGCTATTGCGGTACCATAATCTTCCTTATGATGCCATGTAAAGTTGGTTTTGGGGAAAGAGAAGGAGGTGAACATCCCTGTATGATCCATTCCTCCAAATAGTTTGTATAGCTGGGAATTACATATATTAATAAGTGAATAAAGTTAACAATTGAATAAAGCCAGATATTTAATAGACTCTTGTCTCATTCCCCCTATGGTGATAAGAGCTGGGATATCTAGTGAGACAGTATATTCTAGAGCAGTGGTTCTCGACCTGTGGGTTACATCCACTTTGTAACAATGAAAATACATCCTGAATAGCAGATATTTATATTATGATTCATAATAGTAGCAAAATTATAGTTATGAAGTAGCAATGAAAATAATGTTATGGTTGGGGGTCACTGCAACATGAGAAATTGTATTAAAGGGTAGTGGCATCAGGAAGGTTGAGAACCACTGTTCTAGACTGACAAATGTATTGGCATGATGATAATGGTCTAGTGGCTACACAGAGAATGTCCATCATGCTATGATGATAGGATGTTCTTAGACTAGATATGAAAACCCTTGTACCAAAAAATGGTGACCACCTAAGTGGAAACTAGGAGACATGGAAGGCCAACAGCTACACTGTGTAAATCTGCAGGTACCTGTTACTTACTAGTAATGAGAGAAAAAGAAATAAATTGAAAGAAAATTCTAAGAAAAGACATGACCACATTTGGGACGTGTGCCATGGGAATATGGCTCAAACTCTGTGCCATCCAATGAAGGTTGTTGACTTTGGTCTACCACTTCTCTGTAACAATGAAGAGGATGTGTGGGAAGGAAAGTGGAGTGACCGGGAGAGGCAGGCTAGACGGGGAAATGGAAGGGAAGGTTGAAAGGAAACACTGGTCACGTCACGTCTAAGATTGTTCCACCTTCTAACCTAATGCTTTTATGCCTGGTCTTGTTGGCTTGAATGTTAGCTTTTGGAGCAAGTACCCTATCCATCTCTGTATTCCCAAGATTACATAGCACTAAATCAATGACTAGAGAGAATGACAATCTTCTGTTAGGAAGTGATCATATTTTCGCAGCAAAATGACAAATCTATATTTAGATAGTCCCAAAGGTAACCAGAGTACAAGTAGATCTGCCCAGGACTCACTCAGGATTTTATTTTCAAGAACTACCTAAAAAGCAGTTAGGTTGTTTGGAAAAACTCGATCATCACAAATGTGTTCTTCCTTTAAAGTGTGAACACTGAGCCAAGCTTGGAAGCAAACACTTACTACATTCTTTCATCAAGGTGGTTATGAGTATTTTGGTTGTAGCAATGCAAAAACTGTGAAGGATCTGGTTTACTTTTAAACTCCACGCCTGTTCCAAGATCACTTACTGGACCCTGGAGATGCATGGGGCATGCCAGTTCTATTTTCAGATGTTGTCTTTGGGTGAGGTATAGTCACCCAGATACCTTTGGGTACTTTGTATGTTCTTATGTGCAGCAAGTGAACTTGCTAAAACATTCTACACCTTAGATTTGGAGATAGAGAGTCCATGTCTGTATGAGAAATCAAGCAGGGATTCAAGGATTTACAGTCACCAGCTCATAAAAGAAAGAGACTACCTTGAAACTGAAATTCCTTTGCTAAAGATTCATATCCCTTGTTCATTATTGTCATAAGAAATGCCCCAGTTCTCATGCAAAAAGGGATGCTTTCTATAGACATAACCATTTTTTATCAGGGTGACAGTTATAGCTTATCTCATAAGAGACATTTTTCTCTTTTATCAGAAGTATAATACACTGCATTTAGTTTCCCTTCACTTTTTTTTTTGCTTTTTGGAGGGCAATTGGGTTTAAGTGACTTGCCCAAAGTCACTCGGATAGTAAGTATGTCAAGTGTCTGAGGTTGGATTTGAACTCAGGTCCAGGATTCTGACTCCAGAGCCGGTGCTCTACTCACTGCACCACCTAGCCACCCCCCTTTCACTTTTCCAAAGAATCAAATTCATATCAAGCAACTATACCCTCATGCTTCCCTCTTAATTCACTTTTTTTTGTCTCCTCTGCTCTCCACCTATTATTCCCCATAAGCACATTTCCCGCATGTACCATCCATCCAATTTTCTTATTCCCAGTAAAATGGCTTTCTAAATGTTCCCAAATATGAAATTGTACCTCTTACAGTCCTTCTGTGTCCTTCAGCTCTGATGAGGGAAAAAAAATCAGGGTTCAGAGACAATCATTAAAAAACCAAGTTTCTCTATCAGAACTTCAGGAGGGTGATCTTTCTCCTCACTTTCCTGGAAAAACCATCCCATTCTGGTGTGCCCTTACTCAGTGATTATGCAAAAAGAAGGTGAAGACAATGGTCATCAATGTGGGTGGGGGAAGGTAAGAAACTCCTAGGGAAAAAAAGGTGGAGTGTAGCAGTAAATCATTTACCAGCCTCTCATTAGTAGTAATAGGAAAATCATTAGTTAAGAGATAATAAAGGCAAAGTATTAGTAATAATAATGACATACAACCATAAATGCCAGTACTTTGGTTCAGCTCCCAATGAGCTCTTCAGAGTGTTGTATGGCCTCAACTGAAAAGGTGTTAAATAAGTAAAAGGGCTGCCGCCCTTTGGTTAGAAGGCCTAGAAATTACATCTGTGCTCAATAAAGTATGCCGGACCTAGTTCAATTGTGTTGAAATGATAGTGAGTTCATTTCATTCCTATGCCTTCAATTCTCTCTCTCTCTCTCTCTCTCTCTCTCACACACACACACACACACACACACACACACACACACACACACACACGGCTCCCAAATCCTATAACCTCTCCCTAGAGCTCTGGTCCTAGATTTCCCATTGGTACCTCAAACTCAAAGTGGCCCCAACTGTACTCCTCATTTCCCTCAAAAACCAACACCTCTGAGCTGTTTTTGCTCATGACACAAGCTCAGCAACAAACTTCAGGATGACCTTTGACTCTTCCCTTTTCTTCTCTCCTTGCATCCATTCATAGCCAAGTCTTGTGGATCTTATCTCTGTTCCCCTATTGTTAACTCACACTGACTCAGAAAACCTCCCAGTTCAGGCCTTCATGATCTCTTGCCTGCATCCTAAATGGTCTTTTTTATCTCCCTCCTCTTGAACCCATCTTCCATATGCCTGGAAAGAGTCTTCTTCATGCACAAGTCTGGTGATGCCACTGTAGCTCAAAAACTGAGTGGCTCTCTATTGCCCGGAGCCTGAAATACAAATGCCTTAAATGGACACTTAAGGTCCTTCACAATCTGGCTCCAACCAGCCTTTCCAGTCTGGTTTTACTTTATCTCACCTTTTAACTTTAGGCTTTGGCCAAACTTGGACTGCTCACTGTTCCTTCATCTTATTACATCCTCCCTGCATCTGTACAGACCATCCACTGTGCCTGAAATCCACTTCTTTGCTGTCCCTGCCTATGGAAACCCTTCTCTTATTTTCCAGGCACACAGTTCAGGGACCACATCCTTTCTCTGATCTCCCCCCACCTGGGGTGAATGTGGTCTCTCCTTTCCCAAGTTAGTTGCTCACATTACGTGGTCTAGAGTCTAGACTCGAGACCTTTCCTTTGATCTATTCGCACACTATCATATTTATTGTGTACATGTCTTATCCATTAGATTAGATTCCTTGAGGGCAGGGACTTGTCTTTCCTCTTTGTATTTATTCCAGCACTTGGTAGAGTGCCCAGTACAGTGCAGTTAATAAATGTTTATTGAATTGTATTGAATTAATTCGCTTTCCAGTTTGCTCCCATTCCAAGTTCAATATGAATTTTCCTGACTAAATAATTTTTATAGAATCAGAATCAAGATATAATATTCTTATTATAAAATAAAATCAAGAATAATAAAGTTGAAAAGAGCCAAAGAACCTACTGAATCCAACCTTAGCTGAACAAAAGAGTTCCCTCTATTGTAGACATCCTTAAACATTTTTGTGCCCTGGACCCCTTCGTCAGGCAGTTTGGTGAAACCTATGGCCCCCTTCTCAGAATCATGTTTTCAAAAGCATAAAACAAATCAGACAACAATGGAAAAGAATTCTGAAACACAATTACGAGAGTATTTTTAAATCCACAGATGCTGAGGGATGTACCCCTGCCACAAAGCATGTCTGCCTGATTACCATCCAATAAGGAGGGTTCTGCCTGCTAAACCAGCCCAGTCCACCTCCACATAGTCTAACGGAAAGCATTTCCTGACATTGAGCCTAAATTTGCTTCTTTTAGACTTCCACTGAGGGCTCCTGGTTTTGCTTTCTGGGAATAAACCAGATTCTCTTTCTAGATGACACTCCTTCAAACACATGAAGGTAACTCTTAGGGCTTTCCAAGTTTTATATTCCCAGTTCTTTATATTAATATGGTATGAATTCAAAGCCCATCCTGGTCACCATGCCCTGACAGGTCCTGGGAAATTCTTCAGTATAATCAAACCTGTTGCTTAGAAAGAAAGCCTTTGAGGACTTTCCCTGGTTAGAATCAATTAGATGAGGGCAGGAATTTTTCTATTTTTACCTTCATAAACCCAGTGCCTAACACAGATCTTGGTGCATGGGAAGTGTCTGAAAAATGCTTACTGATTAAATGGATACAAGAGAAGTCATTCTCTCTTATGTTACATAGAATCATAAAAGATTTTACCATCATAAGGGCACGGTTTGAGTTCCAGTCATGTCACTTCCTAATAAGTTTGTGACTTTGGTTTTACTCTCTCTCTGAGCATCAGATTTATCCTCTGTAAGATAGCTGGATAAGGCATTATCTTTATTGATAACAAGATTTGCAGTGCACACCTCAAAGGTTTTTGTAAAGATCAGATAAAGTCCTATGCTGTAAAGCGCTCTGTGACCATAACAGCTACAGAAGAGACACAAGCTTCATCAGCACCAGTAGCAAGGCTGTTGTTGGTCAGCCATTTCAGTCATGTCCAACTCTTCTCGATCCCATTTGGAATTTTCTTGATCGAGGTATTAGAGTGGTTTGTCATTCCCTTCTCCAGTTCACTTTACAAATGAGGAACTGAGGCAAACTGGATTCAGTGACTTGTGCAGGAACAGGCAGCTAGTAGGTGCTTGAGGCCACATTTGAACCCAGGGCTTGTCCAGGTCTACAGTCTATCCAGCTGGTCCAATATGAGTAATAGCTGACACTGAAGGTTTACATGTACTTTAGGCAATTATCTCAGCTGAAACATACAGCAGCTCTGCAGAGTAAGTCTAATGAACACTTTCTTTTACTGATGACAAAGATGAGGCTCGTGGAGGTTAAATGACTGGCTTATGGGCATGGCCATTAAGTGAAGAGCAAAATCTGAAGCCAGGTCTCTCCTAGCTCCAACTCAGCACTCTTTCTACTACAGCATGTTGCTGCTAATTATTTAGCTTTTTGGAAGGAACCCTGACATCTACAAGTCATAAGATTCAATAACAATGATTTCTGAATTCCCAATCAACATAGCAACATAATGACCTTTCCTTGCTCTCTGATACTGCTTTTCATCCTTTGGCACTGAATATCATGAGATTTCTTTCTTTAGGTCTCCCTCCTACTTCTCTGACAGTTCCTTCTCAGTCTCCTTTGCCAGACTGCAATCTTTAGCCACGGGTGTACCCTAAAGTTCTGTCCTGGGTCATCTTCTCTTCTCCCTCTATGCTATTTCACTTAATGATCTCATCAATTTCCATGGATTAAATTATCACCTCTAGGTAGATGATTCTCAAAGCTATTAATTCAATTCTAACCTCCTTCATGACCTCCAGTCTTGCATTTTGAATGACCCATATGCATCTTAAGCTTAACATGTCCCAAACTGAACTTGTAATCTTTCCCCCAGCCTGAATTTTTTATTCCCCCAGCCTGAACTTCCCTATGACTATTGAGGGCATCACAATACTCCTCATTGCCCAGGAACACAACCTAGGTTTCATGCTTGACCCCTGACTCTCTCTCTGTCTCTCTCTGTCTCTGTCTCTCTCTCTCTCTCTCTGTCCTCTCTGTCTCTCTCTCTGTCTCTGTCTCTCTGTCTCTGTCTCTCTCCATCCCCCTCTCCCTTCACCCAAATCCAATCTGTTGCCAGATTCTATTGATTCATTTTTTTGGTATTCTCTTCTGTATATATACCACCTTGTGCCTAGATACTGCAACAGACTGCTGGTTGGTCTCCCTGGCTTAAGTCTTGCCCTGCAAGAATGGTACATCCTCTACTCAGCCATCAAATTAGGTCAACAAGCATTTATTAACAATCTATCTGTGTCAGATACTGTACCATGCACTGAGGATACAAAGAAAGGGAAAGTGCATCCCTGCTCTCAAGGAGCTCACATCTAATTGGGTACAAGCAAGAAATTTAAGGGGAAAATTTTTACCCCAGAGATAATCTTGGAAGGAAAGCACTAGGTGCCTGGCAGATAGGAGGCACGTAATAAATGTTTACTGTTTGAGAGAATGAAATTTCACAATCTCTCAAGGTCAATGATTTTAATATCCATTCAATAAAATAATGTGGGTGCTGAAAATGTTTTGATTGTGATTTGAACCTTTGTTATCTTTCCCTTAGTATTATTAATAAAATAACAAGAGGAGGACCTCCCGCATGTCAGGTAGATCATATACACAGGATATATGGAAAAACATGGGTAAGAGCCACATAGAAGGTGAGAATGTGGAGGGCTGTGATGTGAGGGAATAACTGCCTGGAGAACATCAAAGAGCCACTCAAGGACCCGAGTACTACGAGATTTGTTCATGAGCATTCTTGGTTGAATCCCTCCACTAGTTATGATTTCTAGATATAAACAGAGGAAAATAAACCAAGTGGCCTGATGTCTACAGCTTGTTAAATGGCTTTATATCTGTACAACTGGAAGAAGTCACTAGATAGGGCCATAGGAGAAAGGTCATGACTTTTAATCTGCATGACAAAAGTTAGTCATGAAAGCTGCCACGTTTGAATTTTACACTATTTATAATATATCTGAACTCTGTTTCCATTTTACTCACTTTATTCTGTGCAGTATCCTAAAGACTAATCACATTAATTAATCATGGCAAAACAGGCCCTAAGGAAAATCGTATAGTATTTAATGAGAATAGGAGATCATCAATTCTTAATAATAGGAGCACATGCCTTCATTAACAAAACTGAAAACTTTGGCTGTTTGGGTGGCAGGTGAAGGACACTTTGGGCTGTGTGAGGGACAACAGGAATGATTAAGTCATGAACCAGTCAATTCATGACCTGTTCAAAGTGTACTAGTCTACGTGTGACTGGAGAAAAGATGTTGGCAAGCTGTTTCAATGGGCATGGTGCACCATAATCAACAGTGACACATCTGGAAAGACAGTGAAAGAGTATGAGATCAAATGTAACAAGAAAGTGATCTCAGATCACAGCTTGGGTGGCTGAGTTGCATTATTAACAGATGCCATTTCATTTCACAAAGATTTGGTTTTTAAAAAAATTTTGTTACTCTTTTTTTTTGGAGGGCAATTGGAATTAAGTGACTTGCCCAATGTCACATGACCAGTAAGTGTGTCAAATGTCTGAGGCTGGATTTGAACTCAGGCCCTCCTGACTCCAGGGCTGGTGTTCTAGTCACTGTGCCACCTAGCAATAACTTCATGATGACTTTGTATGAGGAAGAAGACTCTCGTGGAATTCAACAAAGATTCTAACAAAGACAAATACAAAAATATCAAATAGGTAAAGGGAAAATTTGAATTAAGGATAGGAGTGGGACATTTTGAGACAACTTCTAAAACTGCCTCTTCCAAGAAATAACAACCTCAACAAAAAAAGCTAGCTAGCATGGCAAGGACGAGTATCCATTCAAAAGTATTGACTCATTAATTTGCTTGTTAATAAATTAATAATGATCAAGTTAATGACAACTATTCCAGCTTTCTAAAATTCACCAGATATTCTGGATTCACACTGGGATCAATACAAGGTAGAATAAATTTGGATTAATTAATTCTTTGTAATATGTATAATTTAAATTTACCCATCTGTCACGTGAAATGTGTAAGGATATAATGTGTAAGTCAGGGACTTCTCTGCCCTCAGGCAGGAGAACCATTCCAGGGCCTTTCTGCTCCCCTCAGTCACCCTTTTCCCCCCAATTCCCAAGCAGCCAGACATCTAATGAGCATGTGAATAAAAATAAAACTCCTAGTCTTTCATTTGAATACCAAAATAACCCTCCCTGCAACGTTGTCTCCCACCCCAACATATAATGTTGGGGAGGCTTTTAATATTGTTTGGGGTCTATGAACTTCCTGCCAAGCTGGCTAACCAAATGAAGGCAGACCACCTGGCTCACACATAACTACTCCAGGAAAATCCTGAAGTTTGTGCCACAACGAAAAGTGATTAATCATTCCAATGAAAAACTACAGTAACTTGCTCCACTCTAGAATGAAAAGTTAGCCAGAAGCCCAGGGACAATAGAAACCCCACTTCCCTCTCTGTGCTCCCTGCCCCACTACCCCATGCCCTCAAAAAGTGTGGGGAACATCAGTAGGAGGAGAGGCAGGATACACGTAGCCTGCGACATTCTGTGGTCAGAGAGGTGGAGACTTCTCCTGAGAAAGCCCCGGGGTGGCGGAAGTTGGGAGTCCTGGTATGGACAAGGCTAACAGACTACTTCATTCTCAGTCAGACCCAGACAGCCCAGGCCAAGGGGCTCAATTCTGAAGTGTCATAGAGGACCCTGAAGATGCAACATTATGAACCTTAAGTACTCACAGGAATCAAACCCCAGGAGGCAGAAGTCTGAGTAAGAATCCAATGGACCCAGAGCAAGACCAAGAGCTGCTAAGCACTTTACCCAAAAGAGCATTGAGGGTAAAGCTTGACTAGCACAAAGCCCCAATTCAGGAATGAAAGCCAGAGAACGGGTAAATCAAAGTATCAAAAATTATTGTATATATGACTTCATAACAACTGCAAGCAGACATTCAAAGGGGAAAAACAGATTTTTTGTAAGGACTACATGAATACCTAGAATAAATAAAGCAAGAGAGAAAAAATAAGAGATTTTGAGGAAAGAACTGGAAATAGAACGGCTCAAGAAAAACAATGGTAAACCTTATTAAAGAAGTAGACTCCATGAGAGACTAGAAAAGGCCGAGCAAATCAATGACTCCACAAGACAGCAAGAAAAATTAGAACAAAATCTAAAAATGGGAAAAAATGGAAGAAAGTGTAACATATATAACATAGGTTAAAGAGAGAACTGAGAACCACTGGACCCTTTAAAAACCATTTTAAAAAAAAGCTTGGTCATTATATTTAAAGGAATCATACATGAAAACTTTCCAGTTCTAACAGGACCACAGGGCAAAGTAGGTATGGAAAGAATCTACCAATTACCTCTGGAGAGAAACCCTGAAAGGAAATGCCTTTGGATGTCATATGCTAAAATCCAGAACTCTCACATCAAGGAAAAAAATCCTAGAAGCATTGAGAAAGAAGCAATTTGAGTACCAAGAAACTATAGTCAGGATCACACAAAACTTGGAAGCTTCTACTAAAAATGAGAAAAGATTATGGCTTACAATATTGTAAAAGGTAAAAGCTATAGGATTACAAACACACATGACTTACTCTGAAAATGGAGTGTAATCCTATAAGGGAAAAATTGGATCTTAATGGAATGGAGGCCATTCAAACATTTCTGATGTTGACAAGAAACTCTGAAGCACAAACACAGAAGTCAGATCTACAAAGGTAAATAACAACAATAATACCCAGTACGTATAAAGCATTTCAAGGTTTGTAAAGTGCTTTACATATGTTGGTAAGGAACATTAAGGGGCCCCCCAAACTTGTCTTTTTGAGTTGCCATATTTTTCAAAGACACTGGACCCAGGACACACAGGAGGCCCTAACAGACAATACTCCTTTCCCACCCTGCTACTCCCCCTTGAGTTGAAATAATATGGTGTTTTTGCATCTGGAACTGGACTCACTATGTGTACTTGGGACTCAAGAAAGGCACCAGACAGTCTGCACTAGGCTTGTGTGGCTGGGACCCTTACAGATAAGGAGACCATCATGTTTTCATAGCCTTTCTAGACCATGGGAGCATACATTCCCAAAATGGGTGATCCCACCCCGTGGGGGGGGACTAGGATGATCTGGGGGGGGCATTAGTAGCCTCAGGTGCAATTGGGGGCATTGAATAAAAATAAGGGGGCAGTGGAAGCATAAGGAAAGAAAAGAATATAAGAAAAATTTGAAATACCATTTGCACATGTTTCATCTGTTGTGTAACAGAGTTAAAGTCATAGTGATTACAGTATTTTCCAAATAAACACACAAAATGCAAGTTATGACCAATCAGTGGTCAAGTCTGCCAACTTGACCTGTCAGTTTTAACAAGCAAGTGTTGGAAGGCAAGCATGCTGCTCATTGTTGGGAAGTCCAGCATGCATTAGCAGGAATATGTGTAATGACTTGTATGGGATACAATAACATACATGATGCAATATGTTATATGATGCAATACTGTGTCATGAAAATTTCAACGGAGGAAAAATCCCACAAATTTACGATAAATTATTAAATTTAAGATGTGTCATTTTAAAGAAAAAACAGTTCATATATTTTTAAATGATGAAAATTTAAAAAAACTGTTAAAGGAATGAAGAAAGTTCTTTTTCTGGTGTTTGTCAGGATAAACTTTAAAAAGTACATATCTTGAGATCAGATACTCAAATGGAATTGTGATCTCCTCAATATGGATATTCTCTCTGATGGTACAGAGTGCAATCCATCTATGCTTGCCTATCCTCTGAGAATCATGCCCATATTCTCCCATAAGTTTACCACAGGGGTTGCATCCAGTGTACCATGAACCTTTCTTTCCCCTTGCTCTTGCCATACAACTAGCCCAGAAATATTGCAGAGCCTCTTGAAGAAGGCTCAAAAGATTTTGACTTAACCAACTACACCAAGACACCAAACCACACCAAAACAACTCAGCAAAAAACCCAAGTAGAGGAAAAATATCTATTCTCCAGATGATGGGTATGAGGTTGGATAAGCACCTGTAGAGCTTGTCTACCAGTGTATGTACCTTGGGCAACAACTTCAACTGGACCGTGAGTTGAGTCCGAATTAAACAAGAAGAGACTGAAAAACTGCTTTTGGAAAACTGCAAAGTTCTTTTAATCTCAAGTATCTTCCTGAAATGCACAAGCTCATCATCATTTAATGCCAATATCTTGGCATTACTTGATACACACAGAAACGGTGCAGTATCCAAAGGACCCTAAGACTAGAGTACCTTGGCACAAGGAAGCCCATGACTCCCTAGGCTGTATTGATTGGCCAACATCACATTTGGGTACCACAGAATCCCCTTGAATTCCTCTGTATACAATGTTACTCATTCCCTCATCTCCACCACCCCACTCCTTATGGATATTCTTTGCCATCTCTGCTCTGTGCTCCATCACTTTTCTTGTCCCTTCCCATCTCTTCTGTGCACTACTTCATTGCTCAATTAACCAGTTCTCATTTTTTTCACTCTGCCTCCTGTTAGAATTGTCTTTGTCTCCCACTCCAGCCACTGTTTTTCCAGGATGAACACTGAGGGCTCACTAGGACCCAGACACTGGGGGCTCAGTTTGGACTTTTCCTCGTCTAAATAGTCCCAGTGTAACCTTCAAGTTCTTGCCTTTGGCAGAGGGTAGAAAAGTGGTTTGTAAAAGGCCATAAAGGAGCAATTAATCGGAAAGTTTTTCATGTTCTTTTTCATGATTATAAATAGTTAACACATAATTTCAAAGAGCATTGATTAGTCTAAGAGAAAACTAATCTGCGTTTGGGGAGATAATGCAAAGTGTCTCTAAATCTATGACCATCTTCACTTTTTTGCTTCTAACATTATGCAAAAAAACCCCTGAAACAAACAAAAAAATTCAATATGGGTACCACTTGTACGATGGCAGCAATAAGGATTCTTCCCCTTATATTTTCTCCTTTAAAATTGACAATAGGTAGAAAAAACTGGTAGGTGATTTTCAGTGAGTAGGAGAGGGCAGATTTGATGTAGAGGTTCTCTAGGTCATCCTTTCCTCAGAGGACAGCGTGTGGATTGTTTCCAGCCCTAGAACACTTATGGACTTCCTCAATGGGGTCTAAAGTCTAAATGCTCTCTTCCAAACTTCCCAATTTCTGCTGGAGTCATTGCTGGTCTTCAGCATCTCGGGTTTGTAATCTCGCTTTCATCTTGACTTCCCACTTTCATACCATAGATTCAGTCAGTTGTTAATCCTCTTGTTTTCAACTTTCCCAGCTCCTCTGACTCTTTTCTGCTCATACTATCATCTTAGCTGAGGCCCGTATCGCCTCTTGCCAAGAATGCAAGAGCCTCTTCTTCATCGGTCTCCCTTTCTCAAGTCTCTCACCAGTGTGCAGGCCATCCTACACACTGTGGCCAAAGTAATTCTCTTTTTTTAGGTGAATTTTTCCCCCAAGTATCAGGCCATTTATTTTTTCTTCCTCTTGCCTCTTTCCTTCCCTACCCTCACCTTTATCCTGCACTGAGGAAAAAAAGAAACAAAACCTTTGTAAAAGATTAGCGCAGTAAAGCAAAACAAATTCTCCCTTTGGTCATTTCTGAAAATATATGTCTCATTCTTCAGGTAGTTATCACTTTTCTATAAGGAGGTTGGCGGCATTCTCCATTATCTAGAATCGTGGTTGACAATCATTGCTCTAATTGGACTCAAGCCTTTCTATACTTCACGTTTCTACTACTAATGTTATAGTATAGATTGCTCTCCTGGTTCTGCTCCCTTCACTTTGCATACATTCATATACGTCTTCTCAGGTTTTTTGAAACCATTCTCATTTCTTGTAGCACAATAGTATTCCATCACAATCATATACCACAACTTGTTCAACCATTCTCCAACCGATGGGATCCCCTTGATTTCCAATTCTTTGTCACCACAAAAAGAACTTTTGTACAAATAGGTCCTTTCCCTTTTTCTTTTATCTAGTCTCTATCTCTTGATTAGAATATCTGTTCCTTGAGGACAGGGACAGTGTTTTTGCCTTTCGTTGATCTGTAGTTCTAAGCACGATGCTTGGTGCATAGTAAAAAATGACTGGCATCATCAGAGAATTATGTGATAGGAAAAGAAGACTGGGTGGCCAGACTGGCAGCACCTTGGCAGGATTCTCTGCGGTCCGCTTTCAGGAGAATATGGTTAAGGATGGGCTGGCATGGATAGACATGAATGGGTTGTGATCTAAATCAATGGAATGATCTCCCAAATCTATGAAATCAATGATCACTTAAGTATCTAAGAATGGAGTTATCTCTGGAATCATTCACCCCCTTGTCCTAATGATCTTCATCCTTTGCCAAACTCTAGCCCTGGATTATTCCACAATATGCCTCTTCCACTCCTACTCATGCTATTGAATGGAATTGGAGGAAGCTGCACAACTAAACTAACTGGGTACATCACAAATGTTATTCAACTTCAGCAAGGCCCTCCCTATAAGCAAGGCAGTCTTTTGATTCTTCCCTAATTAATTCACTATTTAATTCCAGTCAAAAGTTATTCCAAAGCTTTTCCTGTCTTCTACAGGCTCTCTAATTCCGCCTCCATCCACTCTCTCCTCTAAGGACTTTCTGTTTTTACTGAGATAACTGAGACATTTACAATGACCTCCTCTTCTCCCTCTCACTTCTTCATCTCAAACCTCCTTGACATTGGCTTCCTCTCTCCTCTATTTCTGATAATGAAATAGCTCCTCTCCTTCTCCAGGCCATCCCCTTTTCATGTGGCCTTGATCAAACCCTCTCCCGTATTCTTCAGAAGACTCATTCACTTCCGCTAACCCACGCAGCATCACTATTCTTCTGCCTCTCCTGAGTGACTACTTTTCCACTGCCTTCACACATACAGAAGTCCCTTCTATTGTTATTTTTTTAAAACCTTCATTAAACTGTACTGTCTCTTCAAGTCATCATAACATCTGCCCTCACTCTTTCTTAGCCAAACTCCTAGAAAACGCTATCTATACTCATTCTGTCATTCCCTCACTCAAATTTTTGCAATATAATTTCTGACCTCACCACTCAACTGAAACAGCTCTTTCTAAAGTTACCAATGATCTCTTAATTGACAAAGCTGACAGTCTTTTCTCAAACCTTATTCCATTTGACCCTCTCCTCCTTGAGACTTTCTCTTCTCTGACTTTCATGACACTATTTTTCCTGGTTCCCCTTCACCCTAATTGTTCCTTCTCAGTCCTCTGCTGGCTCATTATTCATATCATGTATGTCCCCTAACTCTGAGTGTTCCCCAAAGAACACTAGTTCCCTGCTAGGCCCCATTCTGTTCTTTCTATATAATCTGTCTCTCTGTTACCTCATCATTTCCAATGAGTTTCATTATCATCTCTATGTAGATGACTCATAGATCAATATCTCTTAGCCCCAGTTTTCCCTTGGAGCTTCAGTCCTGCTGTACCAACTGTGTAGAGGACCTTTCAAACTGGATGCCCCAGTCTGTGTCCAAAACAGAACTTAATATCATAATCCTCCCTACTCCCAACTTCCCTTTTTTGGTCAAAGGCAATCACCATGTGACCCCTCTAGTTGACTTGCAGTTGAAACACTCCATGTGGGGCATGTCCCCATTAGAGGATGAATTCTTGAGAGGAGGGACTATCTGACATTTCTATTTGAATCCCCAGAGCTGAGCACAGTGCTTTGCCTATTAGAAAAGCTTAATAATTGTTTCATTCACTCATTCATTTATACATTTCCAGTCTCGCATCGATCTTAACTGCACTCTCCCTACACAACAAATCTTTTGTAAAATCTCACTATTTCTACTTCTACAACATCTCTCAACCCTGATTTTTTTCTTTACTCGCATAGCCACCATTTAGTTTCATCTGTCATCGTCTTAACAGCCCCCTGTTTGTTCCCCCTGCCTGAAGTCTTTTCACACACCCATCTACCCTTCACACTGCTGCTGAGATGATTTTCCTCAAGTGAGGATCTGACTGTGTCACACTCCAATCCAAGCTACTCCAAGCACATCCTATTTTCTCTAGGTCTAGGATCAAATATAAACCTCTCTATCTGCCTTGTAAAGCCCCAAAGAACCTGGCCCCAACCTCTCTTTCCGGGATTGCTGTCCACCACTTCCCCTGCCAGCACCCTGTGGTGCAGCCAATCTGTCCTTTTCATTCTTCACATGCTACACACACCACATCACCCTTCAGGTCTGTGCTTTTGTACTGACTGTCCCCTCTGCCGAACATACCCATTAGATTGCAAACCCCTTGTGCGCAGGAACTGCTTTATTCTTTCTGTTTTTATTCCTCAGATTTAACATGTACACATAGTAGGAGGTCTTTGTAAATAGTAGGCTCTTTAAAATGTTGGAAAAAAGAATACATCCAATTTTCCCTTTTATTTGGAATGCCTAAGATATTTTTCCTGTATGATTCATACAAGTCTTCAAAGATACCTGCCTGATTTTATTTTATTTACTGTTTTTTCACATTTTAAATTTAAATTTAAAAATTCACATTTTATTCACTGTTTTAATTCAGTTCTTATTTTCATTCCATAACTACAAAGTTTTCACTGTTCCTGAAACAGTCTCATTGCCCACCAATCCATACACAGCCCTGTTCTCTAGTACTTTAAAGATCTCAAGGCCAATTCCTTGAAAAACAACCAGGAAAAGAAACTCTTTGAAAATGTTATATTTATTCTTCAAATATTTTTTTTATCTTGCTCTACAACCAATGGTAAACACTAGGAGTTTACAAACAGAAACAGAGCTTAGTAGCCAGGCAAAAATGTACATACGTATTTTAATCTCCATTTTTAACTCGAGATATTTGGACAGTACTGTTTACAAACTATGAAATTAAAAAACCAAACCGCCAGTCCTCAGTCAAAAAGAGAGCTATTTCAGTGACTCACCGCATTTTAATGTAGCCTGATTTTTAGGCTTCCTGTGTGAATCAGCTAAGACATATTGCGATGTAAAGAAGACTGACTACAACCTTTTCTATTTCCTGCTTCATTGCCTTTTAAAGAAAAATATTGGTTTTTATATTACTCAGACATTCTATAAATAAAGAAAACTAGGGAACTGGAATCTTCTTGTAACTAAACATGACCTTCTAGAGTTACATTTGCCCAAACAATGCATGACTAGTAAATCAGCACTTTCCTCTCTATGTAACACCCAACAATCAGATAAAAAAGGAAAAATGGGGAAAATTTAGTAAAATAGTCTGATGTTTAAAAAACTTCATTCAAATGGTGGTAGTTTTTATTTTTTAAGAATCCTTTATTTTTGCTTTTTTGGAGGGGAGAGGGCAGGGCAATTGGGGTTAAATGACTTGCCCAAGGCCATAGGGCTAGTAAGTACTAAGCGTCTGAGGCCTGATTTGAACTCAGGTCCTTCTGACTCCAGGGCCAGTGCTCTATTCACTGCACCACCGAGCCACCCCTAAAAAAAAAAAATCCTTTTTTTATAAATAACTTTTTCCCCCTCCTTCTCACCTTATGCTGTATAGATCCAGTCCAAGTGTCTTTGGAAGTCAAGTCACAGCAGCACCCTGGCAATCATGGCACTAATGCCATGGGAGCTGAAAGAAGAATGGAGAGTGTTCTCCAGTTTAATAGGCATCTGAGAAAATTTCAAAAGCCAGACAGAGGAAAGAACTACAAGCAGCAAGCAGAAGGGTCCAAGAGCATTTAGGAGAAGGCTGACATGAAATCAGCCAGGAGATCAATCCACTCTCTCTGCTAAATAAGGAAAACCTGATGCTCACCCATTGTGAGAGTAAAGCTGGGAACACACCACCGGGGCCCCTTTCTGCATTCCTTGGGGACCCGAAGGCTCTCTCATCTTGTTTACAATTATTTAGCATCATCAATAATTTCAAAGATGTTCTGCTTCCCCCTTTAACTCTATTTGACCACATGCATCAGAATTTAGGCCTCATTTGTTTTAGAACCAAGGCTGATGAGGCGTTTTATTTTCCACCTAACAGTAATTTTAAAACCACATCAATGATTTTTTTCACGTGCAGCTGTTTCTGAGGCTCTTGCCTATGGCTGCAGGCATTTTTCTCCTAACTCCACATCTCATAGGAAAAGGAATGAGGGGGAACCAGCTAATCTACAAATGTTTCATGTGCCGTAGGTTAGACGAAAAATGAGACAAGGGGACTTCTTGGACTAGAAATTGCTTATTGATAGTGTAATAATTGTGTGGCTAATTCATTTCTGCTTGCTTTATCCAGTTAGCAAAATACGATGATTCCTACTTAGTCTTTTTAAGCTATTCACTTGCTCAACAAATTTTCATTGAGCACCAGTCACCAGGCTCTCTTCATACACAGCACCAGACTTGACTCAGTAAAGTTATTCCTTCAGCACCTCAATGGGCCCAAAAGCTTGTGAGCAAGCTTTTTGCAGATATATTCTCCCCTGGGGAACACCACAGTCTGTTTATTCCTTCTCATTTTCAGAGTGCTGTCTGGGTCTGCCCATAAATCCGCCAAAGAAGCTCTATCCAATCTGTTTGAGGTCTGTCACTTCTTTCAATACTCCAAGGCTATTGGTGCAGGACCTGAATTTTCCCTCAGGCCCTATTCATTTTCCTTCACGGTCATGAGCGTTCTTCAGTACATCCCATATAAAAATTCTTATTGGCAAAGTGCCCCTTTGTCATCTTTTTTCCCCTTTGCATCACCTACAATTTTAATGCTGAAATCATGTGCTTTCAGACCATAGCTATACACTACGGATGGAAGGAAGCTGAAATTGAGTAGATGGACTTTTAGGGCAGAGAGCAGCTGGTGAAGCTACGGTGTTCCAAATGGACAGTGACAGAAAGGCAGGAAACAGGTACTTATTAAGGGCTTAACATGTGCTTCTTCCTATTAAATTCAGGGCACCCATCATATGTAAAGAAGGACCATCCAGCAATTTGTCATGATCTTGACAATATACATTTCTTGTCCATTCTGTTTTTCTGGTGTGGAAGGCTAGCTTGCTCTTTTGTGTCATTATGACCCACTGAGGAGATCCCATGCCATTCCATAGCTTGATGCGACTATCCCAGTGTCACCCAGGAAGAGGAAGAGCTAGGAAATCCTTATAACCAAGGAGTCAACACCCAAAGAGCTTAAATTCAATGTAATTCACCAAAAATATATTATGTACTTTCTATGACAAAAATGAAAATCCCTGCCTCTTTCAGCATACATACAGAGAAGTGCACATGAAGCAACTTGAGGAGAAAGAATGCAGGAGGGCTGATACCTGTGGGGATCAAGGGTCGTGGATGAAGCAACACCGAAGCTGAGGCTTAAAGAAGGGATTCAGAAAGGAAGAGATGTGGACATCACTTGTGCATGTGCATGGAGCTGAGGGAGAAAATGGTATGGGTCTAGCGGTATATAAGCTGGGCTGCAAAGGAAGGGCAGAGATGGGCAGGGAAGCTGTTTGAGGCATGGACACCGGCATCCGCAAAGTCTTGGAGCCAAGAAAAGGTAGGACCAGAGTGGAGAACGGAGCTTGGCATGGCTGTACGTACTTTCTCATCACTTTCCTGTACCTACTCTACGTGCACTAAACTAGGGAACATAGTGTCTGTAAAGGAGAACAATGTGAAATAAGGTGAGAGGGAAAACCAGGCTGAACACCAGGCTGAAAAGCTGGTATTTCATACTAGAAGTAATGTTAGAGAATCTGAACTGGTGCATGGAGAATAATGAAAAGAATAAGGTGATGGGTGACGAGATGTCAAGTGAGAGACGGTAAGCAACACAGGGATGCAGATGACAGAGAAATAACTGTGGCAATCTGTAAAGACTTCAGGGGACTTAGGCTTGGCTTTAAAGGGTTAGTTAGCAAGATTTAAATAGGCAGGGGGGCAGGCCACTCTTCTGATCACCAAATATTTCTTAAGCAGAAGGTACTATGTTACAGAGCCAAAAGAGACAGAAATAGAAATAAAGCACAGTTCCTGATTTTCCAAGTCTTATAATCTTCATATAGGTCAAGAAAAAATACACATAACTGTGTATTTGCTAAGTACCTAAATGAGACATAAAGGAAATGCTCAGAGATTTCCTAACAGGGAGAGTTGATTCCACCTTTGGAGATCAGCAAAGATTCTGGGATGGAGTTAACACTTGGAGTATAGGTCCTTATTTCAACAGAACATGATGGGTGGCAGGGGTAGGGAAAGGTGTCAAAAAACCAAAGAAATTGCTGATATTTAGATGGACACATATAGGGGGACTGTGATGCCAGCTTATATGGTGTAGACTTCAGGGTTTACTGAACAAAGCACTGGATTTGGCATCGGAAGACCTGGGTTCAAGTTCTAGCTCTGACAGTCCCTGTGGGATCAATCGAAATGACTTACTTGACTCTTCCAAACCTCAAATCTAACTGCTATAGAATGGGTCCAATAATACTCGCACCGCCAATCTTACAGGGCTGTTGTGGTGAAAGCGTTTTGTAAGCTTTGAAGCTTTTAGAAGAAATTAAACAGAGTGAGGTCATAGAATTTGTGCTGGAAGGGACCTCAGAGGCCACGAGTCCAACCCCCTCATTTCACAGATGAGGAAATTGAAGACCAGGGGAGGAGGAGAGACTTGCCTCATGTCACAAGGAAGAAAAGAGAGCAGGGAGCACTTGGTGAGTGCTCGGTGACAGTCCCCAAACCCCAGCGAGTTAGAGGGGTGTTTACATCAAGTATGTGAAGACTTCCCCAGGTGGAATGAGCACACGAGAACAAGCTGTTCCCAAGGCCAGGAAAGTGGCTGAAGCAGGTATGTAGGGTGCCTAGAGCCTGGGCAGATACTGAAGATACCAAGGTCACCCAGTGCATCCTGGGCCACTGCTGGTCATCCTGACTTTGGTCTCGCCACTGGACTTCTATGATTCTGGAAGGGAGAGTGAGACTGATGACCTTGTGCTGCCCCGCCTCACTTAAATCCAGCGCCATTGGTCTTCTTTGAAAACAGAGGAAGAACAATGAATGTGATGTGCACTGGGCTAAGTGCTAGGGACAGAAATACAAGCAAAAGAAAGCCAGTCCATATCCTGGAAGTACTTGTAGTCTTTTAAAAAATTTACATTTTTTGCCTTTTTTTTTTGGAGGGGGTAGGGCAGAGAAATTGGGGTTAGGTGACTTGCCCGAGGTCATGTGGCTAAGTATCTGAGGCTGGATTTGAACTCAGGTCCTCCTGACTTCAGGGCTGCGCCACCTAGCTGCCCCAAAATTTATGTATTTTTAGTTTATGACATTCAGTTCCAGGAGATTTTGAGTTCCAGATTTTCTCTTCCTCTGCCACCTCACCCCTCCCCAAGATGGTATGCAATCTGATATAGGCTCTACATATATATTCACATTAAACATATTTTCACATTAGTCATCTTGCAAAGAAGAATTAGAGCCAATGAAACGAACTACAAGAAAGAAGACACAAAGCAAAAAAGAGAGAGCAAATACTGTGCTTCAATTTGCATTCAGACTCCATACTTCTTTCTCTGGATGTGGATGGCATTTTCCATCATGAGTCTTTTGGAATCATCTTAGAACCTTGCATTGCTGAGAAGAGCCAAGTCTATGAAAGTTATAGCACAATGTGGCTAAAACTGTGTAGAGTGTTCTCTTGGTTCTGCTCCCCTCACTCTGCATCAGTTCATATGTCATTCACATCTGATCATTGTTCCAATGTTGCTGCTACTGTATACAATGTTCTCCTGGTTCTGCTCCCCTCATTCTGCATCAGTTCATATAAATCTTTCCAGGTTTTTCTGAAATCCACTTGCTCATCATTTCTTATAACAGTGTTCCATTACATTCATATACCACAGCTTGTTTGGCCATTCCCCAATGGATGGGCATCCCCTCAATTTCTACTTCTTTGTCACCACAAAAAGAGCTGCTATAAATATTTTTGTACATGTAGGTCCTTTTCCCATTTATGTGATCTCTTTGGGATATAGCCCTAAAAATGGTATTGCTGGGTATGCACATTTTTACAGTCTTTGGGGCATACTTCTAAATTGAAGAACGTAATTCTAATGGGGAACATACTTCCCCAAAAGGAGCTGAAATATATTGTGGGGAAAGAGAAAATCAAGGTAGGAAGCTCTGAGGCAAGGATTTGAAGTCCAGACAAATTCAGGAATGGGGCTGGCAGGGGAAAGAAAGGAGACCTGCCTGGGACCCTCCACAAAATCGAGGCTCTCAGAGAAACTCATCAATGGGAGAAGGGAGGGAAGACATTGTGGAGGAATATTCCAAGGTGGGTAGGTCTCAGGGTAGTGGACCTAGTGTGAAGAGGCCCCAAGCACTGAGGAAAGTTCCAGAATGAGTGTGTACGGTCTTGAAGTCCAGACAACATCAGGAACAGGGTGCAGAAAGGAAAGAAAAAAGAATTTGTCCAAGGTCACACAGCTAGTAAACTACCATTTGAATTCAGGTTTTAGACTCCAAATCCAAAAGGTTAACTTTGATAAATTAATTTTGTTCTCTATCAATGATAACTATTTATGGAAGGGATGCAATACTGAGGTTTTTAATGTGTTCTCCATCTAATTGGAGGAAGATGGAAAACATTTTCAGTAATGTTATTTTCGTGCCATAGCATATCTTGTCAGACCAAAAATTTCAAGCTGCCTGCGATCTAAGAAGAGATTTCAAAAACCTTGAAATACGCTTATGGCTGTCAAAGAGAACTTGGCTCAACAAGAAAGCTCTACCTCCTTTCCCAAAGAACAGCTTAGAAGTAAAAAATCAGCTCTCAGTAATACCCATGCCTAATGTTTTCCACACAGCAGGAATTTACTAAACCTTTCCTCAAGCAAAGAAATTCTTAATCTAGAAAAATGTGAGTAATGTAAAAAAGGCTAACTCTACTTGGAACAGAAGTAGAATGTCAGGAATGACTATGTGAACCCTCTTTAATTTGACATGCAGCATTAATATGACATAATATGTTAAAAACAACAACATAAATTGCCCAAACTACCAAATGTTATTAAAATATCTTGACTGGAGTATTACAAATGTGAGTCTGATTATACCATATACGTAATAATAGTGCTCACTACATTCCAGGCACCATGCTGAGCATTACAATGATTCTCTCATTTGATTTTATCCTTCCAACAACCCTGGGAGATAGGTGCCATTACCCTCATTTTACAGATGAGGAAACCGAGGCAGACAAAGGTTAAGGCACTAGTTCAGGGTCACAAACTAGCAAGTGCCTTAGGTCAGATTTGAACTCTTCTCACAGATTTCACGCCTGGCGTTCTGTCCACTACCGTTGACAGCCTCTAAAAATAAAACTAATTATACCAAGAATTATTTGGGATGGTTTCTACTAAAGAAAATGTTTTTTCTCTTTAGCTTTTAGTTTTAACTAAAAAGTTACAGGTTTTCAGAAGAGGCTGCATGTGGCCACAACACTGCCTAGTGAAGCTCAAACCAGACTGCAATATAATTGGAAAAGATTTCATTTGTATTGTATTGTATTTGTATTATACCTAACATTGTATTAAAATACAATAAAATGTAGATATTACTTTTTAAAAACTAGGTCAGTGTGTGCCCTTTAGGGGTCCTCTGGCACAAATGAATGGCTGACCTCTCTATCTGAGCTGGTCTAAGCAAATGGAATAATGAAGTCTTATAGCATATGTGTATTTGTGCCCTTGGAGGGCATGGGGAAGTGGGGGAGTGAGGGGATGGCTTAGACTACTTGAAAATTCTCCCATTTCTTTATAGAGCTGAATCCTTCTACAGGAAAAAGGAGGAACTAGGAGTTAGGCTACACATTCTAAGGAAGAGAGGCACAAATTGTCTGCTACTTAGCCTGGCTTGCCAGAGGGACAGACTAGTTCACTTTTATCAGGTTTCTGAGGCTGAACTTCATTGCAACACTTTGTCTCCCTCTTTCTCTGGGCTCCCTGCCTCTCCCTTATTGCCTTGAGATACTAACATGCTCCAATGACATAGCAGAGCTTATGAGGACAGGGATATGCAGTTATGTACTTGACAGAAGAGAAGTACATTGGACAGTTATTTTTTTAAAGTGAAGGATCACGGGGATCATGGGGATCACAGAGCCTAAACAGGCTCGTAAGTACTTAATAAGGAAGGGGCTTGGGGAAGCTGAGCAGCAGGCACGATGTCTGGTCGCCGGGGTGGTAAGAAGAAGCCTCTGGAGCAGCCCAAGAAGCAAACTAAGGAAACGGATGAGGAAGATATAGCTTTCAAACAAAAACAAAACAAAGAACAGAAAAAACTGGAAGAGTTAAAAGCAAAAGCTGCTGGGAAGGGACCACTTGCCAGTGGTGGGATTAAGAAATCTGGCAAAAAGTAGACAATCCTGTGTAGATAAATTGCTGATTCCTGTTGGTTTCTCTCTTGCTTTGTGACATCTGCATTTCCTACTTCAACATCTGTTGCCGCCTGCAGCCAAGATTAAGTGTCATCTTAATGAATTTATTGTACATTGTAATAAACTTTTTTTAAATAAAAAAATAAGTACTTAATAAATACTTCTTGTTGCATTAATGACTATCCTATTTCATATCAAATTAGCCAACATACATAAAATGCTTTGTAAAACCTTAAAATAGCTACATAAATGCTAGCCATTTATCTGCTATTAAGGTCAATCTAGAATCCTTTGCTAACACATCACTAATGACAACCTCATTACCATACCCACCGGTCTTTTTCAGACCTCCTCCTCCTTGAACTCTGTACCACAAGGATTCACTTGTCAATCCTTCCTTCTCCATAACCTCTCCTCCCTTGACCTCCATCCATGGCACTAAATTCTAATGACTCTGCTCCTACCTCTCCGATCATCCCTACTCTGTCTCCTCTGGGGTTTCCAGTCCTCATAAATATGAGTGCCCCTGAGATTTTGCAGCAGACTCTATCTCCCTTGATGGTCTCATGCGATAACATGGTTAGCAGATGACTTCCCAACCACTCTCTTCCCATAGAACCAGTCCTGTGTGTCCAGCTTCCCACTCATTATCTCCACGTGCACAGTCTCAATTCATTCTTGCTCCTTCATTCAATGAGCATTTATTAAGTACAGGCTGCATGTCAGGTAATGGGATTCTACGGCACAATTTAAACAGTCCTGCCTTTGAGGAACTTGTATTTTATTAGGGGTAGGAGACAGTAGAGGGGCAGCCAGGGGCAGCCGGGTGTGCAGTGGATAGAGCTCTGGGCTCAGAATAAGAAGACTCATCTCCTTGAGTTCACATCTGGTCTTAGACACTTACTAGCTGTGTGATCCTGGGTGAGTCACTTAACCCTATCTGCCTCAGTTTCCTCATCTGTAAAATGAGCTGGAGAAGGAAATGGCAAACCACTCCAGTATTTTTGTCAAAAAAAACCCAAGTAAGTTCATGAAGAGTCAGACACGTCTGACAAAAAGAGTGTGAAAGCAACATGTATTCAGATTAAGCAACTACAAAATACAGAAGAACTTTGGAGGGGACAGTGAGGAGCCACCGAGCAGCAAAGGCACTTCTTGGAGGCGGCACTTGGACTGAGCTCTGAGCACCAGCAGGGGAGGAGGAAAGGTGTTCAGGGAAGGGCTGGGGCAGGGGTGGGGGGGACAGACCGGGCCAAGGCCAAGGTCTAGGAGAGCCACAGGGCATGAAGGAAGAAATGGGCCCAAAGTCTGAAAAGGCAGCAGCTTTACGCATTCAATGGGGGATGGGATTCTATCCTCGAGACAAGGTGGAAGCGCGGGAGGTAGCACCTTAGCATGTTCAGAGGGGGTCTTATTGGCGTCTTTCCCCAAACTCCTCTGCTCCTATATATATATATATCCCCTCTATCTCCTTAAAAGCCTGCAGGAGACCCCACTGTATATCAAAGACAACTTGCCTTTCAGGCATTCAAGGTCCTCCACACTCTAGCTCCAGCAGCTGCTCCAGGCTTATCCCCAATCATTCAACTTTGTATATGATCTATTGCAGACTCCTAGGCCTCAGACAGACATCCCTCATCTTCATCTGGTGAGGCTCCCCTTCTTCTAAGGCCCAGAGTAGGCCCCACTGCCTCTAAGAAATATTTCGTGACCCCTACAGTTAAAAATGATCTTCCCTGCTCTGATCCTGCTTCCCTGCTCTGACTATTGGGGTATGTCATCTGCACTTAGCAAAGGCTCCTGTGGCTCGAGAGTTGTTTGTGTGCATGAGGGTGGGAGTCAGACCCTCAAGTTGAGGCTCTGGGTGGCTGAAGGATGGTGGTACCTTCCACAGAAGAGCAGAGTTGAGGGGAGGGAAAATAGCGAGTTCTGGTTTAGGTATCTTGAGTTTGTGACACCTACAGGACATCCAGCTCCAGATGTTCAAGAGACAGTCAATGATGAACACTGAAGTTCAGGAGGGGGAGAGAGACAGAGAGACAGATAGATCAGGCACAGATACATAGATACAGGAATCATCTGCCCCAGAAATATAACTGAACCTATGGAAACCAATGAGAAAAGTCAGACGGTGTATAGCAAGAAGAGGGCCCAGACATGACATGGATGAAGATACAGCTACAGAGACTGAGAAGGAATAGTCGGGCAAAAGAAAAGGGAGGAAGAGCGTGTCCAGGTGAAGTTGGTGATTGACAGGGTCAAACGCTGCAGAGAGGGCTGAGGAAAAGCCTTAGTGACCAGGAATTCAGGGGAAACTTGGAGAGACCAGTTTCAGAGACGCAGTGAGGTCAGAAGCCAGAACACAGACGAGTTAGAATCAAGTAAGAAGAGAGGGAGATGAGGCTGAAAGAATTGAGGGCTTTATGCAAACTCAGCCTCGGAGGGGAAGAGAGATACAGGACAATACCTAGCAGGGAAGGGGTTTGTTTAAGGATGGGGAAGACATAGACATGTTTGTGGGGAGTCAAAAAGTAAGAGATTGAAGAGTAGTGAGAGGGTGGGGAATGACAGAGGGAGCAACCTGCTGGAAAAGATGGGATGGGGTGAGGTGGGATAAAAGGGAACTTTGATAGAAAGAATGAAGTTAGGGAAAGGAGATGGTTTAGAAGGAAAGATAACGAGTTCATTTTTTATTTTTATTTTTTGCTTTTTGGAAGGGGAGAGGGCAGGGTAATTGGGGTTAAGTGACTTGCCCACGGTCACATGGCTAGTTTTATGTTAAGTGTCTAAGACTGGATTTGAACTCAGATCCTCCTGACTCCAGGGCTGGTTGCTCTATTTGCTGCACCACCTAGCCACCTCCTCTTTGCAAGAATTTTTAACCTTTGCTCCACATATCTCTCCTAACATTTGAAAGAAAAATGCTATTAATCCTATTCTCTACTTTTCAGAGATTTATATGATTTTTATTTTGTGGTTAACAGAATTTCTGCTGAATTTTGTCTTCTTGTGGTCTTTAAAGAAATAGAAATTTGCAGTGGAGATACTTTTCCTACTTTCTTCTGTAATTCTGCGGAATGTGGTAGGGCTGGATATAAACTGAATAAACAGTCTGATGGAATTGTAAGTCTAATGTAAAGTTCTACAATTATACCATCAGAAAGACTAACTCAGGTTGATTCAAGAGAAAAACTGACATCTAGTGTTAGCATAAAGAAAATGAGCGGTGAGTAATGTCTAAAGGTAACGTTCCTTCACCCAGCGGTTCTCAACCTTACTGATGCCGCGACCCTTTAATACCCCTCCTCATGTTGTGGTGGACCCCCCCCAACCATAAAATTATTTTTGTGGCTGCTTCATCACTGTAATTTTGCTGCTGTTCTGAATAATAATGTAAGTATCTGATATGAAGGATGGATTTAAATTGAACATGACCCACAGGTTGAGAACCGCTGCTAACCTAATGAGTGCTGTCCAAATCGGCTCGCCTTATATGGCCAAATCTCATTCTCTGAAGGTGACGATGTGACTGGATAAATTGTTTGCAATTTGGCTTGTTTTCAAATGAGCAAACTCAGATTGGCCAAACTAATGATATTAGACATTATGTAAAGGGCAGAAGACATGTCGGGGTGAGAGAAAAATGTCCTTCTCCCCATAATAAAAGACATGACAATATCAATGGAACAAGGCGGTGCATTTCTGATCTCTTGCCACAATAATACAAGGAATTCCATCTAGATCTTTAGGTTAAAGGTGGGGTCTCACTTTAAAACTGCTCCACTACTTCTTTTTTTATTTTTTGCTTTTTGGGGGGTAGTTGGGGTTAAGTGAATTGCCCAAAGTCACACGGCTAGTTTTTGTGTCAAGTGTCTGAGGCCATATTTGAACTCTGGTCCTCCTGACTCCAGGGCCAGTGCTCTATTCACTGCACCACCTAGCCACCCCTTTACTGCTTCTTTTTGCTTGATAACTGAAGTTCCTTAATTTGAGGAACACTTGTTAGGATGCCTACAATATGCAAAGCTGGGTGATCTGAGAGAGAAAATGATGGGAGAAACTTGGTTTCTGTTCTCTGGGTTTAAATCCACTAGTTTTGCAAATAAACAAAGTCATATGTATGACCTGAAAAAAGACCATCTGCATAGAATAGAAAACACTTTGCCAACTTTAAGTATCGCTTGAACTAAAACAAGAAGGGGAAAAGGTCCATTCTGGAAAAGACTAATTAGGGTTTATGTCAAGGTTTAGTTACTACTCCAGCACCCCATCACGGTGCGGAGGGAGGTGATCCTCAGTTCTCAAAAGCTGGTATGTCAATAAAGCACAAACTCCAGCATGTCCTACCAAGTATAGGTCCAGCGATGGACCGTGCAATTCTCCTGAAATGTAGGGATGCTGATCAACAAAAGCTTGGCCACCAGGTTGACAGTTTTCCCCTTGTAAAAAACACTGACTGCATCTCTGTCTCTGCTCTCTTCTGATTACTTTTCTTTGGTCACTATAACTTATGAAAAACATCCAAAAAGACATGGTAGAGTTGTAATCTCAGTCTCCGAAGTGGTATCCATATTCCCAAAATCACTGATTTTCTACAAGAACAGTATGTCACTGATAGTAACTCTATATATTGTACTCATAGGTTTCTCCTCATTCATTCATTCACTCTCCCTGCCTTACTGAAAAGCTATTGTATACACAGCACACATATTAAGCACTCGGGGAGAAGGGCAGCAGACACAGAACAAGCAAAACTATCCTTCTCAGAAGCTGATGGTACAGTTTGGAGACAAAGCATAAACACCTGGAACAGCAGAAGAACTTACAAAGAAACACGAAAAAACGTGCAAGATAATATAACATAAATTGCATGTGCAAATACAAACAGTTATCAAAGATGGAAGTGTGCTGGTCAAGAAAAATATTCTAATTACTAGTCAACATAGAAAACTAGAAATTAATGCAATCAACATGAAAACTCTACAGAATCCACTGCAGCTTTTCTTTGCAGATTCAGATGGCAGTCCAGGATGCTGCAATGCTTATGGTTGTCATTATGAACATTATCATGATACCACCAAAGGTCAGACATTAAAATGAATAGAATATATGTTATCAAAGAGTCAAATACCAAAGTGAGAGCCAGGTGTCTACTGACAGGAGTCAGCAGACCTATATTCAGGTCTTGCATATGACACATACTAGCTGTGTGACCAGACACAAGTTACAGGCATATCTTGTTTTCTTGAACTTGACTTTCTTCCTCTTCGCCATATTGCGTTTTTTTAAAGACTGAAGGTCTGTGGTAACCCTGCAACAGGCAAGTCTATCAGCACTGGCTTTCCAACAGTCCATGATCATATTCTGTCTCTGTGTCACATATTGGTCAGTCTAGCAAGCTTTCAAACTTTTTCATTGTTATTATGGTTATTATGATGATCTGTGATCAGTCATCTCTGATGTTACTAATGTAATTGTTTTGAGGAGCCATGAACTGCCCTCACATAAGAGGGGAACTTACCTGATAAACGTTGTATGTTCTGACTGCCCCACTGACCAGCTACTTCCCCATCCCTGTCCCTCTCCTCAGGCCTCCCTGTCCCTCAAGACACCATGATATCAAAATGAAGCCAGTCAATAACCCTACAATGACCTCTAAGTGCTCAAGTGGAAAGAAGAATCAACGGACACAACAGATTTCACTGTTAGTGTCTAACTGTAAGACACTGCCACCAGCAGCCTTCAGCAGCCACCACCCTGAGCAGTTAACTGCCATCAAGACCAGCCAAGAGAATGAGGCTCTGAAGGCTCAGGTGATGGTTAGCATTTTCCAGCAAGAAAGCATTTTTAATTAAGATATGTACATTTTTTAGACAATACTATTAAAGACTTAATAGACTCCAGTATAGTGTAAATAGGACTTTTATGTACACTAGGAAACAAAAAAATTCGTGTGACTTGCTTTATTGTGAGATTTCCTTTATCGCCGGAGTCCAGAACCAACCTTGCAGTATCTCCAAGGTATACCTAAGCTTAACTTCTAAGGGCCCTTGCTACTACCTAAGACTATAAGGTAAAGAAATAGCAAATTTGTACCATTGGAGAGTGTTTTATGCCACGGACTCCTTATACTAATAAAGCTGCCAGCTTAGGACAAAGTGACAGCAGTAGAATGGAAGGCTAGACAACAAACAAAGTTTATGGTGCAAATATCCTTTGGGACACTAAGTGAGAGAACTATCAGAAAAGGCTGTTACGGTTTATTTGGAGGGCAGAGCCAAGATGGTGGCGTAGAAGCAGCAAGAATCCGCAGCTCCCATCCAACCACCCAAAATACCCATAAAATATGACCCTAAACAAATTCTAGGACTCTCAAACTCACAAAAATACAGAAAACATATCTCTCGCTGAAGGCAGCTCAGTAGCAGGGGATCATCATGGCAGGACGGGAGCAGAGGCCAGCCCAGTCCAAAACTGAAACTGTGGCCAGGCCTCAGGGCAGTCTGGAAGGAGCCGAGCCACAGCCAGTCTACAAGAGAGAAGATCTACCTCACCTCCAGCAAACTCCACATCTAGTAAGGCATGAAATACAAGGATTAGAGAAAGTTAGCTCGTCAGGAGGGGCTCATCGCGCAGGCCGGCAGGCCAGGAGCCAAGACCAGCCCAGCCCAAAACTGAAAAGCACCAGGCCATGCCCCAGGGTCGTCAGGAGGAGCCAAGCCTCCCAAGCCACAGCTGAGTCTACTTCAGAGAAGATCTATAGCACCTGGAGGGATTTTCACATCTAGCAAGACAGAATTACAGAAGGTCAGTGAAAGTGGAACTTTGAAACTTAATTTGGGGGAGGAAAATCAGTTTGGCCAATCTGCCCCCAGGGCAAAGAATCAGTGAAGAAAGGGCAGGAACTGCTGTGACCGGTGGCTGCCCCCACTGGGGTGCTTCAGAGCCCCTGGCCTGTGGACCCCGCAGGGGGGCTAAATTGATTGATCAGGGCCAAGCACTGTTGCATTGAGCGGCCTGGATCTAGATTGTGGTCTTGTGTGGTGTCCTGGGATGCGCTCTCAGCAAGCCAAAACTGGGGGGGGG
>CM053597.1:174675265-174705236 GCA_028646575.1 Pseudocheirus occidentalis | reverse complement strand
CCCTTAGAACAGTTGTCAGCAAACGTGAGTGTACAAGGAGCCCCCTCCGTGCGAGGCGCCCCGCCGAGGGAGGTCTCACGGCCGGACGGGAACCAGGCGCCCAAGGACCGCTTGCGAGACTCCTGGAGCAGAGGGCCGGGCCGGGCCCCCCTCCTCCCCGCTGGGTTCTGGAGCCCAGCCCTCCCACCCCCATCCCCACTCCCACCACCGCCTGCCCAGGAGGACACCCCCGGGGAGCAGCGGCCCCGGCCCCGACGCTGGAATTGGGCCAGGCCGGACACGCCCCTCGGCCGGGGCCCAGCCCCGGGGGCCTCCCCCATGCAGGGCGGAGCGCCAGGCAGCTTCCCCCGAACCCGGAACCTGGAGCCGCAGCCCGCGCGCCTACCTCGGGTTCTGGGTCCTCCCCGCTATCCCCGGGCGGCCTCATGGGTGAGCACCGGCTGCGGAGAAGGGTCTGGGGCTGCACGGGAGGGTAGCAGTGCCCAGCTCCCCTCTGCGGACAGGAAGGAGGGCTCCGAGGGGAGGGGAGGGGAGCGGCACTGATTAGGCTCCTGCTGCTCGCCCGGCATCCGAGGGCGAGGGGCCGCGACTATCGACCTTGACAGACGGGGAAACTGAGGCAGACGGGGGCGTCGGCCGCCGAGGCCGAGGGGGCACCGACGGTTGGGGGCGGGGGCGGGCCCCTCCCAGAGCGAAGCTGTGCCACTGTACTGCGCCGCGGGGGGAGGGCATTCCCGGCGGGGGCACAGCCAGAGCAGCGGTCCGGAGTCTGGAAGCGGAGGGCGCTGGATCGCCTAGATCGCTGCGCAGGACGGCCGTGACCTTGAGCCCTCGGCCCTTTTTGGGGCCCAAGTTAGCTTGAGCTTCTACACTGGCTTCCGTGAGCCCCCCGCCGGCCCGCACGGGCTCCACTGCACACCCGGTTCTGCCCATCCCCGCCTCAGTCTGGGTGCAAAGAAGGGACAGGCCGGGGGGGGCATTGTCCCCCCAAGAGCAGGGCGATCCGGGGCGGGGGGCGGGGGAGGAAGGGAATCAGCATCTGTTCGTCCCCTATTGAGGTTGAGCGCGAGGAATGGATGCATTTAAGACCAGGACACACGCCCGCCCCGGGCCAGCCCTTTGCAAACTCAGAACCTCGAGAGCCTGCAGAGCAGGGGCGGTTCTCCCCCATTTTACAGACTGGGAAACAGAGGCCAGCAGGGGGAAGTGACCCGTCCAGGGCCGCACGGCCGCAAGCATTCGAGGCTGGATTCGAACTCGGCGTTTCCTCTGCGCTGACCCCGGCTCCCTGACAGCGCCTCTCGTCTCCCCTGTCCCCCAGGGTTCCTCTCCGAGCTGAAGCTGTCTGTGCCCTGGGGCCACATCGCGGCCAAGGCCTGGGGCTCCCAGCAGGGGCCCCCAGTGCTCTGCCTCCACGGATGGCTGGACAACGCCAACTCCTTCGACAGACTCATCCCGCTTCTCCCTCAAAGTGGGGCTGGGCGCCGGGGACGCGGGGGGGGGGGGGGGGGGGGGGAGCCTAGCGGCTCCGAGGCGGAGCGCTGACCCACCCCTCTCCCGCAGCCTTCTACTACGTGGCCATGGACTTCGGGGGCCACGGCCTCTCCTCACACCATCACCCCGGCTTCCCGTACTACCAGCAGGACTTTGTGAGCGAGGTGTGCCGAGTGGTGACAGGTAAAGGGAGGGACAGTGGGGTGGGGGCGCTGCTTTGGGGAGTCCACCTTTCCCCCAAAGCGCCGGAGAGGTCCTGCACCCCTGGGGAGAGCAAGCAGGGGAGCCCCTGGGGTGCAGAGAGACCCTCGTCTCAGTTACAGAGCTGTGGAAACCAAGGCCAGGAGACGCCCCCCCCCATCCCTATAAAAGGGGGCAGCAGGAGCAGCCGTGCCCGAGATCCCTCTCGTGGTGAGCCCGTGATGGCTCCCGGCCGTCTCTTGGTCCTCCGGTCCCTCGGACCCACTCTGCCTGAGGGAGGGCCCTTGAACCCACATACCGCCCCCCTTTGCCATGCAGTGAGGCGGTCACCTGTTACGTGGCCGGGCAGGGGATGGGGGTGGGGGTCTGGCTGAGAGATGGCGTTGAGGTTTGTGTGTGTGTGTGTTCTCAGCCCTGAAATGGAAGCGCTTTTCCCTCCTGGCCCATAGCTATGGTGAGTACAAGGGGCTGTGGAGCCGGGTCCCATGCTGGAGAGTGGGTGGGACGAACAGAAGGGGCTCTGGGGGGGTGGAGGGTGGTACAGCTCAGTTCTGCCCTTGTTACTCGGGGTTCTGTGACCTTCACAGGACAGACAGGCGACATGTAGCAGTCAGACCGCTTGGTAGAGCAATGGCCAGGAAAATGATAGAGCAATGGCCAGGAAAATGAAGTGCCAGGACCTCCAGGGTCTGGTGCCAGGGAATGGGGATCCTCCTCAGTGTCTCTGGGAAGCTCCTAGGCTGATGGGGGGGGATGCTAGGGCCAGTGAGGGCACAGCAGTCCCTGTCTTCCTAGACCTGGCAAATTGTAGACCCTGATGCCACGAGGGCAGAATGTGCACCCCTGTTTCTGGGGCACTGGGTCCTGAAAGGGAGAGGCAGACTGGGGAGGGAGAGTCACAGGCCCTCCTTTTCTGTCCTGCAGGTGGTGTCGTTGGTGGCATGGTAAGTTCATGCCAGGCTGGTATCTGGCTGGGGGAGAATGAAGGGTGTCATCTTGGATCCTGAGCTAGAACCCTGGGCCACTCACCAGCACTGGGCAGCACAGGGCAGGGACCCCTGGTGGCTAGCCGACCTCTGAGAACAGGGACCACCCTTGGGATGGGAGATATCACAACCAGCTGGCCTCCCCTTCCCCCCATTGGCTGCCTAATAACAGCAAAGACCTTCAGCCCATTCCCTGCAAAAGCCAAGGAGGTCAGGAGCCTCTGAGGGAGGATCTTGTCCTAAGTCTCCCTGTGGCAGAGCTGGGCATGGTGCCCAGCCTCCCAGGCTGCACTGCCCATGATCTCCAGTCCCCACAACCTTCCTGGGAGGGGGGCATCCCCATTTTAGAGGCTTCCAGGAAGGGGCCTCGTGCTGGTACTTGAAGCCACTTGACGCAGGGTCTTAGAGAGACAGGCCCAGAAGGCCAGGGCAGCTGGGAAGGACTTAAGGAACCTTGTGGAGCCACAATCACTAAACATTTATTCAGCACTGGGATAAGTCCCGGGGATAGAGCCACGTGGAATAAGAAGGTGCCTGCCCTCAAGGTGTTTCCAGTCTGAGTGGCTACAGGTCAAAGGCTCTGAAAGGCCTTGGGAATGACGGGTGGATAGGCAGAGGTGCCTTCCTCAGCATCTTCCCTGGTCTTTCTCCTCCCTCCTCCTCCTCCCCAGTTTTCCTGCATCTTCCCGGAGATGGTGGATAAGTTGATCCTGCTGGATGCCTCTCCTTTCTTCTTGGACTCTCTGGTGAGGCTTGGATGGGGGCTGGGAGGACTCAGAGGACCCCACGCCTCAGCCTGGGGGCCTTTCTGCTCCCCCGAGCCCTTCCCCCCAGGATCTGACCCTGATTCCAGAGACCCCTCCTTCGTCGCTGGAGCAATGGCCAGGGATGGGGGAGGCCAGGGTAAAGCAGTCACCTTTCACAGGTATAATAAGGTTTACCCAGGTAAAGCAGAGGGGTAGGAAGGCCTTGCTGAGGTATGCCACACCTGGACCAATCTGACCCATCAGGTGAGATCCATAGTTACCCTTCCCAGATGAGATAACTGAGTCCAGGGCCACACCCTGGAAATCTCCACTTCCAGTCTGGTGATTGGTTCCGCCCACTGGACCACATCACCTCTCTGGGATGACATCTTTTCCTGTTGGGAGGTGAGAGGGTGGCGACCACCCTCAAAGAATTGAGAGCTCGCAGAGCTCTGTGGAAGTGTCCTCAGAGAGGGAAAGGGTCAGTCACGCAGATGGTCAGTGCAGGGCCAGAATCTGAGCCCACGTGGGCTGTCTCAAGTATTTGGCCAGAATTTGTCACGGGACTAGGAGGAATCAAGGTTAGACTGTTATAGGAGGCAAGTGGGGCAGGGTGCTGTGCTCTTTATCACACTTGCAAGCACAGCTGGCATCTGAGGAATGACTGTCTGGTCAGCTCGGTCTTGATGGGGGGGGGAGGCAGAAAGAGCAGCAGACAGGGAGGTGCCAAGGCTGCCTTCAGCCTGACTGCATCCTAGCTGGCATGGTCACTCCCCAGGTTTCTCACTAGAAGCACAACCCGTCCCCTCACCAGGCAGCATTTTGGACACTGGCCGGTGTGGTCTTTGGCCTTGAGTCCAGTCTGCCCTTGCCCATGGCTCCATTGCCAGGGCTGCCAAGGTTGGGGACCATCCCAGGTGGAAGGGACCCACTTACAGCCCCAAGGAATCGTCTCCCTGCACCAGAGCAATCATGGGGAGAGCAGTGCCCACTCCCCAGACCCCTCGAGGGACCCCGGGGGGTGTAGAAGGGGGAATGCAGGCTAGTGCAGAAGGCCTTGGGGGGCTTCAGAGGCAGGGGCCAGGTGGGGCCAGGCCAGGGCAGGCTGGGGCTGCAGGCACTAAGCAGAGTCCCCTCCTGCAGGTGACTGGCCTGGCCGGGGGTGTACTCTGATTTGGGGAGGGGAGAGCAGAGAGGGCCGTGGCCCCTGGTTATGGGGATGGTCACAAGCCTGGGGAGGGCAGGCTGGCCAGGACTTGGGGAGGCCCTCACACCTGCCCGCACCCATCTCCACCCTCCAGGAGCTCCACAACCTGCTGACCTATCGACGGCACAGCATTGAGCATATGTTTCAGGTGGAAGCCAAGCAGCAAAAGCCTTCCAAGGTCGTCAGCCCCGAGGAGATGCTGCAGAGGTAGAGGAGGAGGGGGCAGAGGAGGGGACGGGGTCCTGGGGCTGGGGGGGGGAGAGGGGGGCAGGATCCTGGCGCGCTCGGTCACTCCTGCCAGGCTGGACTTGTTCTCTCTCCATCTCTCTGGATCTTTAGCTCTTGGCCAGAATAACCACGAGTTGGTCAGTCATTCAGCAAATACTTTTGTGCTAAGCACTGTGGGACGGACACACACACACACACACACTGTCCCACATTGTCCCACACACGTGATTTCACCTGTTTGTCTGTCCCGGTGCAGAAAGGCCCCCAGCTGAGGCAGGTGGTCCCCTGTCAGTAACTAGGATCATAGCACCGGCTTCCTTCATTTCAGGTGTGGTGGTAGATGGACTTTGTCTTCTTTTCTTCCAGAAATGCTCCCCCACCAATGTGTAATGATACAGCGCCTTCCCCCCTCACCCTGATTTCCCCAATGCTTCCTTTCCTTCCCCAGCTTCTTAAAGAACAACCCGCAGGTGGGCGAGGAGTGTGGAAAGCTCCTGCTGGAGAGAGGAACCACCAAGGTGCCAGAAGGTCAGAGAGCCCCTTTGCTGGCCACACCCGGGCAGGAAGTGGAGGGTGGGGGCATCTGTGGAATCCAAACTTGCTCCAAAAAGGGTATGGCCACACTCAGGTGTAAAGAGGGGAATGAGCAAATGGGGTCCATCTCAGCTGCTTCCCAGTACCCTGACTCAGTTTCCTTCCCTGTAAAATGGGGCTTATGGGTTGTACCACCTGCCCCCTTGGCCACCCAGAGGGTCTCCAAATAGGAGAATCTGGAAGAAGCCCTCATTCCTGGGGAGTCACATGGGGGGGGGGGAGTCCACAGAAGCCTTATTCCACTCAAATGAGGTGATAATGTCCAGAGTCTTTCAGAACCGTCACCAATGGGCATCATCTGCCCCTCCCACTGAGGTGCCATCTTTGTTCTGGACCCTTTAGGTTTGGTGCTGAACAGAGACCGGAGGTTGGGCCTGGTGAGTTGTGTTTGTATGGTTCAGTCATATCTGTGACCCCGTTTGGGGTTTTCTTGGCAGAGACACTGGAGTGGTTGCCACGGCCTTCTCCAGCTCATTTGACGAATGAGCAAATTGAAGCAGACAGGGTAAAGTGACATGCCCAGGGTCACACAGCTAGTGAGTGTCTGAGGCTGGATTTTAACTCAGGCCCTACCCTCCTCCTGTGAGAGGCTGTTTAAACAGAGGTTCCAAGACAAATGAGAAGGGCCTGAGAAGAGGCCAGCAGCTGTTCCAGGGCTGGGCAGTCTCTGGGGCGGAGCTGCGGGGGACCTTAAATGCTAGCATCCGTGTTGGGTCCTTGGGTTAACCGAGAGCCACGAGTGCCTTGGGGAGGTGGCACTGGGGGCCATGGGGAAGCTGGGGGCTGTTGCTGTTTCTGTTTGAGGGTGGTACCTTCCCATGCACCGTCAGCTCCTCACAGGCAGGCAGGAAGTACCTTTTTTGAGTCTGTGTATCCCCATACAATCGATGCTTAATAAATGCCTCTTGAATGCCGGGCCGGGTGACCTGAGGAGCACCGGGCAGGGTAGTAGCTACAGGGAAAGGATTGGGTTTGACCGAGGTTGTGGTGGAAGGAGCTGAGACCATGGAGCTGACTAGTGCTTTGGGGTGAGGGAGGAAGGCTGGGGGGGTCTCTTGGCAGATCCCCTGGACTGGATAAGCCTCCTTACTCCAGCAATGACGCTGGACGGAGGGGAGGTCAGAGAGGCAGGGGCAGGACCAGCGGCTTCAGTCCTCAGGCCTCCCTGGCACAGGCCGGCAAGGACATCCTTGCATTTTCCACATGGAAAGTGTAACTTGAATTTTTCCACCCCCCCCTCCCCTTTCTAATAGCTCCATTCCCCTTGGGGGTAAAGATCAGGGCAGGCGGGCCACCTCCCCTCTCTGGGCCTCTGCTCCTAGGAGTCCGGCCCTCTCAGCCTCCAAATGCCAAGTCTTTCTCCCTTTCCCATTTGCCCTCCTCATCTCCTCTGCTGCCACCAGCTCTGGTCAAACCCTGATAGACTCATGCCTAGGTGGCCCCTCCCCCCAGCCAAAGTCCGAGGCAGTGGGTCTGTAATCCTGGCATTATTCAGAGGACCAGACCGTTGAGCCCAAGGGCACCTTGGCAGGCATGGAGGGGAAGAACTTTGTGGGTCCTTAATCGCTCCTAGCCTGGCCCTGTCATCTCGTGGCCCAAGGCACAGAGAGTGCTTGGCAAACCTCCCCTGTGAACTGGCAATCACCATAGCAGCTTATTTACCCAGAACCTATGGCATATGTTGAGATAAGGCTGGTGGCTTTTGAGACCTCTGAGCCTTGAACGCTGGGCACATGGAGCCACAGAAGGTCTTAGGGCAGGACAGTGATGACGCCTGGGGAGAGAAGCCGGCCTGACAGTGGAGGGCTGGAAGGTGGGAAGGGGCTTCCGAGGGATGGCCCCATCTCCTTAACCACACTAAAAATCAGGTAACACCAGCAGTTGGCCCTTCTAGACCCATCTGGATCCAGTAAGTGAATGGTTCTAAGGCAGGCCCTTGGTCTGGCTCATTGAGGTGCCTTCCTTAGGAGAGCCCTCCTTCTCCACCTCACTCTGTCCCCCCCAAGAGGAGGGCACACGCTCTGCTGGGACCCCCTAGCCATACAACCTCCAGGCTGCCCACAGGTCTGGGCAGCCCACACTAACAGAGGTGTGGAGAAGGGGGCTGCCATCTGCCCTCAGGAAGGGTGTGTCCACTCTCCCAAGGTCAGGGGGCCTAGGTGGGCCATACAGAAGACTGGGGCAGGAGAAAAAGAGCTGCAGGTGTGGACCCCTGAGCCACCTGGGGTCTCATGCCTCTTATAAAATCCCGATTCTAAATGTAACAAACCCTCTGACCTGGTTTTCAGAGGGATAAAGGGCCTGTAACAAGAAGTGGGGTGCAGAAGGGCCAAGTACCCTCATGTCTGTGAGCCCCCTGCCCCATCTTGTGGCCAGGGGGCACTGCCATGAGGAACTTGATGAGAACCTGGGGTGGCAGCTGCCCTGCCCGGGGACCTGCTGTCCACTAGCTGGTGACCTTGGCCAAAGGGGCCACGGAGAAAGCCCCTACACATCCTCTCCATAGTCCGACTACCCAGGGGGCAGGCAGTGTTACTCTGCCCACTTTACAGATGAGGAGCCTGAGGCAAATGTGCCCCATGGCAAGGAATGGGGTAATTTTTGAGGCTGAGTGTGGACTCGGTCTTCTGGACGCCCAGACGAGCTGTACTGGTCACCTTCATTATCTACTCCCATAATTACCAAGGATGCTGAGCCCCGGGCTCAGTCACATCTCCTGGGAGTGGCCATCAGGATTCAAACCGAGCCCCCCAGCCTCTGTCGGGCTTAGATCACAGAGGGGCAGCCCCCCAGGGTGCTGGGGCTCTGCAGAGCCCTGCCCCCAAGGGTCCAGGGTCCAGGAGGTTTCTCTGTTCCTGTGCAAATCCTGCCTAAGGCACTTAAACTAGAAGCACTCTCAGATGTCAGGAAACCTCTGCCTGCCTCGATTCCCTCAACTGTAAAACAGAGGACCCCACCCCCAGCTGTGAGGACCCAGGAAGTACTCGATAAACCTCGACACTCGGAACAGATGCTACTTGTCTCGGGGTCCAGCCCAAACCATCCCGACCCCCTGAGACCGCCCAGGAGGGTCTGCACTCAGGCCTCTCGTGTTTGCCTCCCCCTCAGCCAGAGAATCACTTTGAGCTTGTCACCGAGGAGCAGCTGGACTATTTCTGCAGGAAAATCCAGGCCAGAATCCTCCTAGTGAAGTAAGTGGGAGTGGTGTCCCAGCCCCCCAAAGCCCTGGGGAGCCACCCCAGCAGAGCCAAGGACCCCCAAACTGCATTCCGAGGGCAGGGGGGCTGAGTCCACAGGCACCCGCACACAATCTCCCCCCAGGTAGGCGGGCCGGCCCTGGACGTCCCAGGGATACACGGATGCTAGTGGAGCCCGGGCCCCCCTGTGCGGGAAGCCACCCCCCAGGAGACCCGGCCATCTCTTCTCATAGGGCCACGCAGGGCTACAATTACTACCGCCGAGTCAAAGAGGGCGAGTCGGAGGAAGTGTTGGGGAACATCCTGAAGATTTTAAAGTCTGTCTTCAAGGAGGTGAGACAGCCCCCGGAGTTAGGGGAGGAGGCGGGGTCTGCAGGCACCAGGCAGGGCACAGCACAGCACTCACATGGCCCCTCATCTCCAGCACTACCAGCATGCGGAGGTCCCTGGCAGCCACTACGTGCACATGCAGGAGCCGCAGCTCGTGGCAAGGATCGTGGGCACCTTCCTGGAGAGCACAGGGGGCATCCAGGCCCACCTGTAGCTCAGAGGCTGAGGCCTACCAGCAGGGGCAGGGCCTCACTCCCGCGGGTGTCCCAGCCTCCAGCCTCCACAGGGACCAGCGTGGGGAGGGCAGCAAGGCCTTCCCCAGCCTGACAAATAAAACCTTACTCCTTGCATGTCCTGTGCCCCATGTGGGTCTGGGGGCTCCGGGTGGGATGGGCCACCCTGGCAGATGGACCACGAATGCAACCGGACAGAAGGATCGCGGGTCCTTTATTGACACGCTCAAAGAATTGGCCGCTGTCTCGCGGAGGCGCCCCAAAAGCCAGGGTCCCGAGCCATGGCCGGAGGCTCCACTTGCTGCTCCCCCAGCAGGCTGGCCAGCTCCCTTCCTGCTCCCTGGGGAAGAACTGCAGTTGCCCTGCTCAGTACGGGCGGAACTTGCGCTGGGCTCGCATTAAGGCAATTCTCTGCTTGTCCTCCTCAAACTTCTTTCGCAGCTGGGCCAGGTCTGGGGTGGACACAGAAGAGAGAGGTCAGGGGGAGGAGCGGGCAGCCCCGACGTTCTTGGGCATCCAAGCCAAGACGCGCCTGCTCCGTGTGGCCCAGGGCAAGTGACCGGCCCACAATTCACTGGAGTGACCAAGCTGGGGCCTGGGTCCCTCAGCCAGGGGCCAGGGCAGGTGGGGCTTGACCAGAGACACCCCAGCTGCCCCCCAACTCCCCGGAGGGAGGTGCTGCCCCCCCAGATCTTCAGCCCCATGGAGGTCTGCAGGATCTTCACCCACTCCACATGCCCAGTAAAAACGGGGCCACCCCAGACGGCCTGCCTGGTGGCCTCTTCCAGCCTGCTGGGCCAGGCAGGGGCCCCCAACTCACGCTCCATCTTGGTCTCCCGGTGCTGCCAGGCATAGAAGTTGAGCAGCTCCTTGCGGGCTTTCTTGCGCTTCTCCTTTTCCAGCACACGCAGGCTGGCGGCCTCGCAGCGGGGCAGGCCAGGCCGGCGGCCTCTGCGGGTCACCTTCACCCAGCCTTCCTCATCAGGGATGCCCTCCTGGGCCTCTGCTTTCGCATCCTCCTGCGGGAGAGGGAAGCGGAGGGTGAGCCGCTCCGCCCTCGGGCCTCAGTCCCCTCCTCTGTCACACGCGGAGTTTTGCTCTGTTTCTCAGAGCCGGCAGAGGATGGGGTTGTGAGTCAAAGGATCCGGGTTCAAATCCTCCCTGCCTTCATCCCATGGCACTCATCTATCCTCTGTGTGGCCCCTTCCCCACTTGCAGAACCCAGGAGTGGAAATCTCCTGCAGTGAAGTCCCTCCTCCAAGCCCAGCCGGTCAGCGGCCTTACCGCAGCCATCTTCTTGTCGTACTCTTCCATGAACTTGTCCACCTCCAGCCGCAGTGCCTCTGGGTCCACCAGAGAGTCTGCGTAGTCCGCCGCCCACCCTGGCAAAGGGGCCTCAGTGAGGGACAAAGAGGGCCCCTCCACCCAGCCCCGCAAGGCCCCTCCCAGCCCACACCGCCCTGCCCCCGCACTGACTCTGGATGCCAGTCTTCACCAGGTTACTCTGGGCCGAGATGACCAGAGGGCCCCGCAGGGCCACGGCCTTGGGCACAGCCTCTGGCCTCTGGAACACCACGTAGGCCACCTGGAAGCCCTGGGGAAGGAGGGGCAGAGGTGAGGCCCTGGGTGGCCCCGGCAGCGCCCCCCCCTTCTGGTGCCCGCAGCCCCTCCCCCATCCTGCTCCAGCCCTTCTTGGAGACCTACCCGCACAGGCTCAGGGCAGAAGAGCCGGGAAGGTGGCTCCCTGGGGGGCTCTGGCTCAGGCTTGTCCAGCAGATGCGTGGATTGGACAGGGCCGCAGGTGGAGAAGAGCCGTGCCAGGCAGCCCTGGGGGGGGGAGGGTTAGAGGCGAGGCTGAGCCCCGGCCCCGATAGAGCCCCAGCGCCCCCAAAGGGGAGCCCCCTGCCCAGGATGGAGCCCCAGCACCCCCAGAGGGGAGCCCCCCCTGGGATGGAGCCACATACCCCCAAAAGGGGCCCTGCAGCCCCAGAGGGGAACCTCAGCGTCAGGAGGAAGAGAAGGGACCCTCCTGTCTCCTGTGAGGTATGGGGCTCTGGGTGCGGGAGGCGGCATGCACCGGCCACCCAGGGGCTTGGAGTTCCATTCCTTTCCTTCCTAACCTGGGCCGTGCCCATCCCCCATCTCCAGGGCAGGGCATACAAGAGGCGCCTAATCAATGCTGACCTGCCCCGGGCTGCACGTGGGGGGCAGCAGGGGGCCAAAGGGGATTCACCTGCCCCGGCCCGCTGGCTTTGATGGAGATGGAAACTGAGGCACAGCGCTGCCGACCCTGCCCACCTCCCCCTGCGGGTGCACTGACCTCGGAGCAGTACGGGGGTACGTTGAGAATGAAGAGGGTGCGGTCTGGGGGCCAGCCGGATTGGGCGCCCCCCCGAACTCGGTGCTCTCTGACGTAGAGGAAGTGACAAGATGCCTGCTCCCGGGAGAACTTGATGGGGATCGCTGCGAGGGAAGCCCCTTGTCTACACCACCTGCCGCCTCTCCATCTCCCGCCTCCCCACCTTTGCCTCCGTATGCGCCCCATACCTGAACCGTCCCCAAGCAGAGGCCTCTCGCAAAAAGCCGACACGGCATTTAAGGCCCTCCCACCAAGGAGCTCAGAGCGGCCGGGGCCGGGGCGACCCGGCCGCCCCCTCCCCCGGAGCTCACCCTGGAGAAGCATTTGCTGCTAAAGGGCAGGAAATTTCCCCGGCTCTTGGCCTCGGCCCCGCCCCCTCCCCGGAAGCCCGCCCAGGGGCGCCCAGGAGCTAAGCTGAACGGGCCCTCCTGCTCTTCCCCTCTCGCAGTCGCCCTTTCGCGGAGCACGGCTGCTGTCCGTGGTGAGGCGCGGGCCTCATCCCGTCTCGGCTCTCACCTCGGTATCCGGGCGGACTCAGAGCCCCCTCCGACGTCTTTTCCTTCACACGCATTTTCTTGCCCGCCGCCATGATGGGAGACGGCGCGGGGGCTGCTAGAAGTCGTAGTTCGTAATTGGCCGGCGAAAAAGGACGAGGCAAAAGTGGGCGGGACGGCTTCCAGGAAGCTACGTAAGGAGAGGAGGCGGTTCTTTAACGACTGAGGCGTGACATGATCCAGAGGGGGAGGTGGAGAAGGGAGCTGTTAAAGATGCAGACGCCCATTTCCGGCCCTGGCCACATGTGCGCCGAGCACTTGTTTGGGGCGGGCTTAGCTTTAGACTGTGAATGAGCAGAGCGTGCGTCTGACCTTGATCGTTATGAAGAACAATAATACTGAGTTTCGTTGTTTTTTTCCATCTCGTGGCTCCTCCCATTGGTCCTAATGTTTAGCCAACAGGAGTGTGTGTGTAGAGCCACTATCAGGCGGCCCCACTTGCCGGGGAGAAAGTTGAATGCTCGGAAGCCTGAGAACGCTATCGCTGAAAACTAAACACGACGGAGCCAAGTGGCGCAGCACGGGCGTCTTTGTGCCCATTTCACAGATGAGCTCCGGGAAAGGCGGCGTCACCGAGCGTGCTTGCAAGTGGCAGCTAGACGCCTGTATCTTTATCTCGGGGCTGGAGCGCTCGGCCCCCGCGTGCTCCCCGTCGGCCGCATATCCAGCTCTGACCTCTCTCCTGATCCCAGTCTCCAGACGCCACCCCCCTTCGGGCGCCTCTAATCAGACCAAGTGTGGGCAACTCCCAATCGATCCACATTTATGAAGCACCTAATTACTAGGTGCTAAGCACCGGGGAAACTGAGGCAGCTGAGCGGGGAGATGACCAACAGATCCCCACAATGAGTATGAGAAAGACTCGGGAAATGCCCAGAAAAGAGGGGCTGGCGGCTCCAGGAGACCTCCTGCAACTTCCCACCCTTGATCACCCATGGACCTCGTTACCAGGGCCAACCTTGGCCTCGTCCTCCCCGCTCGGTCAGGCTCCCCTTCGCTTCTCATTCCCTCCACACCTGGTATCTTGGCCTCATCCCTGAGTCCAGCCAGACTCCCCTTGGTGGATCTTCCTGACCGTGCAAGAGTCCAGGGGCTCCCTGTCACCTCCAGAGCAGAGGTCTCAAATCCAGTTTGGCTTGTCAAGCTCTTGAGAACCCAGCCCAGGCTTGGTCCGACTTCCCCCTCCGAGCCCTTTGTGATGAACCACGACATCCTGACTGGGCTGCCCCGCTCAGCTACAATCCCATCTTCCGTTGGCAGCCTACCCTCAGCCCCTAGTCTCCAGCTTGTCTGTGGACAGCTGGCCCCGAGATCTTAAACAAAGGATTCCGGAGATTTCCGAGGAATGAGGGCTTGGCATGACCCTCCAAGATTCTTCCCCACCACCAATGTTGGAATACTATCCATTCAAAGATGCTGAGGGTCGGGGCCATGGCTAACCACAGTAGCTGCCAGAATCCCATTCATGGAGGCTCCTGGGAAGCTCCTCGGGAAGGGGTGTGCTGCCCTATCATCCCCAGAGGAGGTGGCCGGTCCAGTCTCCTCTTTAGGAGTGTGGAGGCTCATTTCTGGTATGTTCCCTGGAGTGGTGAGCAGGAGACATGTCCTGCAGGCCAGGAAAGAATCTGGGTGTTCTTGTGGTGAGACTCAAAGACATGCCAAGTTCTGCAGTAAACACACCTTCCTGATGCGCCTTCTCTGCTTCCAAGACTTCCTAGCTGGGCAGACCCCTTCATTGACAGATGAGGGGAATCAACTCAAAGAAGGGCTGGGGGCGCTTCAAACCTGCCCAGGGAGCTTGTCCAGGGTGTTCATCCTGGCATCTGAAGCAAACAGAGCCAAGAGCCAAGTGACGGCCGGCCATGGGCCCTCAGACAAGCACCTGGGGCCGCTCTAGGTATAACAAACGTTTATTCAGAAACAGATGAATACATAGTCTTTTCTGACTTGATGCCCCTCCCTCCAAACAAAACAAGACACAGGTGGTGACCAAAAGGGGGGACAGGTTAGAGATGAGGTGGAGGCCACCCGCTCTCCTCCACCCCAGGCTTCCCAATTCAAACCAAAGCCCAGCCCCTTCCTGGGAAGCCAGTCCTTGGGTTTGGGGAAGGAGAGAGGACAGAACACAGCCGCTCTCACACCCAAGGGAAAACGGTGGCCAGGCTGAGCTGACTCACAAGGCCTCCCCGATGCTGGGTCCCTCTTCAACTTTTCCTTGGGGAATTTGAAAGCTAGAGAGAAAAATGAGTCTGTGGCCACCTCCTTGTCCTGGGTCACTCTGGGGGGGTCTTGCCTCTAATGCCCGGCTGGTTTCGAGGTGGCTGGGGCTCTTCTTGCAAGGCTCACCCTGGGCAGCTTCACCTCACAAGCACTTCCCAATCTCCCCTCAACAACTCTATTCCTCAAGGCCAAGAAGTGAAGCTCTTGGCGCAGTTGGCTAGAGAACGACAGGAAAAGAGGAGAGCAGCCAACAGGACATCCCACTCCTCTGGCCACAATCTCCGGCTTGGACCCAGGCCACAGATGACCCAACTCGAGCTTGAAGATCTAGCATATGTGGCTTCTGTAGAGGCTGGGAAGAGGTGGAAAAGGGAGAAGGCGGGGCCATGTCCAGAGCATGAGAGACGCCTGCAGCGGGCCCCCACCCCAACCAGCCTGGGCCCTCTCAGCACCGAGGCTGAACTTTGGATCATCTGGGCCACAGGGGCGTGGGAATGGGACAGGGCTCCTTCCAGCCCCGCCTGGCATCCCCTGGCAACCCACCCACCACCTGCAGCTCCCATTAGCAGCAGGAGCCCCAGGTGATCTCTTTCCCAGAGGAGTGGGAAGGGGGTAAGCCTGAGTCCTGGAGGAGGAGGCTCCTCTCTTGTCTGCCTGGCTCATCCCAAGAGGGAGAGGGTCGAATCCTAGGGCATCCACTGGCCTGGAGGTAAGAACTCGACAGGGACAGACTTGACAAAATAAAGTGAAAACCCCAACTAAGAGGGAGGAAAGAGAGAGGAGAAAAGGTAAAACACACCCTAAAGAAAATGCTATGGTACAGGGAAGGGCGTGAGTGCAGAAAGAAAGCGCCACCCACAGCCAATCAGTGCCAGCGCAGTCCCATGAGAAAGGCGTGGGCTCCCGTGGACCGTGCCCACATGACGGCCTGCAGGCCAATGCCAAGGTCACCACAGACCCGTGTCTGAGAGGGCATCTGGCACTGCCCTCCTCTCTGGCCTTCCGGCGTCCCAGATTCCCTTTTCAAAGTTTAATTTTAAATTCCGTGGGCTGGACCGAGACCGAGGCCCCTGAAGACTTGAAGAGAGCCTTCAGGATTGTGTCAGGGTCCACTTCTGCGGGTGGGTGAGACGAGGCACCAGAACTCAACCTCCGAGGCTCACCTTCCTTCTTCACTGACGGGCTGTCACTGAGTCGCCTGGAGGAAAGAGAGAGTAGAGCCCTGGTGAGCGCCAGTCAGCCATGCACCCACCATGCCCTCCGGTCCTGTACCAGAGGAACGAGGGGACCCACTCATGGCCAGCAAGGATCAAGCCTCAAATCCCAACCTTTTGATCTGCAGCCCTGACCCAGGATGAATGACTGGCCCTGCTTCTGTGGAACGGACCAGGCTGGGGGGAGGCCTCTGCAGGCCATGGATGACACCATGTTTCCACACTAATGCATCCCACTTAGCGAGAGAGAGCTGTCACCCCCAATGTCAAAGGGTCAGGGACAAGCTCAGTGCCATTCTGGAGGCTCACAGATACCAAGTTAAAGATGGGACCTTGGAACAGCAAAAGCTGCCCCTGTACTTCAGGCAGCAGGAAAATTCCACTGAGAATGCCCAGGTTTCACGGCAGGGGATCCAAGAGTCCAAGCTGGCCCACTTGGGGGAGTTCTGGTTCTGCCTAGATCAGGTGCAGACAAGGAAGCAGCAGTGCAGCACACCACACCCCTGCCTCTTCAGGCTGGGCAAAGACTCAAAGGAAGGGGGAGAGATGGGTAGGTCAGATATAACACTTTAGGGAAAGGCAGTCTTGTCTGCCAGCCTCTCACTGGGGCTCAGGGGAAGAGAGGCAGAGCCAGAAGCCACAGCTTGGAACAGACTAGAACAAAACTCTTCGAGGGCCCTTCCAGGTCTCAGCTTCCCTGGCAGGATGAGGAGGCCTAACAAGGGCCTGAGAGACTGGCCCCTCGGGGCTGCTTCTGGCAAGGGCAGGGGACAGGGTGACTCGACTGTGGAAAATGACCACAGGCTGACCCCAGCTGCAAACCTTCCACATGGAAACTATGGTCAGGCCTTTCCTTGGGATGATTTCTGAAAAGATTCATCAAATGTGACAGAATGGAGACAGCCCTGGGCCTAAAATGGAGACACTGGCCAGCTCTGTCTACGAGCACGGGCAGCCCAGGTACTTCACCCGAGTCTCTGTTTCCTCATCTGTGAAATAATGGAGATGGAGATCAAGGCGGGGGGGGGGGGGGGGGGGTTGCAAAATACTTTGCAGACCATTTTTGTTGGTCATGCAATCATGACCCCATTTAAGGTTTTCTTGGCAAAGATACTGGGGAAATGGTTGGTCATTTCCTTCTCCAGCTCATTTCAGATGATGAAACTGAGGTAAACAGGGTGAAGTGACTTGCCCAGGGTCACACAGCCAGTCAGTGTCTGACGTCAAGTGTGAACTCAGGTCTTCCTGATTTCAGGCCTGGCTCTACCCACTGTGCCATCCAGTGATGTTGTAGACAGCGGGTGCTGTAGAAATGTCACATCTTATCATCATTTAAGATAAAGGCTATCAGTTAAGAATGTTAATACAAAGCCCAATTCACCACTCACTGCTTGGCTCTGGGAGCTTTTGGCTCATCCCTGTTAAGTACACCAGCAAAAGTGCATTCAACAGGTCAGCCAACTGCTTAATGGCAGAAATGTTCTGAGGACCCTCTCAGCAAGGCCTCTGGCAGAGTGACTCAAACACTGTGATCAGTGACTGACTCGAAAGCCCATCGAGAGAGCTCAATGACCAGCAAAGCCAGAACGAACTAGTCCTTTGCCGCGGCCTTACAAAGCACTGGCCCCACAACAGCTCTGTAAACAGCACAAGGGTTTATCACCTCCATTTTACAGATGAGTCTCAGAGGCATGAAGGGACTTGTCTTGGGCCACCTGGGCAGTAAAATGGCCAAGGCGTGACTTGAACTCACTTCCGAGGGGTCCTTACACTACACTATGTCAAGTAGGATCTCCCTTCAGGAGCCTGAGCCCACACTCTCAGCTGGACTTCCGGAAGGGGCCGAGCAACTGGTTTTCAGTTTTGCCTGGCATCCCTGTTGGACTAAATCCTCAGCTAGGGACACAAGCAGAGGCCGCACACATCCTGTCCAGCAGCCCTCCCTGGATACTTACAGCAAGATGGGCTGGTCTGACGTGATGACGCTGCCGTTCATGTGAAGGTTGCACTTCATGGGCTGCCCTGAAAGCCAGACAGAAGACAACGTTGGCAGTTCCGTGCAGGCCAGGCTGGGCCTTCAGCATCTGAGCTGGGCCAACACCCAAAGCCAAGACTCACAGGGTCACCGACACAACTGGAGAAGCCAGCTGCTTCAGGCCCATGGAATGGCCAGGCTGTTTCAGTCATGGGTGGGCAACAAAAAAACTTGTGCTCTTAGGGTAGAAAAAGGAAAGATCCAAGTCTCCCCACAAAGAGAAGATGGCCTAAGGAAGTAAGAAAGGGAGAGAGGGGGCTCTCCATGTATCTGAACCCTGACACTGACATCTATAAAACACCTTCCTCACAACCACTACGGAGGACTGGCCCATTTCACAGATGAGAAAGCTGAGGCTCAGAAAAAGGGGGACCAGCGGATGGGCAAAGCTGAAGAGCCAGATGGGAATCTGGAGGCCGGCACTTACTCTGTGGTCTCTACTATACTCTCACCATGTTGCAAATACCTGTTTTTTAAAGTGTAATTTATTTTTTCCAATCAACAAAAATCTACCTCTCCCCTCATCTCTATGAGAACAAAAGGAAAAATAAAAACTTACAAAACTGCATCGTCAAGCAAACAGATGTCCATGATGGCTACGTCCAAAGCTGTCTGTCTCCTGGACCCCGTCCCTCACTACTATCGGGAAGCCTTTACCGGTGTTGTCATCATATGGACCCTCCTGGTTATGCTCCCCTCATTTCGCATCAGTTCGTACAATAAGTTCCTCTAAAACCAGTCATTCTCCCGTGGATGGGCACCCATCCAATGTCCAATTCTTTGACCCCTCCGAGAATTCCAAGTATCTCTGTACATCCTTCAAGTCTATTTCCTTAACCTACCTTCCCTCCAATTCTACTCTCCCTTCTCCCCTTTCCCTGTTTCCTTGCTGAAACGTCTTTTCTGCAGCCAAACCTATGCGTGTGTATTCTTTGAGGAGACCAGATAAGAATGACTCCCAAGTATCAGCTCTTCATGCCCCTCAGCCCCTATCCCATTTGCACAGATGTCTACTTGGGTTCCCTGGCTACAGCAGGGTTTCCTGACCTTCCTTTCCCTTCTTCTCTTTAAGATCAAGACAGACCAGGCCCAGCTCCTGGCTCACTGATGACCCCTGACCATGCCTGGGTATCATCTCTTCATCCTGGACCACCGTTTGTCCTTGCTGACGCCTTCTGGACCATTCCTTCACATCTCCCTTTTCCTCAGGAATGGCTGGAGTCCCAAGTTTTCCTTAAGGGCCCATCTCTTTCCCCATGGGGACGTTTCCCTAGTTCTGCCGGGAAGGTTCTTTTGCCTTTGAAGCTCTCTGCCGCCGCCTAGTGGTGTCTGCAGAACGGCCTGGGGCCCTGACCCCAGCATTTCCTTATTAAACCAGGGAGCCAGGGACCAGGCTCCCAAGTTCCAGGGAGTTTTCAGGAAGTGACCGGCACATCCCTCCCACTTCCTCTTTGTCCTCTGGCTCCCATCAAGGCAGCTTTCAGATTTCATGCTTCTTGGTGCCTTGTTAGTCATTGGCTTCTGCTTAGTACATTCTGATTTTCAGAGTTTATTGCTTGGACAAGATTTCACATCTCTTGCGCCACACTGCTAATTCCCCTTGCAATTCTTTCATCCATAACTCTCTTTTCCTGTTTCTTACTCTAGGTCTCTTGTATTTATAACAATATCTTAAAACTTTCATTTAAAACTCTTGCTTTGTCTCTTCCAAGAACTCTGCTTGTGTTTGTGCCCAGGATGTGCTTTTCTCTGAGGCATTGTTTGTAGACACTGTGGAGTCATTCTCTCCTTCTGGGTTTGTATCTTGAGCTTCTCTGCCAGGCTATTAATGATGATAATTATTATTAATCCTACTCATTAGGGTGGGATTCTTTTATTTGTACATTCTTCCAGCCCAGAGACTTGATGTTAGAGTCAAATTCTAAGAACTTCTGGAGGGAAGGTCTGGGCTGGTTCTGTTGCTGCTTTCTCAGGATCTAAGGGACAGCTCAGGCCAAGGACCTGTGAGTTTTCAGTGCTCTCAGAGGGGTCTGGTTCAGGTTAAAGTCTGATTGTTCCCCCTGGTCTGAGCCAAGGTAGACACTGCTGGACTCTGCTTCAATAGGCGGTTGTGAAGTCCTGTGGGTTCCAAAAGACAGAACTGCACATTCCCCCTCGATTTGGGTGATTCCTCTGTAGCTTGTCACCAGGACTCGAAGCTAGAATAAGAGCCAGAACCATACCGCCACCACCTTCTGAACCTGCTTCTCTCTAGGGACAATCTAGGGCTGGTGACACACTTTATCCCTGAAGTGTCATTCCCCTGGCTGGCCCAGGCACTGTCCTCACTCTGCTCTGGATCTGTGACTTAGACCTGGCAGTCATAGGTGCCCCAGGCTGTGCAGTACAGTCTCTCCCTGGACACTGCACTGTGTCCAGAGGCCCCTCTCTCCCTTAAACCAACCTGGGCTGGAAAAATGATTCACTTTGACTTTGTCTTGGACCTCCTCTGGTGAGTTCTAGATGCATTTGGAGAAGGGAGCAGGAGAGCCGACCACACTGCTCCACTTACTCTACTACCCTGCCCTGGCAATCTCAACCAGGGATTTTAACCATAACTGCAAATGACTCCCAAGGCTGTCCGTCCGGGCTCCAAGCACCACCAGGGCACCTTTGCCTGGAGGTCCCACCATATCCCAAATCCTGCTTATTCTGCCCCCAACTAAAACCCGCACCTGCTTCTTCCTTCATTCCTGCATTAAAGTCACCCATAGGGAGCCGTGGCCGGTCTGGACCCCTCCCTTTTCCTTAATGTCACAGCCACTGCCCATCAGCTGGCAAATCCATGAACATCTCATATTTGTCCCAGGATGCCCTTCATCAAGTCCAGCAACTCCCTCACTGTACAAATAATGAGGCAGAGGCCTGAGGGCAATGGTCTTGCCCAAGGTCACAAAGCAGCAGAGGCCAAACTTGAACCCAGGTCAGCCCCTCTAAAGGAAATTCTTAGCACTATGCCCTGCAGGCACCTCCACTCTTCTCCCAAACCCATCTTCCTCTGGATCCTTCCAGTGCCTCCCAAGTACACTGTGCATGACATTCAAAGGCTCCCCACTCCCTGGCTCAGATCTGGCCCCAGACTGCCAAGCCAACTCCTGGGAACCAGATAAAGTGTCCATCCCAGGAGAAAAGGCGTTATCCTCTTCTCTGGATCTGAATGCCTACCTATAGGGGATGATTAATTTCCTTCTTTTACATACAGTAATTAAAAGTGGATCAAATGCAATGAGCCAACGCAGCCTGCACAGGACAAATGGTAAAACGTTGTCTCTTTTTCTCAGCAAAGAGGTGGTGGTCCACAGGTACAAAAAGAGGCATACATATTCAGACACACTTCTTAGTCAAGGATGAGGGGGAATATGGAGAAAGAAGGGGACATTTATTAGAAAGTGATAGTGATTTTTTTTTAAGTATATGAATTTTTTTTAAAGCACCTGCAAAGAACTGGACACAGAGGGGATGCCCATCAATTGGGAAATGGCTGAACAAGCTGTGGTATGTGGCTGTGATGGAATACCGCTGTGCTGTAAGAAATGACGGGTAGGATGCTCTCGGGTAAACCTGAACTTACACGAACTGATGCAGCGGTGAAGTGAGCAAAACCAGGAGATGACTGCACACAGACAGTAACAGCCTTGGCTCTTGTGGGCACTACAACGATCCAAGACAATTCTGAAGGACCCATAGGGAAAGACGAACTAACTGAGGCTGAACGCAGTTGGATGAAGACTAATTCTCACTTTCTTTGCTTTACTGTCTGTTTTCTTTCACAACGTGACTAATATGGAAATATGTTTTACACGAGTATATGCACATAACCTTTATCAAACTTGCTTGCCTTCTCAATGAAGGGAGAGGGTGGGAAAGAATTTGGAACTCATAATTATAAAAAAAAAATGAAGGTTAAAGATCATTTTTAAGTGTAACTTGAAAAATTGAAATGCAGACCACTAGAAAAATAAAACCAACTGGGGAAGCCTCTCAGCCTCAGTCTCCTTCTAGGTCAGTACTTGGGGTTCACAGAAAAGGATGGCCACTGAATTCCCCCAAGGGGGCTCTGGGTTTGGAGATGAAGGGAAAGAAAAGTCAGATCATCCAACTGGCTTCTCTCCCGCTCACACTTACCATCCAGACACCTGTTGTTGTACTTCTTATAGGCGGTGATGGCGTCCTCCTTCTTCACAAACACAACTTCGGCCACCCCGGGATGGACCAGACGGGCTCGCTTGAGGGCCCCACACACACAGAAGAGCTCCTGGGAAAACCAAGGAGAAGCAGAGCTGAGGACCTCTCCCAGACCCAGCTGATGCACATTCATCAGGCTGGCAGCTGCCCGCGGGCATCTCTATTCTGCAGACCTGGCTTCTCTGAGACTAACGAATTCAACATGTACAGCAAATTCAATGGGCTTTAATATCACTGTTTAAAAGAAATGGAGCAGGAAGAGCCTGTTAACAACATGATTCTTCCTATCCTGTCCCCCCCCACCCCTGCATTCATCTATTCTTTCCTCCTGCTGTTTCAGAAGACCATGTACCAAGATGATGGGCACCCTGAGGCCAGGCGAGGAGGGGCTGGCAAGAGAGGCCCTGCCCAGAGAGAGGAAGGGACTCTGACTTCTCACTCTACCAGTTGGTCTGTTTGGGAAAACAGGCAAAATTGGGCTCTGCAGGACTAAGCTCCCTGGCGTCCTCTTTCCATTCATCCTGTTCTGAAAATGATTCTTAAAAACTCTTCCTCTGAACAGAAATGGTATATGCCCCTGGCACTGAGCCTGGAGGTGGCAGAGGAAGCCGTTTCCGCCCTTCCGCTGGCTCTGGCAGACGAGACACTCACAACAATGTCCTCTTCCGTGACTCGAGGGTGCAGGTTGTTCACAGTCATCTTGGTCCCTTCCAGTGGGCTGAAGACGGGCTATGGCACCAAGAGCAGGATCATCATGGCAGGGCCACATGGCAAACCCATGGAGAGAACACAAGTGATCAGAGACAGCAGCAGTGCGGTCTCAGGGTTAGGAAAGCCCCCCCCCCCCCCCTCCGAAATCCAGAGGAAGCTGGCACCAGAAGAAGGCAGGCTGGGCTCCCTGAGGTCTTATTTTGTGGCTTGCCTCTAGGAGATATATCAAAGCCGGGTCTTCTGCCCCCAACACCAGTGCAGTACTCAATGCTCTATCTTCCCTGGGGATTTTAACCATCTGAGCAAACAGAAGGCTTGGGGCTGTGAATAGGCCCTGAGCCTCTTCCCAGCCAGCTCTGGGGGGTGTTAACAGAACTTACAGAAAGAACAGATAAAGACTTTCCTCCAAGATGAGGAAGGTGAAGGCACCTGTGGGCAACAGTAAAAGCAGCTTTTTCCATGAGAGGCAAGTGCAACTAGCCCAAGGTCACCTGGGAGGGATCCTTTGTACCTCAACTTTCTGACCTTCCCTCATACCCACACAGCCCTTGTTTTCCAAGTTGGGGGCAGAGGGGAAGAAGATCCAACCCTTGGAGGAAAGGGACAAGTGTCCCGAGCCCTCTTTGACAGAGGGGAAGTGACTGGTCCAGAACCCCGGAGGTGATGGGGACAGCCCTTCCACCTCCCTCTGAGCACTCACCTCGGCGGGGGGCATCTCTTTGGGGGGCTCTTCCTTGGTCACCAGGGTCCGGGACACGTTGGTCAAGGCTTTCGTCCGTAGAGGGGAAGGTGGGGCAGGAAGGGCTGTGTACGTGTCATTCTGGACGACTTTGGTGAGAGGAAGGGTCTTGGATAAGGAGAATTTGGAGCCGCTGAGACCCGCCTAAACAGAGAGGATAGCATGTGAGCCCAGCTTGCTGCCATCATACCCAACCCACCCAATCTACAATCTGTTGCCCACAGATCTTGGAGGGTCTGCTGACCCAGAGGGAGAAAATGCATTGCCTCTGGTTTCAGTGAGCTTCCACACTATTTCAGCCACTGAAAGCCAAATTCTAGGCCTTTTCACCCCAGGACTTATAAGGCCAAGAGCCCCTGTTCTACACTGACCCCTGCTGGACAAGCAAGTGGCCTCCCTCTCTCTCTGAAGGGTCCCAGTGCAGAGGCTCGAGGGGCCAGGGAGAAGGGGAGTAGGGACCCTGGGCCTCAGGAGGGGAAAGCTAATGGCCATCTCACCACCACCCATCTGCTGGGCAGAGGTGGGCAAAGGAATTAGGCTCATCCTGAGGGTTCACCCAGGACAGGGCAGGGTCAAAGGTGGGAAGTCCCAGAAGGGGTCAATCTCAGCCCACTCCCTAATCATGAGGCGGCTGCGAGGAGAACTAGCTCTGGGATGTGCAGGCATATTCAAACAAGCTGGGTGACCCCTGCAGGGAAGGTGGCAGCCATGGCCAGGGCCCCTTGGGCAGGGTGAAGGAGGAAGAGGAAGAGGCAGTTTCTAAAGTTCCTACTTCTTAAAGCTGGAGGCTAGTACATGGCCTTGATGGCAGAGAGGCCCTGTCCTGGGGCCTTCCTTGTGTCCCCAAGGTGCTCGACAGACCATAGCCTCTCCCAACAGACCCTGTAAAGCCCCTATTCTGGGACAAAGACTGCTTGCCTGCCCAGGAAGCCCAGGCACGACTCCAGTCAGATCAAGGTTTTCTTGCTCAGAGGTGGGTCGGGTCACCGGGTTTAAAGGCTGCCTCGTGGCATAACAACTAGATTGGAGGTCTGTCCCAGGTCACCTTTAGGGCCCCAATAGGGAAGGCAAGGCAGGAGCCTGCTGGTTTTCTTCCTTTACCCTCTGCACACCGAGCCCTTTGGGTCTCCTCCAGCTGACCCTAGAGGCGCCTGTGAGCCAGGGGCTTCAGTGTAGGACTTGCTGGGAAATCACAGGAAGCCCATAGCTTCTTCCAGGGCGCTGGCATTCCCCCTGCCCGTGTTTCCCAAAGAATCTCACTGTGGAGCCATAGCCCTAACTCCTGGCCTGGGGGACAGAGCATCTGGAATGGCCCAGGATACACAGTGGGCCCTGGGCTGGGCACAGACCCCAACGCAGAGGAGCACACCATTTATTACTATTCTAGCACCTATCCCACCCAACCGTGGAAATGACAAAGCAGGCCGTCACCATGTGCTGCAGGAAGCTGGGGGTGGCGGTGACCTTCAGCTGTTTGCTGGCTACGGGCATGGCAGCTTCGTCATCTTCATCTACATCGTATAGGCTCTGAGGACAGGACAAAAAATTGCCATTGGTGCCACCCTGAAGTGCCAGGACATGCAGACTACAAGAGAGCGGGCCTCCCAAGCCCCTGGTGACAGCATGGCCTGCGCTGAGGCAGGGGAGGGAGCATATACACGTACACACGTACACACACTCACGTACACACACACTCACACACACACACACACACACACACACTCACCCACATGTGCATACACACGGCAGTGATTTCAGGCTCCAGCTGGAGGAACTAAGCACTTTCCTCAAAGTGACCGTTAACCTGCTGGTCTCTTGATAGTGCTCCCAAACCCGCTGCCCCCCTGGGGCAGGTTGCTGCCTCCACTGACTTAGCTGGATCTAACCTGACCCTCACACTGATCCAGCCAAGCACCCTCCAGATGAGAGAAGTGAGGCTCAGGGAAGGTCCGAGGCAGGCTACAAAGCCAGAGTTCTCTCCATCTCGGGAGGCTGCTGTTCATCAGGTTGCATACATTTTCTACCCCCATTTCACAGGTGAGAAGACTGAGGCTCAGGGGCTCACCCACTGGGACCCGGATGTACCTGGGAACTGAACTGGTCCTGCTGCTCCTCTCTCCTTCCTAGCTGCGTCTGGCATTCAAGGCTCTCCCACCCTTCCCACTGCTCACATCTCTGCCCCGTGTGCTGTGAGCTCACAGGCAGCTTCTCCCCAGCCTTTGCCCCTCTGCCCGCACAGGGCTCCCTCAAGCCCCATTCTGGGGCAGGACCCCGGCCTTCTCTAAGCTGACATCCAACATGGGGTCAAGGCTTGTTCTCCTCTTCTGAGGGGCAGGCCCTGATCACCTCACACCTAGACCATGGTAAAAGCTGCAGGGGGTCTGCCTTCTCAGTTCTTTCCACACCACTCCAGTCCCCAAAGCCCGGTCAGATCGTGCTCCCCCCGCCCCCAATAAATCCCAGCAGCTCCCTCCGGCCTCTGTATGGCATTTGAAGCCCTGCCCAGCTCCTGCCACTTCACATTCCACTCAAACCTCAGCTCCCAGACCCAGGCACCTACCCTGGCTGGCCTCTCCCTTGGCCTCTCTGCACCCTGTCTTTTATGTGATTTGTACATAACAGTCTGACGACCAGATGGTGCTTCTCAAAGGCAGAGGTTCACAAACCCCACTTCCCCCCAGGGGTGTAGCTGGTTGAGAGCACAAACGGAGCTGAGGCGGGGCAGGGGGGGAGGCTGCAGACCCCAGCCCCTCTCTCTCCAAGCAGCTGCCTCACCCAGGGCCAGCAGACAAGGCAGACCAGCACCTGGTCCCAGGAGCTGGTTCTCCCCTTCCTTTGCACACCCGATGCTCTGCAAACGGCCCTCCAGTGTAGGCACTTCCTAAATGTGCCTGTGCTGCCCCTTCCCTGGGCTCTGCCTTCAGGGGTGCTCTGCTGACTGCTGGGCCCCAGAACCTCCCACACCCCCAACCTCTCAGTCAGCTGACAGTGAGGCCAGCCCTCCCCCCCACCCAACAGCCACAAGGGGCCTTAGCTAACTAAGCCGGGCCTACCCACCTGTTTATGCTGATGGTTGTTGACCACATTGATCCTCATGCCAGCTGGATGGGGCAGGATTGGGAGGGCAGCCTTCTGCTGTGGAATCGAGAAGCACAGGGAGGTCAATCTGTCACTGACCCCTGGGCAGGCCACCTCCTACCGACTGGAGCTGTAATCCTCCCCAAAGATGGACTACAGAGAAAGCAGGGTCTTGGCCCACGTCTGTGACCTGAGACACAGCATTAGAATCCAGGCTCCACGTGGCTGGTGCCACCGTCAGGGTGCTCCCACCCTCCTCCCTGCAGCAGCTTAGGAATTTACATCTGTTCTCAGACCTCTGGTCAGAGCCCCCTGCTCTGGCCTAGGGCATGGAGCTCCTAACTTGGGAGTCCTGTGACCCTCCCTCCTAGGAAGCGGGAACTGAGACCAGTGCGGTGACCATCTGCCCTCTCCCTTCAGGAGAGCTTTAGGAGGCAGTGAAACCCATTCCAAGAAGAAATTAGCTTAGAACCCAAGGAGCCTCCACCATAGGCCCCTAAGGCATAAGGGCACATGCTAAGCAAACTGGTCTTACTCAGAGTAAAAGCAGAGGCCAGCCCTGTCCCTGACATAGGAAGAGCCTGAGGGTCAGAGAAGTCCAGCATACACACCCTAGAGACCACAGAGCTAAGGCTGATCCTTTCCAGCCTAAAAAGGGCCAAATCCATAATGACCTGAGGAGGACATCACCTGGAAGTGTTTGTCTTTTTTGGTTTTTTTTTACTGAGTTCTATACAATTATAACGACCACACTCAGTCACTGTTACAGGAGGAAGAGTGAGGGAGGAAGGGTTAATGGGCTCCTAAGGCACTTCTTTCCCTTTAAAGGAAATCTGCAGGTCATGGAACCTTCCTGTTCTAGCAGCATCCCCTGCTCTGCGGGTGCCCTGGATCCAGCCAATCAAGAGCCCCTGGTCATGGGGCTCCGTCCCACCAGGCAGGCTCTGCGCACCCCATCCCATGATCACTGGGAAGGAAGGTCTATGCTGGTCTGGTTTAGAAAGGTTCAATAATTGGCTGGCTACATCTCTGGGCACCTCTGACTACTGAGTCAACCTGAGTGTGTTTTCCTGTGTGTGGGCCACAGACGGCAGTTCTCTCCCTCCCATCCAGACCTCCAAAGCCCAGGGAGCACAAGCCCCAAGTGGCCATTTCCTGGCCCCAGCTACCAGCCTCCCCCTACCTGGATGGTTTTGGTGATCTTCATGGTGGGAGGCAGCATGCTGGTGGCTGGTCTCAGCAAGGCCGCAGGTGAGGTCCGTTTCAAGCTGATTTTCTCCCGGGCATCGGTCACTTTGGTCCCCTTCTCTGGTGCCACAATCTGTTTTCGGGAGTTCAGCATCTCTCGGGCATCCTGCACTTTCCCCTTGATCCGAAAGCGGGCATCTTTCTGCACAAGCTTCTCCCGGGCATCTTTGACTCCTAACTTCTGCCTGGCATCCGTGAGGCCAATCTTTTGCCGAGCGTCGAACGTCTGCTGGAAACCCGAAGCTGGCGCTGGCCGACTCAGGAGGGTCTGCGGGAGGCCAATGCGGGACCGGATGCCTCCAATCCCTGGCCTGGCATTCAGTCTAGAAAGAGAGAAGGGCACGCGTCAGATACGCTGGTTCTCCTGCTCCGGCTCCGTCCTCCCTGCACCGGTTCACCAAAGTCTTCCCAGGCTTCTCTGAAACCATCCCCCTCGCCATTCCTTACGCCACAGGACCAGCATAACCAGATGCCACAGCTTAGGCAGCCTTTCCCCAAAGGATGGGCATCCCCTCAGTCTCTGATTCTTTGCCATCACAAGTAAGTGTGTGCACGCACATACTTTTCCTCTTTTTCAGATCTCTCGAGGATACAGACCCAGCAGCATCAGAGCAGGGCCCAGTTCAGGAATGCCACTGACACAACTCTCAGCAAAGGCCTTGCCTGCAGGACATGCTAGCTCCCTCAGCCCCCTGACCTAGCCTCTTCTGGATCATGAGCAGGCAGCTGTGGCCCACAGGAAAGGATCATGGCAAGTTTTCTGACCACGTGAGTTGGTATGAATTTGTTAATCAATCAGTCCTGTCTAACTCTCCATGACCCCATTTGGGGTTTTCTTGGCAAAGATACAAGACTGGTTTACCATTCCTTCTCCAGCCCATTTTACAGATGAGGAAACTGAGGGAAACTGGGCAAAGGGACTTGCCCAAGGTCTCACAGCTAGTGCATGTCTGAGGCCAGATGATGGACTTTCTGACTCCAGGCCCTGTGCCCCCTGGTACAAACATACAAGTTCCTATGCAGAAGCATCTGTCTGAATAAGGTTCCCAAGGGCTACATATTCCTCCTTATGAGCACAGTGTTCCTCTAGAGGTAACTGAAAAATACTGGCCAATGAATATGGGCTTGATTTGGGGCTATGGATTCTGAAAAAGCTGCGTGAGAAATGGCCTCTTTTTAAGTAACACCCGGGGGGGAAGCTGCCCTTCAAAGGATGGGTGCAAAGCGCACTCCTGAGCTGGCACAAAAGACTGGGCAGCGGGACGCGAGGGAAGGCCAGAATGAGGCATCAGGGGCTCTGACCCAGGGTCCAGGAACTTTAAAAAAACATTACATGACCACTTCAAAATAAGGGTTTTCCTTTACAATCCCATGCATTGAAAAACATGCTGAGAAAGGTCCCTCGTATTCCCAGACTGCCAAGGACTCTGCTCTGGCAGCAATGGACCTGGGCCCATTTCTCTGTGACCCCCAAATGCTTGGCTTCCTTCTTCCTAAGAAAGGGGCTGGACCAGGTGACTAAGGTCTCTTTCAGTGCTGAAAGCCTAGCGGGGCTGAAGGTGCTTTTAGCATGAACGTATCAATCTGAGAAATGGGCCAACATGGCAGCGGATCAGGGCTGGGGGCTGTCTAGACTTAAGAAAGGCTGAGGAAATGTCAGTAATACAGGTTACACTCACTCTAGTGTAGTGGTTAGAGCTTCTCTTTCAGAGAACCAGCCTGCAAACACCTCCTGGCACACCTCTGCTTCCGGCTCTGGCATTCCATGTTCTGAGACCCCTCCAAGGGCACTGAACTTTCCCTTGCCCTCCCTTCTCCTCCCACCCAGCGCCCTGATCAATCACAAGCATCAGGCAAAGCACAAAGACCACATAAAACGTCCCCATGCTCCAGGAGCTCAAGGCCTAATGCCCACCTAAAAACACAAAGAAGAGACACCAGGAGAAGGCACGGACCATTGGGGAAGGAGGCCCACCCAGCAAAGGTGGAGCTAGACAGCAGTCCCAAAGGGGCAGATCTGAGGATGGGGTGCTCCGCCGCCCCCAACAGAGGGCCCAGCATGGAAATAGGCCATGGTGTGTAGCAGGCCACAGCCAGGACTTCAGAGGACAAGGAGACAGCGAAGGTAGGAAGGGGCCTGAGAGGCCAACCAGAGGTGCTTTTACAGGGAGCCCCTGGTGCTAAAGAGTAGGGACTGACATGGCCAGAGCCACCCCTCTGGCAGGTGGGTGAAGAGAGGCAAATGACTGACTGGTTCTGGTGGGAAGGGGACCCCACGACCCAGAGGCCACTCAAAGACACCAGCTGGAGGGTGGTGCTGGGGGCGTTCCGTTTCCAGAAGAGGCTTGGTCCCCCCTGGGGCTGGAGGCCCCC
>CM053597.1:174637239-174666013 GCA_028646575.1 Pseudocheirus occidentalis | reverse complement strand
TTATGCCTTAAACTTATGAGTAAGGAAAATAACGATTCGGGGTGACGCCCGAATCCTCACTACGCATGTGAGAAGAATTTTTGAGCGGGTACAGGTTGTCCCTAAGGTGACCCGCCTACTTTAGCGGGATGCCTGGGTGTCGCGATCTGCCCGTACCCTAGTCTTTAATAGCTAAAAGTCAGATTTGTTTTCTCTTGGTTTTGGTGGTTTGTGGTTCTTTGTTTAAGATCCCTATCCACTCAAATCCTGGTCTCGCTTTTGGAGGTTGGAGCGTCCCAGGCAGGAAAATATGCGGGTGGGGAGGAGCTGCTTGAGGATGAGGTTTCTTTTTTACTTTAAAGTTCTCGCTAGACTTGAGGGATTTTGGGGAGGGGTCTGACGTTAACCTGTCCACACCCCCCGGGGCCAGAAGCGGATACCTTGGGGAGCCGATATTAAGGGTCTCTTGATACCAGACAGGACATGCATGGCGGGGGAGAACTGGAACCCCAAGCCGGCTGGCCACAATGCACAGATCCGACCCTGAGAGTCACGGTGGTTCTGATCGTCAATAATTCCTGGTGCTTGGTTTTTGGGTTTTCTTTGTTCTTTTGTTTGGTTGGATTTTGCTTTTTGGGGGGGGGAGGAGCAGGGCAACTGGGGTTAAGTGACTTGCCCAAGGTAACGCCGCCCGTGTTAGTGTCTGAGGCTACATTTGAATTCAGGTCCTGACTCCGGGGCCGATGCTCTAGTCACTGCACCACCTAGCCGGCCCGGGTTATTAACTATCATTAAGTCTTCCCATTTGCAAAGCCTCCTGTCTGTTAGAAACCAAAGCCCAGGGCTGCAGATCAACTTCGCCCCCTGGCACCGGCACCCGGGAATCCTGGGCAGCCTCGGGCTGAGAATCCAGCTCCCGGGCCTCCAGGCCCGCGAGCCACTGGTTTTAAGTGCCTGCAACACCTGATGAAGGCTACCTCCGGTGCCTCTCGGACCCTCAGTATCCCCCTCTCTCCAAGGGGGATGTGCTACACCCATAAAAGTGAGCTTATTATAAAGCATTTCTTAAGGGGCGTAGGTGCCGCCCCAGCTCTCAGCGCCGCCACTAGCATTACTAGCTCCAGGGCTCTAAGAGAGTGGAGTCAAAAGATCTAGGTTCAGATTCCAGCTCTGATGACCTGGGGCAAGTCACCCAAGTCCTGTGGGCCGCCTGAATTCAGGACTGAGCAGGAGTCCCCAGCCCCGGTCAGTATCCACCCCTAAGGGCAGCTCTCCCATTCCAGTGTGGGCAGCTGTCGTCTGGTTTAGGAAGGAACCCCCAGCCCGGCCCTCCAGAGCCCCCGACAGCAGCCTCCTCATCTCCCGTTTCCTGGAGGAAAGCTGATCCGATCCTAGACAAAGAAGCCCAGCCACAGCAAAGCAACATTGAGCAAAGTTTTATTCTACTTTCTGCACAAAAGAGAAACTAGCCCGGAAGAAAGCCGCTATTGGAGATGGAAGCAGGACAAAGATATTGATGGCAGCACCCCCTGCCTTTACCCACCTGCTGCTCAGGGAACCGTGGGTGCTCTCGGGAGCATGTGGAGTGGTGCCTGTGGGGGAGCAAACCCGGGCAGCGCCCCCAGTCTCTCCCCTCCCCTGTCCCAGCGGCCCAGGGTTGGCCCCCTGGGGATGAGTGAGTGGCACACTTGGAGTCACCACGAGGTGGGGCGCTAATGGCCCCCGTGTCCATGCTCTGCATTCCCCTACTTCTGCCTTCCTCCTGGCCACCCTCTCACCACACACACACACACACACACACACACACACACACACACACACACACACACACACACACACACACACACCCTTACCTTCCTGCTTTTCCACCTAGCCAAGTGACCCTGTCCCTCTGATGCCAAGGGATGACTCTTATTAGCAAGGCAACATGTGAAGGGGGGAAATACTCACTGAGCAGAGGCTGACTCCTCAAAAAAGGGAAGGAAAGAAAAGCCTCTTATGGACTGTCTGGCCTCGGCATAAGAACCAAGGAGCCAGGGCTGCCTGCGCTGGGGCAGCAAAGCTTGGTGCCAGGAGGGTCTCTGCCCTCTCCAGGCAGGGAAGGACACTTTGCGATCCGGCTTCCTCTTGAGGCTGTCATTGGAAGGGGCAGGGACAAGGGGGAGGGAGTGGATGGGACCCTTGGCTGACCACACCAAAGGGCAAAAACTATTGAGGCCCTTGGATTCTGTTTCTTTGTCTCTCCCTCTTTTTGTTTCTGTCTCTCTCTGTCTCCTCCCACACACAGACACACCACACCCCTTGACTACTTGGGGTCCCATCAAGGAGCTGGAACCCCCTGCCCAGTAATTCTGCATTCCCACTGCTCCTGGCCCGGCCCCAGGTTTCAGGTTCCCTTCCTTACAGAGCCTCCACAACTTCTGAAGTGCATTTTCTCAACAAACAGCTTTCTTTCTTCTGAGTCAAAGGAGCAAAGAGCCCAAACATGGCTCAGTAAGGACTCCAGGAGTGAGCCTGCCCTCCCCATTCTTTGGAGAACAGCCAGGCCCTAGGAGGGGCTATGACAAAGCCTTCCTCCATCATCGTGACTCCCCAGGAGACCCTGGGCACTTCTGGAACTGACCCCAGCTCGCCCCCTTCAGAGCTGCCCTGGGCTGAAGAAGGGGTAGCCAGCCTGGGGGGTCCCTTGGGTGCTGCGCATGGCCTAATTAGGTCAAGCTAATGAGACAGAGCCGGGTCGTAAGATACCCAGGAAGGGCCAAGGCAGGATGATGGCCCCTAAGGAGCTCTATTGACCCCAGCTGGAGCTGCCTCCTTGGGAGAAACCCTTTTTTACTGGGGAGCTGGATTTACTGGAGAAGAAAAAATAAAATCTAAAAATTTTAGAAAGATCAAGAGACTCCTTTCTAGGCAGCATGTAACTGAGAGAAATGAACTGTGTCTGGGCGCGGTCATGTTCCAGCTGAGTGGCAAGCATGGCCACCCACCTCGGAACCTGTCACCCCAACAGGAAGATGAGATTGAGGCACCGGCTCAGCATGGGAGGGGGGAGGAGAAGGCACAGAGGCTGCCTGCTAACTAGCGGGAAGGGCTGCTGGTCTAGAGACCTATGGCAGCACCAGATATGGGCCCATTTGTTTAGGTGTGTATATATATATATGTATATATGTGCGCATGTGGGTAAATGTGTGCATATGTGTGACCTTGTTCCCATAAACCAGCTCCCCATCCTGCTGTGCTGCCTGCAGTCACTACCCCCCACTAAAAGGAGAAGCGCAGGTCCTTGGAGTACCCCACTTTGTCCAGGTTGGGGATGCAGGCATACTGGATCATGGGGGGAGGCCCACACATGAGGATCAGGGGGCCGACCTCAGGGGAAGGCATGTGCTCACGGATCATGTCCTCATTCACAAACCCTTGGCTGTAGTCCCAATCTGAAGGATCAAGGGAGGGGAGGAAACGAGAGATTGTTTTGAGGCCCAGTGAAAAATGTCCTCAATTCTCCTCTCCCTCCCCAAGCTACATCTTGCCCATTCGTCAAGGCCCAGCTCAAATGAACCATCTCCTCCATGAAGCCTTCCCTGATTTCCCACCCAGGCAGAAGTGAAGGAGTCAGTGAGGTGGGGCAGGAGCCTTGGCCTTGGAGACATCCACCAGACTCTTGGCTCTGCTCAGAACCTTGCTTTTGGGGCCATGTACGAGTTGCTCCCCAAGATGTCTAAGCCACAGGCCCAGAGGATCTCTGACAAGGGAGTTGTCCAGCCTCTGCTGGAAGATCTCCAGGGAAGGGGAGTCCCTCACTGCTGACACAGCCCCCCACCACTGGGACAGCCCCTTCCCTACCCTGCCACCTCACCTTCAGGGGCTTTATCCACAGTGAACCAGAGCTTAAACTGGGCCGAGTGCTGGCTCCTCAGTTCCTCCAGCTCAGGTCGGAGCAGAATGTCCTTCTCTGTCTGCAGGAGGAAGACCCCCGGGGAAAGACAGAGTCAGACAGAGGTAGGGGAGGTCAGGCAGGCTGGGGAGAGATAGCAGACCCTCAGCCCAGCTCTCTCCCAGGGATGCTCAGCTGTGAATTGGGAGGAGGGGTGTTTCCTCTCTCCCCCCACCCCACACTCTGCTCCTGAGCCTACAGGCAACATGGTCACCTCTCTTCCCACAGGCCTCTCATGAGGAAAGTGCTTCGTAGACCCTGAAGATGTACAAAAGTGGGGGCTCCCATGACCCTCTCTTATTATCACACAGGGAGAACCTCACTGGGATTAGAACCTGGCAGCTCTTATGCCTCCATACAGCTGAGCAACAGCTACAGAGATCCTTAGGATCATGGAAGCCGTTCCCCTGCATCTGGGCAGGTCACCACTAATGGACCCTAAGAGGTGAAGCAAGCATTCCAAAGACCCTCCCCAGTGAGCACTTCTTTCTGTCCTCCAGCCCCAGGGGACCCTGCCATTGCAAAGGCTTTAGCCAAGATAAGGCCTCAAAGGAGCCTTAAGGGAGGAACTGGAGGGAAATCTGGCCTGGGCAGAAGGCAGGAAGACCCGAGTTCAAGTCTAGCCTCTGCCTCTGACACATTCTGGTTGTGTGACCTCTCAGTGAGCCCAGACAATGCTCTGGAGCCCAAGCTGCACAGAGATGGTTTCTGCCTGCTTTGTTAGACAGAGTTCCCCTAAGGCAGCATGACCCAGCCTCAGACACCAAATGGTGGGGTCACCCTGGGCAAGGCACTGGACTTCTCTGTCTGTAAAATGAAGGGTTGGACTGGATGACCTCTAAGGTCCCATATATCTGAGGAGCAGTGCCCTTCCTAGTGCCCCAGGAGCTCTACCCTCTCTGGGCATCTGGCCATCTCTGCCCTCAGCCTGTGGCCTGCAGAGTTGTGGCTGGTCCCGTGGAGGCATCAGTGAGCTGGAGCCTCCAACAGCACCCCCTGCCAAATGCTCACTGTGTTAGACCACCAGGCTGTGTTTCTGGGTCAGGAAGCTTGAGCCCCTACCAGTGATGGTGACTATTTCTAGTGCTTCTGGGCCAAAGTGACCATGGCCATGAGCCTGTGGAGAAGCAAAGAGCAGCCCACAGCCTCTCTGGGGACCCTGTTTCTGAGTTCAGGGAGGGCTGCAGTAGATACAGGGAAAGGAACTAGAGCCTGCTATGCTGCCGTCTGCTGCCGTCTCCTCCCTCCTTTCCTCTCCCCACATGCTCCTCTTCCTTTCCCTAGGCCAGGCCTCTGACCACCCTGTACCCACCTGCGAGGCTTCAGGGAGGGAGCCAGAGGGACCCTAGAGCTCATGAATCCCTCCCCCATTTTACAGAAGAGGAAACTCGAGTCTCCCTAACTCACAGTCAGTATTGTCCCCCACACTACCCGGTCCAGGGCCTTTGCTCTACAGATGGGGAGGGGCACCCAGCAGCAGGGAAGGAAGCCAGGTCCCTGGCACCCAGTCTGGGGCCTACGGCACGTCCCAGGACTTGGGCAGCCCAAGGGAGCTCTCATGTTTCTCACATTCTACAGTGACAAGGCTCCTGCGTCTCCGTGGTGCAGCAGTGGGAGCCGGTAAGAGAGGACTTTATCCTTGGGCTGAAAGTCCCTTTGTTCGGGACTGTCCTGGGGCCTCAGGCTTCGAGGGGCCAAGGACAGAGATCATCCATGGGTTTGAATCTCAGAGTCCCAGGGTATGAAGCATCTATTCCAGGGTAAACCCGAACAAAAATCTCCTCTATTACACACCCAATAAGCTGTCAAACAGGCTTTGCCTGAAGACCTCAGTAACAGGGAGCTCACTACCTCCCAAAGGTAGTGAGCCCATTCCACCGTCCGACAGCTCCCACAAAGTGATAGGGAGCTCTGAAGAGCTGGAGTGATGAGGTCAGTCAGGACCCAGACTGAAGAGGGCTGAGAAGACAAAAGGAGAGGATGGGGGGTGGGGCAGCAGAGTCTGGCTGAGAAAGGGAAGGAGAGAGGAGGGGGGAGAGAGGAATGGGGGGGGATAAGAAGGAAAGCTTTGGAATCACCCAGGCAAGAAGAAAAGAGCTGCCTGCCACGAGGGCCTGGGTCAGGCTGGATGGCACAGAGGGACAAGTGTCCCATCGTCATGGCTGCATGACTTCCTCAGGCTCCATTCAGTAGTGGGGGAAGGGGGGAAGGAGGAAGGAGAGAGACGGGTCCTCCTTGATCCACAGCAGAGGACAGAGGGATGGCCTTAGAATGAGTGGGGTCAAAGAGAGAAAGAATGGAGCCTCAGTGTTGGCGTCACCATGGCAGCCTCTGGGGGTCCAGCTGCCACTTGCTGGAATGTGGTTTCCCAGTGTGTTCATCAATCAGCCTTGGGAGGGGTCACCCACAAGAAGACTAAGCAAAGCTGAACAGAAGTCCTTCCTGGAGGGAGCCAGGACCAGCAGCTACCTTTGAGACCCCGGCTTGTGGGGAGGGCAGGTGGGGGATCTGAGGCTTAACTTGCCCTCGAGCAGAGGGTCACAGAGCTAGGAGGTGGGACGTGGGCTCACGCCTTCAGACCCTGGAGGCCTCAGCCCTCCCAATTTACAGAGGCCCAGAGCGGTTCCATGGTCCGGCAGCTAGCTAGTGTCAAAGAGGAGATTGGAAGCCAGGCCTCCAGCCTCTACTCCCAGCAACGTCTCTGCCATCATACTGCCCCTCCTGGGTCTAGGAGGCCTCTCCCATCCACCTGGACGTTGATGTTCTACCTACTTCTCTGCCCAATGGGTGAGCCCCTTCGGAGGGCAGGTACTCGCATGCCTTGCCCCCCGACCAAAGCCCCAGCACAGAGTCTTCCTGAGGCAGGAGACTAGGCTGGGTGCCCTCCAAGGCTTGCTCTCCCTCTCTAAGATGCTGGGGACCAATGGTCATGGAATGAATTGGGTCACCCAGGCCATACACGACCAGCCCAGGCCAAAGATCAAGGACTGAGAGAAGGGGCTCCCACAGGAGCCCGGGAAGCCCCTGGCATTATCCCACAGATGGGAAGGTACTGGAGACAAGAGCAGATATCTCCAGGAAGACCCCCCTGAAGACACGGGGCGGGGCACTGGCATGGGCCTGCGGGGGACAGAGGAGGCAAGGGACAAAGAGCAGGAAGGGGAACGTCTGGAAACAGAGACATGGGATCCTGGAGCAGGAGCCAGATGGGCCCTGAGAAGTCATCAAGCACACAGAAGGGCGTGAGGGGGCGCCACAGTGCAGATCCCCCAGCCCCAATCAGGGAGACTCATTTTCATGAGTTCAAATCTAGCCTCCCACACTTCCTAGCTGGGTGACCCTGGGCAAGTCCCTTCCCCCTAATTGCCTCAGTGTCCTCATCTGTCAAATGAGCTGGAGAAGGACATGGCCGACAGCTCCAGCATTTCTGGTGAGAAAACTCCCAATGGGGTCATGGAGAGTCGGATGTGACTGAACAGCAACGTACAGAGCCCAGGGAGAAGTGACTTTTCCAAGGTCATAAATAGGCTCACAGACCTAGCACTTTAGGCAAGAAGTCCCTTACCCTCTAAGAGCCTCAGTTTACCCGTCTGTAAAATACAGGTAATGAACCTCAATGGGAGGGGAAAGAGAGGGGGGTCAGCAGGGTGGGGCCTTGATCTTTGGCCTAAGACTTGGAGAAGATACTCACTGAGCTGGTGAACTTTCAAGCCCTCAAGATGCCCTGGGAGCTGTCAGGTCAGCACCACCCCCAACTTGTCTGTCCCATAAGCATCTATTGGGCATCAGGCCTTGGGCTGGGCCCGGGGGCCTAGGCCAGGCTGCCCTCATGAGGTCTCCATTCTACTGGGGGGGGAGGAGACTACACCATGCCAACGAGAAGGTCCAAGGTGGCTTAAGGGGCAGGAGAGGATCCGTGCAATATGAGACCCCAGAAGGCTGCCCTTAGGAGGGAGCCTGAGCTAGAAGCAAGGCCAAGGCCACGGAGGGGCAGCCAGCTCCCAGTCTGGACACAGGTATGCCCACACTGAAGCCTACCTGTGCCCCGAGGCTTGGACACATCAGGAGACGCAGGGGTTAGGACTAACCTGATTGGCAAAGAGCAGGTGGCAGATGGTGTGGTCATCAGGGTCCTTCATGATGGCACGGATTAACTGTAGCATTGGGGTGATGCCTGAAAGAAAACCAGGGGTGTATGTGTGTGTGTATGCGTGCATACACGTGCATATATGCACCCCATCCTCACCCCCCCTCCCACTTGGGGCAGGGGTAGGTAGGTAGGGGACAGATGTAAATATCCCCCAAACCATTGTGTCCGGCCATGAATGCGTGTGAAGCAGAACCCAGACAGCTGGAGTTCACTGGGCCCTGTCCTAGGACCCAGGTCGGGGCTGCTGGGCAAACAGGATAGATAGTTCTAGAGCTTTAGCAGGAGAGTCCCTGAGAGCCAGGGACGTCCTCTCCAAGTGCTTTTAGAATCCGTGATAACAACCTTCACTTGCCCTTACTTTCTTGAGCTGGTTTTTTATGACCTTGGTTGTGGGACATTTTTATCAAAGGGATCATTTATCTAAACCACCAGTCTCTGAGCCATCCAATGTGGCAGCCAGGCAGGACCTTGCCCCACCGGGTCCAAAGGGAGCCCAGGCTCCAAGCTGAAGGAGAAGGGGCAGGGAGTGGCGACCCTCCTCACCTACCTGTCCCCCCTGCGATCATGCCCACTGACTTCACTGTCTTCACGGCAGGCTCTGACTTCTTGTCAGGACGGATGGCAAACGTCCCTGGAAGACAGACCCATTATATGAAAAAAAAAAAATGGGACCAAAGAAGCTTAAAAAATGTGCCTCCTACTCAGAGGGGCAGATACGTGAAAACCAGAGCTAGGGCCAGGTCATCCAGCATCATTTACTCCAGTCTCCATCTTTAGCATCCAGAGAGAAGAAGGGACTGACTCAAGCTCATTCATCCAGACAGGAGTCTGGAGAGGATTTAAATTCAAGCTGGAGTGTGGTCCAGCCACTCTGGAAAGCCGTTTGGAACTATACCCCCAAAACAATGGACTGTGTTTGACACAGGAAGGATATCACTATTAGGTCTATACCCTAAAGAGATCAAAGACCATATGTACAAAAATATTTATAGTCACTCTGTTTGCAGTGGGAAAGAACTGGAGACTAATTTTAATTGGGGAATATTGAGCAATTTATGGCATATGAATGTCATGGAATACTTTTGTGCTATAAGAAATGATGAGAGGAGGTTTTCAGAAAAACCTGGGAAGACTTATATGAACTGATGGAAAGTGAAGTGAGCAGAACCAGGGGAACATTGTTTCCAGTGAGAGCAACATTGTAGCAATGATCAACTGTAAATGACTTATATGAACTGATGAAAAGCAAAGTGAGCAGGACCAGGAGAGAACAATTTATAGTAACAACAATTCTGCAATGATAAACAGAGGCTTTGGAACACTTAATAACTCTCATAAACACAATGACCAACCATGATTCCAGAACTGATGATAAAAGGTGCTGACACAGAGGTGATGGACCCAGAGTGCAGATGGAAGCATGTTTTGTTTTGTTTTTAATATGGCCAATGGGGAAATTTGTTTTAGCTGGACTGTACATATTTATAATAAGGAATTTTGTTTTTCTTGTTTTCTTAATTGCAAGAAAGAATGGGCAGGAGAGTAGGTAGCTTGTCATTTAAAAATAAAAATACTTAAAAGAGAAGAAAATGCACTATTCTCTTTATAGAAGTGAAGCATTGTGGATGAGGAATGTATGTATGTTGTGTCACACTCAATCCATATGTTGATTAGTTTTAATCAACTGCCTTGCTTTTTTTTTTTTTTCATTCTCTGTTACATTCTTTGTTACTCACTGGGTAAGTGAAAGGAGGATTTCTATGGAAGTCAAGGTGATGTAAAAACACAAGGTGGCAAAACCTGAAACCAAGTCACCTTTACCACGGTAGACCAGTAGGCCACTGGGGCCTCTGAAGTCAATGGTGTCATTAATCTCCAGGCTCTCCAGGTACTGGGACATCTTCCCACCAGCAGGAAACTTGGGATTCGTGTCTTTGAAGTAAATCTAGAAAACACCCCCCCATTTAAGTCAAACCCCAAGACCAGCAGCCCCCTGAGATCTGGGCCAGCCCCTCCTCCTGGGGGTACCTCCCAAACCAGGGGGTTCTAGCTATCTCTTGGCTGCCCTGGGCCTCCCACCAAGGCCCATCTTTCTCAAGCATCAGCCCTGACCCTCATCTTCCCTCCCCACCATCTGCCAGCCTGAGTCCTCAAGGAGCAGTCCTATTGGAAAGCAACCTGACCACTCAAATAATAGTAACATAGAAATGATTGATAACAGTTTATTAGATTCCAGCTCATTGAATGTCAGAGCTAGGAGGGACCTTAGCAATGAAGTCAACCTTTTCATTCTATGGGTAAGGAATTATGAGATCCTAGGCACAGAGCTGGAAGGGACCTCAGAGCTCATTTAGGTCCAACATTTTACAGGTGGGTAAACTGAGGCACAGAGAGGGGAAAGTGACTTCCTAGGATCACATAGGCAGTAGGTATTGGAGCTAAGAGTTGAACACAAGTCTCCTGGCTACAGGCCAATGTTCTTCCCATTGTATGGCACAGCTTCCCATCATTAAGGGCCAGAGAAGAGGGTCACTTAATCAAGGTCACAGCAACATTAAGCTCCCCAAGGATGCTTATATCTAAAATTCTAAGTCCCCTCCCCTAAGAAGTGCATACCTCAAGTTGAAATTTCAGACCCTTTGGCAAGCTGGTTAGGGAATAAGGAAGAGAGAGAAGAAAGAAAGCCGGGAATTTAGAATCTGAGAAGCTGGGTCTGAATCCCACTCTGCCAGTCACATGATGCTACAGGCAGTCACTTTACCTAAGGCTCATTTTCCCTGGTCTATTAAATAAGAGAGTTGGCCTGGATGGTCTCAAATGTTCCTTCCAGCCCTGGGTCATGAAGTTCTAGGAAAGGGTCTTTGGCAGGGCTGGAGAGGGGTATTCTGGTTGTCTCACCTGCCCAAGAAGGAGGAAAGGGTCCTTACTTGGGCCACCCCTTCCATTGTGCACCCGTGTCTCCAGCCCCCTATCACTCCATCCCCCAAACATGCTTGCACCACTGCCAGATGCCTTGGGATGATTCTACCCTATACGGTGAGCAGGCCCAGCTTCACCTCCACACACATTGGACCCTCAGGATGACGTGAACCTCATCAGCTTTCATGGATTTAATGACCATCTCTGTCTTGCTGCTTCCCATCTCTCTCCCAAATGCTACTGGACACCTCAAATTCAACATGTCCAAAATTGAGTTCATTACCCTCCCCCACCCCCCAAGATTTTCCTATCACTGTCAAGGGCACCAGCAGCCCCCAAGTCCTCCAGGCTCAAAGCCTTTTTCCATTTTAGTCCCATTTCTCTCCCTCTCAAACCCCACAGATCTGGATCTATAATATCTCTCAACGTCTCTTGGCGAGCATGAAGCATCCCAAGGGCTTTGATAGGCCACAGTAACCCGGGCTGGCCAAGGGAGCCGTGTGGGGAGCAGGAGAGGGAGATGGAAATCCAGCAGATTCCCAAGGCTGTCTACAAAGTGAGGGCTGGATCTCATGAGCTCGCTCTAGGCTCATGATGGGAAAAGTCACAAAGGACAGCTCCTGGAGGGCACAGAGGAAATGCTGAGGTTTCTCCAATGCCGGCAGACAGCAGCGGCCCACCCGAGGCCCCTGGCACCCTGGAAAGGCGGGCTCACCTTGATCACCAGATCCACATAGCCTTTGTCATCATCACTGGAGACTGGGGTATAGGGCCGGATGACCAGGTTCCCATCAATCCTGGCTGACAGGTAAATGTGTTGGCCTAGAAGAGAATGGGGCAGGAGGTGGGGGCTTCAGGGAGGCCCCCAGGCAGCCTGGGGACACCTGCAGCGGGGCCCACATCAGAATCATGAGGGGAGATCTGCCAGCTCTGACTGCTTGGCACCCCATTCGGGGCTTTCTTGGCAAAGCCACCGTCTCTGTGTGTGTGCCACGTTGTGGAATGCATCAAATCCCCACAGGTCACAAAGGAAACCCATTATATTGGAATATGGAAATTAGAGAGTGAAACAGGCTCAAAGGGATCTGGATGAGAAGGCATGGAAGAAGAGGAAGAGGAGGAGGAGGAGGAGGAGGAGGAGGAAGAGGCTTCAGCTGGAGGTGCCCATCGCCACCCCAGCAGTCATGGCCCAGTGGTGACACCCAATAATCAGCTCTCTTGCATTCTGGAGCACAAAATGGGAGTCCCCAGGCCAGACATTCCTCTTGGACCTCTTGGTCTGGAGTCACCAGGAGCTCACATGGAGAGCCACACCCACTGTTTTCCCTTTTATTACATACACAAAAACACCTGCTTGATTTGGTGTTTATATTTAGCCTAAAAATAAACTGGATTTTTGAAAATGAGTTCCTAGACCCACCAGAGGAGAGATTCTCCGCCCTTCATCAGCCAGGACAGGTGAGGAAGCCTGCCGCCCGGTCCTGCTCCAGGGATGGGCCAGTTACTTTGGCTGGAGATTGCCTTGATTTATCCTTTCATTACAAAGGGTGTAATTCTAGAAGGGGCAGGGAGGGACCTCCATCCATCCATCTGTCCATTCTCATATGTGTATGTGGGGGCTACATGTATGTTTATGCATGTAGACAAACATGCCTGCACTACACACATGGGGGAGGAGAGAGAAGGCAATCATAGTAAGCTCCCCATAGAAATTAAGCTAAAATTAAAGGAGCGTTTTTGAGCAGGAGAGTTCGCCCTCACTGACCAACTGTGGCTAACTGACCAACTGGATAATCAAGAGAATCTGACCCAGGACCAAGCACAGGAGGGAAAAGCCAGAGAGTGAGGCTTGAAGTGGCTCAGTTTAAAGCCCTGCTGTCCCTTTCCCCCCACCCCCACCCCTGAGCCCACGAATCCCCAGGAAAGCAGGTCTTCCTGCCCACCTCTACCCCACCCCTACCCCACCCCATCCCATCCCCTGAGAGCCCCGAGGCCAGGAGTAGGACTTACCTATGGGAAGGCCCAGCACGTGCTGTGGAGACGGGAGGGCGAACCGGAACCTGCGAGTGTCATGGCTGATGCTCTGGGAGGGGGAAAAAACCCAACAAGGTCCTAATTAACAGCAGTCAAGGAAGCCTGGGTGAGTCCCACCTCAGACACAAGCTGGTGGTGGGACCTGGGGTAAGTCACTTAAACTCTCCACACCCCAGGAACCCAGAGAAGGCCCCTACTGGCGATAGTAGGGGAGTGTCCTCTCCTGAGACCTCCCTGGTCCCATCCCCACCCCTCACTTCTGAAGCGCCTCAAGGCACTTTCTTCACAACTTTTCAGAACAGTCACACTAGGAAGATAAGAGGGTTAAAGTTTGCACAGCTAATGAGTTTCAGGGCAGCATTTGCACCCAGATCTGCCTCCAAGTTCAGAACTCTTTCTAATAGACAATGTGTAGCCTCCATGAAAGTCTGGGAAAGTCCCAGGGTCCTCAGCCATGAAGATGGACTTGCGGCTGCCCAGCTACCAGGACTTCTGCTCCGCCCATCCACCAAATGGAACCCCTGGACAAGCCACCTCCTCCAGGAAGCCCTCAGTGTAGGGCAGAAGGCTTGGGCTGGGCCTCAAGGCCCTCCTTGTCACTAGCTGTACTGCCTGGGACCAGTCCCCTCCCCGAGGCTCAGCCTCCTCTTCTGATCCTTTCCAGCTACAGGATCAGCTTCTGATCTGTCCTTGCCCTCCCAGCATCGTCCCTGTGCCCTGTACTCTGGTCCCTTCCTCCCTTCCCCAGCAGGGAAGCTGAGAATGTGGCTCAGCCTCTCAGAGCTGGACGACTGACTGCGGGCAGACCAGGAGGCCCTGGTGCCCTGAGCCTGACAGTCAGCCCCTCGGCCTCTGCTGGACCCCCCCTCAATGGCAGCCCCTCTATTTCTGGACATCCTAACTGTTAGGAAGCTTGTTTTTCCTCTGATAGAGCTGGAATCGAATCCTGTTGTTTCTCCCCCATTGTCGGTTGTCTCCCCTCCCACATCTGAAGACACAGCCCTGAAGGCAAGGCAGCAAGGTAGTGCTGGAGTCAGGAAGTTGTTGTGGACTTGTTTCTGTCATTTCTGATTCTCTGTGACCCCATTAGGGGTTTTCTTGGCAAAGACACTGGACTGGTTCATCATTTTCTTCTCCAGGAGTCAGGAAGACCTGAGTGCAAATCCAGATTCAGACACCTGCTAGCTGTGTGACCCTGGGTAAGTCACTTTACCCTATCTGCCTAAGTTTCCTCATCTGTAAAACGGGCTGAAGGAGATGGCAAACCCCTGCAGTATCTCTGCTGAGAAAACCCCCAATGGGGTCAGGAATGGTCAGTCATGACTGAACGGTCACCTGAAAACAGTCAGCCTGACTGGCTCCCAGCCCTCAAGGCTCCTCCACAGGACGGACTTTCTCAAGCACTCCTGTGCTTATTGGTGCCCTGCCTGCTCGGCAGTATCCAGAACTACCCCTGCTACCTCCAGCGAGGGCACTTCTTAGGTGCAGCCTCAGCCCGCAGGCCTTCTTTGCTTTGTCGGGTGCCCCTGAGCTGGCAGCCCACGGTACCACCCCTCCCATCCTTCCACAGCTGAGTGGCCCTTACTCCACAACATGACCCAGCTGGGCTGGACAGGAAACTCCATCTCTCTGGCCTGTGCCTGATCCCTGGGCTGTGCCTGCTCCCCGACCTGTAACCTCTGTCCCTCCAGCCCCCCAGGTCCAGTGGGGATTGTAGGTGGAGGAAGGACCAGAGCCACATTCAGAAAGGGCTTAAACCAGAGCCCAGCATCCATAAGAGGCTGACAGACAGGGGCTGAACACCCCAATTAGGAGCAGGTGAAGGAAGTGAGGCTTAGGCTGGGAAGGAGAAGGCTCTTAAAGCCTTCACTGTCCTTCCCTTATGGACTAACCGCTGTCTGGGACCCGGAGGGCATAGAATCTGGGGAGACTCAGTGTAAGAAAAACCTCCTAAGAATCAGGGTTCTTCATGTGTAACCCACAAAATCCCTTACTGTCTTAGGGGGAGGGAGAGAAGAAACTTAGAACTCAAAATGAATATTAAAAATTGCCTTTATGTATAACTGGAGGGGGGGCTGTAAAGCATTATTAAAAAAAAAAAAAAGAATTGGGGTCTTCAGAAGTGAAACTGGCTGCCTCGAGAGGTAATGAGTTCCCTGTTGCCAAAAGGTCTTTTAGCAGAGGCTTCTTGCCTGGAAAGGCAGAGATGGGGCTTCCTGCTCAGGCAAAGGCAGGCCAGAGACCCTCTGAAATGAACTGTGACCTCCCACCCAGGGCTGTGCCAGCCAGGGGGACCCCGTTCTCCCCACGAAGGTGTGGCATGGCGGTAGCAGGGAGAGGTGCTGGCTCAGTCCCCATGCCCTGCCTCAGAAACAATCCAGCCCAGAATTGTAGGGATTCTTGTGCTCTGGCCCCAAACCTCCTTTTCCAGCCTCCTCCCACTGATCTCCACTGTTACTGCCAGTGGGCTGGGACTCAGTTGCAGATCTAGGTCAGGAATCTGATCATGCCATTCCCTGGGTGACTCTGGGCAAAGTCACTTGAAATCTCACATTTTGTCTTTTTCACCTGAAGACAAAGAGGGTTTGGATAGAGGGGCCGACTCGAGATCTAGGCTCTCACGACGGATGACCTTACTGACCGACAAGCCTCTTACTCTGATATCTTCCTACTTGGCATAAGCATCATCCCAGGCAGAATGACTCAGGATGTTTGGAGAGCGGCCAAACTCTCTGAGGAAGGGTCTGGGTGCTGAGGGCGGGACTGGAGCCTGGATTATCAAACCACAGGCATGGGGTGGAGGTGGCCTATGATCCCTGGGAAGGAGGGAACTGGGCCAAAGGAGGTACTCTGCTCTATCCACCTTGGAACAGAGAAGGAATGAATCACAAATGTCAGAACTGAGAGGAGCCTGAGAACAGGGGATGTCAGAGACAGGAGGGCCTGAGAACAGGGGATGTCAGGGCTGGGAGGGCCTGAGAACAGTGGATGTCAGAGATGTCAGGCCCCTGTTTGGAAAACAGGTCAATTTGGAAAAACGACACCCCCAAATATTGTAGAACCAGGACAAGGCCTCAGAGCTCTGCTGTTAACTCTTCTTTGGGGAATTTCTGGGAGAACAAGGACAAGAAGCCCAGAGGCTGAGCAGGCCAGGACAAGCTGCAATCTACACTGGTGGAAGGACTGTACATTTACACACAAGATCGCAGAAGGAATACAAAGGGGACGGGTAGGAAGGAAATCAGTGTTTGTGCAGCTCCACTGAAGGAGATAAGAACCTCCTGGGACAATCACAACAGGCCTGGGGAGGAGGTGCTATTATTATCCCCACCTTACAGAAATAAGGTGACTTGTTCAGGGTCCTACAGCTAGTCAGTGTCTGAGGCTGGATTTGAAACTCCAGGCTCGTCCTCTTTGCACTGTGGCACCTCTAGGGACCGCTAAGCAGAATGGCTCACCCCAGGTGGGGGTAGAAGGAGCTAGGGGTCAAGAAAAGGCTGGGGGGTCATCAGACATGTGAAGGGCCCCACGCTCTGCTCAGGCCCAGAGGGCACCAGGGAGCAGATCTAGGCTAGATAAGCTGGAAGGGCTTCCTGACCATTGGAGCCACTGCCCAGCAATGTTCAGTGTGAGGTAGTGAGCTCCCCGTCCCGGGTAGTTCAGCCAAGGCTGGGTAACAGTTAGTCTACAAAGAGCCTGCAGTCACAGGGCTGGAGGCTGGAAGAGACGCCTCTCAGGGTGCTGCATGTCCCCAGGCCTCATCAGGGCAAATGTTAGCAGCTCCACCAGGACAAGATGGGGCTGGCGCGTGCCCACCACATGAGCCCCACTGAAGGCAGCTGGGTAGGCTTGGTCTGAAGAAGATCCAGGGGCTAGGAGAGCCAGGGTTGAGTGTCAGAAGGGCTCTCCCATGTAGGGGAGCCTGCTGGGCCCCAAGCTCTAGCTGGGGTTGATGGGTGAAAATTGTATCTGGAATCAGGAAAAACAGACTGGGAAAGAGAAGTGTGGCAGAGAGACCCAGGGAGTGCCTGTGCCCGGGGGGCTCCAGCAGAGGCAGGGGCCTTCACCCAGGGCATGGCGGGGTGGAATCTAGTTCAGCAGAAGAGGGGGGCTCCTTCTGCCTGGGAGTCACCAACTGCTACCCTTGGCTTGGCAGGGCTGTGTGAGGAGCGGGCGTGCCAGGCTTTGGTACAGTAAATGATGCTGAGAAAGGGTTACCTCAGGGAACTCAGCCTGCCCAGGTCCTGGGAGCCAGCCCAGCCATGAAGTCATGGGGGGGGGGGGGAGAAAGGGAGAGTATGGGGGTGGTTTAGAAGGAGAGAGGGCAGGAGGACAATTGTTAATGGGTGAGTGGGAGGGTGGAACATTCAAGTCTGATCCAGAAAAAAGTCCATCCACTTCCCCAGACTGGAGCTCTTTGCAAACCTGGAAGGAACAAGGCCTGGGCCTGGCCCTAGACTGTGTGGCCCAGTGGATAGAGCCTTGGCCTTGAAATCAGGAGGACATGAGTTCAAGTTTGGCCTCAGAGATGTAAGCTTTGTGATCCCTACATCAGGTTCCTCAGCTGTAACATCAGGGTAATGATAACATCCACTCCCCAGGGTTGGGGGGAAATAGCGTAGAAAGAATGTGCTTTGCCAGCCCTGAAAGCTCCATAGGAGCAGACACTTGTCAGGGAGGCAGGGAGGGTGCTGTGTAAATGCTGGCCGTTATCACAAACATTGAAAATGGCAGCATCATCTCAGCTCAGAGTAGGCACACCAAGGCAGCTGGGGAAAGCTGCCTGGCTTCACCCAACCCCAACAAAATCTGTTTCTTTCCATTCCAAAGACAATGCTCTGAATTAAGGCAGGGACAGAGGCTCCAGCCCTAGTTCTTCTACTAACCAACAATGTGACCTTGGGTAAGTAATTCTATCTCTGCCAGTCAATCAATCCAAAAGAATGGATTAAGTGTGCAGTCTGTGCCAGGCCCTGGGGATGCAGGAGGAAAGAAAGAGACAATCCTCTTTTCATAGGAAGAGAAGTGGGGCTGAGTGCTGGGCTAAGAGGAGCTTAACTGGTCATCAGCCCTCTGCCTCCTGCAGGAATGCCTGCTAAGCCTCTCCATGCTAAACAGTCATAGAGCCTTTTCCTCAATGCCTACCCTGATGGGGGCAGGGAGGCTCATCAGCACTGGGGCAACTCCTTCCCAATTCCCAAAGTTGAAATCACTCCTTATATGGACCTGAAATCTTTCCTTCTGCACTTTCACCCGCTGATCCTGGTTTCTCCTTCTGGAATCCCACAATTAAGTCTAACCATCCCTACAAAGGGACTCTCTCTCAGACCCTGGATCCTGTACTTAGAACTTATAACCTGTGTGCCCTCACTTCTTCCCCTCTCTAGTGAGACGAGGTCTCAGACTCCTTTTCGATAAAAGGAAGACCCTGCTTTTTCAACCTCACTCCCTTCTTCCCACAGAGCCTCTCCTTTGGGCATAACATTCTTTGCTGATTCAGCCGATGCTCTTAGGATGTGGCTTCTAAGGTCTCAGCCTGGACCAGACGGGTCCCAGGGCTGAAGTCTGGAAACAGTCTCCAAATTCTCAGACCTCGCCTTCCTCAGTCTGACATGCAGTCTGTCCCTTAACCTAGTCCCTTCCTCCCAGCTAGGACCCCCTCCTTTCTGCCCTAGCCTTTTTCTGGAATCCCTCCTGGGAACTTAGGAACTTAGCTCCCCAAGTTACTGAACTGTGCATACCCTCTGACCCAACAATGCTAAGTCTATGCCCCAAAGAAATCAGAGAAAGAAGATAAAGGTCCAACTCATAGAAAAATATTGATACCACCCTTGTTGTGGTGGCAAAGAATTAGAAACTGAGGGGATGCCTGTCAGTTGGGGAATGGCCAGACAAGTGGTACATGGAGGTGACATCACACTGTTGTGCTGTAAGAATGATGAAGGAGCTGGTTTCTGAGAAACCTGGGAAGACTTGTCTGAACTGATGCAGAACGAGCAGAACCTGGAGAACAATTTACACAGTAAAATACAGTAAAAACAAGAAAGCGTGAAAGCCTTAAGGATTATTGATCAATGCAAGGACTCCGTGGAGGACTCCTGCTGAAGCCTGAAGCCCACCTCCTAACTGCCAGGATCCTGGCCAGGGCAGGAGGGGGATTCTGCAGGTTTTTTGCAAGACTTGTCGCTTTTCTGTTTTTCTCAGTGCACATGGAGGGGAAGGGGCAAAGAAGAGTTTATAGGGAAGGAAAATAGATTTTTATTAGTTTTTTAAAAAACTTTCAAAGAAGGAAGATGTAGAACAAAAGTGAAAAAAAATTAAGTATGTAGAAGAATCTTATTACTTTCTGCATTGAACAACTTTTCTGATTTTCTTCAAAGTTCCTATAGGCCCAAAACACAGGCTGTTGATGAAGGCAATTGCTGTTCAACCTCCAGAGGTGCATAGGATAGATGAGTATTCCCAGGGTCTGTACATAGTCAGAGCTCAGGAGACATTTGCTACTGGTGATGGGACTTGGGACCTACGATCCAGAGGCAGAGGGGACCCAGCCCCACACCCAGGCCAGCCAGGAAGGGGCTGATTCTAAGGGCACTCAATCTCTCCCACTTTCCAACACCATGGCCTTGCTTAGAGGCTCCCCAGGAAGGAATATCTCCAAGGCTAGAGGTCTTGGAATCCCCACCCCAGGTTGGGCCCTATCACTCACCTCTTTGTCAATCAGCCTCAATGGGTACTTCACATCAGGGTTCTCTAGGGTGATGGGGGGAGCCGACTTCCCAAAAAGTTTCATGAAGAGGCTGTAGATGAACCAGACGGGGGATAGCACAAAGCCACCCAACTGCAAAGAGATGGGGGGAAAAAGTCATCAAGGGCCCATTGAAACTCAGGAAAGGGAGAGAAAATGAGGCCTCTTGATCCTCGTGCTGCTAGGAAAACAATGTCTCAACGGGACCCTTCCCTGACAGCTTTACTGGGCCATGTTTTTAGGGAGTCTGGCTCACATCCTCGGTGCCCTCCCTGGGCAGACTCACCCTGCCCCTCAACCTCCCGCCCTTCCCAAGCCTCAGATAAATGTACAGGGCTCTCCCCATCTCCCTTCCGCACACACAGACACACACACACCCTAATCTATTGTTTGCTGTAAGCGATGGATCCCGGGAGGGGGGCGAGGAGGGGTGTATTGGGAAGTATCGGTCATGTCCAAACAAGAGATCAATAAACATATCTTTGAAGGGAATATGTGAACAATGTGAAACATGATTATAATTATCAAGGGGAACTTCTAAAGCTCTCAGATCCTGCCTCTGATGCCCATTAGACCTTCAGAACCTAAGTCAGCCTCCCGTTCCTTATCTACAAATTGAGAGGAACAATGGCCCAGAGGCCACTGCCTGGAGTTATTGTGAGACAGCCAGTCATCAATAAGAACAGGGAAACTCAAGAACTGGACTGATGAGGGTTAGATCTGCATTCTAGGCTGCTAGAAGATAGCCAGCCCTTAGCCCATGCCGCCCGCCTCAGGGCTCACTGTTTATATACATAAAGCCGGGCTACATCCCTCCAGGGTAGGATCCTGATGGTAGCAGCATTAGTAGTAGTATTTATTTATTTATTTATTTATTTATTTATTTTGCTTTTGGGGGGGGGGCAGTTGGGGTTAAGTGACTTGCCCAAGGTCACACGGCTAGTTTTTTGTGTTAAGTGTCTGAGGCCAGATTTGAACTCAGGTCCTCCTGACTCCAGGGCCGGTGCTCTACTCACTGCGCCACCTAGCCGCCCCTTTAGTAGTAGTATTTAAATGTACAAACATTACATCCATTACAGCCTTTGAGTCTCACAACAACCCACAGAAGGAAGGGTTCTTATCCCCATTTTATAGATGAGGCTTTCCCAAGATCACACAGTAAGTATCTGAGGCTGGATTTGAACGTGGGTCCAGTACTCCTAGTACTGGACAAATCAGGAAGATGACCCCAAATTTAAAAAAAAAATTTCATTGCATGTCCTCGGTTTAAGGCAGAGAAGTGAATCCAGGGAGAAAGAACCCTCCTTTTTCCCTCTGTCTCCCCTCCTCCTAGGATATACCTGGTCGTGGAAAGTAAGCTCATTTTCTTGTGGTCTAATTCCATTTATAAAGATTCCCAATAATGACCTAGATCCAAGAAGTGATGTAAGGGGTATATTTATGGAAATGTATGATCAGAAAAGGAAGAAGGAGGTAGTTATGTAATGAGAAGGAAGGCCAGCAGAGGAAGGCCTCTCTCTTATGGATTGGGTCAGTCACCCACAGAGTATTTATGAAAGGGCTTGGACATAAATCACAAAGAACGGGCTGCTATCTGTACCATTGAAGGTGCATACACCCTTATGCAGGAGCTCACATCCACTTGAAGTATAAGTCCACATTTAACAGCTTAGAGGGGAAATCTCTGTAACTTCCCAGTGCCTGTGGAACCCCTAGCACAGCGCACACCTCTTGGGACTGCAGAAAGAGAACTATACTCAGAAGGAGCAGATTCCAAATCTTGGGTTCTCTCTCTATGTTAGCTGTGATCTTGGGGGGTTGTCTCCCCACTCTGGGACTCATCAGTGTGTCACCGATAAAAGGCGCTGGTTAGCGAAAGCTGTAGAATCTCCAAGGAAAGACTCAGAAAGAAGGAAAATGGAGAAGCCACAACATTATCAGGATTCAAACTCAGAAGTAAAGCAGCCATCACCAAAATCCTGTGCCTTCAGTTAAAAACCAAAACAGTAGATCTAGGAAGTGACATGGACACAGAATGGCAGATGTGGGGCATAGACAAGCTAAGGAAGGAACAGTGGGGTGCCAAACCTGTTGTCCAGTGTCGGACAAACCCAAGAACCTAAGTTCCAGGAGGAACTGACAAGAACTGCAGGAACCCTGAAAAGCGGTCTGGCATAAAATTAGATTTAGACCAGCCTCTTAGACCATACACCACACACCACACCAAAACCCCACTTCTATAGACTGGGAGAGGTTGAATGACTTGCCTACGGTCACACATCAAGGAGGTGCTTGAGGGTGCGGGTCTAGTACCCTGCTTTTCCTCCTACTGGTTTTAATCTGCCTCCCTGAGACTCCTACCCACTGACCCCCTAATTCTTTGGTCCCACTCTAATCCTTATTCCACATGGCAGCCTATCAAATATTTCACAGTCACAGGGTTAGAAGGGGACCTTGGTAACATCCCAAGCCCATCTAGCTTGTGCCATAGGGAGCTCATTGGGAGGGAGCCCACTCCCTCCCAGATCCCTCTATATTTTCACAGCTCAGATGCTTAGGAAGGAGTCTCTAGTCTACATGGACCTCTTTGTAACCCCCACCCAGGCTTTTAGTTCTGGAGAGCCTGGAGCTGGGCTCCTCTGTCTTCTCTTCTTTAGGGGAAACAACAATTCAGTCCCTTCAGTTTAAGCCTTTTGTAGAAGGAGTTCATAGCTGGTAGATTTGGAGCTGAAAGAGACCTCAGAGGTCAGTAAGCTTAACCATATAATTTTACAGATGAGGAGCTGAGGTCCAGAGAGCAATAGTGATGGTGTCTTGTCCAAAACAATGCAGCTGTATCAGAGTAGCAGGGTCAGACAACCACAGCTCATGGGACCGTAGCTCCGGAGGCCTGAGAAGCCATCTGGGCCAATGTTCTCATTCTTCAGAAGCACAACCTGGGGTTTGAATCCAGGTCATCCTGACTCCACTCCAAGTGTTCCTTCCACTGAGGTGTCAAGGTGTATAAAGAGCTGGCCTCAGAGTCAGGAAGGGCTAGGGGCAAATTCTCTCTCATGCACTTAATTAGCCGGTTAACCCTGGGCTATGATCTTATGACTGTTAAGACACATCCTGAAATGTAGTGCCTAGAACAGGACACATTCATCCAAATGTGGCCTGACTGCACCAGGAGGGGTTTCCTTTCTCCCTTCCTTCCATCCTTCCTCTTCCCTCCTTTCCTCCCCCTCTTCCTTCCCTCCTTCCCCCTTCCTTCCTTCCTTCCTTCCTTCCTTCCTTCCTTCATTCCCTCCCTCTTTCCTCCCTTCCTCCCTCCTTCCTTCCTTCCCTTTCTTCCATTTTCTCTCCCTCCCTCCCTCCCTTCCTATAAAGTCCCATTATTTTCTCTGACTTCCATCCTGAGTCTGTAATAGAATATTCTGTCACATGCACACCACAATAAAAACAAATTTCCAAATAGTGACTTTGCAGGTAACATTTTCAACATTTCTCAAGGTGAACATATTAAAACAACAGATGTTCCATGGGTATGAAAACACTGTTTACTCCTCTTAAGAAAAGGACATATTTACTTTTGTCCTAAAGCTTCAATTGCAGGTAAGTTAATTCAAAACCATTTTCCAAATGGAAGAATTAATAAAAATGCCCCAATGCTGTAGAGTGACTACATACCTATAACTTCAGCACCACGGACCTCTCATTTCCTAGACAGGGGCACCCTCTGGGGCCACTTTATAGCCCAATGGCCTGCTGTACATACACCTTACCTGAGCTGCTGGGGTTATAAAAATCCTTCACCCCGTGGCTAACTGCTGATTTTGACAGAGTCGGCTTTTGGCCTCTGACCGTCAAAACCACTGCTGGGCTGGCAGGGATGCCTACACTCAGGCAAAAGTTGCCAGCAGCTGTGGGTCCCATCCACACCACAGTATTCTAGTACTTTATATTTATACGCAGCTTTACAGATGGAAAACAGCCTAATGGACATTATCTCATTTGAGCACATGTTACTTTAGTGACACATCTGGGGAGAACTTTAGTAGCCATACTTGTGGTCCACGTTTACAATCCAGTGATTAAATTAGAATGCCTAGGTGTCTCACAATGAAGACATGAAGAATGGGGGCAGTTCCCCCAAAAGAACAAGATTTGAAGGCCTTTGTTCCCCTCCAAGCCCGAGCCAAGCTCGGCTTCCTCCAATTCTCCTCCTGCCTTTGGGCTTCCAGAGTTCTTCCTCCCCAGCCCTCCTGCCTGGTGAAAATAGGCTCTCTGTGTGCTTATAAACGTTAGGGTGATCATTGGATAAAGCGGGCAGTGAGAATTCTGATTCCTCTTTTGCAAATGGAGAGTCCAAGGTTCACAGAAGGGCGGTAGAGTAAAAGGATGATGGAGCCAGGATTTGGATCTGGGGTTCCAAATGCAAATTTCTGGGGCGGCTGGGTGGCACAGTGAATAGAGCACGGAGTCAGGAGGACCTGAGTTCAAAACTGGCCTCAGACACTTAACACAAAAACTAGCCATGTGACCTTGGGCAAGTCACTTAACCCCAACTGCCCTCCAAAAAGCCACAAAAAAAAAAAAAAACTAATGCAAATGCAAATTTCTTTCCCCTCTCCCATATGGGCCTTGATATTCCCTGTCATTTTTTCCAATCAGGAAAATACAGAAATAGTTTGGAGCCAAAGGCCCTGGGTTCAGATCTTGTATTTGTCACTTTTTTCCCAGGCCTCCCTTTCTAGGTCCCCCTTTCTTCATCTGTAAAATGAAGAAGCTAGATCAGAAGTTGCTCAGCCTGTGAAGCTCCTGCCGGCCTCCAGTAATTTATCAAGAGCCCAATTTGAAGAAAGTTCGAGAGGCAATCTGGTCCAGCCAAAGAATAGTCATTTAAGAACCCAGAGGCCTGGGTTCAAATTTGCCCTCTGATGCTCACTCCCCATGTGACCTTGGGTGAATCACTTAACTATTTCTTCCTCCATAGGATGGGTACAAGGCCTCTGACCTATAATCTCAGGATCTCACTACATCCCTTCCCACAGAACAGTCCTTGCTTACCCATGGTTTATACTGACCTACCAGCAACAGGATTTTTTTTCCCTATTTTCTTATTTCAATTAAAGTTCCAAACTTGGTGACCACACACAGAGCTGGAAGGGAGAGGGAGGCCGGCGTTATCTCCTCTTGCCAGGTCTTTCTGCAGCAGGGCGAGGGCCGCCGTTCATAGAGAACCAAGCCTCCTTCTTTGTTTAATGGGGAGATTCCCCAAGCCCCTGCTGAGGTGACTCGTCCTGCTTTTAGTCCCCATCATCCAGCAGTGGAGGGCACAGGTGGTAGGAAGAGAACCGGGCAAGAGATAAGAGAGAAGGAAACTTGGAAGTGGTCTCTAGTCCAGTGTCTTACTCTAGGACTGAAGAAATTCAAGGTAAGAAGGTACAGGACGGAGACCTCACAGCTAGTAAATATTAGGGTGGAGTTTGAAGTCAGGCCCTCAGCCTCCAAACCCTCAGTTCTTTCTCCTGTATAGACAGGACGCTGCCTCCGAAGAGCATCAGCTCCTCTGGTTTTCCATCCCCTCTAGTGCCCTCTCCCATCCCCTACTTAATCATAACCAGGCTCCTTTCCAAGTCAGTCATTTAATCCACAAACACAGATGAATCATCTTCTAGGAGCCCAACACAGTGCTAAGTGATTGGCCAAACAAAACCTTGCCCTCAGGAGTTCCCTTCTACTGTACCTCAGTTTCCCCATCTGTAACACAAGGGGGTTGTACCAGATACACCCTTCCAGGTTTGACATTCTCCCATCAAAAAGAGAATGTCTGTCCTTCCCTCCCTGAATCACAAGAAATAAAACATCAGGAGGCCACCAACAGTTGGGTCCAATCCTAGACAAAGCGTTGAGTCTCATCAGGAATTTCTCTCTGTGGGCAGAGCTGGGGGTGGGCTGCTCCGCTGGTCACAACAAGGGGGTCTGGGCTCAGCTTGTCTCCCCTCTCCCCTCCTCCAAACTCCAAAACAGAAATTCCAGGGATCGGAAGCCTGGCCCTGGGTGTGGCCGGTCCAAGCAGTTCCAGGGCCCTACCAGGATGGTTTGAATGACTCACACCCTCTGGCTCCCGTTCCCTTCAGCCCACTGAATTCCATCCCCAGCGGGGTGCCCAGGCTCCTCCCTGCCAGGCCTGGGGACTAAGGCTTCACCCTGGGGGGCCAGGGGCTAGGATGGCTCACCTGCTTTTGCCTCAGTCTGCTCCTCGGCCAGCTTCTCAAGGGAAGTGGGAGGGGAGCAAGGAGGAAGCCAGGGAAGATGGAAGGGGATGGGTGGGGGCAGGAAATGAACCTGCTCTTGGTAAGATTGTCAACACCAGGCTAGGGGGTTCTAGAAGAAAGGAGCAGAGGCTGGGATCTAGAATGCCCACATTCCCTCCCCTCCCCCAAGCTGATGAGGATGAACAGGGAAACCTGTGTTAGAACACAGGCCTGATTCTCCCACTCAGGAGCTGGAGTAGGTCCCTCTCCTCTACTAACTTCTGCATAATGGGGAGCTGGGCTAAATGATCAAGGCCTCTCCCAGCTCTGACCTCCCCTGTTCTAAGGTCCCTCCCAGCACTGACATCCCCTGTTCTAAGGTCCCTCCCAGCACTGACATCCCCTGTTCTCAGGCCCCTCTTAGCTCTGCCATTCTCTGTTCTAATGTCCCTCCCAGCCCTGACATTCCCTGTTCTAATGTCCCTCCCAGGCCTGACATCCCCTGTTCTAAGGCCCCTCTCAGCTCTGTCATTCTGTTTTAAGTTTTATGTTCTATATACCTCACACCTAACCCTCCCCCCCCAAGTCAGACACAATTGACTAATGCCCAGTGGCTATTTCCAAAGGCAGGTTAGTGTCTAGTAGTCCCAGGAGCCTGGTGGTGGCCCCAGCCCCTGATCTAGGCCCACAAAGCTGAGCCAGCAAAGCCAGCTGGACCAGAGAGGCATGGAAAAGTTCAATGGGATGAGCTATCCCAGGTCTCCCCAGATGGGCTCCTACCTCAGCACAAGCCACTCATGGGAGGCCCATCACGACCCACCCCCAGTCTCCCAGGGAGCCGGTACCTACACTGGGTGCCACTGGGACCTGACTCAGGGCAAGGTTGGCCCCCGGCAGCTCTGTGCCCAGGGGCCTGAATCAGCAGCTCTAAGCCAGAGGCCAGGGAAAGACCCAGCACTTACTGGGCTCCTGGGCCACACCCACCCTGATAAAGGAAAACCCAGCCCCAAAGAGCAGGTCTGGGCTTGGGGCACACCCCCAGTGGGGCCGCCCTTCCCCCCAGTGCCCTACTTGGTGTTTGGCTCCCTGGAAAGCAGGAGAAAAGGAGGGAGTTGGACAGAAACAGCGATAGCCCCTCCCTTAACCCAAGTCTGTTCCCTGCTCCCTGTGTTACCTCTAGCAACTTCTCTGGGCCTCAGCTTCCCCTCTTAAATGAGCAATTCAAGGTTTCTGCCAGACCTAGGTAGGCCAAAGCCCCTCCCCCCATTGGCCTCAGTTTCTTCCTCTGTTAAAAGAGGAAGTTGGGCTAGATGGCCTCTGAAGTCCCTTCTGGTTCCAGATCTAGGGTCCTCCCTGACCTCAATCTCTTCCTCTCTTAGATGAGGAAGTTAGAGGAGAGGACTCCTAAGGCATTCTTCAGTTCTGGATGGCAGACGTGATGCCAGCACTTCTTACATACATTTAATCCTGTCAGCCACCCTGGAGCCAAGTGCTATTATGACCTGCCCCTTCCTTTACAGAGGAGAAACTGAGGCACTGAGTGTGAAGCAGCTCTGCCAGGGTCACATAGCCAGGAAGCATCTGGGGCTCACTGGCTTCCAAGCCAGAGAAATGCTCTCCTCCTCTTCCTCCTCCTCCTCCTGTGTAGGGAAAGGCTTCCTCTCCCTCCTGGACACTCAGGCCCTCTAGAACTGGGAGTGAGGCCTTTCCTGCTCTAGGCCTGAGTGCTAGAGTCCCCTCTGGCCCCGAGGGACCTTGGAGGCAGGGTTCTAGGTTGGACACTGTTGTGAGCCAAGCAGGGAAGAAGCCAAAGGACTTTGGACGAGGAACCTGGTGGGCCCATCCTAGAGGAACCAAGGTAACCTGTGAACTCAATCCCCTTCCCTTCCCCAGAGACAGAGAGGGAATAATGAGGGGGGGGGAGGAACAATCTCCCCCAGGGATCAGGGGAGGTATTTATTCTTGTTCTTGTGATAACTTTGAAATAAACCTACCTTTGTAAAAGCTAAAAAATAAATTAATGCATGAATAATCATTGAGTACAACTTGCTTCTTATAACATCTTACATTTACATAAAGAAGACAGACTGTGCTTTTCCCCCCATCAGCCCCAGGAGGCAGGGGAGAGTGCCAATTACTGATCCAAGGAGCCCTGGTTTCCTCATTTTTTGAATTAGAATCATGCCCAGAGTTGGAGAGCCAGAATCCAAACCCAATTCCTTGTGATCACAATCTGCCCACGGCACCTTCAACGGCAGCAGGACACTTCATTTACTTTAAGCAGCACCTATATTTTGGAACAGATTCCTCCCTGGACCCCACGAAGAATCAAAGGAAAAGAAACTTTAAAAGAGGGGAGGGGAGGGAGGAAGTTCTGTGAAACTAAACAGCACAGTAAAAGAGGCTGGAATTAGGCACCCAGAGATCCCCCACCCCTGCAGTGAAGTGACTGATTTTCTCTATTCTTCTTGGGCCAGGCTTGGAATGCTTTATTATTAAGTGGCACACTACACAAAAGGCCCTGCACTCAGATACAACGGTGGAGAACCACAAATCCCTGGTCTCAAGGAGCTTACAATCTAATGGGCGCAGGCTGGGAAGGGATGAATCGTATACAGAAATAACTATAATCCAAGACATAGTATCTCAGGGGCTAGTTAACAAAGAGGTCTAGTCTTAACATTACAGAAAATATGAGGAGGGGGGAGAGAGAGAGAGAGAGAGAAAGAGAGAGAGAGAGAGAGAGAGAGAGAGAGAGAGAGAGAGAGAGA
>CM053597.1:174619219-174636739 GCA_028646575.1 Pseudocheirus occidentalis | reverse complement strand
AAGGGAGGGGAGGGAAAGATACATTCAGAAATCAGAGTGATGTAAAAAAAAAAAAAAAAGGAAAGTATCCATAAACAGACAATAAAAATGTAAAGCATTCATTAGCCAAGGCACTTTAAAGTGAGAACCTTAAGCAGCCTCCAGGTGCCAGCTCACCAGGCCTCCACCCTCACTGTGCTTAGCCTTGGGGTCACCTTAAAAGGGCCCAAAGCACCTCCCCTCCTCTCTGCTGCAAGAAGGGCCCCAGGCCTCAGTAATGGACACATTCTACTCAGTAATGGACCCAGCCGGCTGAGGCTCCTCGGCTACCCTTAAGTCTCCCAGGCCTTTCCACCAGCTCCATCAGGCCCTCTGTCCACTATGTCAACCGGCCTTCCAAACGGAGCAAGTAAGCACACAAAAATAAATTGGGAAGAGGGAGAGGGGCAATGGACAGGTCTGGACAAAGGGGAGAGAAGAAAGATCCTAGAGCTTAAAGAAATACTTGATAGCCTGAATTTTGAGCCATCTGACCTCTAAACCTTATCCATTTATGTGATTTTCAGTAAATCCTATAATCCTTCTCTGCCTCAGTTCCCCCTCTGTAAAATGGCAAACTGCTCCAGTATCTTTGCCAAGAAAATCCCAACTGGGAGTTGTTAGAACAACTTTAAAAGCCCCAACAAAGGGACTCCTAGATCCAACTGCCCCAAAGATGTCTTCAGGCTGTCGTCTAAGTCTAAGGGTCAGATCAGTTGGCAGGAGGGGGTGGGGGGGGTTGTCAGGGACTCTAGGAGGGCAGGGCTCCAGGACCAGGTCAGGAGGGGAAGGCAGAGAGCGAGGCCTTCTCCGCCGATCCCTCCACCATCTCCCCAAGGCTGGGGCAGCTTCTACGAAACAAAGCTGGCTACACCTGACCCGAACTCACCCTGTCCCGAGCCCTCCCTGCCTCTTGTTGGACAGATACAGAAATTGTGGTCTGGACGTGTGAAGTCACAAGCACAGCTAAAGGTGGAGTGGAGGCTGTGTTGTTGTGAAGGGCATTTTCAGTTCTGTCTGACTCTCCGTGCTTCGCCATTTCCTTGACCAGCTCATTTAACAGATGAAAAAACTGAGGCAGGGTGAGCTGATTTGTCCAGGGTCACACAACTCGTGTCTAGGGCCTGATCTGAACTCAGGACTTCCTGGTTCCAGGTCCAGCCCTCTAGCTAGTGATGAAACTTTCCCTGATACCCAGTTGGCAAAGATCTTTCTACCCTTGGGCCTCATGATGAGGACAGTAGAGGGCATCTCCTCCCTAAACGATTTATGGTCTCTTGTAATCCAGTTTTTGGGATAATGACGGGAAGAGACCAACTTTGTCATTTCACACAGGGGGAAGCTGAGGCCCAGAACAGGTTAAGGACAGAGGGGATGCTGGAGACGGTTCATAGGGAGAACTGACTTCCATTTTCAGCGTGACATTTGCACGCCTTGATTTATGGGTTTTGTTTATTGTCTAGACTTGAGAAAATATTAACAGAAATTCAGCTTAAAGTTTAGGAATTATGGGTATTTTTCTAGAGCTAGTTAAACATTTAAAAGCACACCACTGGTGAAAAGACTTGCTGAGCATCCACAAGCAGTGACAGGGCTGGTTGGAACCTAGCCCCCCACCCCCTATGCAGCTCTCACCAGAGTGTATGCCCCTGGAACAGCAGAGGCTGTGTCTTAATCACTCCAAAGACCAAGCCTGTAGTGACTGGCCCTTGGACTTAAGAATTAAATTAAAACAGCAGTGGGCAGGGAGGAGAGGCTCTTTTCTATGGAGTAAGAAAGTGAGAGTTAGGGGACCTTCAGTGACCAAGGTGGGAAAGCAGGAACTGACCATGGCTAAGAGAGAGAAATCAAGAAGGGGAAGAAGAGCCAGTCACAGGACTGGAGGGGGAGGCATATCAGTGGAACTGCCCCCTCCTGCTCCAAGAGTATTCTCCAGTTTGGGGAAACTGAGAAAAGCCAGCCCTCCCAAACAGCTCAGGGAATGACATAGCCAAGAGTCACAGGGGTTGGATGGGCATGAGGCCAGGGCAATGCAAGGCATCGGCGGAGGGCATCGCCTCATCCCGGAGATCCCAGAGCAATCTGAGAAGCAGAACAGGGAACATCCGGACACTGAAAAGGTAGCGTTGCAATCTACACCGAGGGTCACAAAAAGGGGGGGTTTACTATTAGCCCCATTTTACAGAAGGGTAAACTAAGATTTCAAGAGGTGAAGAGACAGGAAATAGGGGGAGGGGCACGTGGCTGGGAGGCTGGGAGCTCCAAGGGTGCAGGGCAGGACGGGGAAGTAAGTGGCAGATCGTGGGGTAAAGAAACTGGGCAAGGCGAAGAGGCGGCCAGATCCGGGTTCCAGTCTCCCAGCACAGCAGCTCCGCCCTCGGGTCCACCCTCCCATCTCCAGTCCAGGGAGAAACGCATTAAGAGAAGGCCGGGGGGAAGAGTGTGGGGAGGGCCAGACAGGGGCACGACCCCGCCTGGATTATGGGAGGGTCTGGCAAACCGAAGAGACTGAGAGGCCGGCTGACACCAAAGAAAGGAAGAAAACAAGGGGCTGATTGGAAATAGACGCCGGGGCTCCCCGGGCCTCAGTTTCCCCACCTATAGAAAGACGAGATGGCCGCAGGCTCGGCCCTGCCCTCCAGGACTGCCCGAGACTCCTCCGGAGGAAATCGTGAGAGGCCAGATGAAGCTGAGCCTCCGCCTCCGCCTCCGCTGGGGAGGGCTAAGAATAACCGGCGCTCGAGGTGGCGGCCAAGTGACAACTGGTGCCTCTGGCAGTGACAGGCGGCTGCCCCCGGATGTCAGCGGGCACTGGCCCCTTCCGGCCTCTGCGAGCCCGGCCAAGCCTTGCCCTCTGCAGAGGGCTCTGGGTACTGGCCAAGCAGGGCCACCCGGGATGGAGGTCGGGGACATGGGCACCATCCCCGAGGCTGCGAGCTTCTCAATTGTCCAGTCCCTTCCCCATCTCCAGGACTCAGTTTCTCTTTCCAGAGCACCCACCCGCAGGGCCGGGTCGGGCCGGGCCACGGACCCTCCAAGCTAGTTCTGGCGGCTTCGGAGTTAGGCAGCAGGGAGGAGGAGGCTTGGCCCTCCGCCGGGGCAGGATAGCCACCCCTCGCGCATTCCCCCAGCCCTGGCGGGCAGGCAGAGGGGCAGTGACGAAGCCCCAGCAGAGGGGCAGTGACGAAGCCCCAGCCGATCGGCCATGGACAGCGGTCCCCGGCGGGGAGCAGGGCGCGGCCCAAGGGTTCCTCCCCAGCCGCCAGGCCCAGCTCCCCAAGGTGGGACCCGGGGATCCCTTGGAAGGCGCCCCAGCGGGCCCCCGCCCCATCCCCCTCCCTCCAGGCTCCCTACCGTGCTCAGCTGGCTACCCATGGCGCCGTCCACGCAAGCTGCCCACAGCTCTCCTGCTCTCTGCCCAGATCCCACGACCCCCGCCTGCCGGTGCTTTCAGCACAGCCGGGGAGCCGCACCCCTTCCCGCCCCTGGCCCCGCCTTCCTGGGGGCGGGGCCGAGATGACTGAGAAGGCCGGCCCAGGGTCCGGGCGGCCTGCAGGGGCGCCTTCTGGGGCTGCTCCATCCCAGCCTCAGCTTACCCACCTGCCCGAGAAAGGGGAGGTGAGTGTGATGTCTGTCATCTGGGATGTCCGTCAGCTAAGTCAAGTCAGGCATTTATTAAGCTCCTACTGTGTGCCGCGGACCTGGAGATACGGAGGCGGGCAAAGGCACAGCTCCCACGCTGTCTGTTGGGGGGGGGGGGGGAGAGAGAGAGAGAGAGTCCACAGATGTATGGGTACCGAACGAGTGGGCAGAGGCCCCAGGGGCCGGAAAGGCCAGGCCAGGCCCCGGGAGGAGGTGGCCGACCTCGCACCGGGCTTGGAAGAAAGGCGGGGAGCTTGGGAGGCGCAGCCTTCTGGTGATAGCTGAAGAGAATGTGAGAGGGAGAAGGGGTGGGCGGGGAGCCCGGTCACCGAGGGCCTTCAACGCCCAAGGCATTTGGTATTTGACCCTAGAAGCCATACGGAGCCGCAGGAGCATCTTGAGCTGGGGAGGGAAAGAGCCACCTGCTTTATAAACTCATTTGGACAGTGTTAGAAGGGCCCAGAAAAAGGAGGCAGACACTGGACGCAAGGAGACCGATAAGGATCCCACTACAATAGTCTAGGCCCGAGCTCTTGAGCCCACGGAGGCTGCAGACACACGCCGATGGATGGGAGAGATCCTGGGGCGGCAGGACGCGCACCTGCCTGGATCAGGGTGGTGAAGGAAGGGGCAGAGGTGAGCCCCAGAGTCCGGGGTCTGAGCTCGGGTGACTAGAAGGAAGGTGGTGCCTTAAAGAGGAGGGAAATGAAGAGGAGGGGTGAGATCATGGAGTCCAATCATCTCACCCAAATCCTTCCTTTACAGAGAAGAGAAACTGTTAGCTTTGCTCTGGGACTGTTCTTGGGAAATGTAGGAACTTTCTTTCTCTATTTTCTTTATTCTTTCTTTCAGTCAGGGTTAAATGACTTGTCCAGGGCCACACAGCTACTAAGTGTCTGAGGTCACGTTTGAGCTCAGGTCCTTCTGACTCCAGGGCCAGTGCTCTGTCCAATAACCTAAGTTTCTAAAGCACTTTTAGAGCAGTGGGCTACAGTGGTGAGAATTCTGGCTTGGGAGTAGAGGATGTGGATTTGAATCCTACCTCCAAATTACTAGCTGAGTGACCTTAGGCAAATTCCCTTGCTGTCTTTGAGCTGGCACCTTCCAGCTCTAAATCCTCTGATCCCTCAGTACCATGAGTACTATTATGCCCATTTCACAGATCAGGACACATGAGCTTCAGAGACTTAGTTTCCTGTGCATGCGTTTGAGTCTGTTACACACTCTTTTGCCCTGACCTGCAAAGAAGAGATATTACTTCTCTCCAGGCTCAATATCTCCACTACCTAGAGATATGCTGGTGAAGGTTTAACAACCTGCTCAGTGAATCAAGTTTAATCCACTTCATTTAGCTTGTTCTCCATCACTTAAATCTAGATAATCAACAAAACAATGAACCAATCTCTGATTTGCAGCACTCCTTCATTTCTGAGGCATTCTTACTCACTCTGAACATTTAACAATCAGCTTTCCTGCGGAAGGTGAAGCAGGCTTCAGCACCCCCTGCCTGTGTGTTTCCTCTTGGGGTGGTCTTCCCCAATCACAGCCTCCAATCCTTTTACCAGCCTGCACACCCTCTTCTAAAATTCTCCAACTTTTCAGCCAGGATCAAATACAGTCCTTCAGAGGTAGTCTGATTAGGACCATAGGCTCATGGATTCAGAGCTAGAAGGAACCTTTAGAGGTCATCTAGTCCCAGCCTCTCATGTTACAGATGAGGAAACTGAGACCCAGGGAGATCACACTGGTAGCAAGTATTGGAGGCAGGATTTGGATCCACTTCTCATGCCAAGGTTCTTTCCATCACCCTGTGACACCTCTATTCCCCTCCCCCACCCCAGTTCTGGACATCTATTTTTTTAATGCAGCCTCAGTTTACCTCTGCTTTCTTGTCTGCCTTCTAACCCTGCTGATTCATATTGAAACTCCCCAGATTTTCATATCAACTACTTTCAAACCACATCTCCGATGAGCTGTCCCGAGGCTTTCACATCTGCTTTTTAAAAATAAGTCTTTATTAATGCCCCTGTTTCATTGTTATCCTCAGCATCGTCCTTCCTGAGAGCCATGCCATATGACAAATAGTATTTTTTAGAGAAGGAAAAAAATCCACACAACTGATTGATACATTGTAAAAGTCACCACTGCACACCTGTGGACTTGCCACCTCCACCAAAGAGTAGATTGGGACTGCCTTCTGAGCTCTCTTCATTTGTGCTCTGCTTGGGCTTTATAATTTTGTTACATTTACTTTTGATTTTTGTGTATTTTTTCATTGTATTACATTGTTGCCATTTTTGTATGTATTGTTTCCTTGGCTCTGCTGGCTATGCTCACTCTGCATCAATTCAGACAGATCTTCCCATGCTTCTCTGTATTCATCACACACACATTTCTAACAACACAGAAATGTTTTGTTTTATTCACGTGCCACAAGTTATTTTGCCATTCTCCATTGACAAGCATCTACCTAGCCATCACAAAAAGTGCCCATGTAAATATTTTGGAGTATATGGGGACTCCATATACTTTGAAGTATGTGACTTTCTTGGGGGCAAAACCACTAATAGAGTCTCATGTCCCAAGGGTATGAATGGCTTAGTCATTTTATTTGCATGATTCCAAATTGTTTCCTAGCATGGCTGTAATATTTCACAGCTCCACCAACAATGCACCAGGATACCTATCTCTTCACCCCCCTCCAACATGGAGTGCTGCCATTTTGGATCATTTTTGTCAATTTGTAGAGTGTGAGGTGAAACCTTAAGGTTGTTTTTATTTATATTTCTCTTATTGTTGGTGATTTAGAGCATTTTTTCAAGTGGTTGTGAATACTTTGCATTTCTTATTTTGAGGACTGTTTGTTCATATCCTTTGTTCTTATCTATGGGGAAAGAAGAGCTACCTTTCTGAAGTCCCAGGACAGGCTTTTACTTTGGATTTCTATTTACCCCCAGCAAACTTGGTCTCATTAATTTTAGCATCCCTTCCATTTTCAGATCTCTTTGGAGCCTGACTGTCATCTGGTGCATGAGCTATCCCTCCCAGCCTTGTGTCCTTTGCAGGTCCAAAATACATGCTGTCTCTGCCTTCAGGCAAATTGATTACTGTTTGTACAGAGTCTAAGTCAGATCCCTTTGGCACTCCACTAGAGACATCCCCCCTTATGAATATTGATACTCATTGCATCTGGGTGGACTCACTTAACCCTAATTTATTACACAGTTCTAGTTTTAAGGTGTGAAAGACCAGATGTTGATGGTGAGAAGGGGGAGTGAGTGGGAATGCTTTGGGAGTGAGGGCCCCAAGAACAGAACCTAGAAGGTACCTAGGATGTATTAAGTACCTTGGGAATCCCTCCAGAAATGAGGAACCCAGAGTGTCTCTGGCATTGCCCAGGGAATGTGTGATTTGGGGGCAGGGAGGACTATCATGTGCCTAGATGATGGTAAAGAGGTCCTTGGGAGTGTAAAAGGCCCAGAGCATTTCTAGGGGTGTTTGGGACTCAGGATGTCTCTGAGTGTGGAGGCCTAGGTTGGCCCAGCAGGTGAATACCTCTGGGTATTAGAAGAGATGCACCATAAAAAACTCTGAAATTCGTGTCATAGGATGTGAGCAGTCTACATGGCTTTGGTCAAGTCTTTGGATCTCATTTTCCTGTTCTGTGAAGTGACAGGGTTGGGTTAAGTCTGTGATGTGATAAGCCCACCCCCCAGTCTAGGTAGGTTCCCTACTGCCCCCTATTTCTATGGGAGAGGCTGAAGCTCTCAGGGTTCAGTTGCCCACAGCCTGCCTGCCCATCACCAGCCCTGCTTTCAGTTGGTGGTATGAGTGACTGTCCTACTGTCCTGTTGCTGTGACTGTCCAAGGAAACAGAGATGGTGCCTTTAACACCAACCCTGGGGAGCTGGTGCTGTCCTCCTGCTCAGAGACTCAGAGCTCAGGGGGTCTCACACACAGGCTAGCAAGGCATGGAGCCATGAGGCACCTGGTAGGCCAACCAGTCATTTTACAGGTGAGGAAACTGAGATCCAGAAATGTGCAGGAACATTGTTCATAGCTCATGGATCGAGTTAATACTCGAATTAATAGGCCCTCAAGTGTGGCCCTTTGACTGAATCTATTTGGGCTGCACTTGAGGACCTAGAGGGTCACATGTGGCCTCAAGGCCAAAAGTTCCTCACCTGGAAGCTTCCACAAGTTGTCCAAGGGACCCAAGACACACAAAAGTCTTGGAGGGACTTTAGAGGCCTTCAAAATGCCCTCTAGAGAGAGACCTCCTTCAGGAGGGGGAATGACTAGCCAAAAGCCACTCAGATAGTAAATAGAACCAGGATTTGAACTCAGGTCCTTGGACCCTGGGTCCATTCCTCTTTCCTAAGAGTGTGTTGCTTTTGACTCAGAATCCCTCTACAACTTTCCAGTATTTAGACATCCAGTTTCTCCTTGATGGGGAGCTCACTCCCTTTCATTCCACTTTGGGGCAGCTCTTAATTGTTAGGAAGTTTTGTCTTATGGGCCCTGAAATCCGCCTCTGCCCCTACAATTCCCCTTCCCTTTCCTAGCTCACACATACTCCCAGTCCTGCCTTTTGAGGCCAAACCAACCAAAGTGTATACTGACTCTCAATCTTTTCTTCTGTAGCCCCAGGGGCTGGGCACAATCTGCAAGTTGGGCCCACTTTTCCCAGTCTTCTTCCAAGACTCTTAGGGTTGATTATGTCCTTTCTTTTTTTGGCAATCAGGGTTAAGTGACTTGCCCAAGGTCACAAGGCTAGCAAGTGTCTGAGGTTGGATTTGAACTCTGGTCCTCATGACTTCAGGGCTGATGCTCTCTCCCACCTAGCTTCCCCTCCAACCCTAGGTTTAACCTGCATGGCCCAGCCTAGTTCTCCAGGTGACGGTAGAAAAAAGAAGACCAGAAGAGAGAGCGAGGCGGCCCATCCCAGAGGAGGTGAAAGAGGGAGCCATACTGGGAGAACTTGGGTGGAGGGGGCTGATGAGAAATGGGTCAGGGAGGAAAGAAGGAGGACTTCCCGTGGCAGAGCAGCAGTCAAGGAGTGCACCTGGGCAGCAATGCAAGAGCACCGCCTCCTGGAGAGAAGATTTCAGACAAACCAGCCCAACTGTTACTCCCCAGGACTTGGTCCTGGGACGTTCCAAGATTCCTCAAACTAGAGCTGGAGGGACCTGACGGCCATCTAGTTCAACTCCTTGATTTTACAAAGGAGGAAACTCAGGCCCAAGGTCAACCAGGTGTTAGGGGACAGAAGCAAGATGCCTGTAGAGCTGGGACCTCCTTCCTCAGCATCTGGGCTGCCCCTGGTTTGCTGAGCTTGCACATAAATAAGGCTTTTCATTTCTGTCTTATTGTCTTTCACCTAAGTCATTTCAGTCCAGCATCTGGATGTGCTAAAATCTCTTTGGATCTTGACTCTACAAGGTGGTAGCTTTCCCTCCCAGTTTGGTACCATCTGCAGAGGTGGTGAGGGTGCTATCTATGCCTTTATCCAAGTGATTGACAACACAGAGCTAGGCACAGATCCCTGGGTCACTCCACTGGAGACCTTCCTCAAAGCTGATTTTAAACCATTTATAACATCTAGCCAGTTCCCAAATTCTAGCACAGAATTCTCAATCTTACCTCTAATCCCAAGAACAGCACAGGTTAGAAGGTAAGCTCTTTGAGGTCGAGGACTGTTAGGTCTTTGTCTGTGTCCCCAGCACAGTGCCTTACACATAATAATGCACAGTGCATTAAAGTGAATTGTCATTTCTTCTCAAAAATATAGCTAAAACCTTTCCACTGGAGAAACAGTGGCCTATGGTCTCTTAGACAATCGCTGTGTTTGGTCAGTTTTGCCTGTTTTTCCTTTTGATTGGTGTGATTTTGGCTACCCCATTGAATGTAGGCAGGGATAGGTCTGGGCTCCAGACATTTCTGCTAAGGGCAGTGGTGTCAAGTATATCCAGAAATGACAGTGATGTTTTTATAAAAAAGGCATCAATGCTTTTTAAAAAATAATGATGAATGGTGCTTCAAAAAGTTACCTCCCCTCAAAAAAAAAGTCTGGGTATGGTAAAAGAAAATATAGGGAGAAAGGGAAAGGTGTATGAAGGCAAAAAAAGAGAAGTAAAAGAATGGAGTTACCTTGTAAATAAAGAAGATCCATTCATGTGAAGAAGTCCAGGAGCCACAAAGGGGAAGCATGGTGGGGAATGTGCAAGGGAAGATCAGTAGAAGCAAGAACAAGAATAAGCATTTCATCTGAATAGACTATAGATCACCTGGCCAGGAGGAGGAAATAGATGAGGAAAACATCACAGGTCTGACACTGAAAAAGAGAGATATGTCAGTTATGCTGAGATCTTTGGGAGCTCCCTCTCTCCTCTCATCTCTCTGTCCCCTTCTGCTCTTTCTCTGTCCCCCTCTGCTCTCTCTCTCTCTGTCTCTCTGTCTCTCCTTTCTCTTTCTGTCTCTCTCCTTTCTCTTTCTCTCTCTGCCTTTCTGTCTCTCCTTTCTTTCTCTCTGTCTCTCTGTCTGTCCATCTTTCTGTCTGTCTCTTTCTCTGTCTCTGTCTTTCTGTCTCTCCTTTCTCTCTGTCTCCATCTTTATGTCACTCTCTCCTTTCTTTCTCTCTCTGTCTCTCTTCTCTCTGTCTTTCTGTCTCTGTCTTTCCTCTCTCTTCCCCCCTCTCTTCCCTCCTCTCTCTTCCTCCCTCATTTCCTCCCTCCCAAATCATAATAGCTAATATTTTCTTCACTTGCCTCAATAATCAATTTATTCTTCATAAGGTAAAGGAAAAAGGGAGAGGAATTTTTATTCTGTAACTGACTCTCACTGATAAGGAAGAACCAAGTACTGGCTTGGAAATGATTAGCGCTTTGGGTGGAGGGGATCAGTGACCGCCAAATCTTAGAATTTAAGATAGAGAGGAAAGTCAGGCACAGTCTGACATTTACTTAGGTCTTAGAAGAGCCAATTGCAAAGGGTTCAGGGAAAATATCAGTAGCATCCCATGAACTAAAACTCTGCAGTGATAGTCCATCCAAGAGAGGTGGGTAACTCTCAAGAATGAAATTGTGAAGATGCAAAGGAAACCAACTCTTATGGGCAGATGAAAGCACTGTGGATAGCTATGGTTGTGTAGGCAACTCACTGGCCACTTAGATTTTTTAAAAAATATGTAGAGGAAAGATGTAAGCAAGGACAAATGACAGAGGAAGAATAGAAAAGCATGCATAGCCTAGTAAGCAGGGTGCCAAAAGAATGAGCTGAGGTGACGAAGGAAAGTTAAGGAGAGCCAAAGGGGAGGTGTTGTGGAGAAGATTGAGAAGACAGGACCAGTGCTCAGTGTGGACGGGATAATAGTGATTGGAGGAAGCCTTGAATAACCATCAAAATGTTTTACATTACATTAAATGGTGTTTACTCTATCAGACAACCTTGGAGAACTCTCTTGATTGGGGCTTCCTGCCCTATGCTTGAGACAGGGTTCTTAGTACTGTTAATGGAGTGAGTCTGAAGCAGGATTCTTGATAGCACCTAAGTTCTAGATCCCCAGTCACCACATTTACCTGGTGACCCAAGGATTTATTGTGGACTAAGGCATCTCACTGGAGTCTTCAGACCTGGGTTCAAGCCCCAAAACTTCCATTTGCCAGACTCTGCTACCCCTGGACAAGTCCTTATTGGAGCCTGCTCCACAGCTGGAGAACCTTTTATGTTCCAGAGACCTAGATGTGAAACAAATTCTGTTGTTTCCAGGGGAAATGCCAGGTCAGGCATCCATAGAGAAGCTGCCAAAATTGAACCTGATCCATGTAAGCTTAGAGAGTTGCTTTCTTGAGATTCTAGGCCATTAGGTTAGGCTACACTTGCATAAGGTGATAGGGAGGGAAAGTTAGCTCATGATCCCATTGAATTAAACCTTGGCTTAGAAACAGTGTCCTGCTCTGGGATACAAGTCAGCCCAGTCCTGGCCGGGGGTCCCAAGTGTGGATAAGTTCCTAAAGTTTCATCCAGGGCTTCATTTTGCCTTCCCCCCAACCAAACACACACACACACACACACACACACACACACACACACACACAGAGAGAGAGAGAGAGAGAGAGACTTGGTTTCTGCCCTCCAGAGAAACAACACACCATCAACTTAGTTCCTGTAACATCTATGCCATTAAATGGAAGGTGATCTCTAAAGGCAGAGAGGACAAGAAATGGATGCTTGCTGAAAGTAGGATCTGAGCTGGATCTTGAAAGCCAAGGAAACCAGAGGCAGAGATGAGGAGGGAAAGCATTCCAGGCGTGGGAGATGCAAATCACTGTGCAAAGCCAGGGGATCTAGTGTTTAAGGAACACTAAGAAGGCTGAGGTCACTGGATCAGAGTTAATGAAAGAAAGCACAATATAGGAAGCCCAGAAAGTTGGGAAGAGGCCACACTGGGGAGGGTTTTCCATGCCAAATCCACCAGATCAGAACAGCTTTCCAAAGACTGGGAGAACAAGGAATCAGGAAAAAGAAACTTGAATGGTAGCCTCTGATGCCCTTTTCCCTCTAAATCCTATGACCCTGAATGGTTTGCTTAATCACGAGCACAGTGCACTAGGCACCAGCAGCTGATACTGGAACCCAGGGCTTGGGGGCTCTTGATGGGAGGGAAGTTTGAATAGTTCTTGGAATGAGCTCTGACTCTCCTCACTACTACCCTATTGAAACTCATTTATCTTAGCAACCCATTGATAAACATTTATTAATTGAATGCTAAGCACTATGTTAGAGTCTGGATATACAGGGACAAAAGTGAAACATTCCTTGCCCTCAAGGGGAGTTCAGTGGAGGACTTGGGAGTGGGTTGAAGACAACAGGGCATATGCAAATTAGCTGTAAAATAATTCGAAAATGATTGGGTGCAGAGAAGGCACTAGCAGCTGGGGGACAAGGAGGTGACTCCAGCTGAACTTCGAAGGAAAACTAGGGATCCTAAGAGGCAGAGGGGAGGAGAAAAGGCATTCCAGGTATGGAGGAGAAGCTATGCAAAGGTGAGGAGGTGTTCTAATATATGATAGCAATAACTCACATTTCTAGGCAGCCTGGGGTGCTGTGGACACAGCACTGGAGAGAGAGGAGTGTTCTGGATGTGGGCTGTGCTCTGCCTGCCATCTATGAGAATGTTCCCTACACATGTGCCCTTTCACTATTTCTTTTTCTTTTTTGGAGGGGGGAGGTAGGGCAATTGGGGTTAAGTGACTTGCCCAAGGTCACACAGGTAGTTTTTTATGTTAAGTATCTGAGGTCAAATTTGAACTCACATCCTCCTGACTCCAGGGCCAGTGCTCTATTCACTGCACCACCTAGCTGCCCCAGCCCTTTCACTGTTTGTGTTCCCTGGCCCAGGTCTGCTTTTCTTCTTCTTACATCGGTGATGTAGTAACCTGTAGGAGGAGATGCCCCTTTGCCACTTATTTTGTTTTATTGTTTCATTAAATTTATTTTGCTTTGCATAAATGTGTCTCCTGACTGACATGTTAAGAGAAGATAATCGGTGGGGGCTCATGAGCAGCAGAGTTGGGTAGAAACTGACCCCAAATGTGCCTTGCTGTGTAGGGAAGCAAAGAGGGGAGAGGGATTCTTCAGTTCCCCCAGTCTTTCTGCCTTCTGGGTATGCCCCAGGTACATAGTGAAAGTAAGTTTTATGACCTAGAGGGATCCCTGCCCACTTGTTGACTGGAGGTAGCAGAAGGGCAGAGATCACCCAACATCCTTGTGAATCACCTGGAACCTGGATGCCTCCACAACAGATCAGAGCAGGGACAAGGCCTGTGCAGCCCTCCAAAGCATAAATTAGCCATCGAATCTCATCCCAAGAAGTGTCACTTGGAAAACCTGCTCACTAACTAGGCTCTCAGACACAATATTGTTTAGTTTTCAGCTGTGTGAGCCTGAAACTCAGGGAGGCTGATTCTGGCTCAATATAAGCAATGTTTTCCTGACAGTTAGATCTATCATCCATGGAGCCAATAGGCTACTTTAGGAAGTACTGAGTTGCCAATCTCAAGATGTTCAAGCAGAGATCAAAGGCTCTTTTGCCAGGAAGGTTGTGGAGAGGATTACTGCAGATTCAATTCCAGCCAGCCAGCATTTTGTAAGTACCCACTCAGTGCCCTGCACAACAGAAGACTAAGAAATGGGAACAGCAAAGCAGATGTCTGGAAGCTCACAGTCGGTTGGGAACAATGGGGGGGGGGGCAGGAATGATGAAGCCTGAGCCTTCCAGATCCCCAGTCCAGACTTTCCTCAGTCCCTTTTCTCCAACAGCTTAGGCCCTGGTGGGGGGAGGAAGCCACAGGACCCCTGGGTTTGCTCCTGACCCTGAGCTGCCTGGACTGCCAGGGGCCTCATTGTGTCCCATTTCTGTTTGTTGTTCAATCCTTTTCAGTCCTGTCCGACTCTTCCTGATTCCATTTGGGATTTTCTTAGCAGATACTGGAGTGGTTCGCTCTTTCCTTCTCCAGCTCATTTTATAGGTGAGAAAATTGAGGCTGTTGTTCTTCCTTCATTTTTTGCAGACCAATGACATCACAAATGAGTAATGTCTTGACTTGCTATGAATTGGATTTAAGTGAGACAGACACATTAAAGTGACTTGCCCAGGGTCACACAACTAGAGTATCTGAGGCCAAATCTGAACTCAGGTCCTCCTGACTCCAGGGCCATGGTTCTATCCACTTTTGCCACCTGGCTGTCCATCTTATCTCTTAGGCTACTATGAGAGCTGCAATTAGGTTGTTAATTCAGATAGGAAGAGTGTGCAATGACTGATTCAATCTTTGTATTATCCCTACCCAGCTGCCCACATGTGATCGACAATGCCAATTGGTCAGGAGATAAAGATCTTCAGCTCAGTCCTGGGATGCAACTTAGAGATCATCTGGGTCAATGATTCCCAAAATTTGTTGCTCTATGAACTCCTTTCAATAGAAAACAATATACAGTGTGGAGCCCCAGGGGCAGTAATACACTACTGGTAACATGGGACATTCATTAAGACTTTACAATAACTACAGTGACCATTTTTGTCCTCCAAAGCTCCAAAGTAAAATTTATAGTATGTAATTAAAATCATAAAATGGAACATTTGATTCTATCTATAATTACGAAAGCTTTAAATACAAAGTGATAAAACTCTAATTATCAAGTAATTGTGAACATTTTATATGAGAAAATCCAGTAACCCCATGCTTATTAACTACAAGGCTTCCGATTAAAATGCCTCTTTATAAGTTGGGTGAACATGAACATTTTTAATGAAATTAAGTTAGAACTTGGAGGACGTTTAACAGATCTAGTCATCATCTGTACATTTTATTCCGAAGTTGGGCATTGGACAAAGATCTGTGATATTTAGCTCATCACCAAACATCGAGTTCTGTATTTTGATTTAAGACAAGCTTAACTGAAAACGGTCCCCTGCGCAGTGCTGGGGTAGAATGGCCGCAGAATTTTACAAGCTCTGTTGCCGAGAGATGGAAATTCATTATTTATCTTTGGCCATCTAACAAATCAACAAAAAGGAATGGCTGGTTACCACATGAAATATTTATTTCCCTACTAACTAATGACAAGCGCTAGATTAAATGATAAATATATTTAAATTTCAATGACCACATCGCTTTGTTTTGGAACAATGTTTCTATAGAAACTAACCCTTTTAAGGAACGATCTCTTCACCAGACTTTCCTTTCGTCCACACTGGTCGCTCATAGAAACTTGACTGACCAACTGACCAGGGTGAGGGCTGCGAGGTCGGCCTCATGCCTCCGCCTCAGTGGAGTTTCTTGGGCACCAAATGGGATAATGTATAAAAAGGGAGATAGTTGTCAATGCCAGCTCTAACGAAAACTCAGAGCAGTGGTTCCTGTCAGTAGTAGTAATTAATAAGAGCAATGAATAGAGATGGAATTAAGGGTATTAAGGCAATTAGGACAGCCTGGCCGAGTTGGACAAGCCAGGAAAGGAAGATGGAGGGGAAGGGGCGCCCTCGCGCCCCCAGAACCTTTTCTTTTTCCTGGATCTCCAGACGTCCCTTCTCCGCCCGCCGCCAGCCTCCTTCAACCCCTGCCCAGCGCGTCCTAGCCACAGGGTGTAATCGCCCCTACCCCAGGTTGGGAAAGGAGGCGAATTCCCTCTACGGTTCGGTGCGGAGGGCATGGCTAACGACCCGGTGCCCCTTTCTCTTCGTAGCGACCCTGGCACAAGCCTCGAAATGCGAGGGGAGAGGACCAGGGAAGGCCCCAGCGACTCCAACCTCCCCCGCCTTCACAGGTGCGCCCAGCTGCAGGCCAGGGCCAATCTCCACCTGATCAGGTGAAGGGCGTCCAAAGGCCCCTTCTTCTCTTTCTGGAGATTTCGTACCCACTCCAAGTTTCCAGGGGTGCCCAGCTGTGGAGCCTCCCAAGCTGCAGCAACAGCTGGCGGGGAACGCAAGCTGCCTCCTTACCTGCCCCGGAGCTGGGGGCGGGGGGATGGAGGCCAGGCAGACGGGGCACAAAGGGATTGGCCTTCACTCCTGTTCCATTGCTTCTGATTGGACATCCTGGCGGCGGGCAGGCCCCTGCTCTCCCCCTGGGCTCCCCATCCAGGTGGCCTCAGGTAATGTTCCTCGGGTAAGATTCATCTGGGTTCACCCAGGCTTACTTCCCTTCCTGCCACCATGGCGAGCGGGTAAGAGAGCCTAGAACCGGGGGAAGGGCAAGGCCAGGGCCTCCTCCCACCTTCCTGGGCATGGTTCTGGTCCGGCTTCTCTTAGCGAGCCAGAGTCGGAGCCGCCGGGCTCTCCCAGGGCCCCTCCCAGCTCCACAGTCTAGCTGTCGCCCATGCCCTAGTCTGGCGAGCCCCTTGCTAACCTTCTCCTCCAGCTCTCTCTAAAACCTTCTAACCGACCTCCATCCCCCAACTCCCTCTCCGGCTCCCCTCGAGGTTCTCTCTCCTCCTTCACTCTTGCCAAAGCCTCCCTCCTCCCCTCATTCCTATTTCCAATTCCTCCCCCAGTTGCCCTTTGGCACCCTCAGAGGAAGGGGGGGATGCCCCAAAGCCAGGCTTCCGAAGGTAAGTGCATCTTTGATTCCAGGCTTTCTCTCAGTAGGTCCCAGAGGGCAGTGATGTCCCTTTTATCCCTGTCCCCATCCCTCTAGCCTGGACTTTTGTAAGCACTCAATAACTGCTTTTTTTTCCCATTTAATTTAATTAAATTATTTTAATTTTTTAATTGATTTGTTTATTTACTTTTAGCTTACAAGATTCAGTTCCACAGTCCCTTGAGTTTCAAATTTTCTCACCTCCCTTCTCCCGCCCCCCACCCTCCAGCATGCAGTCAAGTACAGTCTGCAGTCACATTGGACTTTAGTCTGGTTGTAATAGAAGGGTTGTAACCCATGGAGTGAACAATGGGAAAGAGGAAACAAAACCAAACATGAAAAAGAAAGAGAGCAGGTAGATTTCTTCAGTCTCCATTTAAACTCTGGTCTTTATGGATCTTTCTCTGAATGTAGATATCTCCTTCCATCCTGAATCTTTCTTTTAGAGTTGTCTCATAACCGTGTGTTGCTAAAAAGAGTCCAGTTTATCAAGGTTGGTTGTCACACATGTGATGTGTCTGTGATTGTGTACAAATTTTTCCTGGTTCTGCTCTTCTCAGTTAGCATCAGTTTGTATAAGCCTCTCCAGGTTATTATGAAATCCATCTCCTTCCCATTTCTTATGACATGATAGTATTCCATCACATTCATATACCACAACTTATTCAGCCATTCCCCAATTGATGGGCATGCCCTTAATTTCCCATTTTTTGCCACCAAA
>CM053597.1:174580919-174618719 GCA_028646575.1 Pseudocheirus occidentalis | reverse complement strand
GAGGAGGGCAGGGTCTGGGGGAGGGTTGCTGGAAGTACACACTTCAGTAAAGGGACAGGGACAGGGTAGAGAACAGAACAAGGCGGGGCGGGATAAGAAGGAGAGACATATGATCAAACTGTCACAATATGTCCACTGTGAAGATGTCCTGTGCAATTACACATGTATAGCCTGTATTGAATTGCCTGTCCTTCCAGTGGGGGTGGGTGACAAGGGAAAAACTGAAAGAATCTAGAATTTAACGCTCTACAATACATGCAACTGGGAATTAAGACATACAGGGGCTTGGGTAGGGAGACCCTCCCTGCCCTACCAGAAAGTTAGAGGGATGTTGGAGGAGGGCATTAAAGAGAGTAGATTGGGGGAGGGGCTTTACAGTGGGGTTGCTGTTTTTGGGGTTGGGGGTAGGGGAAAGATGGGGAGAAAATATGTAACTCAAAATCTCATGGAAATGAATAATGTAAACACGAAAACAAATAAAAAATTTTATATTAAAAAAAAGAAATGATGAGCTCAAGGATCTTAGAAAAACATGGAGAGACTTAATTGAAATAATGAAGAGTGAAATGAGCAGAACCAAGAGAACAATGGTTTTAAGAACAACTTTGATTAAGTTATTTTGTCTATTATCAATACCCAAATTAACTATTAAAGGACATGTGAAGAAAGATGCTATCTGCATCCAGAGAAAGAACAAATAGAAATGTGTATAAAATAATTTTACATATATATGTGTGTGTATGTGTGTGTATAAATATATACAAGTATATGCATATTTTTCACACACACATACACATCTGTGTCTTAATGGTAGCCATCTCTAGGGCAGGGGTGAGGGGTGTATAGCAAAAAAAGAGGGCAAAAAAGAAATTTACTTGATAATTTTGTTATATATTTGAAAGGAATAAATAGCAAGTTGTGCATTGCTGTTTCACATACAATCATCTTTTTATTGTACTATGTTACAGAATTTCTTGTTTTATTCCATAAATAGGTATTAATGTAATAAAAAAAAAAAGAAAAGAAAAGGAAAGAAAACTGTTGCGTGCTTGACCAACCATTATCTCCAGGTGGATCACACTCTTCGTACAGCTCCCGAAGGGCAGGAGGGAGTCTCACTCTCTGCTTCTCAACATGCATTCCTACCTGTTCTGTCTGAACACATCCTTTTTTTTTTCCTAACTGGATACCCTCTTTAGCCAACAAACCTTAGCTGACCTGTTACCTGATCACCACTTTTAGTCTCATAAGAGCCTTTCAAACCAAGACATTAATTTCTTAGAAACTTAAAAAAAAGACCCATTCTGCTTTGGCTTCCATTTTGGTTATTCATGATGTTTAAAATACTTTGAGGAAATCTTTTCCCTTTACACCTTGATCATTTCCCCTAAATTCTTTGTCCCACACTGAAGTCTCCTTTATGTTAAAAAAAAAAAACAGCAGCAACTATGTCCAATGATGTGTGTCATTCTTCACATTCATAGCCCCCTCCCCTCCCCACGTACACATACCTACACATATGCTTAGACATATTTCAGCATCATTTCTCTAGGACCAAGACTGTTTAATGTAATTAAGCTTTTGGCTTCCAGAACTGTAGTCTGTCTTGGTTATTTTGTGAATTGTCCCCTTGCCTCCCATTTCTAACTACACTCTGCTTCTGTTCATACAAAGCTTCCTGTGTTTCTCTAATTTTTTCCTGTTCACTATTTATTAGTGTCTAATGCTCCCCCACTGCATTTGTGTCCTACAGCTTAGCCATCCCCCAGCTGGCTCTCATCTGCTTTGTTTCTATCTCTGTGGTTCCATGAATAGTGAAGCTATGAATGTCTTGGTACCTATACATGGGGACTTTGTTTTTGCCTTTAGTGCCCTTGGGAGCCCTACATGCTCCTGAGTCAGAGGGTCTGAACAGGTTAGTGACTTTTCTTAAACAATTTCAGATTTGTGTCTTGTCTGAGAAGTGACACTGTCCATCCCTAGCACGGAGCTGAAATGATGCTCCATTCCTCTTATAGGAAGGAAGCAATGCTGTCCATCCCCAGAATGAAAAAGGAAGAAGGGAGAAGTGGCCCAAGGAAGCTGGATGGGGCAACTGACTGTGTTTTTAGCTTCTTCTAATGGAATGACACCAACCTGGATTATCACCTCAAAACCATTCCACTTGAGTGCCTTGAGGACATTTGGGTCACTCACCCACAACCTTGACAGGCTGTGTAAAAACACTGTGCTGTGGCAGAAGTATTTGGGCTGCTGAGATGATACCAAGAAAAACACTTCAGTTTGCTTGAGAAATATTTCATGCTTAAACAGCTATTATCTTCAGAGAGATTTCCTTCCCATGGGGAAAACAAACACCTTTCACAAAAAATCCTTGCTGCTGAGCATGAACATGTGAGTAGGTATTGCACTGACTGGACCAAGGCTGTCAGTGGGATGGTCCAGCTACTTTTTAGTACTCAAAACTGCCTGAAATGACTGAACAAATCTGCCATTAAGTGCCTACTGTGAGCCAGGCCCTGGGGCTCACAGTCTGTTCTAAGAGTTTGCAAGGGAGGTTTTGAACATCACCTTGGTCCTGTCTGTAAGCTTCTGTGGTCCCAGTGGCCTTGCTGGTGAAGGTCATCCCCCAATGGTGCCATTTTTTTTCCGATGGAAAAAATTCGGTCTATTTTAAGACCTTGTTTCCAGGAGCTCCTAATCTTTCAGGAAGTTTCATTTTCTGTATTTATTCATTCACACATTTGGTTTTTTTTTTATTTATTTCAAGTGAGTTTTATTAGTGCTTAGTTTTTATCTCCCAGTGATCTCTGGATATGAGGCAGTACTACCTAGACTAGAGGATAGGGAGCCTCCTAGGAGTCAGGAAGATCTGGGTTCAAAGGCCCCTCCTGACTCAGCCTGGTTTTTGTGCCTGAAAGGGAATGTAACTGTTCAGTGTCCCAGGTGCTTTTTAGAGGGGTAAAATGAAGAAGAGGCACCAGTCAGTCTTCACTGCTAGAGGGAGTCTCCCAACGGGAGGTTTTGAGCCAAAACAAGATAACAAAAATCTGTCTATGCCCTGCCACACCCCCCAAAGTGGAACACTCCCTTGAAACAAAATATTAAGCCAAAGGTGACTTCTCTAGTGACTTGTGTATTAGCAAGTAGCCTAGCATGCCCAGGATGGCCTGCCTGCTGGAACAGGTTCTCTGATCTGCTTTGCTAAAGGAAAGACACCTTTTAAAGGGGTCAATGACCTTACTTTAATTACAGATAAGTAAAAAATACAAGCAGAGAAATTAGCACAGAGATTCAACAGACAGGGCTCCAGCCATCTGAACAAAGTAATACAATTACCTACACACACCACACAAGACAGCACAAACCTCTGAGGAGTTGGGGGGCGGAGGGCAGGAGCTCTTAATAATGGCTACTCCAAGTACCATCCAGGAATCAAAAGGTCCTTCTCATAATCAAGTCCCCAAAACAAAACACCAACCTCCTAGTATATATAGCTTTCTTTTTTAAAATTAATTTGTTTACTTTTAGTTTACAACATTCAGTTCTACAGTCCCTTGAGTTTCAGGATCTACAAATAGCTTCCCATTAATCGTTAGTCAGATTGTAAAGAAGGATTGTGACTGATGAAATGATCAGTGGGAAAGAGGAAACAAAACAAGAAAAAGAAACAGAGCAAGTAGTTTGTTTCAATCTGCACTCAGACTCTGTATCTCCTTCTCTGGATGTGGGCATCTCCTTCAATCATGAGTCTTTTGGAGTTGTCCTATAACCTTGTATTGCTGAGAGGAGCTCAGTCTATCAAAGTCAGTCATCACAGATACAGTGTATCTCTAACTGTATACAATGTTCTCCTGGTTCTGCTCTTCTCCCTCAGCATCAGTTTATGTAAGTCTCTCCAGGTTATTATGAAGTTTGTCTGCTCCTCATTTCTATTTTTTTTAATTGATTTTTTTACTTACTTTTAGTTTACAAGATTCAGTTCCACAATCCCTTGAGTTTAAAATTTTCTCCCCTCCCTCTTCCCTTCCTCCCCCAATGGTGGCATGTAATCAAGTATAGGATCTGCAAATATTTACATGTTGGACATTAGTCTGGTTGTAGAGCAGGGTTGTAACCAAGGAGTGATCAGCGGGAAAAAAGAAACAAAACCAAACATGGAAAAGAATGGTAGCATGTAGATTGCTTCAGTCTCCATTTAAATTCTGGTCTTTCTAGATCTTTCTCTGAATGTAGACATCTTCCATCCTGAGACTTGTAGAGTTGTCTTATAACTGTGTGTTGCTGAGAAGAGTCCAGTTTATCAAAGCTGGTCATCACACACACAATGTGTCTGTGATTGTGCACAAGTTTTTCCTGGTTCTGGTCTTTTCACTTAGCATCAGTTTGTATAAGTCTCTCCAGGTAAATATGAAGACTGTCTCCTTCCCATTTCTTATAGTACAATAGTATTCCATTACATTCATGTACCACAACTTGTTCAGCTATTCCCCGATTGATGGGCATCCTCTTGATTTCCAATTCTTTGCCACCACAAAGAGAGGTGCAATAAATATTTTTGTACATACGGGTCCTCCTCCCACTTCTGTGATCTCTTTGGGATATAACCCTAGAAATTGTATTGCTGGGTCAAAGGCTATGAAATTATTTATACCCCTTTGAGCATAGTTCCAGATTGCTCTCCAGAATGGTGGAATCAGTTCACAACTCCACCAACAATGCATTAGGATTCCAATTTTTCCACATCTTCTCCAGCACTTGTCATTTTCCTGTTTTGTCATCTTAGCCCATCTGACTGGTGAGATGTGGTACCTCAAAGTTGTTTTGATTTGCATTTCTCTGATTACTAGTGACTTAGAACATTTTTTCATATGCTTATAGGTAACTTTAATTTCATCTTCTGAGAACTGCCTGTTCATATCCTTTGATCATTTATCAATTGGGGAATGACTTGTAGTCTTATAGAGTTGACTCAATTCTTTGTATATTTTAGAAATGAGGCCTTTGCCAGAGACACTGGTTGTAAAATTTTTTCCCCAGTTTTCCACTTCCCTCTTAATCTTGGTTATACTGGCTTTATTTGTACAGAAACCTTTCAATTTAATGTAATCAAAATTTTCCATTTTGCATTTCATAATGCTCTCTAACTCTTGTTTTGTCATAAAATCTTCACCTCTCCATAGATCTGACAGGTACACTATTTCTTACTTTCCCAGATTGCTTACAGAATCAGCCTTTATACTTAGATCATGCATCCATTTAGACTTGATTTTGGTATATGGTGTTAGATATTAGTCCATGCCCAATTTCTGCCATACTATGTTCCAGTTTTCCCAGCAGTTTTTATCAAATAGTGTGTTCTTATCCCCAAAACTGGGGTCTTTGGGTTTATCAAACAGTAGATTACTATAGTCATTGGCTGCTGAGTCTCCTGTACCCAATCTATTCCATTGATGCACTACTCTATTCCTCAGCCAGTACCAAGTAGTTTGGATGACTGCTGCTTTATAATACAGATTAAAATCTGGTATGGCTAGGCCACTTCCCCTAGCATTTCTTTTCACTAATTGCCTTGATATTCTGGACCTTTTGTTCTTCCAAATGAATTTTTCTACTGTTTTTTCTAGCTCTACAAACTAATTTTTTGGTAGATTGATTGGTATGGCACTAAATATGTAATGTAATTTAGGTAAAATTGTCATTTTTATTATATTAGCTCAACCCAGATATGAGCAACTGATGTTTTTCCAATTAGTTAGATCTGACTTTATTTGTGTGAAAAATGTTTTTTAATTATGTTCATATAGGTCCGGGATTTGTTTTGGCAGTTAGATTCCCAAATATTTCATAATGTCTACAGTAACTTTAAATAGGATTTCTTTTTCTATCTCTTGCTGTTGGACTTTGTTGGAGATAGATAGGAATGCTGAGGACTTATATGGGTTTATCTTATATCCTGCAACTTTGCCAAATTTATTTATTATCTGAAGTAGTTTTTTTACTTGATTCTCTAGGATTCTCTAAGTATATCATCATATTATCTTCAAAGAGTGATAACTTTGTCTCTTCTTTTCCTAATTTAATTCCTTCCATTTCTTTTTCTTTTTTTATTGCTACTGCTAACAGTTCTAGTACCAGATTAAATAATAGGGGTGACAGTGAACATGCTTGTTTCACCCCTGATCTTACTACAAATGCTACTAGCTTATCTCCATTACATATAATACTTGCTGATGGTTTTAGATAGATGCTACTTATTATTTTAAGGAAGACTCCATTTATTCCTATACTTTCTAGTATTTTTTAATAGAAATGGGTGTTGTATTTTGTCAAAAGCCTTTTCTGCATCTATTGAGATAATCATATGGTTTCTACTAGTTTTGTTGTGGATGTGATCAATTATACTGATAGTTTTCCTAATATTGAACCACCCTTGCATTTCTGGAATAAATCCTACCTTATCAGAGTGCATTATTCTTGTGATAAGCTGCTATAGTCTTTTTGCTAATATTTTATTTATAATTTTTTGCATCTATATTCATAAGAGAAATTGGTCTATAATTTTCTTTCTCTCTTTTGTCTCTTCCTGATTTAGGTATCAGGACCATATTTGTGTCATAAAAAGAATTTGGTAGGACTCTTCCAATTTTCCTGAATAGTTTGTAAAGTATTAAAATCAATTGTTCTTTAAATATTTGGTAGTATTCACTAGTAAATCCATCTGGCCCTGGAGATTTTTTCCTCGGGAGTTCATTGATGGCTTGTTCAATTTCTTTATACATAAGTTTTCAACTAATAGGCTCAAAGACAGAAGGCATCACAACCCATATGACTCAATGCCTAATTAGCTCAGTATCAAAAGGTGTGAAAGTTGTCCTATAAGCAAGCTCCTCTGTAGGCAAGTTCCTATCCCAATGGGTTCTATGTGGCTCAGGATGTATCGCAGCTGTGACTGAAATACCTATGTGCTTTTAGACCTGGGAACACAGCTCCTGTCCCTCGGGAAAAGGGGACACATGTGGTCACACAGTCCTATTAATGGACAGGGAAGAGCTTCCTATTCCCCTCACATTACACTGTGCCTCCCTACAATATTTTATGCGGCATTCTGCCCCAGGAATCCACCTCGTTTCTGTGTAGAGAGAGAGATTTATTTCTCAACCCCTTCCCAGGATCATTCCTGCTTACTGAATTACTCAGCATGAATTTCCATTTCCCTGGGATTTCCATTCCAATTTGGGTGTGATTCTTTGGGGTGAGATCTTGAGTGATTTGTTCATTTGTTTATTCATCCACATTTCTTTTTAATGTTCAAAAATTTTTTGAGTTCCAAATTCTCCTGCTCTCTCCACCCCATGAAGAAAGCAAGCCACACAATACCCATTATATATGTGAAATCATGCAAAATGGGGAGGCCCTTCAGATTCTCCCCTGGAGCCCAGAGGCATTTGTGCAACTAGGGGTGTGGACAAACAGGATGGTTTGACCCTGTTTATCCATCTCCAGAGAAAGAACCTCTGGAGTCTGAATGCAGAATGAAGCATATTATATTCTATTCACTTGCTTTTTTTTGTGGCTCTTTTGGTCTCCTGCTTTCACAACATGACTAATACGGAAATTTGTTTTATATGATTGCCCATTTGTAACCTATATTAAATTGCTTGTCATCTTAGGGAGGGGGCGGTGAAGGAAGGAGGAAGACATTTTAGAACTCAAATTTTAAAGAAATGAATGTTAAAATTTATCTTTACATGTAATTGGAAAAAACACTATTAAAAAAAGAATTGAGTTCAAATGTGACTTTAGATACTTACTGGCTGTGTGCCCCTGGGTAAGTCACTTTTCCTCTGTTTGCCTCAGTTTCTTCCTCTTAGAGACAAGGAGTTGAGATAATTACAGCAGGATTATTATATAATAACGTTGCAGGATTATTGTGAAGATCACAGGAGATGATCATCGTGAAGTTCTTAGCACATTGCCTGGCACATAGTAGGTGTTATGAGAATGTCAGCCATGATGATTATGATTATACAGAGAAGCAGGGAGTATTGGGCTCAGTATTGGGACTGGATTCAAATCCTACCTTTCCTAGCTGAACAAACAAGGGCAGGTCATTTCATTTCTCGGAGACATAGATTCATGAATTAAAGAATATGACCCTTACACCAGAATCACAGAATCTCACAGTGAAGCCATCTAGTCCAACATCTTACAGTTGAAGAAACTGAGACCCAAGGACAGTGACTTATCCAAGGTCACACCAGGAACTGATGATCCATCCCCTGTGAGCCCTCCAAGCTCATAATTTGTGTGGAAATCACTTTTCCTTTGATTTCATTCGCTCATAGGACTCTGGATTTAACAGGGATAACAACTGACATTTATACAGCACTCAGTGTTAAATTAGATAAAACATTGTTTAGAGTCAGAAGGGGCCCAACATTTGACAGATGAGGAAACCGAGGCTTCATATAGGCTAAGTGACTTTCCTGAGGACATACAGAGTGTTTGACAGAAGATTTAATCCAGGCAGCCCGACTCTAGGGGCAGTGCCCCCTCCCCAAAGCCGGCAGTTTCATCTGTCGGCCCCCCCCCCCCCATCTTACAGCCTGAGGGCTCTGGGCGGCTAGCGGCAGTGGGGCTGGAGAGGGAGCCGGCTGCTCTCCCTGGGGAGCGCTGACTCCTGTGGGAGCCCAAGTGCACCGAGCCTCCTGCTGGGTCCTCTGCTTTCCTGGCAGAGCAGCCGGCCGTGTGATGCCAGCGGTTCCCAGGTCTGGGTCCCTGGGGCACACCGGTCAGTCCTCTCTGCGTACCGAGTCACTCTTTCCAAAGCTCTGGTCCACGGCCGCCTATAAATGGGCATGCTGCTCTGGCGGTGGGAGGGGGGAGGAGAACATGGGAGTCAGTGGGAGGGCAGAGAGGGAGGGGAAGACCCAGAGACAGAATCTCTGCCCATAAATATCCTGACCAGCTCGCTGTCAGACTGGGCATCTTGTGACTCCGTGAATGGCTGGTGGCTGGCGCAGGGAGGGAGCAGCTGAGGGAGGGGACCCTCCAGCCGTGTTTGGCTGTGTGATTCAGAGCTGCAGGGGACAGAACCCCAGCTCACCATTCCGGCCCAGTTTGGGGTTCTTGACGCCAACGCCAATTGCTTCTCCTTTCTGCCTGTCGATTGTCTGATCTGTAAAGCAGAGGAAGGGGACGAGGGGAGACGTGGGATCCTGAAGGCCTGGGTGCTAATCTTGGTCGGGCTGCTACTTAACCTGGAGGCCCTGGGGAAGAGGCTTCACCCCGCCCTCCCCCAGGGCTGTTTCTAACTCTGTAACCTGGAACTGGAGGAGTCTTAGGAAGGTAGCCTGGGATGGCTCAAAAACCTGCTGACTTTGGAATCAGAGTGTAACTCTGCTACCCACCACCTGTGGGGTCATAAACCCCTCACTCTTCTCTTGGGCCATCACTTTCCCCACCCATAAAAAGAAGGTTCGTTGTTTATTTTCTGTTTATTTTAAGTCATGTCCAACTCTGGGTGACCCTGTCTGGGGTTTTTGGGGCAAAGACACTGGAGTGGTTTGCCATTTCCTTCTCCGGCTCATTTTATAGATGGAGAAACTGAGGCACACAGGGTTAAGTGACTTGCCCAAGGGCACACAGCTAGGAAGTGTCTGAGGCCAGATTTGAACTCAAGAAGATCAGTCTTCCTGACTCCAGGCCTGGTGCTCTCTCTGTCCATTGAGCTACCAAGCTGCCCAGGTTTAAGCTGGGAACAACCATAAGGCCCCTCCCAACTCTGCCATTCTAACTTCAATGCCACCATCTTTAAGACTCAATGGTTCTTTGACTTGAGCTCAAAGATCCTCTTAGTATTTCCTGAGGGCCCATCATGGGCCCAGGCTCGTACCTGGCACAGTCCTACTGAGGAGAAAGAAGACAATAATTAGCCAAATTCTGCTCCAATGTGCCAAGGACTGTGCTTAGCGCTGGAGCCACAAAGACAAAAGTCAGTGCCTACCCTCAGGGAGCTTCCAGTCCAATGGGGGAGCAAAGGGCTCCATACAAATAAGAGAAAGGCAGAGAAATGGGCAACATCTACAGAGAGAAGGCATCGTCTTGAAGGCGGTGGGGAAGGACTTTTGGAAATTTTAGCTGGGGCCTAGAGGAAGCCAGGGGGTAGAGACAGGGACAGGGAGCATCCCAGTTGGCAGTCAATGAGAATTATAATAGTGCTATTTGTACAGAGCCTTCAGGTCTGCAAAGTGCTTTACATATAAGCCTTGAAACAACCCTGTGAGGTAGAGGCTACCATTATTATCCACATTTCACCGATGAGGACACTGAGGATCACACTGTCTAGCAAGTATCCAAGGAGTTTGGTTCTTCTGGACTGAACGTCCAGCATCGAATCTGCCCTCCAATCTGGGTGCCTAGGAGAGGCAAGTAAGACGTAAGCAGATGGAAAAGGTAGTGAGTGAGAGAGGTGAAAACTTGTCAGACTATACAATCCAGTAAGGCTTCTTGTGGGAGACAGGCATGAGTCCCTCTCTTCCCCAGAGATCGCATGATTTACAAATACTCAGAACTCAGAGCGACTGGGAGTCAGGGACCCCTCAGCATAAGAAATGCCAAAGAAGGGCAGAAATGCTTTCTCACATGTACATTGCGGGGTCTACTGTTTCCTTGTTCCGGTACTGGAGGTAGATCATGCACCTGACTTTCAGCCAGTGGAAGAAAAGGGTCAGCAGGGGGGTGGGGGAGAATTCTGTGTTAGGGCTTTATAACTAACTTCACCATTTCCTTTTGTAAACTGCTTCTCCTCCCTGACCATTTGGCCGGGGGGGGGGGGGGGTTTGCCCCTTCTCGAGATCATAATAAGCCATTCTTTTCTGCTTCCTACCTTGAGAAGCCTCTGAGTATTATTTGAGGGAGAATCTGTTGCACAGTTTTGGGGTGCACACAGTAGGAAGGGGAGCTTATGGAAGTTGTTCTGGAGAGATGTCATAAGTAATAGGAAAGTCAGGAAAGAGAGAAGTCAGGGTTGATAATGAGGTCAGACAATGAATTTGAGGAATCTGATGGCATCCAGTTTGGAGTACCTGATAAGTGGCTGGAGCCTGGAGTCTGGCATTCAGGAAAAAGATTAGGGCTGGATAAACAGATCTGAGAAGCAGCTACAAAGGGACAATAAAGTGAATTGATCTGTAGGAGCTGATGAGATCAGCTAGGGACACATTCACGAAAGAGAAGGGAAGAGCACTCGGACCAAGCTCTGGGGAACACCCATGGTGGGAAAGCATGACCTGGACAAAAAGGCAGCAAAGGATAGTGAGAGGAATGGTTGGATGGATGGGAAAACCAGGAGAAAATGGTGTCCTGAAAACCCAGAGAGAAAAGAGCATCCAGGACAAAGAGAACAAAAGCAACAGAGGACATGAAGGATTAGGATGGAGAACCCGCCCTGGAGTCAGGAGGACCTGAGTTCAAATCCAATCGCAGACATTTACTAGCTGTGAGACCCTGGGCAAGTCACTTACCCTTGATTGCTGAGAGAAAGAGAGAGAGAGAGAGAGAGAGAGAGAGAGAGAGAGAGAGAGAGAGATTGGAGAGCACCTTGGTTTAAGAGGACAGTATGGTGCAGTAGTAGGAATCCTGGACATGTTGTCAGGGCACCTGAGCTTGAAACCAGCTCTGACTTGAGCTGCAAGGTCTTCATAAAGCTTGCAGTGCTATAAGAATGGGAGCAAGTCTTGATAGGCTGGGAAGCCCCTAGACAGCAGAACAAGGCAGGCTGGAAGCCAGAGGTGACTCTGCATTTCCATTTTGACACATTGAGACAATATTTGCAAAAGTGCTCAGGACACAGTAGGTCCTATATAAATGCTTATCTCCTTCTCCATTTATACAGCACCTACTAGGTTCAGTGCTTGGCCCCAGCATATTTGTCTGTGTTAAGCCCACCCATCACATCCCCCAACCACAGATTCTTGGGCAATCCAATTTCTCTTGGTCTTCCGGAGTCCTGCACACTCTGAGATGCCACCCACAGTCCTGAGATGTTAAGGTCAGTGCCTACCTCTTTATTAAATCTTTCTGGGAACAGCCTAGAGGTTTTTGTGGAGGAAGGGGAAACAAGTGTTGGGAAACAAAGTCCTCTGAATGTTGACCGTCCCATCAAGTGGTAAAATCATTTACAGAGCATAGGGATTGGCTATACCTGAGTCCCCTTCTGGGAAAGGAAAACCTCCTACGTCTTGCCAACCCTTTCCTCCCTTAACCCAGTGCCAGGCCAGAGGAAGGATGTGAGTCAAAGCACTTGGGATGTAGGCCTGCCTCTGCTGCTCAATCAGCAGGCATTTAGAAAGTGACCCCTGGGGATCCTGTAGGTGCATGTTGAAGCCCCCACAAGAGTAAATGCCACTGGCTGGCAGCATGACCTTGGCAAGGTGCTTAGCCCTTCTGAGCCTCAGTTTCCCCCTCTGTAAAAGAGGATCATCAATCTAGAAGGGACCTCAGAGGATATTTTTTAGTCTTTTTTTATTGACTTGTTTATTTACTTTTAGTTTAAAGATTTGGTTCCAGAATCACTTGAGTTTCAGATCTGCAAACACTTTCACATTGTACAATAGTCTGGTTGTATGGAAGGGTTGTAACCAATGGAGTGAACAGTGGGAAAGAAGAAACAAAACCAAAAATAGAAAAGAACGATAGCATGTGTTGCTTCAGTCTCCATTTAAACTCTGGTCTTTCTAGATCTGTCTCTGAATGTAGACATCTCCTTCACTCCTGAGACTTGTAGAGTTGTCTTATAACTGAGTTGCTGAGAAAAATCCAGTTTACCAAGGTTGGTCGTCACACATATGATGTGTCTGTGACTGCGTACAAATTTTTCCTGGTTCTTGAATCTTCATATTCATAGCAGCTGCTGTGGGCATCACATTGGTGAAGTGCATGCTTGGTCATCAGTCCTACAGACCCGTGGCTAGTCATGTTTGAGCTAGCAATGGGCTAGACCCATTGCTTTGATAGTGTTCTGAAGTCTTCGTTTCAGTCCTAGCATAAATCGTTTCTCTTGGTTCTGCTCACAGAATCTCTGCCAGATCTTGCTGCCCAGGACTCTCTGAAGCTGTCTCTTCCATCTTTGTTTACAGGAAAACAACATTCCATTGCATTTATATACAATGTGTGCCACCATTCTGTGACGAGATGCTCCCCTAGTCCTTTACTTCCTCTCCCTCTTAATTTTCCCTTTAGAGTCAGGGCATTTTGTGATTATTTCCTCTCAGATATAATCCCTCTCCTTCTTTTCCCCTCCTTGCTCATCCCTCTTGAGTCACCAAACTCTGTACGACTGTCCAACCCTCCTTCATGCCCTTAGATAAAAGTGAGATCTGTCTGGTGCCCACCCCCTCCCATTTCCATCTCTTTTTCACAACTCAGTCAGTAGAACTGGGAAGTTTGATCCCCCTTCTTCCTCTTTTTACATTACTTTGCTCCTCTTTCTCCCATCTTTTCTCCTCTTCCTCTTCAGATCCTCAGAACAGAATCAATCCACCCTCAGGACCTTCATGTTTCTTATTTCAACGTTGCTCTGGACTCTTGTGTTCCCATTTCAAAGTTCCTTCTCAGTTCTGACCTTTTCATCAGAAATGCTTGAAAGTCCTCTGTCTCACTAAAGACATTTTCTCCCCTGTAGGATTATTCTTCAATTGTCCAGATTGATTATTCTTGGGCATTAAACTGTATACTTTGACTTTGGGAATCTTGTGTTCCAAGATCCTTGATGGTTTTTAGTAGAAGTTGCCAGGTTCTGTGTAACCTTGACTGAAACTCTTTACTACTTGAACTCCTCTCTGGATGCTTGCGGTATATTTTTTTCCTGGATTTTAGTTATGACATTCCTGGGACTTTTTCTTTTGGGAAGCCAGTGTGATCAGAGAATCCTTTCCTCTGGTTTGAATACATCTGAACAGTTTTCATTTTTAATTTCTTAAAATCTAATATCTAGGCTTAAAAATCTCCCACCATGTTTTTCAGAGTCTGATGAATCTCGGACCAGTTCTTGACTTGTTTTCAGGATTAGTTGTATTTTATATTCGATAGCTCACATTTTCTTATATTTTCACATTCTTCTGATTTTGTCTCATATCTCCACTGTCACAGAGTCATTGACTTCTGTTTGGTCTACTTTAGTTTTCAGGGAGTTCATTTCTTGAGTTAAATTGACCACTTTCTGTTCTAAAGCATTTTAGAAAATTTCCCAATTTTCCTTGAGAAAGTTTTTTTAAATTATATTTTCATTTCTTTTTCATTAATTTTATTTTTTTAAAAATCTCTTTTTAAATCTCTTGCCTCATTTCTGAAGTGAGAGAGAAGCCAGCATCTTACCCAAGAGGAAATTTCCTCAAGTTTCTAGGGAGACAAGTAGATATCAGAGAGGTACTAGGCTGGCTTTCCCTGCATGGCTGCTCCTGTGACTCTCTTCCTCTCTGGAGTTAATCCTCAGGAGGGCTGAGAGCCTCTTGTTCCCCTCCCCAAGAAGGAAGAAGTTCTCTTCTTCCCCAGATTCTCCCATCAACTCTACTCCTTACCAGGGACACACACATAGCTCAGGGCGACTGTTCTCTCTCAAAGAGCCAAATGCTCTGGGTCTGAACACGGGGTTACCTGATGAGGTCACTGTCTGAGGCAGTTTGTGTCAGAGCTGGCACTCAGACTCACTCACTCTTGACTTCTACCTCTGCTCCCTGCTAAGTGATGGAGAGTAATCTGATGATGAGAAGACCGGAAGTGGGGTGGGGGGAGTAGGGAAGATGTAACAATGAAGAGTAGGAAGATTGTGACAATGGGTGGGCAGAGAGTGGTTCCGGTGGGACTGGAGGCAAGAACCATGAAGGTGGAGAGAACAGCTAGAAGGGTACATGGTGAGTCTAGAGGGGTGAGCAGGAGGGGGAAAGGAGAATCTGCAGAGATGGGATAGATGGAAGGCTGGAGAGAGGCAGAGAGCAGAGAAAGGACCTTGGAAATCATCATTAAACTACCTCATTTTACAAATGAAGAACCTGAGGCCCAGAGAAGGTCACCTACTTGGCCCAGGTGGTAATCACATAAGCAGGGGTTCAAGCACAGGCCTCCAGTTCCAGACACAGAGCTATTTCCACTACACCAATCTGTGAAGGATGGGTTATGGGAAGGGAGGCAAGGGGCCAGGCCCTCCCAGTGTGGGAGATAGGGCCCCGGGGGGGGGGGGGGGGGGAAACAGGATGAAGAGAGGCAATACAGGTCATTCCAGTGCTTGGGACAATCCGATTCGGAGGAAAGGCTCCCACATTCTTGGACCTGCTGAATGGGGCCAGATGACAGAAGCCACCAGGGATGTCTGAATATGGTTCATGATTGAGCCAAGGCCAAAGGGGCCCAAACCCTTGGAGCATCCTGACCATTTCAGGAGTGGAACAGCAACCAAAATGCAAACTTCCCCTCGAGCTGAGACCATATCAGGGAGCCAACCAGGGCCCATCCCCTGGGAGTCCTCTCTGGGAGATCAAAAGTGGAGAGAGACATTACAATTTAATATTTAAACAGCATGTTTAATATTTATACAGTGAGGAAGAATTAGTCCCTTTATGAGCTAAGGATCCCAGAAACGCTTCACTGCTCAGTGATTCTGGACACGGCTGGGATGTTTATTAAATAATTTACTGACATACCCACGAGTCCTGCACCCCCAAACCGGCCACTATATAACTTTTGCCACAGGGTGGGGGGAGGTCAGGGGGTGGGTAGGGAGGGCTTGGGATTTCTTTTGCACACGTGCTTCTTAAGTATGGATGCCCTAGGGTCCTTGGGAACAGAGCCTTCTTTTGTTTTGGGGGGGTTTTTTTTGTTTGTTTTTTTGGAGGGGGGTAAGGCAAGGCAATCGGAGTTAAGTGACTTGTCCAAGGTCACACAGTTAGTAAATGTGTCAAGTGTCTGAGGCCAAATTTGAACTCAGGTCCTTCTGACTCCAGGACTGGTGCTCTATTCACTGTGCCACCTAGCTGCCCCAAGAGCCTACTTTTGGAAGGAAAGTAAAAGGATTTTATATCTGGAGTTGGACCCTCTAGCCCAACCCACCTATTTAGCAGAGGAGGAAACTGAGTCCCAGAGAAGGGAAGAGACTTGCCTAGGGTCACCTATCTAGTGTCTGGGGCAGGATTTGAACCCATATCCAGCACGTGATCACTATGTCATGCTGCACAGGAAGTCTGCCACAGCTCACCCCTCTCCCTGTAGCATACCACAGCATCCAGGGCCACGTGGGATACATACAAGGTCCTGGTTTAGCCAAAGTCTGGACATCTGGAACTTGAGAATAATCCAAGTTTGGGGCAAGACAAGGGGAAATCAATTTGTCCTTGTACCAACGTCCTCCTGTGCTGCTTTTTGTCATGGGGCAGATGTGGCCCAGAAAGGTTGTGCCATCAGGGGCTAAGAGAGAAAGACTAAAGAAGGCAGTCCCAGGATAGACTCTGAGTCTGTCTTAAGCACCAAGGTTTTGGGGGGAGGGGAACTTTTGAGAACTGTTTGCCAAGTCATCAGACTTGTATTCGAAGTGTGGTTCTATCACTAATTCCCAGTGTGATCCAAGCCTCAGTTTCTCCATCTGTTAAATGAAGGGGTAGGCAAGAAGTACAGTTCTAGAGTTGCCTGAGAGCTTGTTATGCATGTGGGTGGAGGGAGAAAGGACTGCCATTTTGGGGCTTTGTACCTCTTGGTGCCCAGCACTTTTTACATTTCACACTTGAAATCCTGCTTTGAACCTGGCCTCACACACTCCCTGAGCAACCTCAGGCAAATGTCTAAATTCTCAGTCACTAGCTTCCTCCACTGGAAATGGGTACCACAGCCTGGGAACTCCTTGGCTGGAAAAGCTACTGTCACGGAAGCACTTTTCAATTCTCCAAACCAGACAGACATGGGCATTATTACAACAGGTGTGTACATGGTGAGTCTAGAGGAGTGAGTGTGTGTGGGGGGTATCATTGAGGAAATATAGGCTCTGGAAAGGAGGTACAACTGACCAGTGATGAGGATGTGGGTCAACGGTGAGACAGGACAGCTTCAGGCATGTTGGCCAGTACTCTGGGGAAGACTATGGGCAAGAAGCCTGGAGGATGAAAAGGAGCAGGTGGATTTGTATCAGCACCATGGGAGGGAATGCCCCATTGAGGAGATCTCTCATCCATTGACTTATTATTGACTGAAGGAAGAAAGGACAGAGGATACCTTTATGGTTGGTAGAGACCAGGGAGAAAAACAGATTTTAAATCTGTCAGCTCAAGCTGACCCAAGTCAACAAAAGGACCTCACAGGTCCAAAACTTTGGGGGCAAAGTCAAGATGTCAGTAGAGATGATGAGGTTATTCCCTGGACAAAACGTTGTGTCACAACCAGTGGGATTTGCTGCCAACAGATCTTCCTAATAAAGGTTTAAAGTGATGACTTTGGCCCCCTCTATTTCTATTTCATTTGCACAGCCAGCCAGAAAAGACTAGTGGAATTTCTAACTCTGAGGTTGTATAGTTGTCTGGAGCAAAGGACAGTAATCTCAGCCCCAAACACAAGGTTAAGAAGAAAAGACAGTCTTAGCTTGGGGTCGCTCTGCTGCCTTCTGAACAGGAACAGTATGGAAAAAGGGATCCTTTTTGGCATTCTTTTATAGGCCAGCAAAGTATGGCATCTTTCACAAGGGGCCTGGCCAAGTCATTTGAGTGGAACCCCAGGTACTGAGACTTAGGAGCTTTTGTCCTCATTAACAAAGTGCCAGTCAATTGGCATGTCCATACTTTTAGGAGTAAGTAAATGAAGACTCACATATGCTCATTACATTAATTAGTAAACTTGGTAAAAGAGTCCTTGATATACATTCACTATTTTTTAGTGTACTGGTCCCAAAAGGAGGGTGCAAACTGAGACATCCTGATGCACCTGTTACTGTCTGCACCCTACCCAATGCCGTAAGACAGTTTGACCTCTGTCCTAAAGAGTCAAGTGCTTGCCAGGTAAAATAAGAGGGAGGAGAAGAAGGGGAAGCTTTGGTTCTTATGAGATGGCTTGGTTCAAACTGGATGACATTTGTCCCATTAGCTTCTATTCACCTAACTTCTTCCATCCTATACCCATCATCTATGGGAAGGGGAGGCAGAACTGAGGTTCTAGGTTTCAAGCACAGAAATTATGATTCTGAAGGACACGACTTTTTCCCACTCACTAAGGCATCCTGCCACACCCTGATCCTAGAAGTCACAGAGAGTCAAAAAAAGAAATTAATCCTTTACTTGGGAAATACTTAACCCTTTAAGAGAGAGGTCAAACCATCTGGGGCACTGGGGGCTCCATACTGTAACAGATGCATAAAGACGTCCCAACTTCCACCTGGGAGACAAGACGCCATGAGGCTTGCCAGGGCCTTGGGGAGACTTTGTGGGGTCTGGTTCAGTTGAGATCACCAAGGTCTGAGCCCACCACTGAATCCCTGAAAGATTGTCGGGTGCCTGGCCAGCTTACATTTGTTTATTATGCTCAGTCTAATGTTATTTTGATCCAGCTAAATCTGATTACAGTCCCAGCCCAATCATTTAGAGGCTAAAACCCATCATGTGCCAGAACAAGATGCCACAGAATGGAATGTTTTCATGGAAGCAGAAAAGAAAAATAATAAATAAACCCAGCATTTACTGACCCCCTGCCCTCAACCCCCCCCAATAAATATTTAAAATAAAGAAGGAACAAAGGGTGACCCAATGAATTCTGTAAATGGCAATATCTGTGCGTGAGGAAGGTCCAGAAGACCCTAGCTGTTGGTCAGCACTGACATGAGAGCCTGGGAGTGGGGGCAGGGACCATCTCATTAGCTTTCCTCCAGGAGATGTGCAAGGCCTCCACCCATGATTCTCAAAGCTCCAAAGAAAAGCAAGGGATTGTGGATTTGAAGCTATAAGCACCTTAAAGGTCATCCAGGTCAGCCTCTTCATTTTACAGGTGAGAGAGCGGTGAGATATGCCAGAGGCTCCAAAGGAAATAAGGGACAGTGCCAGAATTTGAACTGAGGTCCTCTGGCTTCAGATCCATGGTTCTTCTCATTGTCTTACCCTTCCTCTCATATCTGGACCAGAGGCTTTCTAGGTGTTGGAGCCCAAAGCTGAGCTGCCTCTAGCCTTGCACCCTGGCTCCCCAGGTGCCAAGGGAGTGCCATCCATGCCCTTCCTTGACTACTGGAACCAGCCTCAGTTAGGATCCAGTCTAGCAACTAGAAAAGGAAATACATGTGACACCTATCAAAATAATCCCAAGCACCCTCCTGGACTGGTGGGCAGCATGAAGGGACCATGAAGGGCTCCTTGGATCTGGGTTGGCTTCATCTCAGAAGAATCTGAAAGATTCCAGGTTCCTCCTGTCTTGTGAACCAACCAAAGCTGCTTAGCAAGTCAAGGATGGGAAATACCCTGTTGAGTTTGGCCTCCATTTTGAGGGGGAGGAGAAAGGAGAAGTTCTCTGATATTGAATGAACAGGAAGAAAGACAGGACAGAGACCTAGAGGCAGGGGATGAAATATGGTAGCAGGGACCATACACGCATCTATTGAGGAAAGCTCTCATCTGGCTCCCTTCCCTTCTAGTCTGCTCCTTCACTCCCCTAAATCCTTCCCCATCCTCCTCTACCAGGTAATCTGTGAAGAGGGAAAGTCTGATAAGCTTCCTAACAATGATGGAGTTTTCATGTGCTTCCTTCCCACGTAACAGGGGATAGGGAAGCCATATTCTTGACTCCATTCCTCATCTCTCCTCCCCTCCCCCAAAAACCCAGTGGTAGAAAGTGAAGTATATTGTACAGATGCCTGAGACACTCTCCTTTCACATGTGGGGCTCACAGAAGAGCAACCAAGCCCAAGTTCCTCTGTAGGTCCTCATCCACTCAGACCGCAGCTCCACGAGCCCCCACCTGTGGGCTATATTTGGACCAGGGGCAAGAGAGGAAAAACAAAAAATACAAAACAAAAAAATCAAACAGCAAACCCCTACCTCCCTACAATAACAAAAAATTGTCACATACGTTCTCTTCTGCATAGTGCTTGATTCAGCTTTGGTAGGGGACTAGACCCTGAAATTGAGATGGACAAATTACATAAGTAGCCAGGGTTATGGATTACCCATAGTTCTGTGTTCCTTAGGGTCTCACACCATGGAGGGGAGTGGGGGGTAAGGCACTGGGTGCCCCTAACTCAGGGTCCTGGCCATTTGGCTTTCCTGGGCAGCCTGGGGAGACTCATCCAACTGTGTTGATTGCCCTTCTCCTGCAGGCAGATCTTCATTCCTTCCAGTCATTATAAGAGCTGGTTTTCCTAAGCCTCAAGATGTTTTCTTTCTCTCTCTCTCTCTCTCTTTCTCTCTCTCTCTCTCTCTCTCTCTCTCTCTCTCTCTCTCTCAAAATTAAACACACTAACACAGCTGGGACATTCAGAGTTGGGAACTGAGACAAGAAAGGTCAAGCTTAGTCCCAAAAGAACCTGACAGTTGCCCCTCAGGAGAGACCTTTGGAAGCCAGAGGGCAGGTAAGGTCATGGCAGGGCATTCTTTGCTTCTCATAGGGTGGGTGCTACAGGGTACAGGAAACACTCAGTGCAGATTAGGAGGAAACAGAAAGCCAGACTGCATTGGTGTGTGCTGGTCTTGTTCTACTGGTGGTTTTTTCTTTCTTTTTCATTCCTGGTTACATAAAGGATAGCCTTCTGGGAGAGGAAAGGAGAAGGAAATCGGGAAAAAACAGCCAATGAAAAATGCAGAGCCAAGGACGGAGGATGGGGGCTGAACTTATGACTTGCTTGGCATAGGAACTCCAATACACATTGGCCCTCTGCCACTTACAGAGTTTGGAGGTGGTGGTGCAAGCATTGAAGGGCTAATTAAAATGACTTTCCTAGGGTCACACAGCCAGCACAGGACAGGTGGTACTTCCTAGTCCCCAGACCAGCTATCTCTCTCCTGTCTGCCTATCCTTAAAAAAACGAAAGGCATCCAGTAAGAATGTAAATAAAAATAACATTTTAAAACAAGAAATTAGGGAGGAGATTCAGGGAAAGCAGTGTAGAAATCTTCTTGAGAAGCCTCTGGTGATGACCATGCAGAGACTGCTCCAGAGGGTAGGGGGCTTCACTGGCCTCTCTTCCACTGTGAGCCCAGAAACCCCCCAGTAGGTACAAAAGCTGCACCTGGCCTCCCATCCTGGCACTCAAGGAGACACCTACATGAATGCTTGACTACTGGAGAGCCATCCCAGACTGGGAATACCAAATAAGGAAATGTTTCCAAGATCACAGTTCCCAACAAAATTCAGGGGAATAGCACTGCCTTTTAGCCGATCTCTGTCCACTTGGACAATCTGCTTAGATGGAGACGCCTCAGGACACCTTGGGTTCGATTCAGATTTTTCTTGTGAATCTATCAAAGTGAGTGGGCGCATGGGGAAAACAAGGCTGATTTCACTACGTGAGCTCCCAAGAAGATATGAGAGTCCATAGCAGGGAGTTGGGGGAGGAGCATCTACCAAACTTAGGGAGCCTCCTAGCAAGAAGAGTGTCAGGCATCCTGTAACAACACACGCCTGCCACCAGGTTAGAGCCTGACCATCTTTGTAATGGACAGAGCACTGGACATGGAGAAGGAAAGATCTTATGTTCAAATTCTACCTCAGCCACATATTAGCTCTATGACCCTTGGCAAGTGACATGTGACCCTCCAAGCCCAGATTTCCTTCCCCAAGAAATGAGGTTAATAAAGCACCTGCCTCCCTGGGCCATTGTGGGGGCTCAAACGAGATCATGGAGGTAATAGGAATTGTAAACAATGTAAAAAAAGTGAGTTGGTATCCCTGCTGTTGCATTTCTTCTCCTGATTTTACCTGATATATGAGGAGGGGAGAATGGAGAGAAGGAATATTTTAGAGGTTTTTCAGTCTCCCTCAAATGCCTTTTTCAAGACCCCCCCCCCACAGTCAGTAGCTGACCCCATGCTGGTTGACTCAGCTCCATTCCTAAAAGGACAAAGTTGGGGTGGGAGTAGGATTGGGGAGGCTTTCCCCCGTAGGTGCTCCAGAGCTCAACCTCTCAATCTATGAGCTGATGTTTCTGGCCTTCAAAGAGCTGAAGAAGTCATGTTCATCTCAGTATTCAGAGAGACCTGGGAGAATGGAAAGAACCACACCCCTCCCCCCCCCCCCCCAAGGCATTTGGCCTCCAAGGGCTTCACAAACAACCCTTTCTCTCTCTTATCTTATGGACAACCTCTTCCTGTTTTTGGCACTTTCTGCCTCCCTTGCCCAGAAGTCTGTGTCCCAGGTCCATTCTCTGATCTCTTGAGACAAACACCTCCCTTGCTCTGAGGTCAACGGCCTTCACCTTCATTCTGTTCTTTTGAGTACTCACAGTCCTAACTGGTGGATAGCTACCAACTCAGGACAGGTGGAGCAGACACTCCGGGAGGATCTGCTATTGCTTCCCACCTCTGGCCCAATCAGAACCCCCTACCCACAAAAGATCACATGTTCTTTAGCTGGAATGGGCTTTCCATCCCAGGTGCTCCTTTCTGTAAAGATGAGGGTGGTGTGGAGCCAATGCTTTTTGAGGCGGCGGGAGTCTGGAGTCCACCTGAGCTCTTCAGAGATACATTTTCATGACCTCTGTTGTCATAGGGCAGTATTGGGAGTAGAGCCTCGCTAGAAGGACTTTGGAAGTGACCTCAAAACTGACGCTCTGGCTCTTTGTGTTCCACACATGGACCGCGAAGGTCTTACTTAGCAGCATCTCATAGTCCTGTAAGCTGATGTCTTCAAAGTACTTCTTCCAATTCTGCCATGTGATGGGGTAGAAGGCTTCCTGAGGCAGGGCTTGCACCCCTTTGCAGCTCTGGCGATCCTGAAGGCTCCTACTCCCACACCACTTTTTGAAGACACGGGTCAAGAGCTGGGGGCCTTGGTGGCCCCAGATCCAGCCATTGTAATTATCCACAAAGTCCTGCATGCATAGTTGGATGAACTCATGCCTGGGCTCAAAGGCAAGGAAGGCCCCATTCAGCACAAACTTGGACTGAGTGCCCAGGACATTGGTGAAGTTCTTCAAATTTTTAAGGACAATGAAGTCTGTATCCAAATAAATTCCCCCAAACTTCCACATGATGGCTATTCTAGCAGCGTCAGAAAGGATAGGGAAAAGGTACGGCTGCCATCTTTGGTGAACAGAGGTATACCAGCTGGCTAAAGGAGTGCCGTCAAAAAGATCAGTCAGGTCCAGTGGTTGGAATTCCACATTGGAGAAGCAACTCAGGAAAGAGATGCCCAGGTGCTTGGGAAGGGTGGAGTTCCTATCAACCAGGCCCTTCATAAGGATGACAATCCTGGTATCAGGGTGAGTCCTGGAGGCCGACTCCACTGAACACATGAAGAGGAAACTTGGGTTGGTCCTATCAGAGGTTTCCACAAAGAAGATGTCCCCTGGTGGGGAAGGGTGCTCACCCAGGATGAGAGGAGGAGATGAAGAAAGAACAAGGGGGCACTTAACCTCTAGAGGCAAGCTACGTAGCTGGTCCTTGTATTGGGATTCTGCCATCCAGTAGACCATGATGGAGATGAGGAACATGAGCTTGAAAATAATGGTGAACAGTGCACATGCCTTCTGGTTGGTGGATCCTCGAAGAAGCTTCAGCAAATGCATGAGCTGCTTGGACATGATTTCCAATCATAGAGAAGGGCTCCTGAGAAGAACAGGGGAATCTGCAAAAGAATTCACATGGTAAAGAAAGACTTCCAGAGAGTCTAAGGCAAGAGATGCTTTTCATGACATATAAAATTAGAGGTGGGATTCCTCTATTTACACAGCACCTACCATTACCATTGATAGTTGGCATTTCTGTAGCAATGTACGAATCTCAGTGTGTTTTATGTTCGTGGTGGGGAGGGGATGATCAGGACAACCCATCCTAGATCAATTGCTTCTCCCCTCCCCCCATCCCAGTGGAGCAGATAGAATTTCAAGTCTTCAGAAGGAGGTAAGAGAGACAATGAGAGGCTCTTTCCCTCCCCTATCTGTGTAGGCAAGCCTGGTTGAATTAGAGTACAACTAGCCATTGGCTAGTTGGAGCACTGACCACACCCCTGGCAGCCCTTTAAAAACTCAAGGCATATTCTAGGGCTGAAGAGGCACCTCTGAGAAGGGAGAAGTGGCCATAAGGAGAGGCGAGATCAAATTAATGGTTTTTGATGATTAACTTACAAAAGCTATTCCCTATATGCCCCCCAGCGAGGAAGGTGAAAAAGATGCTAGTTGAATGACAAGATAAGGGTCTGGTGGGTGCCATATTTTGGCAAGGTTCCAGGAGGGAAGGTCATGAAGGTGGGGAGAAGACTGGAGACTGAATCATGGGAAGACAAGGAAAGAACCCAGGAAAGAGAAGGTGGTTGGGAGGGTTGGGCATGGTATGGTCATGACCTTTGAGTATCTGAATCATATGAAAAAGGGATTCACGTTGTTCTGCTTGGCCTCAAAGGGCAAAACTAGGAAGAGCAGGGAAACCCCAAAATCCACTCAATAGCAGGGAGAAGTGCTTCCCAACCAGGGAGGGAGGGAGCTCCCCTTCACTCAAGGTTTGCCAGTGCAGAAGAATGGATGGCCAGTGTGAGGGAGACCTCAGAGGGGATCCCTGCCCAAATGTGGCTCATTCCTGGATGCCCTTCCAGCTCTGGGATGCTGTGTCCTGGGGACCCTGAGCTCCCAACATAGAGCCTGACAAGCTTTTGACTACACTCATTACTTCCTTTAGGACAGTGGTTCTCAACCTGTGGGTCGCAACTCCTTTGGGGATCGAATGGGGTTGCCTAAGACCATCGGAAAACATCTATTTCTGATGGTCGTAGGAACAAAGACATTACTCCTCTATCTGTCTCCAGGCAGGTCCGGCATGCAGACACACCCACATACAAGTATTAAAGGGTCACGGAATTAGGAAGATTGAACACCACTGCTCTAGGAGAAGCCATTTGAAGACCTGCTGAAGGGATCAGGGAAGAGAAGAGTCTAGAGGGACATGGCTGCTGGCTCAAAGTCAGCTTGAATTAGATTTAAGTGAGGCAGAGTGACACAAAGTCGTCAGCCTCACTGTTTCTTCCATTGTCATTGAAGTCCAGAGGCAGGACAAAAGTCTGGATGACTGGCAATGCCTGGGATACAGTGGATGACCTTGGCATCTTCCATGCCTGACCAAGCTCTAAGCATTTCCATAGTGCCTGCTTTAGCCACCTTCATGGCCATTGGAACAAATTGTTCTCTTCTGCCCATTCCATGGGAGGGAGTCTTCATATGCTTGGGGTAGATACCCCTTGAAGTCACTAGAAGCCTGTCAGTTACCCTCAGCCTGGCTTAGCTCACCTGCCAAAACAGAAGCTGTGGACTCTGCCCAAGTTCCAGGAGAGAGCTGGGTGAAGGTGGACACCAAAGAGGGAGGAGCAGCCTCACAGGTCTCCAAGGGCCTTTTCAGCATGGTCTTAGGGCTTAAGGAATGGAAGGACCCTGGGAGATCACAGAGGCCAAGCCCCTCATTCTACTCATCAAAACACCAAGGCCCAGGGGCAGATGATTTGTTGAAGTCACCTGGCTACTAAGTGACCGAGTATTTCAGGTCCCATTCATTTGACAGGGGCAGGACAAGCATTTCAGATGGCCAATGGCAACAGACACGTGGATTCTACCAGGAAAATGGAGGGTAAGAGGAGTGATGCTTCAGACAAAGATTGGGAGGAAGCTCCTGACAAAGTCAGGGGCTCTTGGCCCAGTCTCAGGTATCCTTTCTGGGCTCGAGCTCCTCTTTGGAAGGGGCCAGACTCCTAGACCCAGTAAAGGGGCAGCTGGGTGATGCCTTAGTGCACAAAGCACAGGGCCTGGATTCAGGAAGGCCTGAGTTCAAATCCGGCCTCAGACACTTCCTAGCTGGGCAAGTCACTTCACCCTGGTTGCCTCCGTTTCCTCATCTGCAAAACTGAGCTGAAGAAGGAAAGGGGAAAGCCTTCCAGTTTCTCTTCCAAGAAAACCCCAAATGGGGTCACAGAGAGTAGGACATGACTGAGATAACTCAACAAGAAGCCTCTGTAAAGAAGCTCCAGCCCAGCCACTGAGGCCCTAATATATCTTGCCAGGCTGGGATGGTGCTTAGTGCCTGTCAGCCAAGGGAGCCTGTGGTACCCATGGTCAGGATTTCACAAAGCTGAGTGTCTCCCAAGAGGGCTGGGACTATTTCTAGGAGGTCATACTAGTGGTCCGAAGGTGTGTGCGATCTCATCCTCAGCCCCCAGGGAGCAGCTGCTCTCCTTGTGGATCCTATTCTCACCATCTCACTCAGGAGCCAGAAAGGGCCTCAGAGGACACCCAATCCAGCCCCCTCATTTTACATGTCAGGGACCGGAGACCTATGGTGCCCTCTAGGAGTCACTTGCCCAAACTCATCCAGGTTTATAGACCTATAGATCAAAAGTTAGAAGAAACCTTAGAAGAGATTTTAGTCCAAACTCTCATTTGATACATGAGGAAACCAAGGTTCAGGTCAAGAGACTTGCCCAAGGTCACCCAGGCAGCAGAGGCACTTCAAACTTACCATAATCCTGTGAGATCAGTATTGTAAGCATTATTATCTTGATTTGACAAACAAAGAAACTGAGGTGGGTCGAGTGACTTACCCAAGGTCACACATCTAGTAAAGACTCCCTCCTAAATATCCTTTAGCCCCATATACTTTCCATTCTGTCACATTGTTACTCTCCAGGAAAGTGGTAGAAAGGACAGATATAATTCCTGCAATGATGGGAAGGAAAACCACAGCACAGACCCCACTGTGGGTCTCGGTTTCCTTCTCTGTAGGATGAATGGTTGGCCAAGTTCTGAATTTTAATACAGCCCCAAAGATTGTCCTCTATGTGGCTAGAGATGTGATGCTCCATGTTCTGAAGTCTTGAGGGCAGGGAGGATAGTGGAAAGAAGAAAAGCCGTTTTCTCATCTTCCATCTGGGTTTAAAAAAAGGAGCCTTCCAGTAAATACATGGAAGATTGACTTTGGTTAGGCTGAGAAGTGGGGAGGGAAAAACAGAACTCCGACTACTTTACAATGGCTTCCTTGGACCTAGGAGATGGACAGACTCTCACTGGGTGCTGAAAGGAACCTGGGGTGTTTGGTCAATCAGCACCTAAGCAGAAATCTCCTCCCAAACAATCTAGACAGGCCTTCACTGAAGGATTACCAGTGATGGGGAGCTCACTACGTCCTTAGGCAACCTCTGGGGCCTGAAATGAAGCTGATCCAAGAAGAATTACAAATGTTTATATAAATTTGGTTTTTAACATTCTTTTTTTTTAAATTGCGTTTCAAATTCTCCCCCTCCCTCTGGTCCCTGACTCACCCATCGAAAAGGCAAGCAATGATATCCATGGTACATAGGCACTCATGCAAAATGTATTTCCATATTGGCTATGATGAAAGAAAGAGACAGACAGACAGACAGGGACAGAGACAGAGACAGAGAGGGAGAGAGGGAGAGAGAGATGAAGAGAGAGAGGGAGAGGGAGAGAGAGAGATATGAAGAGAGAGAGGGAGAGGGAAAGGGAGAGGTGGAGACAGAGAGGAGAGAGGAGACAGAGAGGAGAGAGGAGACAGAGAGATAGAGAGACAGAGAAAAGAGAGGGACACAGAGAGAGAAAGAGAGGGGAGGGAGAAAGAAAGAAAGGAAGAAAGAAAGGAAGAAAGAAAGAAAGAAAGAAAGAAAGAAAGAAAGAAAGAAAGAAAGAAAGAAAGAAAGAAAGAAAGAAAGAAAGAAAGAAAGAAAGAAAGAAAGAGTCTGCTTCAATGTGCACTCAGAGCCCTCAGCACTCTCTGGAGACAGAGAGCGTTTTTCATCATGGGTCCTTTGGAACCATCTTGCATCACTGCTGTGATCAGAGTAGCCAAGGCTTTCAGTTTACAGGTGCAGGGGAGGGATCATAGTGCCATTAAGAATTTTGCTTTTTTTTTAAAGAACCTTTTGAAAAGCCAGCACTGGGACCATGATGGCAAAATGTGCACCCACCACCTCAAACCCAAATCCGTCCTGATCCTCGAGTTGCTGAGCTTTGAAGGGAACCAGAGACCCTGTCAAAGGCAAGGATCTCAAGGAAGGTGCAACATCTTTCTCCCCATTCTCACCTGTTCTGACCCCAGCTGCCAGAGAGGGCTGTGGAAAAGGGACCAGATCTATAATCAGGAGGGTCCTGGGCTCAAATCTGGCCTTGTGACTCTGAGCAAGTGACTTACTGTAGAATGGAAATCATTGTACTCCCTCCTTCACAAGACTGACCTGAGAAGCAAGTAAGAAAATGCATGTAAAGTTATGTGATGCAATTGGGGAGAAGAGAATGAGCACTGATAAAGCTCCTACTATGTGCCAGGTGCTTTACAAATGAGATTTCACTTAATTCTCACAACAACCCTGGGACCAGTGGTAACGGAGACAAACAGAGGCTAAGTGACTTGCCCAGTGTCACCCTGCTACTATGTGCCTGGAACTCAAGTCTTCTTACCTCCAAGGTCAGGGTTCTATCCACAGTGCTACCAGCTGTCTCAAAAGGAGTCCATGTATGAAACCTCCCTCTTTACTTCCAGAGGTGATAAACTCAGGGATTAAATTGAGGAAGATTGTATTTGGGTGGAGCCAATGCAGATATTTCTTTTTCTAGACTCTTACTATTTTTTACAAGAGTTTTTTTTTTTCCCCAGTCTGGGAGGTGAAGAAGGTATGAGAGAAAGAAAGTGGACTTTGGTTAATTGAAAAAACAAAACAAAAAAAATGTGTAAAATGTTTGTTGACTGATTAATTGAACACAGGGGAATGCCTAACCTTCCAATTCCAGCTCCTGTACCATCATCTCTGGGAAATCTCTTCCAGTTACCCCAACTGCAACTGACCTCTTCCTCTTCATATTTCCTCACCTCATTTTTAAAAATTATGAATCAACCAATCAGTATCTATTAAGCATCTACTATTTTCCAGACAGTGGATTTTCTGTCTCTCCTTTCCTCTGATCATCCTTTTTCTGGCCTTATGCTTATCTGTGTAAATGCCACAAGGTTCCCAGTAGATTGCATTTTAGAAGAAGAAGACTTCTGGGTTTTTTCACTGATTCATTCGATGTGCACTTGAGGAGGACTATGCCCCAAGTTTATAGGGGAGTTATAACACTGCTCCTGTTTTTAATTATGCCATTTTAGTGAATGTGTTTACCTTGAGCTAATTATAAATTACCTTTTAATCTTTTTTTTTTTTTTTTTTAAAGAACTGGCAGACTAGAATAAAGGTTAAGTATACCAGTGGGGGCTTGCAGGCCATAGGCAGGGAGGGAAGCCCAGAAGGAACACTTCATCTTTCTCTTCTTTTTTTTTGCTTTTTTTTTTTGGAGGGCAGTTGGGGTTAAGTGACTTGCCCAAGGTCACACGGCTAGTTTTTTGTGTTAAGTGTCTGAGGTCAGATTTGAACTCAGATACTCCTGACTCCAGGGCCAGTGCTCTATTCACTGCGCCACCTAGCCGCCCACACTCCGTCTTTCTTAAGAAGGGCATTTAGTTGGTACCTTTGATAAAGTGCTGGCCCTGGAGTCAGGAAGACTCATTTGTAGGAATTCAAGTCTGGCCTCTAACTTACACTTGGGCAAGTCACTTCACCCTGTCTGCCTCAGTTTTCTCATCTGTAAAATGAACTGGAGGAGGAAACGGTAAACATTCCAGTATCTTTGCCAAGAAAACCCCCAAAGGGGCCACAAAGAGTCAGACACGAGAGACAAATGACTCATGGACAACCATATCCCTAAGAAAATGTGTCACGTGGTACAGGCAGAAAGAATGCTTCTGTGAAGGGGAAGCGCAGAGGGAAGAGCTTGGGATCCTTAACCTTTTGCCATATTTGGTGAGGGGAGCAAAATGTACTGAAACAGAGCATCTGAGTCAAAGCTGGCCCAGAGCCAGGCCCTGAGTGGCATCCACACCAGAGCCAATTCCACTGTCTTCGTGCCAAACAAAGCATTTTCCTGAGTTACTCCCCAAAAGAACTGCCTACTTAGTTACAGCATTAGAGCTGGAAAGCTGCTCCCCACAAGTGGCAAAGTGGAACTCGCATCTGGGCTCTGACTCCAAAGTCCTGTGTACTTTCTAGGATGCTTGAAACTGGACTTGTCTTTTTGAGGAGTAGGAGTGGAAGGGGGTTGTGTCTTGATGTTATTTGTGGGCATGGCAGAGCTTAGACCCAGAGCCCTAAAGACCCATGGTGTACTTTCCTTGGGAGTGTGCTGGCCCCTATGAGGAAAGAAGGCTAGGGCACTAAGGACAGAGGGAACCCCACTGTGGTTGGCTTCAGGGGCCAACACCAGGTCCTCTCCTTCAGCACCTGGTGCCCCTGGGACAGTTCCTTAGGCTCAACAACAGATTCTTTTACCTTTCACCAAGAACCTAGAAGGCCAATTCTCCCCTCATAAATCACTCGGATCTCAGGGCCACTCTAGGCCACGCCCTTCTCCAAATTCGTGCTGGAGGGCCTCAGGAGCTCACACCAAGTTGTTTAGAAGTCACTGCCTTCCTTCCAGCTCTCAGATTCTTTTCTCCTGAGATCAGAACATCTGTTCCCACCTCCCTGACTTGGGGCAGTTAAGGAGGCTCCTGGGCCCCTGGAAGCACCAACTGGGCTTCAACATGAAGGTTTTGAGACTGGATGCAGACCCTGCCCTCAGCTGCCAAACCCTGGTTTCATCTAGGGTGCAGGGAGGCCCAGCCTACTCCCCATAGCTCCCCCTGGACTCCAGGAGAAGTCAGCCTGCACTAGCCAGCCCCAAGTATCTGCCTTTAAGCTCAGTGCTCTTCTCTCTCCCCAACGACAGGAGGCTGAGAGATCTCTGAGGGCTCAGATCCTCCCTTTATGCTCTTAATCACCATCCCCCCTCCCAACACACACATGCTCCATTCTGCTGTAAAATGGGCAGAATAAAGGGCCTGCGTCCTAGGATGGGAGCCCAAGGAAGGCCTTCTGGAAAGCCACTTGTATGCTATCAAAGACCTAGAAGGACAGTAAAGAGGGGACTGGCTCAGGAGCCCTGACTCTGTGGATGTGGGATGTGGGGGTTGTGGGGGGATGTCCAGATGGGGCACTACAGATACAAAGAAGAAAATGGGCACATTAAAAACCCCAAGCTAGCCCTTAATGAGTCTAGATTTTGCTGGGAATGAGGGGATATGACGTCCATTCATGTAAAGCTACACCAAGTAATTTCAAGAGAACAGAGCGCTAATAACCGGGAAGCTAGAGATTCTCTAGCAAGGGAACCCCTCCCCCACCATTTGGGCTCAGGGCTTCAGATGTCAGGTGGGCAGGGCATCGCCTTCTCTGAATCTGCCTGCTCCTCCTCCCTGGTCTCAGTTTCCCTATCAGTACCACAGAGGACATTAGGCCACCTGACCCAAGGTGCTTAGCTGCTGGGCAGATCCAATCCAGTCACCCTTGGGTAAGAATCAGAAATGCTCCCCCACAAGGGGCAGCTAATGGTCAGTTAGAGATAATAAAGCCACTTCTGGCTCCTTCCCTTGCTCTGTCCTGTAATTTCCCACTGCCACCTCCGGATCTGAAAGTACAGAATGATTCAGGGCTGTTGAGAAGGGAAGGTCAAGAGCCCTGTCTTCTGAGAACAGGGGTTTTAACCTTGTGTGGATCAGAGACCCCTTTGGCAGGCAGTGGAAGCACAGGGAACCTGATCAGAACCCTGGTCTTAAGTGTGCCCCCCTGCCATGTCCCACCAAGTACAGGCATCCAAAGTAAGCCCATTATCCTGAAATAGCTTTAACAACAACAAAACCACAATCAAGGTTCAAAACCCTTGAACAAGATCATTTAGACTCACCTACTTCTCAAACCACCTGGACTATCCCTGGCCTTTCCCTCTGACCGGAAATCTTACCCCTTCAGCTAAAGAGATGACTGTCATTGGTCTGTCAGGCTCCACGTTTCCTCTTTCCTGTGCAGATACCCACTTGGGATCACCCAGTCCCAGCCTCTCTTCTCTCACCTAAGAAGAAGAGGCCCTTCTCCATGTCCAGGCCTGGCATCCATTCCTTTAGCAGCTTGCCCCTTCAAACATCCCTTCCTTTTGGGCTGCCTCCAGACATGCCAGGATCCCTCCCCACTCTTGTTTTTCTTTTTGGAGGGGGAAGCCCGGGCAATTGGGGTTAAGTGACTTGCCCAAGGTCACACAGCCAGTAAGTGTTAAGTGTCTGAGGCTACATCTGAACTCAGGTCCTCCTGACTCCAGGGCCAGTGCTCAATTCACTGTGCCACTTAGCCACCCTTTTTCCCACTCTCAGTAGCCCTTTCACCCAACTCTGTCATCCTCTCTGGCTGTTGGTACACTCTCCTGGATACACCCTCTTGTCAATGTGTCAGGCTGCTCTTTTGGTGGCTGAGCCCTCAGTCCTGTATGTGAATATGTAGATTATAGACACTCGAGCCTCCATTGTCTCTCACCTCCATCTCATCCCCTCCCAAGTGTTCCACTCTTACCTCAGAGCATCTGAAGACTCCCAAAGCCTTGCACTCAGTTCCATCCACTGCCCCCTCCTCTTAACCCTCATCTCCCTCTGGACAGTAGCTTCCTCATTGGTCCCTGCTCTCTCCACCCTTCCACTCAACAGAGCCCCAGGTGATCTTTCTCAAGCTCCCAATTGCCAAATGCCTTTTGTAACTGGGGCAATCATCTAAAGGATTGCCACAAGGAACAGGACCCAGCAAAGGATATGAATAGGCACTTTTCAGAGGAAGAAGTTACAGCTATCTACAGTCATGAAAAAATGCTCTAAATCACTAAAGATTAGAGAAATGCAAATTAAAACAATTCTGAGGTACCACCTCACACCTTTCTGAGCTGCTTACGTTGTTGTACACAAATCCCAGGTTGCTACACACCACCTGACTTGTGGCCCACCATTAAGCCCCTTTTGTATTTCTGTCTTTGTCCCTGTTTAATTTTAGCTTGAAACCGCTTGAGGCATGTCTGGGCATATTGCTCAAGGTGCTTCCTGACTCTGTTCTCCCTGATCAGTATTTCATAGTTTCTCCTTCAATCATTATAGCGTACCAGGCTCATTACGGTACAAGGACCTTATCTAAGTACCACCCTGTCCTGCCCCGTTGGCCCAGCAGGGCCTTCACCTCCCTTGCCCAGAACATGACCCCAACCAGTCCTGGGGAATTCCAGCCCCTCTGACTACCACCTGGGGAATTCCAGTTCCCCTCATACCATGCCCCTCCACCCTGTGTCCTCCACCCAGTTCTATGAAAGACCCCTCGTACCCTTGTACAACACTCCCCTGAGTCACATAGAATTGACCAATGGCTAATCTTCGCTTCTGTACGTCAGCTTTTGCTATCTCCCCTCCCTATTATAATTTTGTGGGTTTGGCCTATATAAACAAGATCTGAAGGTCCAGAAGCCACTGCCAATTTGAGTGAGAATTCTGGCAGTTGTGCATTTGATCAATAAATCCACATCTAAATTTTGTCATGAACTCAGGTCTTGGCTAGCTCTTATTTCTCTGCACAACAACATGACAAAACAGGAAAATAATAAATAATAAAAGTTGGAGAAGATGTGGGAAAATTGGGATACCAATGCATTGTTGGTGGAGTTGTGAACCTATCCAACCATTCTGGAGAGCAATTTGGAACTAAGCCCAAAGGGCTATAAAATATGCATACCCTTTGACCCAGAAATACCACTTACAGGTCTGTATCCCAAAATATATTTACAAAAATATGGTGGCCCACTCATGAGTCATTGCCAGAGATAGGTCTTTGGACTGGGGAGAGACATGGTCCTACGGCTGGGGTCTGAGCTCAAGCATCCTATCAGAACCATTACAAATTGGGCATCCTGGAGATACCTCACACTCAGCATGCTGAACCAGAACTCATCATTTCTCCTCTCCCAGTCCTCCTTACTTGGGTTGAAGGCACTTCCATGTTAGTGTCCCGGCTCATGACTCTGGCCTTTCCTGTGACTCCTCACTCCTCACCCCACCTGTCTAATCAGCTGCCAAATCCTGACATTTCTGCTCAGTGGCCCACCTGGCCTCCTTGCCCCAAGTGTCTCCGCAACCCAGGCCATCCTACACAAAGATGCCTTAATCAGATCAGACTCCAGGACTCCATTAAGCAATCAGCTCCAATAGGGCTCATTGCTTCTAGGATAAACAAGAAGCTTCTCCATCTCCCTTTAGAAGTCCTGCGCAAACTGTACCCCTCTTCCTGTCCATCCCCCCCCAGATGCCCCTGTGCTATCATTTGTCCAGACTAGCTGCTCTCAGAGGAGATTCTGCCTGCACCTGAAATGTAACCCCTCCTGCACCCAGATCCAGGCCTCTTTGGATGTCCCCTAGTTACCAGCACCTTCCCTCAAAATGACTGTTCCTGTATCTTCTAGTCCCTTCTCTGTGGATGTGGATGTGGATGTGGATGTGGATGTGGATGTGGCTGTGGATGTAAGCTTCTGATAGTCAGGTACTTTAAAAAATACTGTTTATCTTATGGGACAGCTCTTTGCTGGGGGAGGGAGGGATGGGAATGGACTAGATGGAAATGGGAATGTAAAAAATCAAGGAACAGCTGGGTAGCAGAGTGGATAGAGCTCTGGGCCTGGATTCAGGAAGACCTGAGTTCAAATTTGACCTCAGACACTTATTAGCTGTGTGACCCTGGATAAGTCATTTAACATCTGTTTGCCTTAATCTGCTGGGGAAGGGAATGACAAGCCCCTCCAGTATCTTTGCCAAGAAAATCCTATGGACAGTACGGTCCATGGGGTCGTGAAGAACTGATAAGGGGCAGAGCTAAGATGCAGAAAGGAAGCAGTAGCTTTTCCAAGCTCCTTCAACAATTCTGTCACTAAAGGCTAAAAAGTGAATTCAAATGGATTTAAGAGTGACAGAACCGAGCGGGAGACAGAGCGTGGCAGATTCCCAGCCCAGGAAAGTGACTACTCAGGTCTGGGCAAGGAGAAAATGCTGAGTACACAGGAGCTGCACCAGTGTGAATCTGAGAACAGAGTAGGGCAGACTGAGAAGCCCCAGGCAGCCAGCAGACTCACCCAGCCAGAGGGGTTTGCAGCCATCTCACCACAGGAGAGAGGATCATTGAACAGGGTAGGAAAAACCTCAGGGCTCACAGCAGGGTCATCAGCTTTCCCTGGGGCAACCTGGATGTTTAAAATTATACACCCAAACTTCCAGATGCCAAGATGGAGGAATAAAGTTTAGTTGCTCTGATCCCCCCTCCCTGACCCAGAAAAGTCTGGAGTTAAATGCCCCACCAAGAGTAAAATCTTGAATTAATGGAAACAGCCTCAGGCTTGGGTGTTGCTGAGGAAAGAGGAAGGAAGACAGTACAGAGTCTAAGCCCAGGAGGTTGGAGCCAAAAAGCCCTAACAGCAAGAGCCCAGGTGTGCTTTAGCACCACCTGGGACATCAGCAGACTGCAGACCTTACCTCTGGCCTCCAGCTACTGAGCCTGCCTGAGCTGTAGCCCAGAGACACAGAGGTGGAAACCTGAAGGAGCCAGACCACCCCACCCCCATAGGTTACTCCATAAGCCTCAGGGTAACTCAGGAGAATCATTGAGAGTCCTGGTCTTGGCCTCAGTCTACACACCCAGAGCCTACAGCTACCAAACTCCTACCTCCCAGTCTGAGAAGCTCAATATTTCTGCATCCCAGAAGCAGATGTCCACTCTAAAAATCCAGGACACAGGCACCCACAATGGGGAAGAAGGAAACTGCAAGGGCTAGGACCATCAAATCTTTTTATAGTGAGCAAGAACAACCAAATTCAGAAGGCAACACGGACTCTGTACTCAACTGGAGACGACAGAAGGAAATGTGAATTGGTCTCAAGCCCAAAAAGCCTTCTTGAAGGATCTCAAAAGAGATTTTAAAAACGAAATTAGAGAGGTAGGAGATAAATTTAAATCTACAGTGACCAAATTGGAAAAAAAAAATCTCACTGAAGAAATCAAATCTTTAAAAAGTAAAATTGGAGAACTAGGACAGGAGGTCCAAAAATCTAACAGGAGAAAATACCTCCCTAAAAATGAAAAATGAACATATGGGAAAGGAGCTCCAAAATTGAGGAAAATAATTCACTAAAAATTAGAATCAGCCAAATTGAAGCTAAGGACTCTATGATGCAACAAGAGTCAGTCAAACAAAGCATAAAGATTGAAAAATTAGAAGAAAGTGCAAAATATCTCACTCAAAAAACAACTGACCTGGAAAACAGATCCAGGAGAGAGAACCTAAGAATTATTGGCCTATCAGAAAGCCATGATGAAAAAATCAGCCTGGACAGCACCTCCAAGAGATTGTCAAAGAAAACTGTCCTGAGGTCCTAGAAGAAGAAGGAGAAATGGTTATTGAAAGAATTCACCAATCTCCTCCTCAAAGAGATCCCAAATTGAAAACTCCAAGAAATATAGTAGCCAAATTCCAGAGCTAGAAGGTCAAGGAGAAAATACTGAATGCAGCTAAAAAGAAACAATTCAAATATCATGGAACTACAGTCAGGATTACACAGGTTTTAGCAGCTGCTACATTAAAAGATCAGAGGGAATGGAATGCAATATTTCATAAAGCGAAAGAGCTAAGACTGCAACCAAGGATCAACTATCTGGCAAGACTGAGCATATTCTTTCAGGCAAGGAGATGGTCATTTAATGAAATAAAGGACTTCCAGACTTTCCTTATGAAAAAGCCTGAGCTTAATGGAAAATTCCATTTCCCCTTACAAGACCCAAGAAAGACATAAAAAAAGTAAACAAGGAAAACATACACTCACACATACACATACACACATGGATGCTCACACATGCACATAACTTGGGACTCAATAAGAGCAAACTGTTTACATTCCTTTATGAGAAACAGATACCTGTCAGTACTGAAATTTGTATAAGTATTGTGACACTTAAAAGAGATGTACACAGAAAGAGGGTGTAGGTATAATTGGACTAACCTGAAGATTTTTTTAAAAAATCTATTAAGGGGAAGAAAGGGATTGTAATGGTAGAAAAGGAAAGGTAGAGGTAGAAGATGGTAAATTATGCCACAAGAAGAGACATAAAAACATACTAAAATGGAGGGGTGGGAAAGGAGGAGATGAGCATCATATGACCATTACTCTCATTGGTTTTGATTTAAAGAGAGATCAATGCAAATGGCTAAGTTTAGATTCTAACATGAAAAGACACACAAATTCATAATAATAGAGGGAAAAGAGGGAGTGAGAGGAGCAATGTATGAAATTTACAAGCATTGGTTTGGGTTCAATAACACTCTGTCAAGAATAAAAATCTAGGAGGCATAAGGGGGGAGGGGTGTAAGAAGGGGAAGGTAGTCAGTACGGAGGGAAAGAGTAGCAAGGGGAAACGGTAGGTAAAGAGGGGGGAACTCAGGGAGGGAATACTGAGGGAGGTGGTGGTCAAAAGGAAAACTCTTAAGAAGGGAAAGGAAAAGGAAGATATAAAGATATAAACAGGGGAGGGAATAAGGGGAGGTAAAGTCACAGATAGTAATCATAACTGTGAATGTGAATGGGATGAACTCTCCCATAAAACAGGCAGATAGCAGAATGGATTAAAAGCCACAATCCTACAATATGCTGTCTACAAGAAACACATTTGAAA
>CM053597.1:174560367-174580419 GCA_028646575.1 Pseudocheirus occidentalis | reverse complement strand
AAGGGCGATTTTCGTGTATCGAAAACACGTCCATCCACATCTTCTGCGGACAATAGATTAAACAATAAACTACATATTCCCGATGTGGGACAAAGAAAACGGGACTGCATTGTGCGTTCTAACAGGAAAACACCTGGTGGCAGGCGTCAAACCACTTATTACTGTCAAACATGCACTAACCAGCCTGCAATGCACATTGGGGAGTGTTTCAAAACTTATCATACTGTACAAAATTATAAACAATAAAATATTTTTTTTGCAAATATACATTCCTCGATGTCACCCAATTCATATAAGTCCAATATCATTATAGTACGTTACTTGGTTCCAAAATTATACTAAATAATACGAGGGTCTGTAAATGCACGTTTTCGCTGCAAGGTAGCATCGAGTAGCTGGTAGCCAATGTCCAGAATGCTTCAGAGTGCAAAGGGTTAAATTTAAACATTTCTGTACAAACAAAGCCAATGTAACCAAGATTAAGAGGGAAGTGGGAAATTGGGAAAGAATATTTATAACCAGTGTCTCTGATAAAGGCTTCATTTCTAAAATATACAGGGAATTAAGTAAAATTGACAAGAATACAAGTCATTTCCCAATTGATAAATGGTCAAAGGATATGAACAGGCAATTTACAGAGGTAGAAATTCAAGATATCTTTAAGCATATGGAAAAAATGCTCTAATTCACTATCGATTCAAGAAATGCAAATCAAAACAACTTTGAGGTACCACATCTCACCAATCACCAATCACCAATCATGGCTAAGATGACAAAATAGGAAAATGACAAATGCTGGAGAGGGTGTGGAAAAATTGGAACTCTAATGCATTGTTGGTGGAGCTGTGAACTGATACAACCATTCTTGGAGAGCAATCTGGAACTATGCCCAAAGAGCTATAAATAATTGCATACCTTTTGACCCAGTAATACCACTTTTGGGGTTGTATCCCAAAGAGATCACAGAAGTGGGAAAAGGCCCCATATGTACAAAAGTATTTATTGCAGCTCTCTTTGTGGTGGCAAAAAACTGTAAATTTAGGAGATGCCCATCAACTGGGGAATGGCTAAACAAGTTAAGTATATGACTGTAATGGAATACTATTGTGCTATAAGAAATGGGAAGTAGCTGGACTTCATAATTACCTGGAGAGGCTTATACAAATTGATGCTAAATGAGAAGAGTAGAACCAGGAAAAATTTGTACACAGTCACAGATACATCATATGTGTGACGACCAACCTTGATAAACTGGACTCTTCTCAGCAATGCACAGTTACAAGACAACTTTACAAGTCTCAGGATAGAAGGAGACATCTACATTCAGAGATAGATTTAGAAAGACCAGAGTTTAAATGGAGACTGAAGCAACATATGCTCTCGTTCTTTTCCACGTTTGGTTTTGTTACTTCTTTCCCATTGTTCACTCCATTGGTTACAACCCTTCTATACAACCAGACTATTGTACAATGTGAAAGTGTTTGCAGATACTATACATGATTGTATGCCACCATGGGGAGGTGGGGAGGAAGGGGAGAAAAATCTGAAACTCAAGGGATTGTGGAACTGAATCCTGTAAACTAAAAGTAAACAAAAAAGTCAATAAAAATTAATAAAAAAAAAAAAGAACTGGGTACAACTGGATGACAAAAAAAAAGCCATCACTACAAACTTAAAAAAAAAGATGGGAAGGGGTGGTGGCTGGGTGGTGCAGTGCATAGAGCACCTGCCCTGGAGTCAGGAGGACCTGAGTTCAAATGTGGCCTCAGATACTTAACACTTACTAGCTGAGTGACCTTGGATAAATCACTTAACCCCAATTTCCCTACCTTCCCCCCTCCAAAAAAGGCTCCCCCAAATGGGAAGGAATGAAAGGATAGTGGTGAAGGAGACATGCCATCAAGAGTATATTTTATAGATTAGAATTCCTATCATTTGAGAGAGAGTGTTGCCTAATGGTCAGAGTGCTGACACACCCAGGTCAGCTTCTGGGGGGGAGGGACTGTCTCATCTTGGCCTTGTATTCCCAGTGTCTGGCACAATGCCTGGCACACAGTAGGTGATTAGTAAGTGTCCGTGGGATTGGCCTGCCCACATTGCTAAGCCCAACATCAAGGCCCCAGCAGCTCAAAGGCTTCCTGACTGCCCCATAATAGTCTGTTCTTCCCAACCCAGTTGCTGGCATACTTTCTGCAGCCGAGCCCTGGTCCAGAGATCACAGGAGCAAGGGTGGAAGGGGAGCCCAGAGATCCCTGAGGGAGATAAGAAGCCCAGCCTGAGGTGCCGGAGGCAGCAGGGAAGGGCAGTGCCTCCATGGTCCTGTGGGCCCTGACTCAGCCAGGATAAGCCCAATAAGCCACAATGCCTGGAATGGGCTCCAATGGCCCCTGCACCCAAGCAGGGCAGCGCTACTTAGCAGGAGACAAAAGAGGGGCTCCTGCCACTGCCCCCCACCCACCCACCCAAGGAGACTGGAGAGTTGCACGTCTAGAGAGAAATTCCATGCCAGAAGTGCCCTACCCGGGACCAAAAGACGGTAACTCACAGCTCTGGTATTTTAAGGTTTACAAAAACACTCCCCCAAAGCAGGAAGGAAAGAAGTGTTGGTGCCTCCCATGCCCTAAGCATTTTACCATGACAATCTCACAGAATCCTCCCAACAACCCTGGGGGAGCTTCTACTGTGACATCCATTTTACAGATGAGAAAACTGACACACAGGTAAAGTGCCTTGCCCACAGTCACCCTGCTCATAAGCGTCTGAGGTTGGATTTGAACTCAGTTGTCTGCCCCATATCATCTAGACCCCACAGGTCTAGTCAGTATAAAATCTACTCAAAATTGGGGGCTTGGGGGTTTTTTATGCTGCACCTCAGCCCCGAGACTCCAACTGCCATTTTCAAGCCAACAGTGCAGGACTCCTGCCTCCATCCCTCAGCCCTGGCTCCTTCAAGACTCAGCTCAAGCACCTTCCCCACCAAGGTCACAGTCTGGTATCTACCTATATATATGGGTTCTGGTGACACCCCCACCCCCATCCCCTGTTAGAAAGGAAGCTCTATGGGAGCAGAGGCTGTTTGGACCTTATATTTGCAATCCCCACCAGGAGCAATCAGTCACAAGTCACAGATGTCAGTTCAAATCCCACCTTAGACACTGACTAGCTATGTGGCCCCCAAGACAAGTTAATTAGCCCCTTCCAGCCTCAGTTTCTTTATCTGTAAAATATAGGTGATAATAGCACTTACCTTGGAAGGCAGTTATGAAGATTAAAAAATATATATACTTTACTAGTCTTAAAACCAACTAGAGAAAAGCAAATGATGATGATGAAGTCAGCTCCTCCCTCTCAGATTAAAAAAAATCCATGGGGCAGCTAGGTGGTGCAGTGAATAGAGCACCAGCCCTGGAGTCAGAAGGACCTGAGTTCAAATCCGGCCTCAGACACTTGACATACTAGGAGGATGGGGTGCCACTCTAGTGGTATCTCGGACAGAAACAGAGAGCCTAAGAGGCAGGGCCCCAGGTCGGATAAGATGTTCTGCCTACCAGTGCCTGGCACGTGGGACCTTGGGTAAATTAAACTCCAGTCCTGGGCCTCAGAATCCATATTCGGAAAAGGAAGAGCTTGGAGTAGTTGATCTCTAAGGCCCTTCTCTCAATCCACAGACATTTAAGCTCTAATATGCTTTAATATAGTAAATAGTAAGCTTTAATATGCGGAAGCATATTAAAAAAAACCTTTTTAGTAAAATTGAAAATCGGATTGCACAGACACATCACGCTTTTCTAGAATTTTCTAGGGGGAAAATCCTTTTTAGAATTTTCTAGGAAAAAATTTCTTTCTGGCATTTTCACTTTAGAAAAAAAGATCTTTCTTAGAGAAATGGCTTAAAATCGTAACGCAGAAGTCTTCAAACATGCAGGCATAGCCTTTTGGCCAGGAAGTTAGGTGGCAAGTGGGTAGAGTGCCCAGCCTGGAGTCAGAAAGTCTCACCTTCTTGAGTTCACACCTGACATCAGACCCTTATTAGCAAGCCGCTTCACCCTGCCTGCCTCAGTTTCTTCATTTGTAAAATGAGCGGGGAGAAAGAAATGGCAAATCACTCCAGCATCTCTGCCAAGAAAACCCCAAACTGAACCACAAAGAACCAGACAGGACAGGAAAAAAAAAAAGAATGAATGAATGAACAACAAAATTTGGCCAGGAAAGGGCAGCCCTCTTTTGCCTGACCCAGGAAGAGATTAGTTCAAGAACCCCCCTCCCCCCAGGGGGATGGAAACCTTCAATTCCCTTCAAAGGGAACCTTCCCCTTCAGTTCCAAAGAGATCTTAGGGATGGAGGAATCCCATTGAGTCCTTGGAGGAAGAGGTCCAGGAAGGAGCAGGACGGTGCTAGGTGCCTAGGACTCAACTATTCTGGAATGATTACTCCAAATTATACTTTAATATGTTATAATTTTTTTCCTTTCTTCAAGATTCCTAGAAATGTTCCTTCCAGTTGTGTGGGGTCACGTCCTGAGGCATGGGGTAAGGTGACCTCTCTGAACATTGCTCTCTAGTCTAGAAATGCTCAGATATAAATGTGAAGGTGAAAACAAGGGTGCTGACCCATATCCAGTGGGGGAGCCAGATGGGACCCATTCAGGGTGAATGGAAGGTGATCTCTGAGGTAAGGAACTAGCAGGGGGGAAGCTGGGGAAAGACTCTTCGAGGGAAGCATTTGAACTGGGTTCTGAGGAACCCTGGAGGCAGAGATGAGGAGCATAGGAGAGCCTTCCAGGCATGGAGGCCAGCAAGCCAGTGAAAAGGCAGAGACAGGAGGCAGAGCCCCCTGTGGGAGGCTGGTTAAGAAGTCCAGTGTTCCTAGGAGAGAAGGAAGGGCCTGTTGGGAATGGTTCAAAAGGTCAGAGGATTTGATGGTTGATCCTGGAGGTCCCAGGGAGCCACCAGAGTTTATTTTGGGTAGGGATCTCCCAGGTCCTTCTGTTCTCACTCCGTCTTTAAATTCAGGTACCTAGCACTTGTAAAACTACTTCACCTTTTAAACCAGACTCCTTTGCCTGGAAATTCATGCAGCTTCATAGTTAGGGCCTTGGCTTGGGAAATGGGTTCTTTTTCACACATGGGCCAGAACAGACTCCCCAGGTCATAGTTGTTCAATTGTAGGAAGAACATGTGTGGGTCCAGCTAAGGAAAGGACTTAGATGTCTGTGCTGGGGAGAAGAGTTGTGGCTCAGACCCAATAAACCGGAGGAGGAAACGGACATCTGTTTGGTCTGTAATAAACAGATGACCATGTGAGGGCCCTAGCTGGGACAAAACATAGGAATGGAGGCCTGGGAGAGGGGGATGGAGGCTCTGTGATGTCGTTGTGTGGGAGGGGGCGAGTTCATGATGGAAAAGCAGGAAGGCTGTTGAGGACAGAGATTCATTGGAGGAGGGCTAGGGCCCAGGGACAATCTAATCTATTCACAATAGAGGATGGAGGTTTGGGGAGGATGACAGGGAATCCAGAGAGTCCCAACTGAAGAAGGTTTTTAGTAAAACTGCTCAGCCTGCAAACCGAGACCCGCAGGGCTCTCCAAGTCCTGAGTCTACGGAGATGGTAGGGAAGGGGGGTGGAGGTGGAGAAGGGCGCCGGCGTCCCAGCTTCTCCCTGTCATCTGTGCACTGCCCTTGACTGTTCTCACATCCATCCATTGGGAACACTACCCCTCCGCCAATAAGACTCCAAGCATGTGTGGGAGGAAGGAAGACTCCACCTCCAGCCCCACCTCCCCAGGTAATCGGTAGCCACTGGCGACGCTCTCTTAACCCTGGGTTTCTGTAGAGTGTGAGTTTGTGTAATGCATTCAAAGCCACTCAATACGTGACAGTCATCAACTTTATATTGTCTGATGTCACATAATAACAGTAAGACTGCACATGGGGTCCCTTAAGCCAAGTAGTCCTAATACGCACAGAGGAGACCCAGCCGCTGGTCTTACTTTTGCACCCTCCCTACCAGGGTGTTTGCCTGGCTGAACTCCAGACCTGCCGCAGGGGCCTCCATTATCCACAGATCCTTTCACGAGCTTGTGGGCCTGATAAGAAAACTCCCCCACCTAAGCTTAACCTGAGAACTTTTCTGCACCGCTGGGTCTGATTAGGAAGGATCCCGTGACGTCTGGTGTTGGGGGCCCGTTCTCAACCAAGCCCCTTCTTCCGGTAAAAGATCCTGCCACCCAAAGCCCAACTCTGACCCTGCTCTCTTCCCTCCCACCTGCAGCCTGTGGAGACAAACCTGTGACTTCGTGTTGCCACATAATATGTGTATACGATTGATTTGCTCCTGCTGAGTCAGAAAGCCCATGATCGTTTCCTTTCTAGAGCACCGATTTTCTAGACATCCAGAACCTTGGTATTTGTTTTATCTGGAGTGCCAAATAAAGCACAATTCAATCAATCGCCATTTATTTAAAGCCTTGTTTTCTGGACCCTGAGCTAGCACTCTTGGTGCCCAGGCAGTGCGGTGGGTGGGGTGCCACACATCGGTCACTTAATGGCCATCTCCCTCAGTTTCCTCATCAGGAAAATGGGGGTGATAGTAACAGCACTTGCTTCCCAGGGTTGTGAGGGTCAAATGAGATGGTACTTGTCTGTAAAACACTACATAAATACCAGCTGTTATTGTTCTAAACCACAGTGACAGTAACATTAATAACAAGTCCCTTTTGAGAGCAGAGCAGCATTCCTGGGCAATACCTCTTGTAGAAAGTCACTAGGGAGTCCTTCCATATATTATTGCTCTCTTTGACAAGTGGGGGAAACTGAGGCTCATGTTGCTAGGGAGGATTCAGACCCAGGTTCAGGGAGATGATTTGGAACAGTTGTTCTGGAGCCCAGGTCCTGAGTTCAGATCCCATTTCTGCCTGCTAGTCACTCACTACCTGTGAGGACTTGTAGAATCCTCCTTCCCCTTCTTCTGGGCCCCCTTTGCACACCAGGACAGACAGAAGGTTGGACTTCAGACCACCCATCAGGGGAAGCCCCAAAAGGATCCATGACCTAGATAGAAAAGATCACCTCATAAACAAATTAGAAGTGACCCCTTAGTTACACACATGGGGGAAATGTTCCTGTGGTTGAGTGCCCGCTGAACCCCTAGCTGCCTCCAGTGCCTTTGATCTCAACCCTGCTTGTTCTGTCCTGCAAACAGCCTCTTCATCCATACCTGGCCCCTCTCTAACTTTCCACCCACTCCCTATCTAATGTTCCTGCAGCCCACAAAAAGCCTAGATGTCCCCCCACCCTCCAAGAAGCTGCCATGGCTTGGAGCTGGCCTGTCTTCCTCAGACAAACCTGGGCACCTTCCCCTCCTCACCTCCTATGCCACCCTCTCCCTGGACACTGGTGGCCTGTGGCCTTTCCCCAGTCCACACCCCCAAGGCTTCTCCACTGAAAGACACCACTGGATGCTAATCTTAAACTCTCTCGTTGCTAGGGTTTGCTAACCCTGCTCTTCCTGGGTCCTCCTCCTCTGCTGGACCACATATATCCTGTTCCCAAACGGCTTTCTCCTACCTGCCTCACAAATCCTTTTCAAAGCAATTTTGCTGTTCAGTCATTACATTGGCATCCCATTCTTCATGACTGAATTTGGGGTTTCCTTGGCAGAGACACTGGAGGGCTTTGCCGTTTCCTTCTCCAGCTCATTTTACAGATGAAGAAACTGAGGCAAACACAGTAAAGTGACTGGCCCAGGGTCATACAGCTAGGACATGTCTGAGGCCAGGTTTGTGTCTTCCTGACTGCAGGTCTGGTGCTCTATTCACTGTACCACCCAGCTGCCCCTTTCAAAGTTACAGGCCTTCTCTCATTCTTTCTTCCAACAACCTTATCAGCTTGCATGGCTTTCATTACCTTCTCTACCCAGATGAGTCCCAGATCTATCTACTAGACCCTTGCCCCTCTCCTGAGCTCCAGGCCCACAACACTCACAGGAGACATTTCAAACTTTGTGCCCCCAAAGCATCACAAACTCAACGTGTCCGGAAGAAACCTTGATGTCTTTCCTTCATGCCACCTCACCCGCCTCCGATTCATCTGCGGACCCCACTACTGTTCCACCTTGCCCCCCCCCACCAACTGCTCGTTGGTTAGTCCAGACCCCTCCCCTGGCTTCTCCAATCCATCCTCCACGCTGGGGCCAAAGGGATTGTGCTTCGGTTTGACCATATCAGAGCGCTACTCACTTCAACTCCAGTGGTCCCCTAGTACCTCCAGGATCAAATAGCCAGTCCTGTGTTGGGCATTCAAAACCATCCAAAGTCACCTCCCAACTTTCTTTGCTGCCTGATGTGACTGCCCTTCATGCTTTCTCCACCAGCCAGGCTGACCTGGCCAGGTCTCACTCACCTGCCACCTCTCTCCCTCACCTTGGCTTCTCAGAAGTTAGCTTCCTTCAAAGTTCTGCCCAGACCTGGCCTTTGGCCAGAGGGCTCCCCCTGCCCATTATTCTGTATCTAGTTATACAAATACACGTCCTCCCAGAAGGAATGTAACCTCTCGAAAGACAGGGACTATTTTTTGTACCCAACCTGACAAATAATAGACTTTCAATATGTGTATTTGCTGATGGATTGGTTAAAGAATTGATGGAATATCAGAGACAGGGAGGGAGCTTAGAACACGGGATGCAGAAGCTGGGAAGGAGCTTAGAACAGGAAATGTAGAATGGGGAGCCAGCTGAGAACATAGGACAGTCAAAGCCAGATCCGAGGGACCTTAGATCGGGAGAGCGGCAGCTGAGAGGGGCCCGGGAACAGAAAAAGTATGAACGGATGTTGTCCGAGCAGGAAGGAACCGGTTCTATCCATTTTCCTTCCATTCCACTGATAAGTATTTATCTGGTAAGTCCCCGCCGTGTGGCCCGGCGCTGGCACAGAAAACCCTCCGGTCCCCAAGGAGACAGGGCGCTGAATTCATTCCCTTCGTGTTTACAGACGGACAAGGTGAGACGCAGACCCGGGCCGCGAGCTGGCCAGTTCAGGTTTGTAGCCGGACGCCGTGCCCTGCCCGCCGTCTCCCTCTCCACTGGCTTCGAATCCCCTGGATCCCCCCAACCCCGGACTTGGGCTACGGAGACAGCTCAGCCAGGGCTCGCGCCCCTCCACCCAGTGCTCGTTCCCCCCACCCGTTCCCCCCCTGCCCCCATCCCCCCTGTGCTCTCGGCCCCTCAGTTCTCCCTCCCCCCAGCGCTCGCGTCCCCGGGCCTCAGGGCTGAAGCCCCGGCTGTAGGGCGCGGTCTTCTCCGAGGGGATCTTCGTGCCCTATAAGGTTCCGAGAAGCCGCCCCTGGGGATGGTCGTAGCGGGGAGCAGGGAACTCCGAGCCGCCGGCTTGGAACCGGGCTGGAGGGGCAGGAGCTCAGAGTCCTCCCACGGCCGTGGCCCCCGATTTTCCTCTCGAAGCCCCAACGTCCCCTGCAGCCCAGCTCACCTCCTTTGGGGTCGGGCTCCGAGGACCAGAAGGGCAGGAGCTCCCCCCGGCCTGTTCTCTGCTGGACTCCACTCTCCTTTCCTCGGGCGCGGTGCCCAGTGCCCGGTGCCCGGTGCGTCCCCTGTGCCCGCTCCTGCCTCTGGCCAAAGCGCCCACCCGCGGCTCCCTCCCCGATGCTCCTGCTCCAGTGGGATCCAGCCAACTTGTGGCCGCAGCCAGGAGTTCTCCAGTTCTCCGCCCCCACCTTCCCAGGTCCCGCCCAGCCCCAGGCCCTCCCCGCCTTCCAGGCTCTCCCTCTTCTCTGAGCCTTGGATCTCTCCACGCCAGGCTCCCTAGAGTTAGGGACAATTAAGGGGTATGAATAATGAACTTTTCTCCCTGTGCTTGGCACCAAATGCCCTTTCCACCTTGCCCCTGTTCATGTGCCTACTTGATTCCCCTTCAGACAGTCTCCAGCCTCCACATCGCACATCCACCCCCCAGCCCGTTTCTTCTCCATCTCCTTCCTGGCTTTTGTACTGCCTGCCACTCTTCCCCGCCCCACTCACACCCATGCCACCTCGCTTCCACTTAAACTCCCTAGGACCCTTTAAATTGGAGCTCAGTTGGCACCCCCTCCGGGAAGTCTTTTCGGGTTTCCCCGGTCCGTACGGATGGGGTCCGGCTTTTTGGGTGCCCTAGATCCCCCGGGCACTCTGCCAGAATGGTGGAGCCAGTTTGGGTGGTGGCGTTTTAATCACAATGGAAGGAAATGTTAACTTTCCAATAGAGGTGGGCAAAAGACAAAGTTCTTTACCTCAAAGTTCCCTACCAAGGGTTCTACTGTCTTCTCCCCCCAAATTGTACTTTAGATGTACTTTGTGTACATGTGCATAGATACGTGTGTCTCGTCGGTGTGTGTGTATGTGCGCGTGTGTATGCACCTCCATGAGCACACACTGCTCATTTATTCATTTTTTATGTGTAGCTGATACTTCCTGAGAACAATCATTCCCAGCATCCAGGAAGCTGCCTGGAACCCAGGATGTGCTCAATAAATGGTTTCTGAGGGATTGCTTGAATGACAGATGAGAGGCTGGAGGCGAGGGACTGAGGGCCAGCTTTGGAACCCAGAGGACCCCAGTTCAAGTTATGTCTTCGACTTTCCAGAGCTGTGTGATCCAGGCAAGTCCCTTCACCCCTCTGGGCCCCCGATGACTCTGACTTCGAGGAACAGAGTAGCTGCTGTTATATGGGTGGAAGGAATTTCTCTATGTGGAGGTCCTGAAGTCAAAATCAGACATCCCGGGTGAGGACCATGAGCTGAAGCCAAAACACCTGGGTTCCAGTTCTACCTGTAACTTACTAGTTGGGCAACCTGCGGCAAATCCCAAATTGTAAAGTTTTCTCCCTTGCAAATCCCCTGACCTCCCTCCCAAAACACCAATGAAATAACAGTGTGTTGGTAAAGCAATCTACGCAGGGCACAGTTGAGAAGCGTGAGGCCAGGGCCCACAAGTTCCCACTCCAACCTGGTACTGAAGACAGGCCAGAGCTAACCCAAGGCTCTTTGACTCTGCCAGTTCTCTCCTGTAAAAACATGGGCATCAAATGAATGATCTCTAAGCTCTCCTCCAGCTCTGATGTTCCTGTTCGTGTCTTTCTGTTTTCTAAGTCCTAAGGTCCCTCCCAGATCTGGCCTTGATGTTCTAAGTTCTAAGGCTGCTCCCAGCTGTGACATTCTTTGTCCTTTGGTCTAAAGACCTTTAGAAGTCTGTTCCTTCAGCTGCTAGCGCCCATCCTCCCAAACCAGGTACCTAAGAGGTGGCTGGCTCTAAGTGACTGTGGCTCTGTATGGAGACTAAGGCTGGATAATACATGAGAGTCCTCTGCACAGAGATGCCCATTGGACCCACGAAAGCTGATGAGATAGTACAGAGGTAAAAAGAGACGATGGCTCAGGAAAATGCCTTCGGGTAACCACGTTGTTAGTGGTCATAATGTGGTGGGAGATTCAGCAAAGCAGACGGAGAAGGAACTAGGAGGACCAGGGAAGACCAGTGTCACCAAAACCTAGAAAGAAGAGGGTGATGGATCTCGAAGAGAAGGCAAGAAGGATGGGGATTGAGAGAAAAGGTCATTCATTCAGTTGCAAAATCTAGCCCTGAAGGAATGAATGGTAACTTTGAAGAGGAGGCAGATTCAGTCTAGAGATGAGGCCAGAAGCCAGATTGCAAGGTTGCCTTCTGACAGAGTCTGCGAGATGGCCAAGACGAGATCACAGAACCAAAGGGTGCTCCTTGGGTGAGATCCACAGGAACCCAGACAACAATGCCAAACAGAGGCAAAGAGCCTTGCCAAGTGTGACAGGATGACACAAAAGAGGGGATCAGATAGCAACTCGCTTCCAGAGCCTTGTTACTAGAAATGACTGAAAGTCTATTGTTTAGAGAGTCTGGGCTTGATTATGGCGACAAGCTTTACAAGGAAATGGTCAAAGTTGTGCAACGGCATGGCAGGGCAGAAACACCCATCACCTGTCAAAAGACACAACAAAGGTTCAGAATGATCATGCCTGAGCATCACCATTGTTCACAGACATACAGACAACCAAGCCCTGTACCACCAAACACGCTTGAGAATTCAGATGCACTCGATGGGAGTCAGAGCTTCCCAGCAGATAAAATGACCCCCGGTACCCCACAAAAATTCCAGAATATTTTGGATAGAAGCCACCCTTCTGAACACTTTTAACCTCCAAATTGCTTGGAAGGAAAAACTCTTGAAAGGTAGAGCTTGGTGGAAGGAATCAAAATTTCAGGAGAACAAGAAGAATCTCATCATCAACCAGTATTTATTAGACACCTACTGCCAGGCTGGATACTGGAGCTGGCCCAGAGACTGCTTCCAGAGAGTCCACAGAAGATAAGCCTGCATCCCAAAACTTGTATTCAATTGTTGAAAAATATTTATCAAACCAACCAATAATTTTACCCATTTGTGTAGTGCTCTGCAGAATGCCAAACATAAAATAATAATGGTAGGCTAGGACTTCCCAAGAATTGTCTCCATCTGAATTCCAGCGAACAATACAAGAAGAATGAGATGATGGTGATTAATAATGAAACACATAATTTCACCGAGAAATAGCACAAGCTGGTAATGGTCTTTTGGACGTGTTGATATGACTTGAGTATAATGAAATGTGAGTTATTCCTTAATGGATCTTACAAAATGTCTAAGAAGCAAGAGTGGAACCCAAAGGTCTTCCATGGGTGACGTCAATCAATCAGCAGGCACTTACATTAAGTGCCGATTCCACTCAAGGTGCTGGGGATACAGAGACAAGGATTGTGCAAAAGGTTGTACTCACTTCCAGAAGGAGGAGACAAGAAGCACATCTCTCGAAGGAGTAGGAGGAGGGAGGAAGGAGAGGAGAGGAGAGGAGAGGGGAAGGTAGGGGAGGGGAGGGAGGAGAGAGAGACAGAGGAGACAAAGAGACAGAGACAGAGACAGAGAGACAGAAAGAGACAGAGACAGACAGAGAGAGACAGAGACACAGACAGAGACAGAGAGACAGAGACAAAGAGAGACAGGGACTGAGAGACAGAGACAGACAGAGACAGAGACAGACAGAGAGACAAAGAGACAGAGACAGAAAGAGACAGAGACAAAGAGAGACATGGACTGACAGAGACAGAGACAGACAGACAGAGACAGAGAGAGACAAGGATGGAGAGAGAAAAGAAAAGCAAGGTGGGAGAGAAGGGAAAGTGACAACACTCTCTCATCCAAGCTGGCATGGGTACCAGAGGAAGCAAGTTGGGATAAAAGCCTCAAATATCATTTGAAGGAACTGACATCAATGCCCCTGGGGGCGGTTTCCTCTGCTCCCATTCACAGGGTGCTAACCAGACTCTCAGATCTCTGCCATAGCCCTCCCTTCTTGGTGCCAAGCAAGCCCTCTGGCCCTCCCCCATGGCTCTCTCTTCCCGCAGAGGCTGGTCCAGCCCTCCCCTCCCGCCCTTATCTGAGCAGCATTCACAAACATCTCATCTGATGCTCACAGTGACCCTGCAGAGAAGGTGCTTTGTTATCTACATTTCACACATGGGGGGACTGAGGCAGAGGTTAAGCGACTTGCCCACCTACAGTCACACAGCTCTGAAGTCTGAGGTAGGATTAGCACCCAGGCTTTCCTGACTCCAGGCCCAGGGATCCTTCTGTCCCCCGCCTTCTCCTTGACACCATCCTCCCACATTCTTTGTCTTTGCTCCAGCCTTTGATGAGGTGGTGGTTCTTCTGGACCAGGCCATTCCCTCTGCAGCCCCTGATTCCAGCCCCTCCAGCCTTCTCCAGCAGAGTGGAAGCCCTCCCCAGCCCACAGAAATGGCAATAGCTCCAAGCCCAGACTCACCAGCTCTCCCCAAGCTCCCCCAGCCTGTCCCCCCTTCCTACCCTCCTTCCAGCCCCCCAGATTTTGGCAGCCTGGTGTCCTCCTCTTCCTTACTCCCGTCTCCAGTCTGTGGGAAAACCTTCCCCTCATCTCTGGGGTGCACCCCCTTCTCTGCATGCCCACACCCATCACACTGCTTCAAGCTCTTAGGGTCTCCTATTGGGTCTCCCTGCCTCAAACTTCCATTCTTCCTAATCCAGCCTCCAGTCAGTCAGTCAGTCAACAAGCATTTACTCTAAGCCAGTCATGGTGCCAAGTGCTTGCAATCCAAAGGCAGGAGTGAAACAAGGACTGCCCCCAGAAGCTGACATTCTGTTGGGGGAGAAATGGAAAGAGCTGCACCAGCAGCAGGGGCCGAGTCTGACCGTGGCAGAGGAGGCTCTCTATTAGAGGCTTCCTCTTACTCCCAGAATCTGAGGTAAACGTGTCAGTCTAGCTCTCAGGCCCCTTCCCACCTTTCTCAAGTTCTTACACATCACTCCCCTCTGTCCTCTGTAAGGGGCAACCGGAGTGGCCCACAGCTGTTCAGCATTAATGACAGACTCACCATTTCCTCCCTCCAAGTCTTTGCACAGGCTGTTCCCCAAGTCTGCCATGCCCTTCCTCTCAGGACTTCCTTCAAGGCAGTTCAAAAGCCATTGTCTACAGGAGGCCTTTACAGGCTCCTCTCCAAAGTTACCTTTAGAGTTTTGGAGATACTACACTGTGTAAGGGCCACTTACCAGGGTGGGACCCTGGCTGGTGGAGAGAGACCTCAAATATAGGCAGCCAGGCCAACACTGAGTAGCTGTATGGCCCTAGCCGAGTCATTTCTTGCAGCCTGCTTTGGCTTCTCCATTTGTGAAATAAAGGTCATAACAGTAACTACCTAGAAGGGTTGAGAGGGTTGGTCAAGATAAAATACAATCTGTTTGGAAGGTTCTGCAGAAACATCGGCTCCTCAGACGAGTCTTCTCTCACCTCTGGTTAGAAGGTACCTTCCTCGGGGGCAGGGACCATTTCCCCAGGATCCATGTACCTGTCCTGGTCTGACCCAGCCCTTAGACTCAGTGGACACCTCTTCCTGATTGATCTTGGCTACATCACTGCCCTTCTGGCATCTCAATTTGAAAAATAATGCATTTGGACTCAAAGCTCCCTCAGCCCCAAATTCAGTGAAATCCTGAAATTTGGGGGATGGCTCCTCTGTTAGGTGCAGAGGGACTGAAGGGAGCTCTCCTGGGGAGGAGGGGAAGGGAAGCTGCTGAATCTTTGGAGAATTGTTCTGGTGGCCTCTTCTTCAGGCTGGACCTTAGGGCTTCCAGACCCCTCTACTAGGCACCCCAATGCCTGTCAGTTATTGGGAATTCCCAGTAAGGCCCAGCCATCCTGGGCCCCCTTTGGAGGCTGCCTAAGAGGCACAGATGGCACTCAGAAGCAGATCTGACCCAATGATGGAAGCATGAGACTTGGGTTCAAATCCTGCCTTTGCCAGTACCCTTTATATAACCACAAGCCGGGCACTTGGCCCCTCTGGATCTCAGGCTCCTTTTCTGAAAAACAAAAACGAAGAAAAAACTAACGGTGTTGGTTGCAGGTCCCATTCCTCAGCAAAGCAAAGCTGAGGCCCAGGGAGCTCACAGAAGCAGGAGAGCCAGGGCTCTGCATTTCACTCCTCCCCTCCTTGGCCCTGGTCTCCTTCCCTGTAAATGGGGAGGTGGCTCCTCTCCCTCATCTCTAGGCAGGGAGAAGGGGCTAACTTTGTGAGCCAGGACTGCTGTCCTGAGGTGCCCTTGGGGCTTCTGGCCCCAGGACGTGCTGAAGGAAGAGGTCTGCTTGGAGCCAGCTGAAGCCTGTGCAGCTGCCCCCTCCATCCCTCCCTCCCTTCCTCCACCCCTGTCTTCGTCTCCAGCTTGGTTCCCCTTCGGACACGGGGGTTGCCTCCTGTCTCGATCAGAGTGGGGCCAGGTGATTGGCTCAACTCTGCCTTTGGCCTCCAAGAATCTTCCTTCCTGGGCTGGCTCACTCTAAAGATGCTGCTGGGAGGGAGGGAAGGACCAGAGGGGAGGGCGGGAAGGAGCCACGGCTGGGGGAGGGGGGGCTTTCTTACCTGCTCGGCCACTCCCCACCCTAAATGGTTTTGAAGCCCTTTGCACCTCCTCAGTTATCCTTTTGGGAAGTCAGTGGGGGGAAGAAAAACCTGCCCTTCCCCCTATCCATGAGCCCCTGAAAGCCTCCTGTCATTGTCCTCCCCGAGTCTGAGGACCCAGGATTAGGGAGAACCAGAGAATATTTACTGAGGGCCTACTTTGTGCCAAGCAGGAGCTGGCACTTTATTAGAGAGAAGCACCATGTCCCCTGATGAGTGAATACAAAATAAAAGCAATATAAATATGAAGAAATGGGGTGGGGGGGATTTGGGATCAGGAGAGGCTTCTGGGAGGAAGTGGTTCCTCAGCCAAGTCTAAAGAGACTGGGGGTTCTGAGAGAGTGGGTGAGGAGGGAGGGCATTACAGGCAGGGGGCAAGAGATAAAATTTCAGATACAGGAAATACCACAGGGAGTGTATAAAAAGGAATTCTGGACAAAGGACTGGATGGACCAGTCCTGGAGCCAGCCTGGGGCAGGTTTTATGCCCCTTCAGCAAGTGCAGCTGCTGGGGTGGAGTTGGGGGGCCACTGGGCTCTGAGGACAGGGAGCTCCGGTTTGGGGTCCCTGAGAAGGACCGAAGCACCTGCAGCGAAGCCAGCCAGGGCCTGCCCAGAGAATATGAAAGGAGCCAGACGGGGGAGGAGGAGGACTCCACACTGACCCTCAGCCCTTCCTGGACTCCAGGCTTCAGCCCTCCCAGAGGCAGAGGCTGGATTGGAGTCACAGAGGGAGTGGGGGGGGTGGGGCGGAAAGGACACCTCAGCTGGGAACCAGGAGAGAGGGCTTACTCCTCTGGGACTCAGTTTCCCCAGATGTCAAGCGTGAGGTCTTAGATTAGGCAGGCATATTGTGAACACTTCATAAATGCTCGTTGGCCAGGCGCCGACTTCACTGGGTCTGTTCAGTGACGGGTGTGGGCAGTGCCTGAACTTCAGGCAGTTGACCCCTGGCTGTCTGTGGTTGAATGGAGTGTCCCTGCTCCTGTCGGTGTGAGATGAAAGAGTTCAGAGTCTGAATCTGAAGTCAGAAAAGATCTTTATTCTTTCTCATGAGAAAGGACCCTTCCCTTGTTGCCCACATGGTGTGGTCTGCAGGGAGAGAGCGACAGGTAGAAACCAGCCCATGGTTATATAGACTTCCAGTGCAGAAACCCAACCCCCCAACTGGCCTTCACTCTTATTGGTAAGGGGGCTGACCCACAACCTAAGTGTGGGAATCTCTCTGAGACAAAGGACCCGCACACATGTGGGTGTCCAGTGAAAGCAGTCTTAACCTTATTTGGCCCATCTTCTGCTGAGCTGGCTCTGGGGGAGGGTCTCCATTGCTCTAAGCCCCAGATTGCTTGAAGGTCAGGTGACCTAAACCTAGGCCTAGTGAACACTGAAGCTGTTCTAGATTTGATTTTTCAGAATGGGAAAACTTCACTACAAATCATCCCTCACAAATCCCCCCTTTCTTTTTTATACCCTTTGAAGTCTCCCGGCTTTTCTTAAGTTTCATTACCCCTGCAGCCCTTGTGGCATTGACAACATACAAAAAGGCAGTCTCCGTTGTGAGTACAGATACAGAGATTCAAAAGAAAACAATTGTCTTTTCAAAGTCCAAAAGTCTCTTTTTCACTCTGCTTTCCAGATGTGAGGAAGTCCTCTGGTCACTTAGGGTCGTCCATCCTCAGCCCTGCTTCCCAGCTTCTGCTCCTTCTGCCTTCTTTCACTCATTGACCTACAAAAGGAACCTTGGAACCGATGTGAATGACAACTCCAGAACCCTTATCATTCTTACAAAATTAAAATTGGACTCTTAGTCAATCGTTATGGCCACACATTAGAGCCCGTTTCTTATATTCTGCATTAATCCATTATCAAGTCCTCCACCAGGAGGATGGGATTTCACTAAGCTCACAATGAAAACAATTAAAAATGTTTCCAAGTAGTCCAGAAATTATCCTCTTTTTTAACACCGACTAATTATAACATATAAATATATGTATACATATATATATAACATACATACTAACTGAAAAACAGAATGATATTCCTACAAATCCTTGACCTACTTGTCATATTATTACAAAGAACTAAAGGACCCTGACTCATACAGGAATACCTACATTAAACCCTAAGCCTAACAGCTTTATCTTATAGTAACTTAAGATGTTCCAGAATCAAGTAGACTTGTTGTTTTATTTCAAAACTTTTGATTGTTGAAACTTGCCACCAAGAATAGGGACAAAATTAAAATGAGGGAACCACATTTCCCAAACTTCAGAATGCCAGTTCCAGGCACAATGTATACCATGCTGCCATCTCCATCAAGCCAAGCTTAAAGTCTGCCAGGTGCTTGCAGGTAGACCCCAGTCAGAAGAACCCTACCTCAGCTCATGCTGAACAGTCGTTCCTCCGACCTTCATACCTGTATCTTACAGGATCTGGCACCATTGGTTGGTGGCTTGGGTAGCTTGGGCAGCCTCTCTTAACACTCCTGTCTGGAGCTGAACTCAAAGAAATGGTTAACAGTCCTATCAAGTCTTTAATAACAAGCACCAACAATCAGCTTAAGATGTGATGATAATCTCACATTGGTTAGGGACCATCTTTGAAGTGAGCCTCAAATAACCTACATTCATTCCTATATTTATTCTTGTTCATAAAAAAATCAAATCTCCATTGGGATTATAAATTACTGCTCTAATAGATGTGCATCTACTTCCAAACCTCTCTACCTTCTTATAATTATGCTTAATCTGAGCTCATGCTAAAATTTCTCTTCTCTCAACTAAAGATGTCTCTGGTTTAATCTCAGCAACTAATTGTATTAATACCCAATTGTTCTTTCATCACTTTGAAATACATGGGACCCCATTTCACTCATATACCCAGATATACCTTCTCTATAGCAACTTTATAATCCCAACTTCAGTCCATGGGATAATGATTCAAAATTGCATTTGTAGCCTTATTTCCTCTCTTCAAATTTGATTGAGCTATTAATTATAAAATCAAGTTACAAATCGTTCTGTCTTCCTAGACACTTCCTCAAACTCTCAACTTACTTAACATCCTTTAAAACCAGTACCACCACCCAGAGACAGCAGGGCTTGGATAAACCCACATTTGTCCCCAAACCTTCTTAACTGCCTTCCATATTCCCAGTCAAACGTTTATTTATCCTTCCAAATTTCTCAAACCCATTATTCAACCTTTATATTTTTAAGCATAAAACAAGACAGCTTATAGGTTACTGTCTTTTTACTAACATAACTGTTCTGCTTAGACAAAGCAAAGAAGTTAATGGCTAAACCTCACAAACGGATAGATCTGAATTATCCGATCTTGTTATTCCCTCAGAAGTTTCCACTCCGAGTCTACACTTTGCAGATAGAAACTTTCAACTCTATCAATACTTTGCAGATAGAAGTTTCCTATCCTTGAGTTCAATAGTTATACAAATGAATCTACTTATAGGAGAGACTGACTTCTACTCCAGTTATCTTAGAAAGTTATCATAGAAAGTTATCACAGAAAGACTTGGGAGGATCCATAAGTAATTAATCCCAAAACAGTGCATATCAATAAGTTGCTTATAATAAAACATGTTTGCACCACAGAAAACAGGTATTATTTCCACAATAGTAACAAACTTTGAATGAAGTTGACTTTTCCATTAATACAAAAGCATTCAATAATTTACCTCCCTTTAAGAAATTTGCACCGAAACTCTTTTCCTCACACAGAAGACATTTCTAATCTAATTTCAGTAATTAATAGAATAACAGCTAGGTCCCTCAATCAGTTGTCCCAATACTCAATTATTCTAACATGACTTTGAAACATTTAAGGACCTTATTCCACACAAATATCTAGTGACAGGCAGATGACTAGGTCAAATACCCATTTACCAAGTTCTTTTATACGTACATACATACATACAAATATATATATATATATATATAATGTATGTATAAAGGAATATAATCTGAGGCTGAATAGCCCAGATCCACCTAAAC
>CM053597.1:174527470-174560267 GCA_028646575.1 Pseudocheirus occidentalis | reverse complement strand
TAGTTTGTGAGATAATGATTCAACATTGTGTTTGCACCTTTGCTTCACAAACTTCTTTTCCCTTGGTCTAATTATTCCCATATTATTCAGAAGAGAATCTTCTCCCAAGTTTGTTTATTCTTCCTTCATGAATCTAAACCTTTTACTTATACATTCAATTACAAATGTTAACTTTTGCTTATATCATGCAATAACCACAAATTCAGATTAAAACAGCAAGATTTTTCTGAAAAACATCCTTTCTAAAAGTATTTCTTTTCTTTAAACAAAAAATAGTTTGAATTTATCCTGGTGTCACTGAACTTTTATGAAAGTAATATACAGTATACCACAAAGATTTACTGGGACTCATATACATAATTAATTCCTGTTCTATATTCCAAATTGGTACCCAAAACCAATGACTAGAAACCAATTATACTCATTTTAAAGGGCCAGTTTCGAGACTGACTCATCAGTGGGGCTTCTTCAGAGTCTGAGGAAGTAACTGCTGCCCCTCTCTCCCCCTCCTTTTTGGTGGGGAGTGGAGAAATTCCCTTACTTAATCTGATAAGGACTCTTTAGGCAATCCGCCTGAAATTAAAATTCACAGTAAGTTTGAATATTACACAATTAATAAAATGACTAGAAATCTTGCAAAGTCTTTTAATTATTGTATAATTACTAACTTTCCCTTTACAAATTTTAAATTTCTTATTGCCCCTTTCCTGGGACTGATGAGGTTTCTAGGGGGCACCTAACCCCTCCTTAATATCTAATGCACTAAGGGGCAGGCATCTCTACCTGCTCTTTCTTATCTTGTGTCCCTCATCTTGTTAAACCCATAAACACCACTCTCCAAATATCGGGGTCTGTTTCTCCTAGTCCCCTTATCTACTAATCTGTTTCCCATCATCTTGTAACAAAAGATCTTGTAAAACATTCCTTAATAAAAATATTTCTCTTTTTCAAAAACAATTTATCCTAATATTATTAATTAATACACAATTTCTAAATTCTCTAGTTACAAAAGTCTGTCCCACATAACTGACAAAACTTAGGAGGTTTACCTGGTGTTTTCCTCACATAATTACCAATAATTACTTCTCACAAATATATTTCTTAACTGAAATAAAGAAAAGCTTAAAAGTTTATGATTTCTTAAATTATAATACTTCAAAATATGATAACACCACTGTTTACTAGTAACACAATTATTATGTTCTTACATTTAAACTTTTAAATTCAAAACCCATTTAATTACCAATCCAGTGACCTTAATTCAGCTTGATGTATTTTTCAAATTGAGCCACATCCTTCTATATATCTGTATCTATATCCATCTATATATTTTTAATTTGCTCAATAAGAGTTCTACAAAAACACATTTCCAGTTCACCTTGCACAGATGATCATCCATAACTACAGGTAAAGGTGTATGCACCTGATTTTCTGAATAGCAGAAGTAACAACATATAACATTACATTTTACACAATTTTTCTCCATCTTTTAGTTTCAACCCAATTTAGATTTAGACACCATTCCTGGCTCTCACTCTGTTTTTACAATATATGAGGATTTTGCAAGTTAGATACCGTAATAACACAATGACATTATGACATTAATTGCATTTCTAAAACCAGCAGAGGTTTTTCTCCTCCCCACCCCCGTCTCCTTTTTTTTTTCCCAAGTGAGGGAGAGTAATTCCCTACTATTCCTAAACCTTCTCTTTCTTATCAGAATCTGATATTTAACTCCCGTTTTAATTACAGGCTGGTGAGGAACTATGAGGAAATCAATTTTACAGATTTCCCAAATTACAGTTATTTCAAAAAATATTACAACACTCAGGTCAGAGTGTCCCATTCCTCATTTTCTAACCTTTTGAACAACATTTAAGCAAACAACAAAAATTGCTTTTGTTACACCATAGATAATCCCCATTCCTGCTCACATTTTAGATCACTTTACAATATGCTGGGCTAATCATTCTAACGGCTTCTTTTGGTTCCAGTGATAATTACAAATACCTTTACCATACTCAGTGCCCATCTTTAAATTCAAATTTCTCAAGTACTATAAATTCTAAAACATTACACATTTCACCTATATCCAAATTAACATACAGATCCATATCTTTAGATAACTTAGCTTCTGAACAGGAATAAGAAAATTGTTTTAACATCAGAGTTCATAAATATTTCCAAATTACATAATTTAGAAATGTTTAAAACTTATATTCTACTAAAAACTTCAGGTGAATGCATTTCCAAACCACCTTACACAGGAATTAAATTACAACTTTATAACTTTAGAAATATTTCTAAGCCAACACATGGCCTTCAGAAGACGTGGCTTTCAGAAAACAATGCACCTGTGATCTCCATTTCACCTTCAGTGGATGATGGACTCGAGCCCCCACCCTGTTCTTATCTATCTCCTATCTCCTATCTCCTTTCTCCTTTCACAGACAAAGGGTCTGACCCAATTAACTGCCTGTGGTTATCTTAAAACCTCCCTATCAAAAGGGAATCTTAGGAATTTAATGATTATCTGAACTTTTAGAACTAAATTCCAAGAGCCGGAAAGGTGGATAGATATTATCCCTTCTAACTTCCCTTGATTTGGTTTGCTGGTTTTGAAGTCAGGCTAAAAATTCACTAGCACCATCTTCCAGCCTTCTAAACGTGATGGGGGTGGGGGTAGTGGCCCCCCCACCCTAACACAATCAGGCCTTTTACTTCTCCTTCTACTTCTGCCTTAGGCATTTCAGACAAACAGAAAAACAAAGTTTCACTTACCTATTATCTGCTAAAGATCTGAACTTTCTCTCTCCATTCTAAGTTTAGTTAGGCAGAGAAGGAAGATTTCTAAACTTTCCCAAGGCTTTTTTTTTTCTGAATGGTAAAACATTTCTCTCTTTTATGAATAGACAAACTCCATATACATCCACACAAACAAACAAAAGAAATACAGATAAAACACAGTCTCAACCAGCTTTGCCAAATTTATCTCCCAAGGGATTATCAAGGGAAGTTGAAGGAAACATCCCTTCCCAATCGACTAGCAGCTTGTGGGTAAAAGCTGAAAATTTCCCTTTACCAGAGGCAGGTGAGATGGCTTGCCAGTCAGCCCCTTTCTTCTGGATCCAAGGTCTGGCCAGACAGGTGGTCAACCTCTTGGTCCAGAGCTTGGGGTGCCAAGGCATGAATTCTGAGGGGCCCTTGTCAGGGGCCGCTTGTCGACGTTCCCCATGAAAACTGCCTCCCGGTTGCCCCAACTCCTGGCCAGACTCAGTTGACCCCACCCACCACCAAATCACCCAGGCCTCTCTTTACCTGGGTCTGTGCACAGACTTACGTGATTTCTAATAACCTTTGTTCTCCCCTTTTTGGCATTTTCTGCTCTCAGATTTAGACCCCCTTGGGCATCATTCTCCATAGAGGGAAGTTGCTTCCCCCACCTTACCAAAAGGTCACTGAGAAAGATCCAGTGGGACATCCTGTACCACTTGGTCAAGGCTGGGGAGCCCTGCCCCTCTCCAGAGAGGAGTCCAAAAAATCTTGGTGGGACCTCCAAACTGTTTGAGATGAAAGAGTTCAGAGTCTAAATCTGAGGTCAGAAAAGGTCTTTATTCTTTCTCATGAGAAAGGACCCTGCCCCTGTCGCCCACATGGTGTCTGCAGGGAGACAGCAATAGGTAGGAGCTGGCCCACGGTTGTATAGACTTCCAATGTAGAAACCCAACCCCCCAACTGGCCTCCACTGTCATTGGTAGGGGGACTGTCCCACAACCTAAGCGCGAGAATCTCTCTGAGACAAAGGACCCAGACACATGGGTGTCCAGTGAAAGCAGCCTTAACCTTATCTGGCCCACCTTCTGCTGAGCTGGCTCTGAGGGAGGGTCTCCATTGCTCTAAGCCCCAGATTGCTTGAAGGTCAGGTGACCTAACCCTAGGCCTAGTGAACACTGAAGCCATTCCAGATTTGATTTTTCAGAATGGGGAAACTTCACTATAAATTATCCCTCACATGTCCTTTGGGCTTCCCGAGCCTCCCATGGGGCAGCTGGGTTGGGTGACACCCTGAGGGGAAGGACATCTTTCCACCTCAGTCTGCCTCAGTCTCATCTGTAAAGTGGGGACCACAGCAGCACCTGCCTCCCAGGTGGTTGTGAGCACAGCTACATGAGGCAATGCCTGTAGAGTGTACAGCACCTGGCCTATACTAGGGGCTTACTAAATGCTGCTTTCCTTCCTTCCTTCCTTCTTTCCTTCCTTCCTTTCTTCCTTCCTTCCTTCCTTCCTTCCTTCCTTCCTTCCTTCCTTCCTTCCTTCCTTCCTTCCTTCCTTCCTTCCTTCCTTCCTTTCTTCTCATGAGCCTCCCTCCTGCTTCTGTCCCTCTGAACCGTCTGTGCTTGACCTTCATAGCCAGCATTTATAGACTGGATCCTGGTGACAGACAGCCCTTGGAGGGAAGTGCTGCCATTATCCCCCTTTGACAGATGAGGAAATTGAGGTAGACAGGGGGTTGAAGTCACCTGCCAACTTGAGGAGAGGCTAGTCAGGGTCAGTAACTGCTGCTAGTGAGAGTCTGGGGCTGAATCTGATCTCGGGTCCTTCTGACTTCAAGTCTGGCTCTGACCACAAGGCCACCTACTGAGGCAAACTTCCAAATGCAAAGACAAGGGAAAGGGTTTGTCTGTGGAACTGTGCACTCAGATGGCTCCTCAGGGTAGTAGCCACCAGACCCCTCCTGCGCCTGCCTGCACCCTGTGAACGTTCTCTCGGGTCTCTTCTGGGGATGTTTCTGGGATTTCTCTGAGATCTCTTCCATCCCTGCCCCTGCCTCTTCTCCAAGTCCGCCAGAGGCTGTGCCTGTGGATGATGCCTCACTATGCCCCGCCAGGCTCCCCCCCTCTGCCAAGAAATAAGGGCTGGGGTGGGGTGGTGGTGGCAGATCCCCACGCTTCTGCAGTCCTGACTGGCTCCTGAGCAGGCCACTCAGTCAATCAACCAGCATTTATTATATGAGCACCTGGTGCCGGGGATGCAGAGTAAGGGAGGAACGGCCGCACAATTGCCCCCTGCACAATTGCCCCCTGGGTTCTGCTCCCCGTCATGCTGCACTAGAGACACTTGCCAGCAGTGACACAGGAATGCTTGGTGTGGACAATCAGTTCTGAGTTACTGTCAAACCTTGGCCCAGTGTCCAAGAGGCATAGAAGCAAGTCCCCATCTAGAGGGACCTTCAGTTTGGAGTTGTTTGTGGAGATGAGAAAAATGAATTATTAGGAGCAGAAACTGCTAGGGGTGGGAGTGATGGTGGAAGTGGGAGGAAGGGAGAGATATCTATCTATCCATCCATCCATGCATCCATCCATCCATCCATCTATCCATCTATCTATCTATCATCTATCCATCCATCCATCCATCTATCTATCTATCTATCTATCTATCTATCTATCTATCTATCTTCTCTCTCTCTGTCTAGAAAGAATGAGAGGATAAAGAGACAAAGACAGAGAGAGAGAGACAGGCATTCACACACATACACACACACAGAGCAAAGATGGAGTTGCATGGGACTAAGGGTTGGTATTCTAGGAGTGTTGGGTTTTCTAATATCAGGGAATGATCTGATGATGGTGGCTGGCATTTTGCACAGCTGTTTAAGGTGTGCCAAGTGCTGATCTTCACTACAATCCTGGGAAGTATCATCCTTTACCTGGCCAGGGGCCTTTCCTTTAACCAGATTTTCACTCACTTTACAAAAACTGGAAGAGGTGCCATCCCTTCAAGTTGGGCAGCTCATAGCTTTACTTGCCATCAAATTTTAAAAATTATAAGCAAATCCAATTAGGGTGTCCTTGTCCAAACAAATTCCTTACATCATATATTAGTTCAAATATGTCTGCTTCATGATCAGACTATGCTGTCCACATGTTATAGGTCTAGGAATTTCAAGGGACAGAGACAAGGTCTCAGTGTTCATCTAATTACAGGATTACTGGCAGCACAGAGCCTGCTAGCCTCCATGCTCATGCACCCCACAGGTGGCACCCCACAGTTGCTTTGTTTATGCAAGCTGAGGCATAGCCAAGGCTTCTGGAGGCTGTGGTTTTGTGGCAGGGCTGAGAAAGGGCCCTGGGGACCTGTACAAACACAGCAGCCTATGACAGGCATCCTTATGCACATGAAGAAGCAGAAGCTCAGAAGGGATTTGCCCATGATCCCATAACAAGGCAGAATCTGAGCCCAGGTTTCTTCTGCCAAGCTCAGTCTTCCTTTCACATGCATCACCGTTGCCACTCCTTGTCTGGGGCCTGATTGCATGTTACTTGGCCCAGTCTCGATGGTTCTTCTTCCATCTGGAGGAGAGCCTAGGGAGGTGGAGGAAGGACTGCATAGGAGGCGAAGCCTTTCAGCACACTCCAGGTGCACTAGGCATGTCCCTAGACTGTCACCGTCTCTGTGTGACAAGCAAGGACTTCTCCAAGCCAGGCCATTCCACCTTTCCCATCTTCTCTCCTACCCCAAAGCCCGGATGTGGGGAAGACTTGCCCCTTGCACTGTTTTCCTGACTTGAAGACTTGGGGTGCCTGTTTCTGGGATCTTCCCAGAGACCTCATTTCCGTTCACTTAAATCCACAGGCCCTGGGGATGCTGATTCCATTCCCACCACTGCACTAATGAATGTTCTATTACAAGGCCTCAGGATCCCTGGCAGAAGCTAGTTCCTCCAGGAAGCCGTCCAGCCTGTCCTGTCCCCCTCAGACAGGGCCTCTTCTTTCTAGGGAAATCTCACAGACCCGAGGTGAGTTTCTCCTCCAAAGTGAATGCCCAGGGCCATGACTTCAGCACAAGCTCCAGGCAGGGTCCTGGCCCCCCTTTCTCCTCACTGCCCTAAGTACTGACCACTTTCTGTTTTGTCTTTCAGGGCTAATTCCTTTGTACATACAAAGCCAGGAATGACAGGAATGACCAAGCCTGGGGACTGCTAAGTCCTTGCCCCAGGACTGAGCTTTGTCTGGTCATCTTCTTTACCTCACCAGCTCCCACCCGGCTCACTCAAGTGCAGAGGGAAGCTGAAGGAGACTGAGGCTGGAGACACTGGGGCACCCCAGACCCTTGACAGTTGGAGTCTTATTGGGAGGACAGGAAGCAGGGCATCTCCACTCTGATCTAGATGGGGCTGCAAGCCCCACAGGGACTGTGGCAGGGAGTCACACAGCTAGTTATCTGGTCAGGACTCCAAGCTCCTGTTCTGGGTTTTTAAATCTGGTCTTTGTCACTTGCCTTGGAGGTGAAAAATGAGACTTGTGTTTTCAGAGGCCATGATCGTGTGTGTGTGTGTGTGTGTGTGTGTGTGTGTGTGTGTTCATTGTCGTTGCCTGTTTATTGATCACCAGAGAGTGGAGGTGGACACGCTAAGAGTGTTGATGGACCATTAAACAAGTGCATAAACAGAATGTTTGGAAAATCTATGGTTTCATTCCCTTGGGCTTGATCAAGTTCAGCAGACATTGGGGGCAAATCTGTTCTAAAGTCTCCAGAGCCCAAACTGAAGAGACTTGAGAAAAAATGCTGGTTTTCCCTAAGTGTTAGATAATGGCTAGAGGTGGGAGCTGAACCATCTTGAGGATGAGGGAGAGGGGAAGGGGGTATGAGATGATGGGAGGTGGGGACTGGCAGAGGAAAGAGAAGCACTGATGGTGGATAGGGAGCCTGAAAGGAAAGGAGGAATCTGGGAAGAGGAAGCAAAAACTTGGGGTGGAGGATGGGGTGATGTTTCATTAAATGCATTAAAAAAAAACTGTGCCTTCTGGCTGACTACTAAAGATAAACATATTGGTGGTAGGGGCTCATGAGTTTGGGTCTTAAGTAGATGTGGATGGGCACACAGAGTACCTACTGAATCTCTTGGCCTCAGGAAGGCAGTTCAGGGTGATACAACACAGGACTGTCTTTGTCCTTGCTTCATAATGAAGCCTGAATCCACCTGGCCATGCTTTCTCCCATCACTTGAGCCCTTCTGGGCCTGGACAGGAGGAGTCCTAACCTTGTCCAATAATAGGGACTGGCAAAGGAGAGGTGAGAAGGTAAACAAGATATACAGGCAGAGAGAGATAAGAACAGCAAACAGTATTCTGTGCCTTCAGCACAGAATCAATTAAAAATAAATAACAGAGGGAAAGGCCCCATATCCCTTAGCCCATCAGAGGTCACAGCTGTACCAGAACCTAACTAATACGGTAACCAGGGTAAGCCAAACACGCCTGCAGACACAGGAGTAAAGGACAGAGGGTGCACAGAAGCAAATTTAGACCTGTTATCAACAAAAGCAACATTGCAAAGACAAGCCACAATCAGTGTGTTTGCTAATAATGCTTTCTTGGCAGAGACAAAGGTCAATGACACAGAGTCACAGACTGAGGGCTGGAGGGGACTTGAAAGGTCATCTGGTCCAGTCTTCTCCTTACAGACATCCGGTGGGGGGTTCTAGAGTGGGTTCTCTGCCTTGCCTGAGCCATGCCTGCTTCCTACCTCCATCTCTCCCACTCTCCCCCAGTAACACACAGGGTCAGGGCCAGGAGGAGTCCCACATGGAGACCTCTATTTGGGCAGCTGTGAAACCTGCCTCCATTTACCTCCCATCCACTGGTTCTGCTCCAGAGCCTCCTGACTTCTGGCATTCTTTTCCCAGCTCCAGGGCCTCTACCAAGGCCTTGAAGGGCATTACAAGCTTCAGAAATAACTTGATGCTCCCTCAGGAGCTGATTATTTACTCTACGGCTTCTTCAGGAGCCCTCCTATGGCCTGGCTATTTGGTCTCCCTGTGCTCTTAGAAGCCACCAGAGTGGACAGAAGCAAAGAAGCTTCCAAAAGAGACCATCTTTGGGTCCCAGTTCTTTAGGGGCTGGGGGAGTGGACACTGAATTGTATCTAAAGGGAAGCCCAATGATTCCAGTTACTCAGGCTCTCCTTTGCCCAGAGCCGTACCTAGGGTGGGGTGATGGTGATGTTGCCAAATACTGGGGGCTCTCAGAGCCCCTACCTGCTCCCCTTCAGTAGAGGCCTCACACTCTCTCAATCACTGTAATTCATCCTTATGTTGCAGATGGTTGGATCCAAGGTGTGAAGCTGGAAAGGAACCCACAAGCCCTGCAGGTCAACTGCTTCTTTTTATAGTTTATAAAGACCCTGAGGCCCAGGAGGGCTCCTGACATAGAATCACAGCTCCCAGATTTAGAGCCTGAAAGGACCTGAGGGAGGCTGTCGCTGTCCAGGTGAAGAAACTGAGGCCCAGAGAGATCAGTGACATGCCCGATGGGGCGTAAGCAGGACACGAGGGCGTTGCTGAATGCCGAGTGCATGGATGCCAAGTCCAGGCCTTATCCCCACTGTACTGCCACATGCTCTGATTTCAGGGCCTTAAGCCTAAGAGTTATTAAAGTTTCTCCCTAAAGCAGAGGGCAGCCTTTGTCCTCCTCACTTTCTAAGGCCAGACAGCGGCCTTTCCAGAGGCTTTGTTCCAGTCAGCGCCAGAGCCTGTTGCTCAGTCTTGTGGAGGACTCACCCTCTACTGGTCACCCTATCCTGGTCACTCAGAGCCTGCCTCCCACTGGCGTCCTTCTCATTCAGCTGATTTCAGCTGTCCTCCCTCTTTAATCTGAGTCCCAAAGTCTCTCTAAGTTCCTCTGAATCCCTCATATTCATAATTTCTTTTACATAATAAATTTAAAATTAATTTTAATTTGAAATCAGATTTGAAATTAATTTCAGTTTGAAATGGAATTTAAAATTAATTTTACAATTAAATGTTATTTAAAACCACCACCTTCCCCTTGCCACAATACATTCATTTCTTTCTCCACAATTACATGTGAGACACAATTTTTTCAACCAGTCTTCAAACAAGAGGCGTACCCATTGTTTTGTTTTTTTGTAACCACAAAAAGTCTCATGAGTATTTTTGTATATGTCCCACATTTAAACTGAAAATTAATAGGGATTAATGGAATGTCTTACAACATCTCCTTTGAAAATATAAGATAAGGGAAGCTTGGCTAGTGGGCAATTCTTCTGAAAAAAAGATCTGGAGGTCTCAGGGCCAGCTGCTAGTTAAGGATGACGCATGATATTGAATGCTGAAATGGCAACCAAAAAACCTAATGGAACGTGGGGGCCATGAGAAGGAATGTTGTGTAGGAGCAGGGAGCTAATAGTCCCACTTCCTACCCTGCCCTGGTCAGGAAGGTCATTGGCACACTGGAGATGAGGGGCAGTGAGGGGCAGTGAGGGGCATTGAAATAAGGCCACAATGAGAAAAAGACAAAGAAACTAGCGAGACTTAGATCAAGAGTCAGAATGATCTGGGTTTAAATCCTGCTTTGGGTATTTCTTAGCTGCATGACTCTGGGCAAATCAATTAACTCCCCTGTACCTCAGTTTCCTCATCTGTAAACTGGGGATTAATAATAGCACCCTCCTTAACAAAATAAAATTCATAAAGCATTTTGCAAACCTCAAAGAGCAAGAGAGATGCCAGCTATTCTTATCATTTAGCTGGCACGTGAAGAGATTCAGCTCCTTCTTCTTGGCTGCTGAGAGCAGAGAAACAAACAAGGGTCCATTATCAAGAAAAACACTGAAAGAGCAGAACTCGGATGAGCAAGGCCACGAATCAGGCCTTCCAGGCAGAGCGGGCTTGAACACTGGTGTGGAATGAAGCATATATTGTCAAAAGTGGCCGATGGGATGGTTTGCCTTGCTAATGTATACTTTATGATAGTGACAGGTTCAGTAGGAAGTGGTGGGGATGTTATGAAAATGTAACAGTAAAGCATTTATTTTTTAAAAAGCAAGTCGGGGTGGCTAGGTGGCACAGTGAATAGAGCACCGGCCCTGAGGTCAGGAGGACCTGAGTTCAAATCCGGCCTCAGACACTTGACACACTAGCTGTGTGACTTTGGGCAAGTTGCTTAACCCCAAGTGGCTTACAAAAAGGAAAAAAAAAAAAAGCAAAAGTCCTTGAAAACGGAGCCATGCCAAATTGGAATGAGCTGTCTCAAAAGGTAGGGAGTTTTCTGTCATTTGAGGTTTTCGAGCAAAGGCTGAAGAATCAATTGTTGAGAATTACTGTTAAACTTTAAGCTTCTTTTTCGATTAAAAAGCCTGTTTTCTCTCCCTCTCATGTCACTTCTTCCTCCCTCCCCACTATGAAAGAAAAGAAAAATAAACCCCCTGTAACAAAACAAACGCCCACATTTGGCCATGTCTGAAAACACGGGTCTTCTTCTGCACCTGGAGTCCACCCTTCCCTGTCTGGAGGTGGGCAATGGGTTTCGGATCTCGTCACTGGCTCTAGGGACTTGTGGTCAATCCTTATGCTGATCAGAATTCCTAAGTCTTTCACAGCTGTCTGTCTGTCTGTCCCTTCTCTGTGGCTGTGACCACATGCATGGTTCTCCAGGTTTTGCTCACTGCCTCTGCATCAGTTCAGATAAATCTTCTGTTGGGAATTCTGTAGAAGAAATTCTTGGCCTGGTGGAGGGTTGGCTCTAAACCTGGGGTCTGAGAACTTGCTAATTTTTTTTTTGACCATTGCACTTCCACACAATGGATCTCCTTTGTAATCTCAGGTACTTTATGCATTTCAAACCGTGAGTCTGAGAAGAGTTCCCTAAGTTTCACCAGAATGATGCCCAAGGGGGTCCTAGATGGGACCCAGGAAAAGCCTCTCAGGTCACAGTGCTAGTTTCATGGTGTGTTGTGGGGCTTATTTCAGAGAATTCAGCCCCAAACCACCTCTAATCCAAGTGAAGGCATTTACTGAAGATTATGCTCTTCAGCAGGCCGAGACCCAAGAGGAATCAGTCACTTAGTAAGACAAGACAGGCAGTTTTACAGTGTAATGATGCTGGTAATACAATAGAAATTATAAATATTAAAAAGGCAGGAGGGGTTTGTCAAGGGATTAGGTAACAGGGGAGGGGTTCCAGCGTCCAAAACTATGCATGTGATTACCCACAATGCATACAGAAAAACCCCAAAGGGGGGGCATTTATGTATGATGATATTATAATAAGCCTCTCTATGTCCAAAGTTCACCTAAAGGGCAGCTTTTGCTATTACTGAGCAGGTGTTACTTGGGGAAAGTCACTTCTATTGTTTTGGGGTCCACATCCTGGTGTTGCTTTCTGGTTGGCTGGCTATTGAGATCCTGCCGGAGATCAGATGGATATGGTTGTGGCTGAGTGCATGGACAGGCACGCCTATTGTTTCTGTGGGAAATATGAAGAATGGGTCTGGGGACACTGGCCAACATTTCATCACACGGACACACATGTTCTGGTGAGGCATCTATGAAGAAGTTAGGATTTTGGGGGACGGCAGCGGGTCTGCTGTTCAGCGGGGCCTATGACTGAACTGGGGGCCTGTGGTGTGGTTAAAGCCAGATTGTTAAATCAGGCCAAGCCTGACATTCAGTGGGGCCAGAAGGAAGAATATTGGGGCTGGGGGCAACTTTATTAGGATTCCATCAACAGCGCTACAATCTTGGAGCTTTTAGTTATCCAACACAGGTCCCTAGGGGGTCCAGCTTCCCCAAAACACATCTTAGCTTGGAGATGTCCAGTGATAGGGGGGAGCAGTAACTCTGAGAACCCAGGGCTCTAGCTGTGCCTTTCCTCTCCCTGGCAGAGGGCAAAAAGTGTGACATTCTTAATGTCCCCAGACTTGCCCCATCTGGGAAGGGGGAGGTGCGAGGGAGGTGCAAAGTGGCGCATCCCTGCAGACTTTGAAGGGTCATAGCCATTCCCTATGTCAGTGAGGGATGCCAATAGAAGAGGAGCCAAACCCTAAGGCCATGTTTGAGCTTAGGGGAATCTGGGGGAGGAAGCTGAGGCCTGAAGGGCAAAAGAGACACCTCAGAACCCAAGCGTCAATGGAAGGCTTCCTCTAGCACAGCTGTTCTCAACCTGTGGATTACAACCCCATGGGGGCCGAGTGACCCTTTCACATGGGTTGCCTAAGACCATTGGAAAACATATTTCCGTTGGTCTTAGGAACCCAGACATGAGACACCGCTCCTCTATTTGTCTCTAGGCAGGTCTGTCCACATGCCAATACACCCACATATGAGTACTAAAGGGTCCCGGCATTAGGAAGATTGAGAACCACTACTCTAGCACAAGGCCCTTCATCTTGGGTTTCTTTCTGGGGGAGGAGCCAGGGATGGGAAGAGCAGGGTTCCCAGCACAAATGCTGGCCAAGTTGGGTGCCGTCACAGGTGGGGTGGCCACAAGTTCTGGTGGCTGGCAGCCTCTCCAGCCACTGATGACATTGTGTGTGGGGGGGGGTTGCTAAGCTGGAAGGGGTTCTGGGGGCTGAGGCACTGGAGAGGCTCCAAGGACAGCCAGTGGCTCTGGCCTAGGCCCATGGCTTCTTTTCAATTCACCTCAACAAGAAAATGGAGGCTATGCGTATGAGCCGAAGAAAGGCACTAGGGAGCCTTAGACGTCCTACATTTGTTTATTTCCATAAACACTTTCAGAGAGAGTGGTATGGCATACAGAGGATCAGGTTTGGCATTAGGAGGGCCCCCCCAATGCTCACTAGCTGTTCTGGGCCTCAGCATCTCACAAGGTCCCTCCTGGCTCAGACTCAGAATCCTAAGGGCCACGTTCATGCCATATTGTAGAATGTAAGCTCCCCAAGGGCAGGAAGGACCTCTTTCTTGTCTTTGTATGCCCAGTGCTCAGCAGTCCCTGGCACAAAGCAGGCCCTTAGTGAATGCTTGTTTCTAACTGGTAGGAGTTTTAAACATGACCTAAGGTCGGCTGCAAGGCCATCAACATAACTGTTCCTCTTCTGGGACACTTTCCTTACAAGTCCCTTGGGGAGGTACTGGTCAGGAAGATCATTCCCATTTTGCAGATGAAGGAACGAGGCCACTTCTCTACTGTTACCCAGCTGAGTCACCCCTCCTCTCCCCTCCCCCCCCCCCCAGCTGGGACTGCACAATAGGGCTCTGAGTCAAGAGGCTTCACTTGCCATGAGCACAGACCACTGGGCAGCCAGGCCCCACGTGTCTCTTCCCAAGGCCCTGCTCCCAGCACGCACTCCCAGGGCTCCCTGGGAATGCTCCACAGTCAAACCACAGGCCACACGATCTGGTGCAACTATTTATTAGCTCGAGAAGTTTACAAATTTGAGATTTGTCATTTTATGAAATAGATTCATTCAACATTCAGTTGGTGCTCATTTTCCGGCTTGCCAAATTTCTCGCCTGTCTTTTCTCTGCATCTAAAACACAACCAGCCCATTAGTTCTTCATTTGGAGGCATTCTGTGATTCACTGAAATCCAAGATGCAGGCAAAAATATCAACAAAATCCTGCATTGTCACAAATGCTATCTGCCAGGTGCTGGTGGAGATTATGTGTAAGTTTTGTGTGTGTGTGTGTGTGTGTGTGTGTGTGTGTGTGTGTGTGCGTGTGCGTGTGCGTATACCCACAGCCAATATTCCCCCTTTCCATTCCCTACATTTGATTGCCTCGCCAAAGCAAACCCTGAGTTCTCAACCTTCGGCTCTTCAGAACTCGGAGGCCTCGCACTGCAAGCAGCAAGATTAATTCATTCCTGACGCTACATGAAAGCTTAGATTTATTTAATGCACTCATTGGAAAATTTTAAAAATCTTATATTTCATACAAAGTTAACAATTTTAAAAGGGAAATAAAGTTTTCAATACAATCTTCCCATCACTTTAACAGAGACGTGGGAGCTTAGGAATATATCTAGAATTGTTTGGGGATCTTCAGCTTTGGTTGACAATGGTCCCTTTGAAGGAAGCATTTGTGGGGGCATTTTCCATCTCCAGACTGCAGCTCTGAAAGCCTCTCCGGGAGATTGGGGAGGCAGGGCAGAGGGGACAACGGGCCCTTCCTTTAGCCACTCTCTCAAGTCCCTCACTATGATGGGAAGTGTGGCCGGACACAGAAAGGAAGGCTGAGCTGCCTGTGCAGACCCCCTGGGAGCACGGGCTGGGGCAGGGAATCATCACGTACCATAAATTAACAGAAATTACTAAAAAGCTTCTACTACAGCAAGAAAAAGACGTTCTCAAAAAGGAAATGAATCATCCGAAAGCTCCCTGCTCAACAGAAAGGCAGCTGAAGTCTCGGTGTGACAGTTACGTGCTGGCCTGGGTGTTGACAGCCAGGGAGACCCCAGAGGCAGAGCAGCCACGCGTCATCACAGGCTGCAATCAGGAGCCGTAGCGATCCTGAAAAGAACAGGGCAGTGACTGGTGGGCCCCCTTTCCAGGTGTCTGTCCAGAGGGACCTACCATGGGGGCTGGGGTGGGAATGAGACTCAGGTGTGAGGCTAGTGGCTGTTCCTGATCACCTGCGCTGCTCCCCTTAACAACACTAGGTAGCGGGGGTGACAGGATCTCTATCCCCATCTGACAGATGGAGGGGCCTCAGGAGCTGAAGGGACGTGACCATGGTCTCATGTCAGAGGCTTCACGTGGTCCCCTGATGCGGTCTCCTGACACGGACACCCCGGACGTCTGTCTTTAGACAGGTCCTTACCGCGGAGTCTCTGGGGCCACAAAGAGTCTGTGCACACATTTCCGGGGGTCTGTGAACTTGGATGGGAACAAAGGAAGTGACAGCTGCTCCCCCTGCCTCAGACTCAGCATTTCCTTCCATTACTAAGTATATTCTGGGAAGGTACCCAGGGGCCTCCCCAAAATGTTGAAGGGGGGGCTGTGACCCAGCTCTAAGCACTGGCCCAGAGAGGTCACGGTGATGTCCCTAAAATACCGATGATGACACAAAGCCCAGCAGGCTGGAGGGCAGGGAAGGAGCCTACTTCAAGGTTCTCCACAGCAGATGTGGGGCTGGAGAGGACATCAGATGGGGCTCAGAGTCCAACTCCCCCACTGCACAGAAGGAGAGACTGAGCTCTTACAAGGGATTTGAACCCAGGTCCTCAGCCCGTCCTGGAGGAGGGTGGGGAGCAGCTTGCATCTCTCAAAGAAACTCTACCACCTTCTCAAAGAACCAGAAATAAGCCCTCCTCCCACTGTGCTTCCTAACTCTTCCACAGCAGGCAATGTTGCCTTCAAGGGCCCTCAGGGACCTTGGGACCTGCCACATCTGTGATTTCTGGTCACAAGTCATTTGGTTTTGGTTCCTGGCAGCCCCAGGCTCACCTTTCAGTAACCAGATGCCACAAGGTCCCAGAACCTCCACGGTAGGTGGAGGTGAGGAGGACATTCCCCCTGCTCCAGGGCCCTGCCTGTAAGAATAACAATCCCACTGACCTGAATGGATGTCATGACTCCATTGGCCAGGACGGAGAGTTTCCCCGCCACGGATCTCACTCCTTGTTTGAACTGCGTTATGTCTGGGGCGTTTGGCAAGACGTTGCTAAGGTTGTAGTTTCCTGGGGGAAGGAAAACCTGCATCACTGCCCATGACCCCAGGAGAAGTCAGTGTGGGCACCCCAGGGTGCCTCAGTTTAGCTCACTCATTTGTCCTAACAGCCCCTCAGGGGATGCTCTGGTAGGTAGTGTGTGCCCACGGGCCTGCCCTCACCACTGTGCAGTCATGGCTTCCCCCACAACATTGGAAGGGCTCTCCAAGGCTCCCTGGAAATGTGAGGCTCCCAGATTATTGACAAGAGTCTGAGTCTCTGCATGAGTGTTGGGGAGAGCTCAGAGTGGGGTGGGGGTAAGTCCAGGGAGGCCCACCCTTTCTAAGCCCTCGTAGCTTGTCAAGGGGCTAGCAGTTGTTGGAGTAACGGTCAGGTGGGCCTTGAGGATGAAAACTGGCTAGGCTGGGCCAGAACATTTTTTCTAGGGGAAATCTCTTCTTGCTTTGTTCCTGGGTGACGGCAAAGTCTAGGACAATGCCTTGTGTTCTTTGAGGCATCCAAAGGCTACTGGTTGGTTGGTCATGGCAGCCACTGGACAGGCAGGAGAAAATGGATGTGGTGGCTAGGACCAGGTCGAGTGATTTCACTTTGGCTTACTTGTCAGGGGCCCAGTACCCTTTGTTGTTCCTGGGAATGGCCAGTGCCCCAGCACTGGAAGGCCCTTCTCCAGATACCAGGAGTGTCTCTTTGTCAACTTTCTCTGTCCTGATCCTTCTTGACCCCTGTCTCTCTCTGAAGAGCTGCTCTCTCTTCCTCCTTCTCCTGCTGGGTCCTCACCCAGCTCTATAATATCCCCCCCCCCCCAGTACTCAATCACTGCCTGCTCTCCCCGGGCCTCTCTAAGAGCACCCCAGACCTCATACGCATGACCTGGAAGTTGGGGTAAAACACAAGCTCCCTGAGGGCAGGAAGCCTCATTCCTCTCCTTATCTCAGCCCCTAACAGGTGTCTGGATGAAGCTGGTGCTGTCCCACCCATGTAGCAAGCCCTGGGGCCCAGACCACTCGTGCCATGCCCCCGGGTACCTAGCATGGTGCCCAGCAAGAATGCCATGAGGGCTCATGTGTTAACAAAGAGTCCAGCAATGCCCACTACAATGGAAAACAGACAAGTCAAGTCGAACAGCATTATCTTAGCTTACTGAGACCATGACACTAAGGGGGCCAAATGATGTTAAAAATGAATGACATTCCAGTTTACATAATTAAGTCTCTGTCAGCAATACCCAGCGGCTCGAGGCCTCTAAAAAAGTCGCCCAGAAGATGTTTGAGCACAGGCTGTGGAGAAAAGTGAGGGTGCCAGAAGGGCCCACCCTCGCCTCTGGGGGATTCCCCAAACGCTCCTGTGTGCCAGGCTCTCTTCTTGGTCTGGGGGTACAAAGACAAGGGCCCTCTCCCCATGGAACACTGAGGGAGGCCGCTGGGCTGAGCCGCATGGTCCGTCAGCATCCTGGGGAGATGGGGCCTGACACTGTCATGCCCGTGGGTGGGGATGGGAGGGCAGCTCACCAGGTGGCAGTTGGAACTCCCAAGACTCCCCAGGCTCCAGAGCTGCTAATCAAGGAGTCCCATCTGTGACTCAAGTCACTGTGCCCTGGGGACTGGCCCCACTTAATCCTGCTAAACACAACTCTTGCTGAAATTTGTAAAAAATAATCCCCACCAAGAGCAAGAATCAGACACACAAATGAAAGTAAATGCACACACTACCCCAAACTTGAGACAGGGAGAAGGAGGGACCAGAGGAACATTTCCATCTGAAATGAGGGTGTGATGAGACCCCCCTTGGAGCTCAGAGGCGTGCCTCCAAGCGTGCTCCAAGGAGACATCTCCTCCTCCTCCTCCTACCCCCCCACCCCCACCCCTGCAGCCTTCACAACAACCACGGGAGGCCAAGCCAGCTGCCCTGCAAAGCCTCCCTCTCTCCAGCCTCTGAACTGCAATCATGGGAAAGCTGGCAAACCCATCATCTGGGTCTGTGGACACTCAGGCTAGCCAGACTCACCAACCAGAGATGATTCTGGTTGGGCAGATCATTGGATGGAACCAATATTAAGAAGCGGGCCCTCTCCCAGGAAACACCTTCAGAGATCGAGCGTTGAAATCCTGCGGGTCATCAGGTGGACCAAGAGCCTGATGGAGCCAGTTCCCAAGAGGTCAGTGTCTGGATCAAAGACTAGCTGGGGTGAATGGATGATCTTGCCCAGCTCTCCTCGTGGCCTTGGCCATTAAGGGTAGGACAGGTCATCTCTGCAGATGGACCGGTCCGGCCCAGGGGCAGTACTAACAAGGGAGTACCAGTCTTGGCCCAGGTCTGAACCTCGGTTACCACTGGGCGCTTGCAGCCTAAGTGACCCCATCATTTCTGCCAGGCAGAAAGAGGAGGAGGTCTGGCTTCTGGGATGGCCTCTGCGCCTCTCCCTGCTGGACCTAAGGATCCAAGCGATTCGCAGACACCTCAAAAAAGTGCTCTCTGACCCCAGCAATGGCTGAGAACCCTGTTTTTCCAGTCTTGTTATGGATTATGGCCCCTTTGGAATGATACAGTTTTGTCAAAGTGGCCTCTTTATCTCCCACTTCCAAACCTTTGCCTCTTCCTCACCTCTTTCTCCTAGAATCCCTGGTTTCCTTCAAGGCTCAGCTCCAGGACCATGTCCCAGGAGACTATGCGCCCCCTCCCCACTCCCACCTCCCGATTTGGTACAGGACTTGCTCCCCTGAGGGCAGAGAATATTTGGTTTGTGTTTACTCTCAGAGCTCAGCAGGAGCCTGGGAGTACAGGAGCTTAACACCTGCGGGTTCTTAACACAGTGGGGTTGGGAGAGGCCTCAGGGACTCTGGAGGAGACAGGCCTAGGCAGGTGAGTCGGGCACCACAGGAGCTGTTATCTGAATGACACACATGAGGTGGGGGGCTTGTTCGAGACCCCCAAGTAAGGGCTGGAGGCTGGGACCCCAAGCTCCCCGCTCTTTCTTTCCCAGGCTTCTCCACGGTGATATAACAACACTTGTAGGAGGGCCTCAGGGACTCCATCTGTAAAATGGGGCCTTTCACCCAGGAGCGGTCTCCCGGGATTAGGTTCTCCAGCATTGGGCAAGTTAAGACAAAGAGAGCCAAGCGCCCTCTTGCTTATCAGCTGCCCTAGCTTTTGGCAGAGCCACCCTGACCCGAGGGGCAGGACCAAGGGCACGGGATATACTGTGTCAGTGGGTCCAGTTGCAGTCACAGCTCACTCCAGATGGGTGACTCTGCTGGCAGCCAAGAGCACCTCCTCTGGGGGCATTGAGGGGCTTGTGGCACTCCAGCCTAGCCCCATGCAGCTCCCAGGGGGCCTCTGCTCCTGAGGAGCCGCCCTGGCCAGCAATATGAAGATCCACTTTGGAAGGGGGTCCGGGGCACCAAGATGGGATGTGGCCAGTCTGATTTTAGCAGGGCTGACACCAACCCTTCAGAAGCTGGCCTGCCCCAGGCCCCTCTTCTCAGTGAGATTAACCAGCAAGCAGCATGGTGTTGGAGGAAAACAATGATACCCATCACCAACCAGGTGAGATTGTACTCTGAGAGTCCCCATTTTGTAAGCCAGGAGGCTGAGGTTCTGGCAGGCCATTAGCCTGGGGACAGAGGCTGCCCCCATCCAAGGAGGGACGGTGAGCTGGTCTCAGGTCAGTTCTCTGTGCCCGAGACCAAGATGCCCCCAGGGACATTAGGAAAAGAGGCACCAGCAAGCAGCTGGTGATGCCCGATGAGGGGTGAGCCTGCTGCCTCCCATTCCCCAGGGCCATGGTCATGCCCCACAGATCATCCAGAAAGCTTATGCCAGGCTAATGAGAGGCTGGGGCCAGGCTACAGTTAGAAGGAGGCTAAATCCATCTGGCTCAGAGGCCACACAAGCCCTTCCTCTGTGCCTGGCAGCCTCCACGGGGTGCAGCAAGACCATGGGTACCCCTCCCTCTTGAAGGGTGGGGATGGTGTTCTCATGAGAATTCAACTTCAGAGTGGGGGAATGTCACTTGTCAGTCACCCAGACTTCTTGTTCTGCCTTGCACAAACAACCCCACCTCCTTCCTCCTGAGCACAGGCTCTGGGGGCAGCTTCTCCTTCCTGTGGGCAGCCCCTTCCTTTCTGTCCCTTCCTTCTCCTTCAAGTCTGACTTCAAAGCTGAAGTTGGCGGGCTGTCTAAAGGCTAAGGCTCCAGGCTTAACTCTTACTGGACAGGATGCCCCTCATGTGCACACCCCTAGTACTTTTCTCCTGCTGTGACCCTGGATCTCAGTGAGTCACTTCCCAGGGCAGCTGGCAGGGACAGAAGCTCTCTATGGTCTAAGAGGTGGGGGGCAGGTGGCCTCAGCAAAAGCTCCCTGCTCTGAGAAGATGGGGTCCTGAGACAGGATAGGACCTAGGGCAGAATATAGCCTCCTCCATCAGTATGGTCAGGACCCCCATGACAAAAGGCAAAGCAACAAAGACACAGGTTATAAGTCAAAGGGGAGAGAGCTGCCAAGGCAGAGGAATAGCTCTTCCCAAGGAGATGAGTCAGGAGACTACAAAGTTCCTGAAGCCTGGCACGCAGGGGAGAAATCTTTGGGAACCCTCCCAGGGATCCAGGGCCACAGCCAGGGGATCAGAAGGACTTATCCAGGAACGGAGGTGCAGAGGCTAGAGACAGACCAGCTCCTGCACCTTCTGCTAAAGGAAGATTCCAGAAAGGCTGGGATGGCCATGGCCCCCCGAGGCCTGCACATGCAGGCAGGGCTCTGTGAGCCCAGGGTCAAGAGGGGACTGGACACAGGATTTCTAAGAAGACACAAGGCGCCAGATGATTCTACTCAAAATGGCCCATTTTTAGTTATTTTGACACTGCTATTAAGACCAGAATGGACCTAAAAGAACGCCAGGAAAAGTCACTAAAGCCACGCCATGCCCTCCTGCTGCTGCTTCCCAGCTATCTCCTCCCTTTCTGAGCCAGCCACACCCCTAGAAAAAGCTGTCTACACTCACTGTCTGTGCTTTGTCTCCCCTCACTGGCTCCTTAGACTTCTGCAATCTGGCCTCTCTCTGGGGACCTTGGGATTGACAAACCCAGTGGCCTTTGAAGCTTCCTTACCCCCCTGACTCCTGGCTGGCTCTGGCCCTGACAATGCCCCTCCACCCCCACCCCAATACCTCCGTCTTCCAGATCTCCCCACTTCTGTTGAGGGTGTCCCAGCTGTGCAGCAGGGGGTCTGTTCTCATCACTCACATCCACTCCTTCACCCAGTCTCCACAAATGTGCCTCTCTTGGCTTTGTTCCCTTCTCTGTTACATGGCCACCACCTTGGTGCAGACTCTCGGCCTCTTCTTTCCCCTACATGGCTTTTGCATGGCTTCCCTAGGGACAGAACTGGCCATGTCACCCTTCAGTTTGATAAATGCCACGGCCTCCTCTTAACTCAAGGGTGAATCGCAGCCTTGCAGCCTCCTTTGGCCGGCTTCTACAGCCCCTCGAGGGCTGGCTCCCTCTGTGCACATGCGCCCTCCTGCCCAGCCAAATCTGGCTTCTTGCTGCTTCTCCATCTCCTGCCCCCAAACCTTTACAACGACTGTGCCCGTGCCTTTGATGCCTTCCCTCCTTGCTGAGCTCTTAGAATCACTCACTTCCTGCAAAACACATTTCTAGCAGCCCTTTCTGACACCTCCCTCCCCACGGCACCTTGTGTTTATTTTGTACTGTTTTCACCCACCACAGGCTGCCAGCTCTGTTAGACCACAAGCTTCGAGAGGGCAAGGGTGTGGCAGGAGCCATTAAGACATGCCTGGTGACAGGTGAATCACTATTTCAAACTCATTGCATGAAAACTTTATTTCCTTGTCTGACTCGTGAGTCAAAACTGCCTTGACTGTGGCCATGTCGATCCCCTTCTGCCAGAAAGGGTGATCCTGGGCAGCCCAGGGTTGGAGTCTGGGCACATGGGGTGCCCATGCCCGCCCCGGAGGAATGACAGGGTGTGCAGATTTGGAGGTCATCTCTGGGCACCCTCTCCCTGTCCTGCCAACCTCCCAGCCCGGGTGCCAGGCCTTACCTGAAGATTGTTTCCTCTGATCATCAAACAAGTCAGCCGAGCTTATGGAGGAGCTTCCCGAGAGCCGCTCTAGCCGAGCCCTTGTCTCATACTGGAATGAGAAAACACAGCAGGTCAGGGACCGACGTCCTGGAAAGATTCCTTGTGCTCCCCCTTTATTAGGTTAAAAGCAGGCCAAGAGTCCTCTCCTTGAGCATGGGAGATGGGAGGCTCTGCTTGTGCTTCTTTTAAGAGACAGAAGGACTGAGTGGCCCAGTAGGTAGAGGGTGTCCCTGGATTTGGGCAGACTCAGCTCCAAGTCCTGCCTCGGACAAACCTGGGCACGTGCCCTGGGCAAAGCTATCAATAGCACCTGGCACAGGGCAGGCACTTAACAAACGCTCTCGGCACCAGGCCTCTGGGTAAGGTGTAGAAACAATGCACATGCCTGGAATCCCCGGCGCTATGGAAGTCCCAGACGTGCACAGAAACAAAAGGCCAGGGCTGTCACATGCTCAGAGAGAGATGCCTGGGAGACATACAGGAAAGTAGGAGAGGTAGGGGGTAAGAAAAAGGGGGTGCTGATAGAAGGGAGGGCTGACTGGGGAAGGCAAAAGGCAGAAGAAAAACACAGGGTCAAAGGAGAGAAAGTAGGATAAACTGGGGAAATGGGGGGAATACATAGTTGGTAATCATTACTGTGAAAAAATTTTATAGCAAGTTTCTCTGATAAGAGAAACTACTTCTCAAATATATGGAGAACTGAGTCAAATTTATAAAAATAAGAGCCATTCCTCAATTGATAAATAGTCAAAGACACGCATACGCAGTTTTCAGATGAAGTAATCAAAGTTATCTGTAATAATATGAAAAAATGTTCTAAATCGCTATCGATGAGAGAAATGCAAATTAAAACAACTCTGAGGTGCCGCCTCACACCTTTCAGATGGCCTACACAACAGAAAAGGGAATGACAAATGTCGGAAGGGATGCACTACAGTACAGCAGTACGACACAGGTAAATCTATACAGGTAAAGTGGCATGCTGATTCAACCATCATGCAGAGCCATCTGGAAGTATGCCCCAAGGGCCGTGACACTGTGTGCCCTCTGACCAAACAACACCACTGCTAGGTCTGAATCCCAAAGAGACAAACAGAAAGGAAAAGAATCTCTATGTACAAAAATATTGGTAGCAGCTCCTTAGTGGCAGGAAAGAACTGGAGGTGGAGGGGATGGGGGAATGGCTGAACGAGGGCTGGCAAACATGCCATTGTGCTGTGAGGAATGATAGATAAACCTGGAAAAACTTACACGGACTGATGCCAAGTGAGGTGAGCAGAGCCAGGAGATTCTTTCAGACACTCACAGCAATACCGTACGATGATCAACTGAGGACGACTGAGACATTCTCAGCCACACAGTGATCCAAGACAATTAATTCCAAAGGACTTAGGATGAAAAATGCCATCCACCTCCAGAAAAAGAACTGATGGGCTCTGAATGCAGACCAAAGCATGCTTTTTCACTGTTTTCTCTGTTTTTCGTCTATGTTTTGCTTCACGACATAACTAACATAGAAGTATGTTCAGATTCCTTGCCTTCTCAAAGAGGGAGTGGGAAGGAGAGAATTTGGAACTAGAAATTTTTTAAAAAGAAAGTTAAAAATTATTTTTTACATGTAATTGGGGAAAAATGAAATATTAATAAAAAATATTTACTTAATGGAATTGTGCTAATAGTCTCTGTGGTCTCATTTGGCATAACAAGAGCAGGACTTAGAGTGAGAAGGCCCCAGGGGTCACTTAGTGCTGACTCAGAGCTCCCTGCCTGCCTCCTTTGTAAAGTTTGGGGTTGGTCTAGATCAGGATCTATGAACTTGGTCTTTAAAAACAGTAGTTCAACATAATTGGTTTCCTTTGTGAGTCTGTGTTTTATGCATCTGAAAATGTGATTCACAGAAGGGGTTCATTGGCTTCCCTAGACTGCCTGCCCAAGGACTCCAGTACGCCAAGCGAGGACCTCCTCTTCTGAATGTCCTGGGTCACATCTGGCACTCAGATCTGAGAGCCTGCAATAGCTCAATTCTGGCTAAGGTTCTATTGGGTTCTGAGATGCCGTCTGTCACATACACAGCTTTGTTTTGTCCTGCTTTGGTTTCCCAATCACTGCCAAGGCCAGGACTACCAGTGTTCATTCAACATGGAGCTAGGGAGTGACTTCTAGGAGCATAGCACAAGCCTAGGCACTACTGGAGACCCAAGAAAAGGTAAGGTGTGGTTCCTGCCTTGCCTCCAGAGATCACAGTCTAGGTGAGAAGAGAAGACAGAAGCAGCAAGAGGACGATTCTAGCGATGAAGGTTGGAGCAGAACCCCAGGGTCCCTGAGTGTGGTGGGAGTGCTGACAAGAGGGCTCAGGGCTGAGATGGCTGGAGAATGCCCCAAGCTAACTCCTGCAGTGGAGCGTTCCCCTCTATGTCTCCCCTCTTGCCACAGAAACCATTTTCACACTTACATCAGCCTGGTCTTGTCTTCCAAAATACATGTCGGATGAAATGGCTTTGACGTTGCCAAACTTTTTTTGTGCCTCATCTGTATTTCCAGCTGGTTCATAATCAGGCTTGCGACGCGAAGTCGGTCTACAATTAAAATTAAATTGGTTTCAAGATCAATTACAGCAAAAAGTGACTTAACTGAAGGTAAGGCAAATATGATTCTCAATGACAACACAGAAACTTGTACTTGCATCTGAAAAGAGACAGAAACCAAGAATAATCATTTTAAGAACACTTCAAAACTGAAATCTCCTCAACGCAATCAGCGCCCCCAGGCACACAACATAAAGGCTTCTTGCCTTCACATTAGATTAGTCAGGCATCCTCTGCTATGCAGTCAAGTCCAGCCACTCCACTCAGTCAATGATGGTGGGAAGGAGGGCCAGAGATGCTCCACGTGTCTGACGTGCCCTCCATGGCTGCCCAGATTCTGACAGGGGTTGCTGTCAAGGGCCTCCCCCCAAAGTATAGATTGCTTCTGGTGGTAGCAAAGCTGGGGAAGCCCGGGGCTGCCATGACTGGAGTGAGCAGATGGACAGACTGATGCTGTAAGGAGGAAAGCCTGCCTGACCTGACTGACGGAAGGAGAAAGAACACAAACAATGGTGACAGTGACGGCAGCCGCTGGCATTTATGCAGGACCTACTGCCAGGCACAGGTCAGAGCACTCCACAAACAGGATCTCATCTGATCTCCACAAAAGCCCTGGGAAGGAGGCACTATTCTTGTCCCCATGTCAAGTGACTACTCAGTGTTGGAGCTAGATTTGAACTCAGTGTTCCTGATTCTAGGCCTGGTGCTCTAACCTCTGGGTTCCTTAGCTGCCCCCAAGAGAACAGACAGCATCCACACAAGCAGCTTCTGGTAAGGGGTGGTCCTGGGGCCCAGGCCGCTGGTGATGAAGACCGAGGGCAGGGGCAGAACACTGCACACACTCGGGCAGGGCTTTTCTAGAGACCGCTTTGGCTAAAACTGTTTTTCTTCTTTTGCTGTTGGGCAGAGCTGATGTATTTCCCAAGAATACCCAAGAAAACAGGAACAACAAAACGGGCCTGAGAGGGAAAGCCCCTTTCCCTCGCCCCCTTCAGGTTGAACACAGTAACTCTCAGGCCTATAGCTTGCAGGACCCAGAGCCCGGGACCCTTCCTGGGAGCACAGAGGGTGGGGCAGCCTCCAATTCAGTCTCAAAGATGCTGATGTTACGCACACAATTGCAGGAAAAGTCCTCAGCTCCCTCTACTTTGTTCTCCAGTTTCCCAAGGGTCACTGCATGTACCCTGAGGCAAACGGCTTTCACTGTCTGCCCTGGGTCAGTGCAACAGGCGTGAAAAGTTTCCTAAAGGAAATGGCAGATGGAAGACCCAAGAACCCCAAAGCCCATGGGTTCATTTGGTTCCCATGAATGAGAAGCTTACTGAGGCCCCCTTGCTATCCTAAACTGCGCGGCATGGGACGGCCCCTTCTCCCTACGGCACTGATTCCCCCAAAGCTGATCTAATGCCAACTCAAGATGGCCTCATGGAGGCGGGTGGCTCTGGCTGTGTGTACGCAATGCCCATCACGGCCTGGATGTGTGATCGTGGACAAGTCACTTCTCTGGGAACCTCATCATCCGTAAATCACGCATAACATCCGTCCTCCCTACCCGAGCTGCTGTGAGAAGCCCATTAAGAGTGTAAGGGAAAATGTGCGAAGGGCGGGGGATGAGGGGCCTGGGCCACCAGAAGCTGCAGACCCATTCCAGCGTCCCTGGCCTCATGCAGAGAGGGCCCAGACTCTCCAGGTGTACCTGTCCCCGTAGCTCGCCCCTTTTGAGCTCAGGATGGTCTCTGTCTCTCTGATGGGCTCATTCCTCCAAAAGGTGTCTGAGCTGTCATCCCATTTAGCGACAGGGCTGCCCCTCATTTCGGCAGGGTCTTCAAAGTACCTGTGGGAAGGAAGCACAGACACGTTCAAACGTGAGCAACCCTATGGCTGTGGGGGCAGGGGCAGCAGCAGCCTTCCTTCCAGGAGTGTCCATGATGGCCACAGCAGTTACTGACTCTCCTCGGCAGAGCCCTCCACCCCGCATGCTCTGGAATTGGCCTGTGACTTCTCTGCAGCTGGCACTGGCTGCACGGCATCCTCACCCAGCTCCCTGGGTCACAGTCATCATCCTAAAGGCCTGCCAGGATGACACTACTTGGCTGCTCCACAATCAAGCTGCTACCCTGCCGGGGGCATTCCCCCTCCACCCCGACCACCATCCCACCCATCCTCAAAGGCCCAGCTCGGTAGGGCCTCTTCCTGGATGTTGCCCAGTTCCCAGGAGTGGGCACAGAAAGCGTCGCTCTCCCCTGGCTCGTGCGGGGCTGTGTGATCAGATGAACCAGAGGGCTGGGAAATGTGGGGCACAGCTCCCTCATGCATCAAGGTAGAACGAGGAATGCCTGTGTGTCCCTTACGTCAGTAAAACACATATGCACATGGCGCCAAGCTAGCAAGGCAGAAGAGAGATGGGTCATCTGGGCCTGGGCCTTCAAGCCCAGCCTCAGACACCTCCTTGCTGTGTGACCCTGGCTAAGTCACTTTATCTCTGTAAAACGGGAATGATGACGGGCCCTTCCAGTCATCCTTCCCAGGGCCGTGGTGAAGATCTGGGCTTTTTCCTGTTGACATGTTAGCTACTACTGTATTATTATTGCAATCATTATTGTTATAACTTAGCATGCTTCCTATCCCCTCTTTGGACTCTGAACTTCTGTTCATCCTTTTATCACCTGCAGAAGGGAAGGCCTGCACCAAACTTCATTCCCATCTTCAAGGATGTAGACGCAGAATGAAGGAACTGGGTAGTGGTCATAAGGCTGGCCTGGCGATGAGAATCGTGCATGACCGCTAGCAGATGGAGGGGTGTGCTGACCCTTGGAGTCTCCAATAGAGAGCAGGTGACTGCGAGGGTCTACTCGGCTAACGGCTGGACAGATGATGTGTAGTTCTCCCCAGTACCTCACATGGCAGGGCCAGGTGGGGAGGGCCCCAACCACGGGCAGGTGGCTCATGGGGCATCTGTAGCTGCAGGGAAGACATGGTGTCTGTTCCCATTGCTTCAGAAAGGCACCAGCTAAAGGCCACCTTGATTTCTTCTGGTCTTGTACAGACTTTGTTGTCAGCCATTTTTGCTACTCTCACCCACCAACTGGCTTGGTCTAAAGTCTCCCCATACCCTTGGCCCTGTAGCCCCAATCATCAATCAATAGCTCTGGATCTGAGCTGTCTCTCTCTGTTACCCCCCGTTTGACTCTGGCCACCTGCTCCCTTGACGTAAGCTGCCAGACAGTTCTCAAAGGATTTTATCAGCCCATGTTTCATCCCTGATCCCTCCTCAAACATTCTGGAGAGTTATGGGCCCACCCCCACCTTCTACTCAGAAGGGTTGCTGGGTAACCGGGAGCTATTTGTTTGGTTCTAGACAGCACAAAGGAGGCAATGAGGGCACATCTGCTTCGCAGACAGAGAGAAGCAGCACACGGCATTTGGAACAGCACCAACACTGAGAGAGTCGGTGGAAGGGTCACATTTCATTTTTTTGTGCACCACAAATAATCTGCTTATTTTCTGAAAATCACAGGGTTAGGCCCAAACAAAAACTAAGGATGACACGGATCTAATTTTAAAACAGAAACAGCTCAAAGGCCCTTCCCTAATCCATAATATTCCAACACTAATGGGTGAGTGAGGAATCTGGAAGCAGTGAGGGCTGTTCTAAGAAGCCTGCTCTCCTTTCAGCCCAACCAGGTCTGGTGACACCCCTGCCCCCCATAAGGAGAACAGAAAACAGCTCTTGTGTTCCTCGCTGACAAGGGGCAGGTAACGCTAAGCTGTTCTCCGATGTCCAGCTGCTGAAGTCTCCACAAAAACACCATCTGTTCCCTGGCTTCAGGTCATAAACGAGTGTCTCTGATGAACTGTGGCCTTTAGAAAGGGCACACTTATGCTGTTCCAGCTGTGCCTCCTTTACAAGGTGGGAAAGCCCGGCACTGCTCAGGGTGGTCCGGGTCAGGCTTTAGAAGAGCAGGCACCCAGGATACAGCTCAGGGTCTGCACCCTGGGGCTCCCCATGGCCACGAGAGGTTCTTGTGATGACCTGAGAGAGTTAAGGAAGCCTATTTGTGGAAAAGCATGGATAAATGAAAGCCACCGTCAGCTTCACTCATACAGAGAGAAGAAGGCACGGTCAGAGAGTGGCCGCTCTTTATAAAAGTCTAGGGGGGTCTAAGTGGAAGGCAAGCTCAAGATGGGACAGCAGTTGTGATGGTGCAGGTTCCAAGGGACAGGTAGGTGACAGTCTGGTCACCCTCTGCCCCTGGGGTCTGACCTTACTGGGAAGACTGTGCTCAGTCCTGGCCTCCTCTGTGTATGAAGGCAGAGTCCACGCGAGAGTATCAGGATGGTGAAGGGCCTTCTGGTCATCACATATGGGGATCAGTTTCCAGAATGGGGCATGTTGAGCCTAAAGATGAGAAGACTCATGAGAGCCGTCTGCTTCCAAGTATCTGAAGGACCGTCCTATGGATGCAATTAGACTGGTTCCCTTTGGCCCTCCAGGCAGCATGAGGAGTAAGCGCCTCCAAGAGGCCACTGTAGGCATGAGGGCCAGAAAAGCTTCCTAAGGCGGAGGAAGTGCTGTCCAGAGTGGCACAGGCTGGTGGCCCAGGGAGGTCTTCAAAAGAGGCTGGATGCCCATTTGAGAGGTATGGACCATACGGTTGTTGAGGCCCCTAGCCACTCCAGGTTCTCTTCAAGGAATGACATGGAACAGACAACAAGAACCTCAGCAGAGCCCGGGCCTTGCAGACACCAGAACCAGCGCTGCACAAAATCTCTGGGCAGTAGCGGTCGCCAGGTGGGGGGCCCTCTCTGCACTAAAGGGGCCACAGCCTTCCATACATGTGTGTGTGCTCCGTCCCACTCCAAACCTGGGAATATCATCTCTGGTTGCTTTTTTTTGGGGGGGAAGGGGGGTTGGGGCTAGATTCTTCCAAAAAGCTGCACAATATCTGCATAGTTTTCACTATGCAGCTCTGAAGTAGCAGGTTTTTAGAAAACAATGCTGGCTTTAAAGGAGTCCAGTGACTCAGAACCAGAGTGCTGTGTTTCAAAGGGAGCCACCCAACTAGCTTTCAAACCCAGATGGTTCTGCCTTTCACTGAGAGGCCAATGATAGCCCCCGCCCTGAGCCTCCATGGCTCAGTGTTCAGCTGGCTCACAATGAGTGTGAACAGTAGCTGTTTTCTGTTCTAGACAGAAACTCTGAGGGTCTTCCCCTCCCACACAGATCTTCTGTCTCCATTTTCCCTTGGCTTTTAGTCACTGAATGGACACAGTCTCAGATAAATTGTCCTGGGAAAGAACTGAATTCAGAAGAGCCGAGACATCTACTGCATCCCGACCATCACCGGTCAGCTTGACTTTCGTCCTACTGCTGGCTGCCAATGGACTGGAGGAGAGAGCAAGGCTGAGGACTCTGTCTCGCTTAAACCCAATTTCTGGGCAAGTATTGCAGTAATGTCAGAGCTGACATCACCCTCACGATGCCCCCCGGTCCTCTTCAAGAAGGAAGGACAAACAATGACAGACAGAATGGATGATAAGGAATTAGGGCAGGAGAGCAGAGGGGAAAGGCCTCTTTCTGGTGCAGAGCTGAAGGTCTGAGGGTGGCATTGACTATGGGCATGGGTCGTTTCTCTCAGGCTTTCCTTTGTCTCCTCATCTGGACCCTGATGGGGTTTGGCTGGAGTCACCTCCAAGGTCCCTCCCAGAAGTGGATACCATGATGCTGCGAGAGAGGAAGGAGCTGGGAAGCACGACCATGACTCTTCAGGGATGCGCAGATGCAGCTGCTCCAAGCCTTTGAGCGTGATGGACTGAAAAGACCCTTGGTTGGGCACTATAGACCACGATCTGGGGGGAAGTGATGCCCCCTCGAGGTATAGGGGCTCCCCGCACCTTACAAGGGTACCTTTTTAAAGGGAGAACCTCAAGCAATGTCCACACCTGTAGAGAGAAAATCCCCACGGCCTCTGTGAGTCTGTGCTACCTGGGAGGAAGCCACCACCTGTCAGTATCACCAGAGGCCAAGCTCCCTTTGGCCCCTGGGCCCCGGGGACTCATTTGCTCCCCTCTGCCACAGCTGTTCCCAGAATCACAAGAGCTGATAGGTACAGGGCATGTGGCCGCTGCCAGATGCCATGCGCTCCTCTGTCTCTCTCTTCACAGCCTCCTGCCCAAGTGGGCCACAGAGACGTTCTTTCTACTTCACAAAGCAGGACCACAAGGGCCTTGCCCTGGGTCCCCCAGAGCTCTCAGTGCCAGAGGATGGGTCCAATCATCTCTTTCTCCCCCAAGTGCTTCCCTCCATACCCACATAAAACACCTCCACTGGCTCCTGCCTGCCTGAGCACATCTGATTCTCACTTCTCTCTCACCTCCTCCCTGGCCAGGCCCTTGGTGGAGGGGCCCTGGCTCTCCCTCACCCAGGCTTTGACTCAGGCCACTCCGGCTCCTGAATCCCTGCTCAGCACCTCAAGCCCATCCCCCTCAAGGCTGCGCCTGCTATGAGCCTTGCCCTTCTGAGAGCGAATGCTTTCCTTCCACCATCCCACATGATCCTACAAAATCCCTGTATTTGAGAGGAGAGGATGATAAGACTTGCAGGGAGGCTTACGCTAGCCAACACCTTCAAAGCCGGAGGGGCTGTGTGTGTGTGTGTGTGTGTGTGTGTGTGTGTGTGTGTGTGTGCGTGCGTGCATGCGTGTGCACTCGCTATGGTGGCCTCACTGCCTGAGGGCTGGACACAGTGACTGCCTGCTCCTGTCAGAACACTGCGGGGCACAGTGCTTGCTGAAGAGCTAAGGTGATGCCCTCTCAAGGGGGCCTCTTTGTACACACGTAGACACATAACCAGACACCAGCACAAGCCGCAGCAGGAAGGTTACAATCTGCCACTGATGCACGGATTTTGGACCAACAGCAATGCCTCTGGTTGCCCTGCTCTGTGCCCAACTCCATGCTTCTTTCTCATGCAGGTTTCCAAGTGGTCTCTTGGGTAAGCCCATCTACATTAACAGAATGTGTTGTAACAATTCCTAGGGCCACTCCCCCCCCAATAAACTGTTATTTTGTTTGATAAATCAATCTCCTGTGAATCTGTTTGGCTCAAACTGGTTCCCATGAGCCAAACAATCTCTGGGGAACCTGAAAAAATTAAATTCCTGAACGTAAAAAGCTGAGGGCCTGGCCTTCTGCCTGCCCAGGGACCCCAGAAGGGCCAAGACAAAGGGAAAATGATTGTTTTGTGTCATGCGGTTAATGGATCTGGATTCACTGCCTGGTATAACCGCAATTTTGATGTGTTACCTTGTACCGCATGAAGCGAAATATGAATCCTCCCTGTCGTCGCCATATTTCTTCCTTGGTTTGGCCAGAATGGGCGTCTCCTGTTCTATGGTCTGCATGTCAGAGACCACAGAGTGGGAAATTCCACTGCAAAGAGAATAAGAAGCACATGAACAACCAGCCACAAAAATGCATTACTTGGCTCAAACATTAATTTTTACTTTTAGCAACAAACATTTTGTCTACAAGGAACAGATCTGCTGTAATGTTAATGAAATCAGAAGATCTTCCATGCCCCTTTCTATTGGCACCTCAAAAGCTTAGCTCCTTACTTCCAGTTAACTCCTTGGGAGTAATCACAGCTGGAGTTGAGAGGAGAGTGGACTGGAAGCACCTGG
>CM053597.1:174482326-174526970 GCA_028646575.1 Pseudocheirus occidentalis | reverse complement strand
TGGGACTCAGTGTTATGGTTTCTGAATAAAGACCTTGGTTCTGCCTTCCATGTGGAGAGTTTGCTATATTTTGTGATCCAAAACTACACCAACATATTCATAACCATCATGGGTGTTGTGAATATCTCATTATTGATACATCTGCAAAAGGCTGAAGAGAAAGAAGCGCAGACATCTAGACTGAAAAGGGAGACACAGCCAAAGCGGGGCAGGGTGTGCCGGGGCTGGGCATGTGCGGGGTGGTCCTCATCACCAGTAAAGTGTGCTCCCGTGCCCCTCCTTTGACCCCTCCGCTGTGACCTCCCACAAGAAGTAGCCGCCCCGCTGCCCCCATTCCCTGGGGTGGACGCTCAGCTCGCTCCTCTCCAAGAGAGCACAACATTTTCCAGCCGTGTCTCAACACAGAACCAACCCCGCTATGTGAAGGTGAACAAAATGAGAACAAGCCCCAGCTCACGCACCTCCTGGTGTTCCCAAAGCCCATGCCGAGTCTCTCCGAATCTATTTTCTTTTTGCCCCCAAAACTGATCTTCTCATCCTTCTTCATCTGAATCTCCAGATCCTTGTAAGCCAATCGTAATGATGACACTCTACAACACACACACACAGCCCGATCAGATATATTAATTATCATTAACTCCATCAAGAATCACTGAACTGAAGTGTGAACCCTGGCACCCCTGCCTAGGCCCTTTGGGGCTAGGGCCTGCCTGCGTCACAGCCCCTCCAGGCTGAGAGCAGCCTTCCCATCCCTCAAACACTCAGGGCTCCCATCCTCATGCCCTAGCATATCACATGCTCTCACTCCGTGAAGGATCATCCTCAAAAATGGGGGGAGAACATAGAACTGCCTGATACCCAGTTTCTATAGGCTTGCTCTCACAATATGGGCGATGGCATGAGAGCCCCTCTGTGGGGGGAGTGGGGCATTGGGTCTGCAGCTCTTGCTAAGGGGATGGCTGGGGTGCCAAGGCCAGAGGCTGCCACAATCTACCTGCCTGTGAACCTCAGGACAGCACAGACTGTGCCCTGCCCAAATCCTCTATCTCTCACAATGCACAGCACAGGGTTCTACTCACAGCGGGGTTAAGGAAGGGACACTAGAAAAAATACAATTTCTTACTTGGCATGAGATTTTATCACCATTCTGCAAGTTTGTTTTTAGTGGTGAAAATGGGTGATTTACTAATAGAAACAGAGTAAAAATAAAGGACTTGACCTTAATGGTAAACAATCTTGCCACACCCTTAGCCTCAGTCCCAAACTCCATCTCTCTGTCCTTCCTCTTGGCCCAAGGTGAGAGGGGATGTAGTTAACAGGCAACCTCTATCACCTATCTCCCAGCCGAGGGGGAGGGGAAGGAAAGAGAAAGAGACAGAGAGAGACAGAAAGACGGAGAGAAGGAAGGAGGGGGAGCGGGGGAGAGGGAGAGTGGGAGAGTGGAAAAGAGAGAGAGAGAGTGAGAGAGAGAGAGAGAGAGAGAAAGACAGAGAGACAGAGACAAAGACAGAGAGTTTGTGTGTATGCACAGTTTAACCAAGAAAGCCCTTAAAGCTTTTGAGGCAATATGTAGGGTAAAACCTCCGGTGCCTGTGTTGGAATCGTGTTTCCAAACAAATGAAGGAAATGCCAATTTTTTTTTTTTTTTGCCTTTTGGAGGGGGGAATGCAGGGCAATTGGGGTTGTGACTTGCCCAAGGTCACATAGTAAGTGTCAGGTATTTGAGGTACAATGTGAACTCAGGTCTTCCTGATTCCAGGGCTGGTGCTCTAATTCACTTTGCCACCCAGCTACCCTGAAACACCAAAAATGAAGTTGTCTTCCCCCGCATTTGTGGAGCCCTCTGAACTTGATTTAGAAACAGGACTCAAGATGAAGAAGCTGGGCACTGGAGGCAGCGAGGAGGCCCAGGGAGTTCTGAGAGCTGCCAGAGGGTTGTTCTGGCCTCTCTAAAGAGGACTGGCTGGCCCCTGTAAAAGTTTGGGTGACAAGGGTCTAAGCTGGGGCAGTCCCTCTCTGGGTGGAGAAGTGACTCTGCTGCGCACAACGCCACGGGGACTGATGAGGAGTGAGGGAGAGCCCGGTGGCACCTTCTCCAGAAACGGGGACATCAGAAGAAGAGCTTCAGGAAAGGAAATCCCGAGTTCTGTTCTGTGTAGGTCAAGTTTGAGATGCTGAAGCTGGTCTCCTCCAGGAGACGTGTGTGGCTAGAGGCATATGTGGGTCTGGAAGGCCTTCCGTGGGGAAGACTTTGTTCAAATAAATCCAAACACTAAGAGTTCAAACAGTAGCATTCTGGGTAGGATTTAGCTTGTTTGCTCAGATTGCTCATTTGTCCTTTATGTGTGCTACATCTGATTTTTTTTTTTGGAGGGGGGGAGGCAGGGCAATTGGGGTTAAGTGACTTGCCCAAGGTCACACAGCTTCACACAGTAAGTGTGTCAAGTGTCTGAGGCCGGATTTGAACTGAGGTCCTCCTGATTCAGGGCTGGTGCTCTATTCACTGTGCCACCTAGCTACTCTTTTTATGTGTGTTGTAAAAAATGTTTTAATTGAAAAATTACAGGGTGCTTCTTAAAAGGCTTTCTATGGGCAGGGCTCCTTTCACAGTGGGCTCCCTGGTGTACCTGGGCCGGCTGCAATACAAGGCATCTCCTTGGTCTCCAGAAGGTGGGCCTGGGGAGCAAGGGAGGGATGCGGCGGGCAGACATGCAAGCACAGCCTCCGTCCTCAGACGGATTTATATTTGAAAAGACGAGGCACGAAAGCGCGTCATTACGTTCTCATCATATTATCATTGTTGTTCTACTCTTAATAATGAAAAATGCCGTGAATACCCAGGAGAAAAGGCACTAGAGAAATGCCACGGTGAAACAGAACGTTCTTAATAACATGCAGGTTTGATGCCAACGTTTCTCCCTCTCTTCAAGGGCCCCAAAGGCCAAGGCCTGCACCTGAGCTGGTAATTCCTCGGGGTGCCCTTGGATTCAAGGACTCTAATACACAGAGAGCCCATGCCCCACCTGACCATTAACAAACCGATAGCCAATGGCTGTTTCCAGAGGGATTTCTAGAGGGAAGCTGTAGGTGTAAACAGAGCTGGTAACAGGCACATGGATGGAAGGCGCCAGAGGCAAAGGAGGCTGAGGGTCAGTGAGACGGGAAGCTCTTTTTAGGAAGAAAACCTGGGGGGGAGGGGGAGTTGGTGGCGCAGTGAATAGAGAGCCAGCCCTGGAGTCAGGAGTACCTGAGTTCAAATCTGGCCTCAGACACTTAACACAAAAACTAGCCATGTGACCTTGGGCAAGTTACTTAACGCCAACTGCCCTCCAAAAAAAAGAAAAAGAAAAAAAAAGAAAACCAGGCATGTTAAAATTCTGAGGACTTGTCCTGTGCAAACTCGAGTGGTGACTGTGCCCTCACACCAGAGGCAGGCTTACGGGAGCAGCCTCTGCTGCTGCTGCTGCTCTGATGGGCGGGCATCCACAGGCTTCTGCCCTCCTCCGTCCTTGCTGTGGCCTGACAGTAGCCGGGCACCCTCCCTGGCCTTCGATGAAAGGGAAGTTAGAAAACTGGCCACAGAGATTAGGCTCAAGCGACCCCATAGCTCACGTGCCTACAGAGGCAAGTGACAAGTGGCCGTCAGAATCTGAATTCAGACCCTCTGACTACAAACTGGATACTACCAGGAGGGAAGGCTGGTCTGTTAAGTCTTGGTCTAAACTTGCTTCTGCACTGCTGGACACTGCTGGCCCCACGCTGGGGGCAGAGGCAGAGGCAGAGGCCCAGGGGTGGCTGCCGAGGCCTAGAGGACCCTGCCTGGGCCTGTTCATGGTCAGTGATGGCCCTGGGGGAGGGAGGGAGGAGTCTGCCTCCAAAGCCCTCTAGGTCTCCAGGATGAAATTATTTTCATTTCCGGTAATTAATCAAGCCAATCAATAGGGTCAATGGCAGCCTTTCACAAGGCCTCCTTAACACCACAGCCTCTGCTGCCACCTGGAGGGCACATGCAAGAAAAGAAGCCTGACCATTCACATGGGAAAGAGGGAATGAGCACTCATCAGGCACCTACTGTGTGCAGGGTCTGAATTAAACGCCTCATGAGGATGGTCTCACCCGAGCCTCACAGTGAGCCCTGGAGCCAGGACCTATGACTATCCCCATTTTACAGTTGGTGAAACTGAGGCAGGCAGAGTGACTTGCCAAGGGAGCGTGGGAGCCCCCAGTGGCTGCATGCCCCATGCCCATGGTGCCAGGAAGGTCTGCCCCCAGCCCAGGAGGACCCTTCATCTACACCCTCTTCCCCACGTACACAGACTCTTCCTTGGGCGCCTGGAGGTTGTCCTGCTCCTTCCTCTTCTCCACCGCTTGGGCCTGCTTTTCAACATCACTAAAGCTTGAGCTGCTCACTTTCTGGGCTCCCAAGCCTCCTTTCTTGCCCCCGAGCTGGAAGAGAAGGGGGTCACTGGGGACAGAGAGCAAACGCCTCATTCACAGAGGGTGACTTGTGTTTCTCTCTGTGAACGACCACCCACTGCGCTCGGTAAGGGATGTGGAAGGCTGTTCAGGCAGCCGGGGAGAGGTGGTGACCAATCTCAAGGTCCTTGAGGGCCTCGCTCCAAACCACACAGGATGCACCGTTCTACTACAAACCCTGCCAAACTCACACCCATCACCAAGGAGCTCAAAGCTAAAATGACCAACTTTCTGGGGGGGCAAAGGGGCCCGGGACAGTGGAACCAGCTGGTGCGCACAGGATACTCACCCCCTTTCTAGCCTGGGTTGGCTTCTTTTTTATGAGAGAGGAAACATCTGCCAAGAGAAAGAATTGCTACTTCAGATAAAGAGCAAACAATATAGCCTTCTGCCTTCTGGGTGTGGTTTTCCACATCCACAGAAACATGAACTCTAGAGTTAAAAAGATGATGCATCTTTTGAATTAACAAGAGCCTTCAGTGCAGGCTTGGTCCCAGCTGTCGGTCGGAGAACGTGGAGAGCGGGAGTCTCCGCTAGGAGTGCTGTGATTTGTGCGGCTCCCACCATCTTCAGGCCCCTTGTTTACGGGTGAGCTGGTAGGGGACAGGTTGGGAGGGAACGAGAAAATTTGGGACAGAAAAATTTTTAAAATATGTGAAAAGTAGTACTTCTTCTGAAGTATGTTAAAAAAAATCAATGCAGGATTTCCTTTTCAGAGCTTCAGCTAAACACCTCCCTGTTTGTTATGTTCCATAAGGGGCACAGAAAGATGGTGACAGGGCACTTTTTCTCAAAAGATCTTTTTTTTTGCATGTCTTATGGCTCTCAGCAGAGAAGTGGTAACTACAGGTGTGGAATGAGGCCCATGTTTTCAAAATGTCTAAAATCGAAGTTACAGAGAGAAGAAGCTAACAGCGACCAGTACTGTGACACAGCAGTCAGAATGCCGTGTTATCTCTCCAAGTGCATGGATGCAGCCACTTCCCTCGCCACAAGGTTACAGCTAACTAAGGCACGTGCTTAGGGAGGAGGAAGAGGAGGAGGCAGAGAATTACCTAAGGAAGCTTTCGGAGACACGCTCAGGCTGTCAACACTCGGTCCTTGCTCGGCTCCACCTGAAAGTAAGAATACTGAGATGGATATAGAAAAGAATGCTCCTCCGAGCACGCCGTGTGTTCAGATGATCTGGCCTCTCACCCTTCCAGGCTCTTGTCTCCTTTCTGCTTCTTAAACTGACTTCTTGGCACAGGGACCATCACTGTTTATAAAAAGCTATCCATGAAAGTACACGGCCCCAAGCCTCGTTACCTTACGGACAGGTGACCTAAAAAACAATCCTGAGATCGACGCCTAAAAAGTGTGGAATAGAAATCTGCAAATACCCAAAGAACAGGAGATTCTAACATCCCAAGATCAATGACTGAAGCTCAAGACAGTCACCTGTGTTCCAGCTTCCTTAGAGAAGGAAAACCCAGAGCAGGAACTTGGAAGTGAATGCTTGGCCTCTGCTGGGGCCGCAGGGGCAAAGGGATAAGGTTTGGGACTGTGGAGACAACCAGCCAACTGTGGTCTGCTGAGAATCCTAACTGGCAAAAGGTTCTGGTATAAACTGGTAAAGGACACGCATACCCACGTGACCCAGTCCAGAGCTCAGGGGGCTGCAGAAGTAGGAGGTCCCCGTGGCCTGACTCTGACAAACACTCATCTGCCAGCTTCCTGAAGCCCTCCAGCGACGGACCATCCAGGCCACGGCTGGACAGTTCTCCTGGGTAGGAAGCTGCTTCTATTAAGTTCAAATCAGCCATCCCAGCTCAGCAGCCCACGTGGGCCATGCCCAAGGCCTTTCCTAGACTGCGGCCAAGGCCCCTCCCCCAATTCTCTTCTCCAGACTAAATAAACATGCCCACATCTTTCCACCCACCCTTTCAATCCTTCAGACCCCTCATATGGACACATCCCAGACTGTCAACGTCCTTCCTAAAAGGCAGAGCCCAGAACTGAGCACAAACCCAGCAGATGTGGACTGATGGGCCAGAGGACGATGTGTCCAGTCCCTACACAAATCTGCACAGACACAGGGTCCTAAGTTCACCTCTAAGACTACAAGTCAGGCTCAATTCCTGGTATTGGGATCTCTGATCATCTCCCCTTCTGTTGAGAAGTCAGCTGAAAAGGCACAACCAAAGGAAAGGCTGGAGAAAAGGGCCCTGGGGAGCTCCCTTGTCCAGCACAATATAAATGAAAGAAAGCCCCAGTTTCTGATCTGTGAGAGACCCGACGTCATCTAGGCCAATTCTCCTTGGAAAGCAAACAGGGAAACTGAGGCCCAGAGAAGGGAAAGTCCCTGGCCCCGAGCTATGAAGCACATCTGACCCATGATGGGTGCTCCCGCGTGTGGCTCCTGGCTTCTGCTGATCTATACCAAATGGCTGGCAACATCTTTGCCAAGGATGACCGAGTCCAGGAAGCCCAGAGACAAGCTTTCAACCTGGTAAAGAAGTCCTTTGGGGACTGCCCTTTCACAGCTCCTGCTCTTGGTCCATGGCCTAAGTGAGGCCAAAGCCCACCCGGGACCCTGCCTGCCAAGGTGAGTGGTCACAGAAATGCTCCTCTTTCTCTGTGACTTAGAAATGAGAATACTGCACGAGGTGAGATTTCTCCTGTGTTGGGGAACCCTCCCAGCTTGAGATCCAAGTGGTGGCCAGTGAGAACCTAAGCTATGCAAGCTCCAAGGGAAGAAGGGTTTTTCTTTAACAGACAATTCCTGCCTTTGAGGAGCTTACAATCTAACACAGAGTGGGAGGGAAGCACACGTCTGCACTGATGAGTGGGAAGCCACTAAAAATAAACCTATTTTTTTGTTCGGTGTCCTAAGAGCAATGGCTCTTGGAAGTGGGGGTGGCAACGCTGGAAAATGAAGATGCTGTGAAAACAAGATATTCACCACTAATAGCGCGCTCTATTTTGTAGAAAGGAAGAATCTGGAAATGACTGAAGGGAATGCCATGGCTCCTTCCTAGTGCTGAGGGGAGAGGGAGGGGAGGGATTTCTGCATTAAAAACAGTGGAGACCAAAGTCACTGTTTGAGACAAAGGAGACCTAGAGTCTGTACTGACACCCTGTTGTGGGAAGATGAATAAAGGGCAAGTTACCCTGTCCTGGGGCAGCAAGGTGCTGGAGATGTCCAGCCCACCCTGGGGGCATCGGCACCCAGGCTCCACCTGGGCTTCCCATGGCCAGTGGGCTAAGCCATAAGTCACAGTCAGGTGTGACTCTCATGACTCTCCAGACAAAGCTGTTCATAGGCCACCCATCCCCAGTAGTGCCTATCTCGCCCTCCTGCACTGGCCTCCATCGTGCCTTGTAGACACCATACAAGAACCATCTCACGCCGTCTCAAGGTACCGACTCCACACCAACATCTAGGCCTGAGGCAGGTCACCATGTCTGACCAGCCTGCAGGGATGTGCAATGCTCCACTTTACAGATCCACTCTCACAGGTGACCAGGATCTCAGGGAGCCTGAGAGAGGGGAGTGACGTGCCCAGTGCCACACAGAAACCTGAGGCAGAGTTTGAAGCTAGGCCTTCCCCAGCTGAAGGAATGTGCACGTGAGGAAATACAAAATGAATTTTGTATTTTATTTCTGGAGGGGAACAGAAAATAGGTGGGGTGGGGAGGGGCCTTAGCACAAGACTCTTGTTAGGGACTCAAAGCAGCAGAACCATCTAGGGACAAGGGTCTGGGAAAAGGCTCAGATAAACTGTTGTGGAAATTCAGTTCAACAAATGCTTAGTAAACACTTCTGGTGTACGCCAGCACTGGGCCCAACACTGGGGGAGAGGCCTGACCAGCTATGATAGGAGGAACTCTGGACCGGGAGTCACAGGACTGGGTTTCAACCCTGACTCTGCCACTTATGGCCTGGGTGACTCTGGCTGAGTCACTCCCCCAAGCCTCAGTTTACTCCTCTGTAAAAGTGAGGTGGGAGGGGAGCTCCCCAGGGACCCTGGCTCTGCCCTGCCATCCCCTCCAGGCTCCCAGGAGCCCTCGGCAAGCCCTGGCAAGCTGACTTCTGCACCCAGCGTCCACCTGTGTTCTCCTTCCCTGGTTACCAAGTACCTGTCTTCCTAAGCCTATTAAAAAAAAATCATTCCCATGGATACTTTCCGGCTTTCCATCATCTACATTTGTCAGCCCCTTTCCAGCTGTTCTCCCAGAGCCAACCTTATAACACAGAAGAAAAGGGGAAAACCCAGGTCACAAAGCTCACCACCCAGCAAGTGGCTGTGGCAGGCTTCACACCCACACTCGCTGCCACCTTTGCCAAGAAGGCAGAAATGCTCTCTTCGCTCTTTACTGGGCCCATGCTTGGCCACCAGGCCGGGATGGAGCAGCTGCAGCCTGGTGGGTCTCTTTCTAATTCTGCTCCAGTCCTCAGGTCTCTGCTCACCACACTCACCATCCCGCCCCCCCCCCCAGCCTGGTTTGTCTGGCTGCTCATTAACAGCTTTTCCCTCCCTTTCTGTGCATTTCCTGATATCTGGCTGGAGTGGGGTGGGGACTTTTATCCTACCATTGACATCCTTGGGGAATGGGCCCCAAAGTGTCTCGGGACCTCTGGGTTGAAGGGGATGGACTACTGAGCAGTTTTCCTTGCAGAATCCAAAACTGTCCAGAAGAGCCTTCCCATTCATAGCCCCACCACCAAGGCACCAGCGTGCCCTTCTTTCTAACACTGAGCATCTCCATCTTTGGGAGAGGTGAAACCTTGGAGCTGTTCCAAGGCCTTCCTCTGAGTGACTCAGAACATCACTTCCTATGAATCCCTAAAACATCTGATTCTTTTCGAGAACCATTTGCTATGAATCTGCTGGGGATGGCTGTTATCGGTCCTTGACACCTCGTTATCTCTTCATTGCTAAGTCCAATCACCTCAGCTCTGGCTCCTCCTTGGGCATCCGTGCCCCTGCCCTCCTCTCCTTAGACCCTTTCACTGGTCCACCATCCAGCTTCATGGGTCCAAACACCATCCTACCCAGGATGATCTCCACTCTACAGTCTCTTTGGAACTCCAGCCCTGTGATGCCAGCTGCCTACTGACCATCTCCTGAATGCCACCTGGGCACCTCAGAGTCATCATGTCCAAAACAGAGTATATTCTTTTCCCCCAACACCCACCCTTCCTTACAGCACCCAACCATGGAACCTAATCATTGTGGCCTCCTTCTTCTCTCCCTCCCCATCAGTCATCAAGGACCAAACCAAGCCCTCAGACTCAAAGATTCCCAGGCTCTTTCCTTACCAAAAAGACTGGTGGTACCAGCATGTGGCTTGAGTATTAAGAAATACTCAGGGAAACACAGTACTTAGTGGCAGGAGAATCTGACTCATCGAATCCACATTCTCAGTGACTTCTGCGTAATTTTCTTTAAAAATAAAGCTATGAATGTTAAACGGATGCATTGACAACACTCCCAACCCTACACAAAAGCTGCCAGCCATGAGTCATTTTAAGGTGGGAGCTTCTCCCAGAATCGTCAATTTGTTTTTGTTTTAATTACAAAACCGAAGCACCCAAGACTCTACCTCCAGTGCTCTCTGGTGCGGCTTCTGAAGAACTTGGTCTGAAAGGGACTGGCTCTGGCTGTGCTGCTGTCTGCTCTGGGCCACCGACCTGGAGTAAGGGGGGAAGTCACGGATGAGCAAAGCCCCAAAGTGGACAAAATCAACATCACTTAGAATCAGCAGGCCCATCCCCAGGACGCGGACTACAGGGCAGCCAACCAGTGACAAGTGCCAGGTCTCTCCTCCCCACAGGCCTTTTCCCCAGGCTGGGCCCCAAGCAGTGACTGTTGTCTTCCTAGAAGAGATTCCAGCAGCTACTCCAAGCCAAGGCCGGACCAAGTGTGGCCCAAAGTCATCAAGGATGACATTTCCATCTCCCCAAGGCCCTGCCTTCATTACACAGAGGAAGACTGTCAGGTTCTGTGGGGAGCCACAGAGGACAATACCAGGACTCAGATGAAGAGCTTGATGGTGTACCTCTCCAGGTGACTGTGGCTTGAAAAGGCTGGCACCCTGGGAATACACTTTAAAGGACTTTTGTTTGAAACCCTGACATCAAGGTCTTTTGCCCCCAAAACTTCAGACATCTAAAAAGACACGTCCCACATTAAATTAACCATCCTGTGTTGGTTACAGGATATAACAGACTAAAGACAACGATGACACCTAGACAAACCTAGACACTTTGAAGACCACTCTCTTCTGCATCCTCTTTGTTAAAGCCTTTAAAAACGTTAACTGACTTTCCAAAGACCTGTTGACTTTCCCAAGACCTTTTCGTGCCTAGGATTAAGGAACCTGACTTTATCCGAGTCCTGGTATTGGTGTCTATGGCTCCCCACAAGGTTTTCTCTGACACTAGCAGCACAATGAAGTGCGTAGAGGCGAGACCTTAGAATCACCTCCAAGGCCACCAAAAGAAAAGGGGGAGAAGGGTTCAGCATCAAAGGACCCACAACGCACTGCCTGTTCTCATCCCAGGGGACATACATCCAGAGAGAGGATGCCTTGCCCAGCCTAAGTCCAAAGACCTAAAGGTGGAAGGATCTTGGAGATTCTCTAACTGAGGCCCAAGGTAGAGAAATGAGTGGCCAAGGCCTTCCAGGGAACAAGGGGCAGAGTGGGAACAGGGACGCAAGCTCCCCTGACTCGCGCTTCAGGGCTCCTTCCACTACCCACAGTTCTTGCCAATGAATTTTGATAAATGGCTACAGACCCAGGATGAAGAGAATTATTAGCACTTGTGTAGACTTGGCCTTTAACAAGTATTTCCTGAATGAATAAATAAGAGCAGTATTTAAAGTGTACGTGGCGCTTTTGTCTCAACAGTCAATCTCCATATTTGTACAAATATTTCTCAAATGCCTTCATCTCACTTAAATTAAAGGGATGGCAGCAAACAAGAAAGAGCCTTGTGGGTCCACCTGTTAAAGCAGGTCTCTCACCCCCAAATTGGCAAAGGAAAAAGACCAGGCTCCTTCCACTAGAAGAATGATTCCTCATTCCCCAAACTCCAAGTTCAAAGAAGATTTTTATCATGCAAGAGTAAGACCATGTGGGGAAAAAAACCAAAACAAACAACTGCTCTGTCAAAATTAGGTGGAGGGCATCGCCTACCTTGGGAGAAGCATGGGAAGCAAAGAAATCCTCCTCCTTCTGCTGTGGGGATGATGGTGGAACCACACAGCTCTCCAGCCACAACTAAAATGGAAACATAAGGCAGTGCTCAAGCCCTGGGGACCAACCTGACCCCCGGATCTCCGTCGGAGGTGGCCGGCCCAACTGGCACCTGGACACAAAGCCAGGGCCCACCCGGCCTCCACAGCACCCGCTCCCAAAGCTGGGCCTCCTGCTTTGGGGTAGCCAGCCAGCCAGCAGCCTTGGTGGTAGGGAAGCCTCTTCCAAAGGATTGTTCTCTGGGCCACTCTGGGGTTTACTCTTTGGCCTCCACAACAGCCTTTGCTCTGCAGGGTCCTTGGAGCCTTCTCATCTGAAGACTCAGCAGTCCCCAGTTCCTTCAGCTGATGCACACCCTATTCATCACCAGCTCTCTCTAAAATGGGGCGCCCACACTGAAATCAAAGAGTTCAGATGCGGCTCAACAGGGCAAAGTCTGGAATGTCTTCTTCATTCTGGGAGCTAGCTCTTCTTAGCACTACGTCACAGGGTGGACTCCACGGCTCTGGGGGCTCCCAAACCCAGACAGGTGTGTGGCCTACACGCACATCTCCCCAATGGTACTTGTGGGGCTGGCAGCTTGGACCCCAAGGATTGGCCTTTGTCCTTCTCTCTATTCAATCTCATCCTGCTGGGTCTGGTGTGTCATTCTGACCTTTCTGAATCTGATTTACTTGCACTTGTAAGGTGCAGCATTGGGAGGCCCAGGGAAGAAAGACAAAAGCCAACATCATCCTGCCTGTGGGGAGCTAGTGTGATCTGAGAAAGGAGAAAACATTAGGAACAGCAGGGATCCAGAATGGAGAGAGCCAGAACCTTAAATGAAGCTAACAATGCTTCCAGATAGAAGCGAGAAAGTGTTACCTCCCCAGAGTCTGGATGAAAGGCTGGAGACAGGGACACAATGCTGAGTCTGAGGACAGTTAAGCTAGGATAGAGCCACAAAGGGGAGAAAGGTCTGGAAAGGCTAAGGCCAAGCTGAGCAACCAGTACTTGATCCTAGGAGTAAGAGGGAACCACAGAAGAATCTATGATTTTAATAATTATTTGGGCAGCCACATGGAGGAAGAGGCTAAAACCATCATTTGCTGTTGCGTTTATATCCCCACCCCCAACCCAGGTATTCTGTGCATTGTAAGAAAGCACTTTTTCCATGCTCACAAGACTATCCTGGATGATGCAAGATGTCTTGTACATCTGAGCAGACATAGCAGTCGCCCAGATACGGACAAGGGAAGGATGAGGAAGCGTGAAGGGCCAAGGACAATGCCAAGGCTGAGAACCTGGGTGACCATTCAACAGAAACAGATCAGTCTAGCAGAAAAGGGGGTTTGGGAAAAACCAGGAGCCGTTTTGGTCCTGTTGGGTCGGAGACATCTATACAACATCTAAAGGTAGCTATGGGGAAGTGGTGGTGACGTGGGCTGGGAACTCAGGACCAGGCCTGGCCACAGGGATGTGACCATCCTGCACAGAGAACACTGAGGGGCAGAGGGTGTAGAAGAAAAAAAGGAAGCAGCTGAGGATAGAACCCTGGGGGATGCCCAGTTACAGGTGCGACCTGGAGAAAGATCCAGCCGAAAAGAATAAGGAGGGGGAGTCAGGAGAGAGTGGCGTCAAAAACCTGCCAGATGCTTTGGGCCCTCGTGCTCATCTCAACCACAAAGCTACGGCTCCAGCTCTACCCAAGCGTGGGTGGAGGAACGTGGAGGCCTCAGCTCTACCTACGCCTTAGAACGTGCAGCTTTCTGTGGCTCAATGTCCTCTTCTGTACAATGGGTACATCACCCAGCTGGCAGGAAAGGACTCTGCAAACCATGAAGTGCCACCTTATTCCAACTGCTGCTATTACTTTACCAATACCTGTGTATGGATCCCTTTGGTTTTTGTAGTGCCATAACTCCTCCTTCTCTCTCCTCCCACTGAGTCATCTCATGGAAAGGAGTATTTTCTGAGAAGAGAATTGAATGAGTAAAAGTGGCCTACGATGGAATTCTTACTGTCCTGTGTGAGACATGGAGGAGGCCTAGACATCTTCTGGCCCTTCTCCGGCAGCTTCTGTTCTCATGTGCTTTGAAGGTGATCCACCCTCCTGTCTTCCCGGCACTTCAAACTCAGACTCATCCTCTCCTTCTCCCTGACTCTCAGAGCACTGTGAACAGGGCCACTGTTCCTAGTCGCCCGGCAGACTGTGCCCTTGCTCCTCTGTCATCTCCTTGCCTCGTCTGCCTCGGGAGTCACTTTCCAGTCTCTCTGACCTAGGTCCATTTCCCTGGTTTGGGTCCAGGGCAGTCTCAGAAAAACCTCACCAGACTTGCTTGGCTTGGACCAAGGAGGCAGAGAGAGGACGTAGGGCGGACCTCTGGAGAGGCTGATTCTGGCTATCCAGGAAGACAAAAGGCCAACTCGATTTGAAAGAGAAGGAAAGAGAGGCCCAGAGAGAAAGTGACTTGCCCAGGGTCAGCAGGGCAGAAGGCAGGGATCTGGGTCCCACTGATGCCCAGGCTAGCACATTTTCCATCGCTGTAGATTAGGTAACTGTGGAAATCCATGTGAGCGGTCCAGATTCTGTGTGTGCTGGGCCAGGCGGTCAGAGTCCGCTACTCTGGCCATGACCGACCTTCTTAAAACAGAAACAACTCACCCATCACTGCACTGCCCAGAGACAGCCCAAAGCCAAGACAGAGTCTGGATGATTTCACTGTACTCAACCCTGTACTTATTGCTCCCAAAGGAAGAGAAAAGACAAGTCACTGAAACAAGAAGGAAATGCAGGAGACCCGGGCAGGGAAGGCAGTTTTGAGACTGTAGAACCTATCACAGACTTTTTACAAAAAGCAAGCTGCATGTAATGGAGACATGGCTACACATGCAGGACTCTTTCTGGTTCTTCTTTGTATATGGAAGTGCTCGTGTTTGTCAGTATCTATCAAGGTCAGAATAGCAAAAATCCAAATCTCTACTTATTAATTTGGTATTCCTCCATTTCTGGGAAGGGTTCAGAATCTTGCAAAGTCACTTCAGCAAAGAGCTCCACTCCCGTGCACACCAGTTGGCTGTAAAGGTGTAAAGGGGAGGACGAGGTTTCTTGTGTTAGTGACAGGCTGCAGTGGGGAGCGAGGCACAGGGTGAGCTGGGAGCCATAGCCCACGCCCAACCGGGCAGCTGGGTGGCAAGGTGGCAAGAGGAATCAGCAGTAGCAGCCACAGCGAGGCAGGAGATGAGGTGAGGATCGCTCAGCACAAGGGGCAGAAGACATGGGCACAAACCAGCATGCTGACCAGACTGCTGGGCTCGGGCCTGGCATTTGGGGTTGAGGCCTTACCCTAGCAGCCTATGTGGACAGCAGCTGGGCTCAGGGATGCCCGAGAGAAAGAAAGGCTCCTCTGAACCAGGAATCCTCCTCTATACTTACATCAGTGCCATGCTTCCGAGCCGCCTGGGAAGCAAGAGATTTAATCTTCTCCCGATAAAGCTGAGCAGCGCGACTATTGTATTTGGCATTGGTGTCGTTTGTTGTACAGCCGTGCTGATGAAAGAAGGAAGACTGTAAAAGAAAGAGAATGAAATCAGAACTAGAAGCTGTGCTTTACACTGGAAGGAGATGCTAAAAATATGTATTTCACAACTCATTTATTGGGAGACACTGAGCAGAATGTGTTCTGTTTATCCAACTGGCACTTGAAAAAAATCTCTTAGCTTAAAAAAAGAAGACTCTGAATTAATTTCAAATTCATCAACAGATTAAAGCCAACTTCTCTGCTATAAAAGCTTACAGAGACTAAGACAACGTATTTCTGCACACTTAGGCACGTACAGAACCTGAGGTCAAACTTCTAGCCCTGGTGCTAGGCAAAGAGCCCAGGCACTTCCCATGGTCCTATAAGGATCAGATTGTGGTGGTAAGGTTACTGTGGGGGAAGGAAGGGGGGGAAACAGGGGGCACGGCAGGCTGAGGACCACAGCCAGGTGCAGAGACGCCCCAGAGGCCAGAGGCCTGCCGCTGGGTGGACTCAAGTCTTATCTCACTTTCTATGTTCCCAACTCAGGAGAGTCACCTTTGGACAAGTAATGACAGAACAAAAATGACTAATAGGGAAGAGACAGTTAGAGAACACCTAACTGGCCCGACGAGTCCACAAGCAGTTACTGAGTACCTACTATGTGCAATGCTGGATGCTGGAGCTACAAGTGCAAAGAATGGAGCTGTCCTCCCTCACAAGGAGCTGACATCCTTTCAGGTCAGCAGGTCCAAATGAGCTACTTCCTCAAATACTGAAAGAGTGGATGGAAATGTTTACTGGGCACTGAAAAATCATGGAAGATGCGGAAGGACCTGAAAGGGATGGAGAAGGGTAGAGGTTCTCATTTTCAAAGAGAAGAGAAAGGAGCCTGAAACCTTGGGCTCCTGATCTTCAGTTCTTAAATTATTAAAAAGATGGTTAGCGGACACCTAGAAATGGAAGAAGCGATCCCAAAGATCCAGCTGGCCACGCCACACTAACCTCGCTGCTTCTCTGGACAGGATGACTATCCTGACAGGTTAGGCACACGCTGCACAGCAGACCTCGGTTTTATGAAAGTGTTTGATAAAATAGCACATGCTCTCACAAGCAGATTCAGAACTGGTTAAAAGGTCAGGTTCAGAGGAGTCCCTAATGTTTCAACGTCAACTTAGCAGGTCTCCAGTGGAGCGCCCCACTGATCTAGGCTGGCCCTGTGTCACTAATTCCATCAGTGACTTGGGCAATGTATAGCTAGCAGTTACCAAATGGGATGTGGGAGGGAGAGCTGACAGACAGAGTCCAACTCCAAAAAGATCCCAACAGGCCTTAAGACTGGGCCTGGGCCATCAGTCAGTGATGCACTGGACTGGCTGGCCAAGGGCCCTTCTCACTCTAAAGTTCATGGCAAGCTGGATGAGATCTAGAAGAGGGAGATTCGGGGGATGTTGGGAGAGCCACAGGATCTCTCTGGGCCTTAGCTTTCCCATCTGTAAAATGAAGGGGCAGACCAAGTTCCTTTCCAGCCCTTGCTTGATGATCCTACGATGAGTTCTGTGCTGCCTTCACTGTAGCTGGACACCTCTCAAAACTAAAACCAGGGGCAGCTGGATGGCGCAGAGAGTAGAGCACTAGCCCTGGAGTCAGGAGGACCTGAGTTCAAATACCACTTCAGACACTTAACACTTACTGGCTGTGTGACCTTGGGCAAGTCACTTAACCCCAACTGCCCTGCATTTACCTTTCCGAAAAGCAAAAAAAAAAAAAAGGCTCTAGAATCAGAAGCTGGTCCATTCAAATGATTATAGAGCCAGAGCTAGAGCAAGAAGGGACCTTGGAGGTCAGCTAGTTCCACTTCATTTTACAGATGAGGAAGTTCGGGGACTTGCCCAAGGACACATAGATAGAAGACATCAGAGAAGGACCTGAACTCAGGTCAGAGACAGGAGGTCCATGGCCTTTCTTCCCTGGAGTCAAGCTCCCCTGCTGAGCAAAGTGGGTCCCTGTCCTCTTTCCATATTTTCTCCAGTTGCTACTTTTATCCATGACAGTGTATCCAGAGCCTCTCCCTGCTTTCCCTTAGCCAATGTTACTAAGGGCTGGCCTGGCCCCTTCCCCCACACTGAGCACGGCCCAAGGCCAAGGCACCCAACTGAGGGAGGTGAGTGAGGCAGCTGGCAGCCCCTCAGAAACACCCTCCCACTGGTTTGGTGGCTTCAGACCTTCCTCAGGACTGAAGCTGCACTCTGAGCTTCTTGCCATTTCTACACCTTAAATTCTGCTGAGCTTCAAGCAAAACAGGCTCAAGTCGAGATAGAACAAATGTACATCTAAGGAACAGGGGTCACCATGGTCACCTCACCTATAAGGAACGCTCTTCCTGTCTCCTAATGTGCACAGCTTCCGGCCTCCCTCCAGAAATGGGGCAGCCAGATGGCTCTGCCTCTTTCAGGCCAGAGAAGACCTCAGAGGCCTGGCCCTCACCAGAGAGGGAATGGCTAATGAAGCATTAACTCAAACAGCTCAGACAGTCAGTTTGTTTTTGCAGAGGTTCAGCTTCCAAAGTCGTAGCATATGTATATGTACGTGTGCGCATGTACAAAGTGCATGTATATGCATGTACATATATATGTACATATGTACATGTGCACGGGTGGCTGGAAATGCTAGCAACGCCATCAGTGCACAACCCCATCCTCTTTCCATCTCAGACCAGCCCTGTCTGGGGCGCTGCATTCCACTGAAAAGGGGACGCCAGGGGGCTAAGCCTCCTTGGAGACTTTGAATGTGATTCTGCTGCAGAAATCCTTCATCCCTGTGGGTCTGACCCGTGAACTGCCCTCTCTATAAACTTCTGACAGTGAAACACGTTTTCAGGCCCCTTTCCGGGAAACCTTAAGACCGAGTGCCCTCTCTGCCCTGAGCATGGTCACACCTGGTGTCTACTTGCATGGTGGTAAAGCAGCAGAACTTCATTACCAGGGTGAGTCACAGAAAGAGTCGCTCCTGCCCCTGCCCCTGCCCCCTGTGAGACACTTACAGCACTGGAATTCCCTCCAACTTGCATGCATCTCAGCTGAAACCAAGACCAGTTGGAGTCCAGCTCAGTCGACCTGAGGGGAGAGAATAACATAGGTTTTCAGTACCATTATCCCCTGGAGGGAGGGCAGAGAAGGTAATTCGAAGGTTTCTGGGAACTTCAGAACTCCATACAAGCCTGATGCTTTGGTTCAGCATCCACCCACTCGTCAGACGTGAAGTATGGATGCTAAGTATTCCGAGATTGTGGGGCAGAAGAAACAAAAAACCCGGGACCAGACCACAACTGAAGGGCCCCAGGCTTCTGGAAAGCCAAAGCAAGCCAGTGACCCTCCTCTTCCAAGCTACAGAAGAGAGCTGAGGGGCAAGCGGAGGCAGAACCGGGAAAACTGGCTCATCTTTTGCACACAGCTGAGCCTGCCATGAGCCCCATCTTGTTCAGCAGGAGGAAGTCCCCGCCTGACTTCTTTCAGGTGAGTGCCCTTCTCAGACAGGTGGTGACCAGAGGTAGGTGGAGCCAAGGTTTGCTGCTACTCAGCCCTTGCTGGGAGCAGAGCCTCTAATGCCACCCCCGATGCTCCAGCTAAGAGGGGGCAGTCCAGGGGTGAACACTCCCTCAAAGCAACAACAACTCAAGTGAAGCGGCCCAGGCTGCTGGCTGGTCCCACTCTGACTAGGGCCATCAGAGAAATCTCTCAGATCCTAATCTCCGAACCATTAGAAAGGTTGCTAAATGAAAAGGGATAACATGAGACAGATGTGAGCAGCCCATTTGTTTCTTACCCACCAAACCCTGCACCTACTGTGCCCAAGTCACTGGATGTCACCACAGTCTATCCCTACATAAGCGAGAAAACTAGCAACCCCCCTCCGCCATTTTGCCCTAAAGAGAGGAGAGAGGGAACCAAGAGAGAGAGCTGACCAAGAGGAAGGAAAGGAGGCCGGGGCCCCTTTGATCCTGGCCCTTCCTGGACAGACATGCCTTCTGAAGGTCCCAAGAGCAGGGAGACAATGATTCTGTCCAGCCTTTAAAATGTAAATAATACAACCACACAGAAAACCACGAACAATGACAACAACAGGGTCAGCTACCACGTGTAAAGAACGTGAGGCAGCAATCCCAATAATCCCATCCTCATGACAACCCTGGGAGGGAGGTACTATTGTCCCAGGCACTGCCTGGAAGGTACTACGGTTTTGATCCACAACCCCCAAAATGTGTCTGAAAAGAAGCAATTATCTTCTTCTACTGATAAGAAAGTGATGAGCACTTCCCACGAGCTCCCCCTCTCCCCAAGGGTCAGGGGGGACACATGCCCTAATCCACGCAGGCTCTGCACAAGATGTTCATGGAGGAATTAACCACCCGACTGGGGAAACAGTTCTCCTGGCTGTTATGGGGGCCTGCCCTAAGCCACTGTGTGACAAATTTAAGCCACCCCAAAATAAGACCACACCCCTGGAAAGGACACCTACATGGGAATATACTGAAAAACAATGCTGATGGGACCGAGGTTTTAGATGTGGACACACACCATCCCCTGTCACAGCTCATCCATTGGTCAGCCTGCCCACAAGCACAAGGGCCGGCAGCTCTCAGCAAAGGACCTCACCATGCCCACCTGTGATAGTGCTGAAGATCAGGAAAGTGCTCTCCTTAATCAACATCATAACAAACCCTAAGATGCACCTGCCACACCTCCTTTGATCCAAGACAAGTGAAAAAAGAACTTGCTAGAGAAAGAGCTGTTGATGTAGAGGCAGCAGGTCTCTGATCAGAGGGCGCCTGAGCTCAGCATCCAGGAAAGATGGAGGTTATGGACGGATGAGCTGAGGCCAGCCTGGCCATCGTGCAGGCCCCCTCTGAGACCCCCCCCACCAGAATCTCCATCAATATTAGTACATAGTTGGGAGGAGGGAGTTTGGCTTCCCCATCAGAATATGTGCTCCTTGAGAGCAGGGACTCTATGTCTTCTCAGTATCCCCAGTATGTAGCACAGAGGCTGCTAGCACTTACGAAGCCTTTCCTGGGTGCTGGGCATTCTGCTAAGCCCTGGGAATAAAAGCACAAGCAGAAACACAGGCCCTGCCCTCAAAGAGCTCACAGTCTAATGGGAGAGACAGCAGGTCTTGGGCACAAAAGGACAAGGAACTGGAAACTCAGCAGACTGCCAGTAAGTAGGGCAAGGCAACTGACTGTGACTGTGCCCTAGGAAGACTCCTGAGAAGCAGAGGCTGATGTAAAGGGGAAGCAACAGAATTGGCAGAACCAACCATTCTGTGGCCTCATCAGGGCCTGGGAGAGCACCAGGTACAGGAGCTGACGGCCGCAACTTCAGTGACTGCAGCAAAAGAACAAGAGCTGTGTCAGTAGAATGACCGCTCACTCCTGGCCCAAAGGAGAGGCTTCATAAATGTCTTCTGACAATGATTGACCCAAGGCCTCTGGCTGTCTCATGGGTAGTGGTGGGACAGCTGAGTCAAAGGCTCTGGGCATTTTGTCCCTTTCTCCTACTGTCACAGTGCCTAGCACAGTGCAAGGAACAGAGGAGGCATTTCATGTTTAGGGACTGATTTTCAGTGAGGTTTTTTTGGCCTCATTCAATTCAAGAACAATTATGTACTCCCCATACACCCCAAATGTTTCAGTGGCCCTTGAGGTACAATGGGAATAAAGCTAAAGTATCAGTAAACACGTTTCCTCACATAAGCATGGAGCTATACTCATGCTCACCCAGGCTTGACCACATACATAACACTAAAGAACAACGATTAGCAAACAACCCCAGGCCTGCCTTCCGGCAGACCAGCTAGCCTGCCAAGAGTGCTCTGGACCCCCTCAGGCCAGGCCTCCTCACCCACTCCCTCCAGGGCCTGGCAGTTGTGCTTCCTGCCATCTCAGGCCTCTCCTGAAACCAAGGTTATCAATCCTCTCCGAATGGAAACCCACCGTCTTCCAAAGTCTTCCTCCTGCTACTTTGTCTACAGCTTCTGATACTGGCAACCACTTCAAAGGTACGATGGGCAGCTGGGTAGAGCAGAGCACCCGTCCCAGCACCAGGCCTGGAGTCAGGAGGTCTCACCTTGCTGAGCTCAAATCTAGCCTCAGATGCTCATTGGCTGTGTGACTCTGGGCAAGTCACTTCACCCCGTTTGCCTCAGTGAGCTAGAGAAGGATCTCTGCCAAGAAACCCCCACAGGACAGCTAAGAGCCGAACATGACTGAGCACAAACAACAACAGAGACGTAAAGTAAACTTCAGTTTGAGAGAATCATTAAGATTGGTCCGCTCACATACGTGATGGGCTACCTGACGTGGCCCATTAGGTAAAGTCTCTGGGTAACAGTCGCTGTTTTAGGGGCAAGAGAAAACAAACAGCCAAAGGCCACAGTCCCCAACGAGAGCTTTAACAGAGGCTGTGACTGACCAGAGGCCCTTCGTTACTTGATCGGGATGGGAGCAAAGGAGTCTCAGAAGCCTCAGGCTGGAGTGGTGCGGACTAGCCGTGAAGAAATCTGCAAGTCTTGATTTTTCTTCTGTATGAAGCACCGCTGATAACATCAAGGGAAAAAGGGGTCATCCTTATGAAGTCAGGTCCTCAAAGATTTCTTTAAGCCTCTTCCTCTAGTCCAGCGCTCCTTCAGTGGTGGACAGGCCCACTAAGCGCCGCCTAGTCTCTAGCCAGCATCATCCACCATGGTGAGGGCGTGAGCAAAGGCAGAAATACCAAACTGAATGTGAAAGTGGACATTTTTTAGTCAGGCAGCTTCGCTTGATGCTCCCCCTGTCACCCCAATGTCCAGAAGAGTAACTCCAGTGATTTCCACTGGTTTTCACCACCTGAATGACCCCCTGGAAGGCCAACATGAGCAGGCCGTTTAAGACTCTCCTAAATGATACCAAAGCTTACTATGAGCAGGCTTAAACAGCATTACCTGGGAAACCTCCCCAAGTGGCCTGGAACCCAGAAAGTCTAGTACTGGAACAAATGCCTCTGCAAAGGCTGCAGAGACAAGGAGGCTGGAGGCCTGCTAACAACTGACACCCCACTGAAGACTCAGTGCATCCAAGTTTGAGAGGACCATGGCACAGGACGGCCCCGACGCAGAATGCCCTGGGATGATGACTTCGTGCAGTAACCCATCTACGCACAACAGCCCGACTGTGAAGGTTGACCTAGGACATTGGGTGAGAAGCCTGTGGAAAGGTCATGAAGCCCCATTCCTGCACTTTGCCCTTTCCCGTCTTGCTGATGACAGTTCCATTGTCTGCTGCTTGTTTCAAAATGCCGGACCTTGGAGAAGGACATGACGGGAAGCTGACAGCCAAGCCCTCTCTGCTGGTTCAGTTCTTTGTAAAACTGATGGATCTCACTCTGTGTCTGGGAGTGCCTCAGTCTCCATAAGATCCCACCCTCCAGGGCTTCTGGCTGGTGCATCTTAGACATAAATTCTTGTGGATTTTAACAAGGCAAGGTCCTGCTTTGACGCCACGAAAGAGGGCTAGGAGGATGCGGATTCGCGAGGCTGTCAGAGATCTGGCAGGTCCCACCAAGCTGGAAAGGATTCCCCACAGAAAGCTAGGGAAGATGGTGGAGCACAGGAACGGCCATGGGGGCAAGGCCACCCACCGCACTGTCCTCAGGGATCCTGTTAGATAAGGGCCCCTGGAAGGACAAGGATGCCTTCAGGCATCCCAGCCCAGGCTCTGAGAGGAGACTCCACTGTGGGCACAATGCCCCACTGATGCAGCACCTATCCCAAGCACAGGACTCATCCCCACAGAGCTCCTCAGTGTGAGGAAGGCCCTAGAGGTGATTCACTCCAAAGGGAAGAAACTAAAGACCCAGAGAGGGTCATGTGTTGCCGAAAGACACACATCAAGGTAGTGGCCAGGCCGGGTGGACTCAGGTTTTCATTATCACCAACAGGAATCTGCTCCAATGAGATCACGAGGTGAACACGTACCAGCCGGTCCTTTCCCATGACAGGCGGGAGTTGCTCTTTACACTTCTCCCACCGTCACTGACTTGTACACCCAACAACAGACCCACACGTGGCAAACGCTCCTGCCACCAAAAGTCCTCAGCCCAGCAGTGCTTCATCATAACGACAGATAAGATTCATTGTTGGAAACGCCGTCAGGGGGCTTAGCTGGTGCCCCCTAAGGTCGAGACTGGCGGCCTGCGCTGTGCCCCGACCCGAGGGCAGGGACCATCTGACTTTGTGTGCAGCCCCAGCACTTATCGCAGGACATGACAGGCACAGAGAAAGCATTTCACAAACCGTTCAGTCAATGAGAACCTCTGGAGTCATTTTTAATGGCTCGACTCCACCCATGGCTGGTCTGGAAGCAAATGACCACGGGGGGCAAATGTGACTTACCGAATGAAGCTCAGGTGAACCCCCAGAGAGCGATGGGTGCCTGAGCAGTCGATGCAGAGGAACACGCCATACGTTATGCTGGCCCAGCTGGGGTTTTTGGCACCACAGTCAAAGCACATCTGAAAGAAAAACGGCATCTGTTAAGTGCAACTGGTCTAATAAGTCACTCTCTCCAAGGTCCAAACAACACTTGATTCAGCCTAAACAGAGAATCCGAGGATTTAACTACCATCACCTGGGAGAGAGCTCAGGGCAAAGTGAAAGGTCTGTGTGCCTGAAGTCAAGGTGGGTCTGGGACCCTGGGAAAGTGGTGAAGGAGGGAGGCCGCTACACTCTCTGGGCTGTAAGAAATGGGCTCTGCAGGCCTGAAGCCTGAGCCCAGGTGGGATGGGGTCTCACCCCGTGGAACTCAGCCCACCAATCTCCTCTAGCCCATGCCTCCTTTCCCTGGGCACCCACAGCAGCTGTAGCAGTAGTGTTGTGAAAATACTCCCCCCATTACTGGCAAGAGCTGCCCTCCCATCCTTTTCTGGCTGCCTGGGGGTGTGCCCTGGAGGGAGGCCTCTGAGCTCCTGCTCCCTCCACCCCTTTCATTTTTTTTGGGGGGGGTATCATGAGTCAGACAAGATGAGGAGGTTCAGAAAGAGCAGAATCAGCATCACAGCTCTCGTTACGTTATTTTTCCCCTGAAACCACCCTCCTGATTTCCCCTCCATCCTTTTGGTCAACTCAGGGTCAGCTTTGAGCCTTCTCTCTCCCTCACTCCTGTATCCCCTTAGCTGTCAAACGTTCTTCCCTCTCCACCTGCCCAGACTCTCTGCCCATTTGGCTGCTCAACCTCCCTCCCGCTTTAAGAAGTCAGCTGGCAACGCCCATGTCTGACCACGTGCTTACTCACTAAACTGCAACGGCTCCCAATTACCCCAAGAGCAGTGTCACCATCATCTCCCCTGTTTTACCATCTACTCCTGTGTAAGTTTTAGAACAGTCATGATTATCAGCAGCTTGGCCCACGTCTAAATTGATAAATAAACACGTGCATCGGAGCTGCGTGCTCAAACATTACTGCTAAGTGACTGTTATAAGAAGGCCTCCTGAGGTGGCAAATGAAAGAAATCCTGACGGAGGTTGTCAGGAGGCCAAAGCTGCTTAGGAAAAGAAACTTGGCCTTTACTGAATTCTTCTAACACAGCAAAGACCTCCTCGAAGGCTTCCGACCCAGAGGGACTCCTCGATCCTCACTGGGACCTCTTCCAGGTGGCACTTAGTAACGGTGACATCATGGGGCCCTGAGCTGGGCCTTTTCCCCAGCACCACCATCCTCGAGGCGAGGGGGACCACTCACACCCAGTCAGTGGGAATGTCAGGGGGCCTGAACTGTCCCCCCCAGCCTCCAGCCATGCACATGGACAGTGAGTGATCAGCATTTGCTTGCTCCCCTGGCAGCCCACAACACCATCCCCGGCCATTTCTAAGTCCAGGCTAAAAGCTGTTATTCATCCTGTGATGCCCACTCAACCACTTCCTAGCAGTGTGGCTGGGAAGGCAGGTCACCTGGCCCATGAGACTCTTCTCCTTCACTTAACCTCAGAGCACACTGACTGGCAAATGAGGTCACAGCCAGGAAAGCTGATGCACAGGTCACAGGTGACAAGAGAGAGGGAGCCATGTGGGGACAAGAATGGAAGGGATTTGGTCAGTCCCAGTTTATGAGACCCCGCTGGAGAAGGCCCTCACAGCCTCAAATTCCTCATCTATAAAATGGAGATAATGTGGACAGTAGCTTCCCCCCTCAGAGGCTGCTGTCGACTCTCCTTACAAGCCTGGGTCCTGTTTGGAGGCCTGGGGGAAGGACACTTCCCCTGCCTCTCACCCACAAGGGCCAGGCCGGGGGAGGGCACAGGTGGCTTTCCATTGACCAGGGGAACCATGCTAGCAGCTCTAACATCAATGAGGCTCTCTTGGGGGGTGGAGGGCAGGACAGTGCAGAGAAGTAGGTGAAAAATCCAACATGGCGTTTATTATTATTAGGAATTATTATTAGGAAATTCCTGAAGTCTCTCTAAATCTTGGTGCTGAGCTAAAGTAACTGAAAAACAAGCTTCTCCCTCTAAAAGCAGTTCATCTAACCAAGGTCAGTGGGAGCCAGGGTAGGATTTGGTTCTGGGTAAGGCCTCAGGTGGCAGAGGGCTTAGAGGGGCCACACTCCAGCCCAGAGGGAGCAGGCTACGTGTCCAGGGAACAGCAGGGCCCTCCAGAGATGACCCTTCCAGGTCTGGGAGCCTGAGATGCCAGGAAAGAGTCCCAGAGCACCTGCTCTAACCATTCAGGGTAATAAGTAGAGACAAAATGCACAGAGGCCAAGAGGGAGAAAGATAGCGACCGCGGCCTACAGGCAACCCCTGTATACACTGTGCCCTGAGCCCCTTCTCCACAGCCCCTCCAAAAAGGGGGAAATGCAAACCACATGCACCCAACTTTTCTGTAGCCTTAAATCCACCAGCCATCTTGTCTCAGGTCAATTAGAATCAGCCCCAACTGACAAAGAGCTGCCTTACAAATCAATAATTAAAGAGAGGTGGCTCATGCATAAGGTGGGGTTGGGCACTCACTGTGTGTCTTAGTGAGGCGGGGCCCCCACAGGCCCCGTGACCCCAGGGGAGGAGGACCCAAGCCAGGACCCGTACCCGGCAGCACACAGCTGCACCGGCATGCAAAGCCCGTGCCTTTTCCCACATGGCCCCCTTGGCTTTCTCCTCTGTAGAACCGGGACACAGCTGCCTGCTTCCTGTGAAGCAAATACTTTCCTCAAGCGGCTACTGCCCCTCCTCAAATGCTGCCACAAGCCTCCAGCGGGTTCTTCCTTCGGCCCCCAGGGCTCCCACCTCAGGATCCTGCTTACCCTGGACCACCCTGCCCACCCCCAGAGAATGTCAGCTCCCCAAGGGGGAGGTCTTGGGAACCTTGCACAAACATTCCTTGAACTGAATTACCATCTTATGTTTCCAGGACAAAAATATTTTTTCCTTCATTTTCCCATTGAGAATTTCTAACCAAAATGAAATGTCAATCAAAAACTGCCAACCGTCAGCCTCTCCCAATGCAGCACTTTATTAAGAATACAGCATTGGCAAAATGAACCACAAACATCCTTCTGTGGCACGGGGTTTGTGGCCATGAAAACATGGCTGGGAAAATACTGTGTGGGTGCGATCCTTATCTGCCACCTCTCTGCACTCCTGAGCTCCTTCCTCCTCTTTGTGCCCCCTGCCAATTCCAGGTGACTGTAAAGGGGAGGGCAGGGACCTTGTTTGTCCATCTGTCTCCCCAGCAATGAACACAGTGAGCAGGTGCCGAGCTGCCTCCAGAAGGGCTGTAGACACCGGAGTCCAGTTGTCTCAGGCCTACACCGTCCACCACACACATGTGTATACACATACACACACACACAGACACACACACTGATCTATATCTGAGCCAAACAAAAATCTCATTTCTACCTCATTTCAGTCTCTTGTTGTAACTGGACTTTTACAAGCAGAATCATGTGAATCTTAAACTCAAGGAAATGCCACCAAACCATTACACAGGAGAACAGATTCCTGATCTCTTTCCTTCCCCCTCTTCTCTTTCTCCTCCCCTTCTCTCTGTCTCTCCCTCTCTGTCTCCTCTCTCTCCCTTTCTCTCTCTGTCTCTTTCTCTTTGTCTCCCTCTTTTTCAGTCTCCCTTTCCTCTCTCTCTCTCTCTCTCCCCCTTCTCTCCCCCCATCTCTTGCTCTGGCCCCACACTTTACCACATGATTCCCTTCTCTAGCACCACGGATGTGCCCCCCGAAGCCCAAGCATGTTCTGGGTGCCTCATCACAAGCTTTCTGTACAGAAGCCTTCCAGGGACATCCAGTTGGAGATGCACAGGGAGGGGCCCCAAGGGCAGGTCTCTGAGGGAGCTGGGGAGGCAGGACGGGCGGGGTGGAGGTGGGGGTCTCTGTCTGAAGCCAGCCTGCAGCTCACTGCCCATGGAGCCCCCAGCAGGCCCCTACCGCTTCCGGGTCTCCCCTGGCTCCTCTGTAATGCAGGAGTCTTGGATGTGGGGGTCAGGTTGGAGAAGAAAGACCTCCGGGGACAAGAGGCCACCTTGAGGTGCCTGTTTCTTCCCCAGAAGGGCAGAGGTCAGTGAGGAGGTCCTGGCAGCCTGGGCTGTCCCACAGTGGAATATCACCCCCTCCCATGCTGGCCCCCCCCCTCCCCAGCGCGGGGATCCTGTGGCTGGAGAAGCTCTGTCCCTCCCAGCGCTAAGAGCCCGTGACTCAGTGGCCCTCGGGGTGACAGGGCAGGAGGTGAGGGGGTCCCAGCTCAGCTCCGAGGGGCCCCATGGGGGGGGAGGGGGACTGAGCCAGCAGCCCCGTCCGGAGCTGACGGGCCGGGGAGCCGCGGAGCACGAACGGGGTGACGAGAGACTCCGCCGGCTCCCAGCTCGGGGGGCCCCTGGACAGACCCCCCTCGGCCCTGGGGGGAAGCGAGGGGCCGCAGCAGGAGCTCCGGCTCTGCCTCAGTTTCCTCATCTGGACCAAAGGGGCAATGAGGCTGGGGGCGCTTGGGAAGCTTCTAGGGCCGAGCCCTTCCCCGGCGGGGGGTGAGACCCCAGGGCCACTGGGTCCGAACGCTCACTTCAGGGAGCAGGAAGCCGGGCCCTGGCGCTCCCCCCCTCCCTGACACTGCCCAAGCGGACGACCCCCTCCCCCGCTATGATAAGAGGGGAGACCCCTCCACTCTGCCCCCCAGGACACGGTGGGCCCAGATCTTCGGCGCCGACCCCGAGGCCTCGGGGTCTTGGCCCCCGGCCCCACAGTGCGACGTGTCCCTGCCGCGGAGACTCCTCCCTCCTCCCCCCCCCACTCCCTGGATCGGCTCCGCGCAGGCGCACTCACACTCCTCCGCCGGTTTCCCCCGCCCTCACTCGGCCCTGCGCAGGCGCACTCCCCTCTCCTCCACCCCTCCCAGCCGGGCCCGCGCGGCCGTTACCTTATTGGGCGGCACGGAGCGGAGACGCCTGAACACGGCCGCGATGTCTTGCTTGCTCGGCTCCGCCATGGCCTCGGCGGGACGGGCCGGCGGCAGCGGCGGCAAAGGAGGCGGCGGCGGCGACGGCGACCGAGGCACCAGAAGCCCCAGACGCGACGGCGAGCCCGCGGGCCCGGGGCGGGGCTACGAGGGCCCCGCCTCCTCCGGCACCGCCTCCTCCGCCCGGTGCCCGCAGCCTGACTGGCTGCCTCGGCGAGCACCGCCCCCTGACCTGACCCCGCCTCCCGGCCTCTGGCCCCGCCCCTTCGATCTGGTCCCGCCTCCGCCGCTCCCTCCCGCGCGCCACATCGACGGCTCCAGCTGAAGGGGCGGAGAGAGAAGCTTAGGGGGCGGGGCCATGAGCGAGGGGGCGTGGCCCAGTACTCGGGGAGCCGAGAAGAAAAGCGCCGGCCAGGGTCCCAGAAGCTAAGCCGGTCAATGATGCCCCCGCAGCCCCCAGTCCTAAGCCCGGCCGGGAGAGGGAGGGTGTGAGCGTCCGTCCCTTAAGCGTTTTCCCCGGCTGACGCCCTCCCGGTGCCTGTGGAAGTGGGGATCCCTTCCGGAGGTCCCGCTAACGATCGCGCCTCTGACCCCCCCCCCCCAGAGGCGACACCAAGTAGGCCCTGCGGGACTGGCGGAGTCCACTGGGTGCCCGAGCCCTGGGTCTGCGGGGTGCCCGAGGGACGGCCTAGCGCCCCCGGCCTAGCCTAGCCCCCAGGGGGCTGCAAGCCGCGACCCGAGGAAAGTCAACCCTTGGCCCTCTGCCGGGTGTGAGCGAGCCCCTGGTCTACACCGCGTCCCCTCTTCTACACAGCGGCCCCTGGTCTACACCGCGGCTCCTGGTCTGCACCGCGGCCCCTGGCTCTTTCATCACAGTCGGGTGAACAGGACTCCCAAGGACTCAGGACAGAAGCCCCAAGTTGATGGTTCCCTCGTTGCTTCTGTTCCCAGGGTCCCGACCACAGGAGGCACTTCATGCTACTTGGTTGCTCCATCGGGACTGTGAGAAGCATCTCCAGATTTGGAGTCAGGGACCTGGGTTTGAATCCCAAGTTTGTTCCTCCTCATCTGAGAGAGTCACATGACTGGGCCTCAGTTTCCCCATGTGTAAAATTAGCTTACCTGCCCTCCAGGGGGTTCCAGCTCCTAAATCTAAGACCCCAGAGTCCCCTCCCCCAAGAATAATTGACAGGCTTTGAAGATGTGCACTTACAGGGCTGGAAGAGCTCTCAGAAAGAATCCTGCAGTGTCCTTTGTAGAGAGGGAAGGCCCGCTTTAGAGGGGCACACTCGCCCCTGGGTGGGTGGTGGGGCTCAGGCCGTCTGGTCCGCAAAGCTCTTAGCATGGGACCTGCCCCTTCCATCTGGTCTTAAACTGCTCCTACAGTGGGTCCTGAGCAGTGAGGTCAGGCTCCCCTAACCCTTAGTCCAGGGGTCCCCTCCCCAACTAAAGGGGTATGAGCAGAGCCCACTTCTGTGTCCCTGGTGAGCCAAGGAGCCTTCCATGTACCTAAAGAAAGGTAAGAATGGTCATTGGCATTAACTGCCCTATGACTTACAAACCACATGACCTCACTGAAGCGTCACAACAGCCTTCTAAGGCTTCCAAACCAGTGGGATTCCCCTCATTTTTCAGATAAGGACGCCCTCCATCACCAAAGGTGCTGGGGTGGGACCCAATCAGTGTGGGCTGGTGTTCAGCTGAATGGACCCCAGGAACAGAGCAGGACACTCAGTCAGAGCAGAATGAGATGAGGTCTCCAAGTCCCAGAAGGGCCCCATCACATAAAAGCTGTTCAGAATACCCGTATTTATGGGTGACCATATTTATGGATGACCTAAAGCAACGTCCACCATCTGGGCAGTGACTCAGTACACTGTGCCCATGAGGTCAGCAAACCGATGGACAAGATAAGCCCTGTTAGAAAGTACCTTACATGTTGAACGGTGTCATCATCCCTAGCACTTAACACCTATTAGGAGATCCTGGTGTGCTCATTGCTAAGAGAAAGCTAACTCGAAGATTCCCACCAGCCCAGCTTCCATGTGGGTTGGCCCCCCCCTTCTCCTGTCTCAGGCTCCCACCCTGGAGGTTGGCACAGGCCCTGATTCTGTTCTGCGCTAGGGTGCCTTCCAGCCCCCCGTTCCTTCCAAACCTGCTTGAGAATTGGGAGCGAATCAGAAGAGGGCCACTGCCACCATCCCTCTGTCCAGGTGGCTGAGCTGACAGCCATGCCCTCCCAGAGTTGGCTCTCTCCCTCTCAGCTAGTACTGCTTATTCCTTTCCTCATACCTCCAACTTGCCTGTCTGTGCTGGGATTCCAAATGCTTCTCTCTCCCCTTTGCCACTGTCAGTGTCTCCCTCCATCACCACCCTTCCTTTGGGGTCCCTGTTGTCCTAATTTGTCACCCTTTCCAGATGCTGGTGGCTGTTACTTATCACCTATGTTTCAATTCCCTGAGGTTCACAAACCCTGACATTCCTGTACCTTTTACTGGTCCATCTTTCCCAGTACCTTTGGACTCCTAACCCTAAGCTTGGTCCTTACAGTGACCTCCACCTTCTGTTCTTTTCCAGGCTGTCACCTCTGTACTGGCTGCCCCTCCTTCCATCCTTCTGTCTCTCCCTTGGCGGCCCCTTCCAATCCCATGCTCCCTGACCCAGCACCAATTCCACCTTGACAAAATTATATTTTCAGATCATTGCTACCAATCGTGTCTCCTTTGCTTCTATTCACAAGCTGTGAACGAAACCAGAGGAAATAGGAAAACCTCATCTCCCCCACCCCCCCCCCCGCCCCGCCCCAAGCCGCCTGCAGTCTGACTTCCCACCTCATCTTTCAACCCAAACTCCTTCTGTCGTTACCGGGATCTCAGAATGGCCAAATCCAAAGGCCCTTTCTCAGTCCTCATCCTTCTTTGACTCTTGGGTGTCCAGCCTTGTCCACCCTCTCTTCCTGGATACTTGGTTATATTACCAATACATTCTATGCTGGGAAATTAGTACCAATTCTGTTTGTTATTGATGCTCTAGGTTCTCACGGCACTGTTCTCTTGTCTGGCCACTCCTCAATTTCTGTTGCTGGGTCTTCATTCAGTTCATGCCTGCTAACCAGGAGTGTCCCCAAGGTTCTGTGCTGGGCCCTTTGCTCCATCTAGATGATTCCATTGGGTGATCTCACCAGTTCCCATGGGTTCAGTTATCATGTTTACGAGAACCCAGATTTAAATATCCAGCCCTCATCTACCCCAGAGCTCTAGCCCTGGATCACCAGCTACCTCTAGAACATCTTAAACTACATGTCTCATGGGCACCTTAAACTCAGCCTGGCCACAACAGGACTCCTCTTTCCTTCTAAACCCTCCCCTCTCCAGAATGTCCCCATTACTGCTGAGGACACCACCATTCCCGGTCCTCCAGGCTTGGGGTCATCTTTAACTCTTTGCTCCAAGTCCCCAGTCTGTTGCTAAAGTGCTATTTCAGTGTTCACAACCTTTCTCATATACATCCACTTCTCCCCAGTCACAACCAAAACCTGACCTCAGGCACTCGTTACCTCTCACCTGAACTACAGGGCAATCTTTTCATGGCCACTAGCCTCTCCCTCACCAATCCATCCTCCACTCAGCTGCCAAGGTGGATTTTCTATGGGGCACATCAGGAATGAGAGCAGGGAAGCAGCGTGGGCAGATTGTCAGCTGGGTCTAGGCACAAAAGCCCTGGCAGGCTTCTTTCATGGACAATCCCTGGCTCTCTGACCCACCTGTGCAGTCAATATCATAAAATGGAAAAGAAAAAAAAACACCTGGTATCTTGAACTTTGCCTTGGATGACAAAACCCGTGGACTTTAGTTAGCGGTGGAAAAAGAGGCAGCCACCCATGCGTGAGTGGGGACTCACCCTCTTACTGGCTACATGCCCAGCTCAGGAACTGCCAGAGAGTTCCTTCGAATTTCATTGTTGTTTGGGTGTGTGTGTGTGAGTGTGAGTGTGACTTTAATTGCCAAAGTCCTTCCACATCCCCATTCCACTGAACCTCAAGAGCTGTCCCAGCCCTCTCATTTAAAGAATAGATTAATGTTGTGTTACTCTGAACTTTCACATGCAGAGAAGAGAGAATCCTGAATCTCCATCACTGGGGATTGGGCGGGGGGCGGGGGGGGGGGGAGCTTTAAGTACATTAAATACATCCATCTCATCAGAACCAAAGCCTTCTTGTTGCCTTCGTTCCTTTGAAGCTCACCCTGCGCTGGTCACGACTCAGCTGACATCTGTCTCAATCCCACAGAAGAATCTGGCAAAACTAAAACTCTACCTCACTTGGGGTTTTCAAGCTAGTTGATATTGAGCCAATATTATTGATCACTACTTAGCTCTTTAAAAGAGCCATTTACTGAGAAGGTATGGGAAGAACAGGGGTACAGATCCCTCCAAGTTGGGGGCACACTCTCCCTTCCCCACTTTGAGGCCTGGGGGGGAACGCTCAGCCTGTTAATGCCAGCCCCACAGAGGCCACTGGTGAATGTAGCATTGCCATCACACTCGTGCCTGAACGCTGGACAAGGACACTCACTCTGGGGCTCCTGGTCACCCCCGTGGCCCTTGATTACTACTCCGTGTGTTTTCATCTCTCTTTTTTTAAACTTTCTTTTTTCATTTTTTAATTGATTTATTTACTTTTAGTTTACAAGATTCAGTTCCACAATCCCTTGAGTTTCAAATTTTCTCCCCCACTTCTCTCCTCTCCCCTCCCCCATGGCAGCATGCAATCAAGTACAGGATCTGCTAATACTTTCACATTGGACATTAGTCTGGTTGTATAGAAGGGTTGTAACCAGTGGAGCGAACAATGGGAAAAAAGAAAGAAAACCAAACATGGAAAAGAAAGAGAGCAGGTTGTTTGCTTCGGTCTACATTTAAACTCTGTTCTTTCTGGATCTTTCTCTGAATGTCGACACTTCCTTCCATCCTGAGACTTGTAGAGCTGTCTTGTAACTGTGTGTTGCTGAGAAGAGTCCAGTCTATCAAAGCTGGTCGTCACACATACGATGTGTCTGTGATTGTACAGATTTCTCCTGGTTCTGCTCTTCTCACGAGATATCTTTAATTTCTACCTCTGAAAACTGCCTGTTCATCTCCTTTGACCATTTGTCAGTTGGGGAATGATTTGTATTCTTATAGATTTTACTTTATTCCCTGTGTATTTTAGAAATGAGGCCTTTATCAGAAATGTCTCTGATGTAAAAATTCTTTCCCAGTTTACCACTTCCCTCTTCATCTTGGTTACATTGGCTCTGTTTGTACAGAAATTGAGATTCTCCATTTTGCATTTTGTAATGCTCTCTGACTCCTCTTTGGTCCTAAAGTCTTCCCTCTTCCTCCAAAAACCTGATGAGTCAGCTATCCCTTGCTCCCCCAGATTACTTACAGTGTCTGCCTTTATATTTCCTCTCTCTTGCTTCTCATGAGATGTCACTGGAGAGAGGGAAAGTCTTCCTGAAGCAGTTCAAACCTCCAGGGGTCTTTAGATCAGAAGATACTGATTTTGGTTAATCCCGCAGGCACCTCTATCTGCTGTGTTCTAACTGCTTGGATAAAAGGGGCCACAACTATAAGAGATAGATGGATGTCCCCAGCTGTCACCAAGGCTCATATAGTTCACCTCTGCAGCTTCCTTCCCATATGGGCCTTCTCTCCTCTGATCCTGCCCCCACCCTGGTCCAGGCCTCATCTCCTCATGCCTGTGCTAACGTAGTGGCTGCTGGGGATCTGTCTGCCTCAAGGCTCTCTTCCATCTAGTCCATCCTCCATTGAGCCACCGAAGGGCAGATCCAACTGTATTGATACCTAATAAACTTCAGGGGCCCCTATGGCCTCCAGGAGCAAGTACCAAATGCCCCATTGGGCATCTGCAGCCCTTGTTACCTGCCATCCCACCTTCCCGTCTTCTCAGAGCACACACCATTATGTGTAACCACCCTGTGACACTGGCCTTGCTTTTCCTCCCAGCTCTGGGACTTTTCCCTGACTGCCCCCCAATGCCTGGAATGTTCTCCCTCCCCATCAGCCCCTCCCAGCTAAAACCCCAGCTTCTAGGAAGCCTTATCCCACCACTCTGAACTCCAGTGTCTTGTCTCCCTATCATCTCCAAAGGGTCCAAGTATGGCTTGTTTGAACCTAGTCATCTGTGTGTTGTCTGAGGGCAGGAACTGTCTTTTCAGCGCTGGGCCCAGAGCCTGGTGCATAGTGAGGCGCTTTGTAAATATTTCTTGCCTGGCACTGGCCATCAGATTCTCTGTTAGTTTTACTGTGTCACAAGGGCAGGCCCTTGGGGGGTCAGGAGACAAATGGGGACATTCAGAAATGACGGACGTAAAAAGGAAGGGGAGGAGGAGAAGGGGACTCCTGGAAGGCACAGACCCACAGATCCATTTTTCTTCAGCATCTGCCTTCCAGAAGTAGGGTGTGGATAAGTCAGTCTGGTTCTTCTGAAGCTTTTCTCCTGCTCCTTGCACCGGGGCAAGCTTGTTGTGCCTCAGATGTCATCTTGTTCTGTTTATTTTGGCTTTTACTGCTGAACTCAGGAATGTGTAACAATGACCCGGACCTTTTCCAATGGCCAGAACACAGTCCCGGTGGCCTGAGGGAGTCAAGATGGAGGAAAGCCCAATGGGGCAGCCATTGATAAGGATGGAGAAACTTCTGTTTCTGCGGAAGTCTGGGTTGAAACGTTGGCTCTGCTCCTTGTAGATCTTGGGCAAAAACTCTTTCTGGCCCTCAATCTCCCCTTCTGTAAAATGGGAGAATTGGACCAGCTCTCCCACTGACCTCACTCCCACAACCCTGTGAAAGCCTGTCCTCTTAGACTGAATTTCTGGTGATTGTGGTGGTTTCTTCCCAGCTTCAAATTAAATGTAGTTTTTGATCAAGGACAAAGATCTCTAAGCTTGCTGTGGGACTTTGGGCTAATTATTTTCCTTCTCTGGGCCTCAGCATCCCCAGCTGTGAAGAGAGTTTGGGAGCTGACAAGATGATCTCTTGGGCTGAGATCTTCTTCCCTCGAATGAGCTAAGGTTCATTCTTTCCCCACCTGTAAAATAATCAGAATGATCGCTAGCATTTACATGGCAAGTTGAGGTTTGAGGCAGCTGAGGGCCTCAGTGGATAAGAGCGCCAGGCCGGGGTTCAGGAAGACCTCAGCTCAAATCTGACTTCCCACACTTATTAACATCCCCATTCTTGTCTGCTTTGCCCAGGCACCTCCCGGGTGGGTCCTACCTGTTGCCTCCTCGGATGCTGGTGCTGCCAGGCAGCAGATGGGGAAGCATATGTGCATCCTCTCTTTTTAGCCAGGGCCTGTCACTGCCTGTTCACATTCTGGGCTTTCCTAGTCCCTGAGTTCCTACACGGAGAGGCTCTAGTAAAGATTCTGTTGGAGTTGTGCTGGGGGAAAGACTATGGATGTGCCCATCCCTGAAGGTGGCCACTGCTCTGACAGGCTCCTCAGCCAGGGGTCACAGGCTGCCCTGACCTTTTCTGGGGATCCATGAGGGGACAGCAGATAACCTGGGGTCCAGTCCCAGCCACAGCAATAATTGGCTGCGTGACCTTGGGCAATGTCCAATGTCACATCTCTCTGTGCCTCTGGAGGTTTCTTCCAGCCCTTGATTCAGGTCCTGGGACTCTGTAGAGTGGGCATCCTGCTGATAATCCCATCCACACTAAGGCTCCCACCAAGGTGGGCTGTACCCTTGCAGCTCTCTGAGGTGTGGCCCTTTCACAAGGGCCTTTTGGAGACAGAGGCTCACTGGGGAGATATGGTTGGGCATGGGAGCAGGATAGGTCCTGCTCGCCTCTGCTCTTCCCAAGTGGCTGCTTGGAGACAGTTCTCTGGTACCCAGGGTGCTGGGATCACCTTGCCCAGGCCCTGGGGCATCTGGCTATGGGCAGCCCAGACTGCAAGGCATCTCAAGCCAGAAGGCTCCTGCCCAGCTGGACACGTCCCACTGGATTCAGAGAACCTCCGTTCCAATCGCAGCCATGCTGCCTGTGAGCTGTGTGACTTTGGGTCATGTCCTTCCCCTCTCAGGCATATTTCCTCTTCTGTCACCTGGGGTATAGGCACACCCCCTCCCTCCTTACGTCCTAGGTCTGACATTCAATGTCCCAAGGTCCCTGCAATGCCATGCTCTGCAGCATGGCTCTTTCAGCTGTAGGCTGAGCTGCCTTGGACTCCAGGGTGGTTGGAGTGATCCTCACCCCAGCTTCTCTCCATATCTAGCTGGTCCCAGGCCTCTAGGCCAGCCACGGGCATCTGGTCATCCCCCTGGACCCAAGGAGAGGCCCCCTCCCTCCCCTGGCCCTGTCATTGGACTCCTCCCTAGCTCCATCCCTGGTGCTCCCAGATGTGTGTGTGTGGGGTCCCTCCTAGAGTGTAACTTCCTGGAGGGCAGGCTCCTTTTTTTTTCCCTGTGTCCCCAGTGCAGGCCTCTTAAGTAGGCACTTAACTTCGGGCTGAGTTGATGTAGCCTCAACACCAGGGGGCCCTGTGGAGCCTCTCTCTTGGGCACCCGGGCACCTGGGCAGGCTTTCCAGGTACTGCTGGCAAGAGAAAATTCATGGAGAAAGTTTTTCTATTCAGAGCCACTGTGCAAAATGTCAGAAATAGATAGTCTGGCTCAGCCATCTTCAGGAGAGAGAACTGAGGCCCAGAGAGGGCCCATAACTGGCTCAGGACAGCTCACAAGCCCAAGTGCCACACTGGACCCCAGATCTGAATCCCAGGCCAGAGACCTGCCTTTCCCAGTGCTGCGTGGCGTCCTAGGATATCAGCAGTAGTTACCTGCCCAAATCAGATCCACTCTGGAACAGAGCTGGAGGGTAGGGGTTTGTCCCAGAGACCAGCCACCTCAAAATCATGTTTGTAAATGCAGAGAAGACAAGACAGAGGGTCACGTAGGACCCCAAAGGCTGGTGAAAGGAAAGATGGCATTTCTCCCCCTTCAAGTTTGGTCTCCCTAAGTCTGTTTTGGGGATTCCTGGGAACTGTGTTTTGCAATGCATAAAAGACAATTATATTAAAATACACCTATCACAATACACACATATGTATAATATATACAAATTCATATACCCCAGGGTAAGAACTCTTGATTGAAAGGATCTTTTTACAGATGAAGAAATTGAGGTGCGGAGTCTGCTTACAGTAAAGTTTCCAAGGCAGTCCTCCAGTTTCAGAAACCAGTGCCCTCTCCTTTATGCTGCCTTGGCTCCCAGAAGATAAGGGAGTATACAGTGGAGGTGATGAAAGGCTTTACCACCCTCCACACCAGGGCCCTCGAACTAGGCAAGACCACCAAGGCTCATTTTTGAGCTCAGGAAATGGAGCTTGGGGCTTTAAAACATGCAAGGTGGGCACTGACTGCAGGGTCACTAGCCTTCTACCCACCTTCCTGTTTTGCATGTGCAGAGGCTCCTGGCAGAGCTATGGGACTCTGAGAATGGAGAGGCTGCAGGCAGACAAAGGGGCACCTTGGAGGCTGCATCTGGCTAACGGCGGCTGGGGTGCTCTAAGCTGCTAGGCTCTGGCTTTGCTCTACAACTCTGTGGATGGCTGGACCCATCCCCAATCTGGGAGGGGAAGGTGCTCAGGGCAATGATGGCCCTAGGAACGGTCCTCTGGTGGGGAGGGGGGGGGTCTAGTCTTCCCTTCTTTGACATTAGCTCTGAAATGACTGAGCCCCACAGCAAATCACTCAAGCATGATCTTGGAAAGGGTAAGAAGTCTTGGCAAAGGCCCGTGTAGGTCATGGTTTAACAATGTTTGTAGAATTGTTGGCAGAATTGGACAATCAGTTCTGGAGAGATTGTTCCAAGAGTCCTGTGGCTGAGGCTCTGGCTCAGAGTTCCGGGGAAATATGGTGTGATATAATAAAGATACCATTGGATTTGGAGTCCAGGGACCTGGTTGACCTTGGCCAAGTCATTTGAACTCTGGGCCTGTTTCCTCACTTGATCCACTGACCCCAAGGTCCCTTCCAGCTTTATAGCCAAAGACCTAGAATCTTTTGTTAATTTAATCTTTTTAATCAACAAGCGTTTTTCTTCCTCCTGCCTCATTGGAAAAAACACATTAGTTTCCTATTCAGGCCAAGGAGGGCTGGCCCTGTCTAACCTTTCATCCAGGTGTGCTGGAGACCACACCTGCAGGCCTCAGGCTGTGGGTGATGCTTAGAGCTCCAAGGAATGAAGACTACTGCAAAAAGTCTTCCAGCTTGAGCCCTCAAAGGTGGCTCCAGTAAGAAAATCGTAGAGATGTTGGGGGAGCTTTTGGCTCCTATGTAGGCTCAAGCAATAAGGTCTGCTTGAGACCTGTTGAAAAGAACCTGAAGGCCCCCAGTAAAATCTGAAGGAGCCTGAGGCAGAAAGGAGCTGGGGTGGGGGCCTTATTGACCAAACTCTGGCTGCCAGGACAGGAATCCCTTCTAACGAAGCCCCCTGGTGGTCACCCCACCTTCCTGTGACCAAGGAGCTTTTGAATAGCTCTTATTCAGAACATTGTCTAATGCCAAGCTGAAAGAAATCCAATCCACAGAGATTTCAACCCATTTTTCTTCTGCATCCCAAGGCCAAGCACATTCATTGATCTCTTGGCCTCAGGATGGGCTGCTTCCATGTCCTTGCCCCAAGTTCCCCATCGTTGGGTGGGGCCCCCTTGGCTTGTCCACCTGATGAGCTCTTTAATTCTTTGATGGTCCTAGTGTTCTGGCCTGGATGGCAAACATCAGTGAGCACTGATTATTAGACTCCTCTTATGTGCCTAGCCCTGTGCATGCATCCCTCCTCTCAAGAAGTTCCAGAGACTGAAAGAAGCACATTCCAAGGGAGGAGAATAAATCCAAGGTACTTTGGAGCACTTGGGGGATGAGGCGAGGAGGGAGCTGGCAGGGAAATGACCAGACATAGCAGATGTACTCCCGTGGGTGAGGCACAGAGAGGTCAGCCGGTGCAGGATGAATGTCATGGACAAGGCCGGCGTGAAGGGGCTAAAGAAGCTAAAAGGGTGAACCGTTTGTGTCCCAGAGACAACAGGTTGCCACTGGAGCAAGGCAGTGACACAGTCGGCTACACACCTGAGGAAAGTCACTCTGGTAGCTGGGTAGAGGATGCCCCGGAAAGAGGAGAGGTTCTGGACCCAGAGACTCACAAGGAGGCCCGAGGACAGCGCCCGCTAGCCACAAAAAGAGGGAGAAAGGAAGGATCGGGCCCATGCCTGGATGTGGGGGACAAAGGGGACCTGGCTACGGTGCTGTGCCCCCTCTACCCTAGGGCCCTTGCCCACCAACGGCAGCTCTTGGAAGTGATAAGCCTTCCAATGCATTTGTTGCCCACTATGACCCCTGTTATGCTGAATACATTCTTTGTTTCACATTTCTTTTTTTTTTTTAATTTTAGTTTTCAACATTCACTTCCACAAGACTTTGGTTTCCAAATTTTCTCCCCATCTCCCCTTCCCCACCCCAAGATGGCATATGTTCTGATCACCCCCTCCACCTGCCCTTCTATCACCACCCCCTCTTCTCTTATCCCCTTCCCTTCTATTTTCCTGTAAGATAGATTTCTTGGTTTTGTTTTTGGTCTTTTTGGAGGGAAGAAGGTGGGGCAGTTGGGGTTAAGTGACTTGTTCAAGGTCACACAGCTAGTGTTAAGTGTCTGAGGTGGGATTTGAACTCGGGTCCTCCTGCCTCCAGGGCCAGTGCTCTGTTCACTGCTCCACTGAGCCACCCCTAAGACAGATGTCTATACCCCACTGCCCGTGTATCTTATTTCCCAGTTGCCTGTAAAAACAATTTTTTAAAACTCTTGAGTTCCAAACTCTCTCCCTTCCTCGCTCCCTGCCAACCCTCATGGAGAAGGCAGGGATTGGATATAGGTTATAGCGGTAAACACGCTCTCACTCCTGCTGCATCATCCCACCCACGGCCGGCTGCCCTGAACCTGCTCCCAGTCCACTCCTGCCTCCAGCCGTGCCGGCCCCTTCCGTCTCCCGGCTCTCTAGCTCTGTCCATCCACCGACCCAGCTCCCCTGACGCTGCTGAAGCCAGGGCAGCCACTCATCCCCGGCTCTGCCCCAGTGGTCCTGGGGGGGGACAAGAGTAGCATGCCCAGGCTAGCGCAGCTGCAGCAAACCCTCCCCCTTGGAAGCTCAGTGTCCTGGTGGCTGGTGCATACTAGTCACTTCTCCCCTCCTCCAGCCTGGACTTGGGGGCCTCCATATCAATCTGGTGCCTCCTTAAACTGCAAGGGCAGTGAGGAAGCCTCATCTTGCTGAGTACAGATCCAGCCTCACACTTCCTAGCTGTGTGACCCTGAGCAAGTCACCTCACCCTGCTTGACTCAGTTTCCTCATCTGCAAAGTGAGCTGGAGAAGGAAATGGCAAAGCACTCCAGTGTCTCCGCCAAGAAAACCCCAGGTGGGGTCATGGAGAGTCAGACAGGACTGAAAACAAGTCAGCCACAACCAGCTCCACAACCTCCCAACTCCTCCTCTTAAACCCTAGCACCCACGCCTTGGTCACCCACAGGGAGAGTCACATGCCAAGTCTCGCCATCTCCAGCCTCCTACACTCACTCACTTGGACCTGAACTGCTGCCTACCTCAGCTTCCCTCTGCCAAATGGGGAGAGTAGTCCCTGCAGGGCTGGTGTGAGGACAGAATGCTTGTAAGGTGGCACCTCTCAGACCCTCAAGCACCACAAAAATGCACGCTGTTGCCCATGACGGCCATCCTCAAGTCTCCCCATCGGCCCACCTCTCACCATTTGGTCTCCTCTGTCCTCTCCTCTCCGTGGCCTTGCCCCCTCGTCTCGCCTCCAGCCAAACTCCGGCCCCAAACACCACTCCCATCTACACATTGGCATGCCGCCCAACCTGGCTGCCTGCACACACTTGCCATTCTGGCTGAGCATTGCACGGTGGAAGCACCTTCTCCCCTTCCCTGAGGACCAGCTCTTTCTGTGTAGAGAGAGAGGGGGAACCATCCAACAGGAAATCCCTCTTCTAGCATCTGCATTTCAAAACCCCGACACCATCCCTCACACTCTCCTCCTTTACTTTATGCCCTGATAATTCCTTTCCTCCTGCCTTCAAACATGCCCAGATCTCACCATCCTCAAAAACCCTTTGCTAGACCTTACATCCCCTGGGCCTATCATCCCACAGCTTCCTTTCTCAGACAAAATCCCATCAAAAGCCACCCACACCCATTCCTCTGCACCCTCTCTCAGGCCTATTCTCAGGCCATGTCCTCACCTGCCTCCTCCTGGCTGACCTGCCCTCTGAGACTCTCCTTCCCTCCCCTTGTGGCTCCCATGGCTCCAGTCTCTCCTGGTTTCTGTTCCCCCCCCCCCCCGCTTCATCATGCCATTTTGTTGGCCTTCCCCTTCAAAGCCAGGGTTCCCCAAGGCTGGGACCCTTTATCTCATGCTGATGGTCCTCTTGGTGACTCTAGTCTCAGCAGACTCTATGGTTTAACTTTCATCTCTATACAAGTGATACCAGTCTCTTCTCAAGGTTGGATGGAGGGAGATATCCCAGACTCAACACATTCCGAACAAGACTGGTCAGTGGACTTCTGGTGCCTTTTCAGCGCCCTATTCTAGATGTGACTGGCCCTGGGCAGAGAACAGCAGACCCATCGCCTCCTTTGGATGGCCCCACTCTCAGGAACATGTGGCCCCTCAGTCAACCTCATGCCAGGCCTACCCTCATGAGCCTCACCTCTACTGGCAGGCAGTCTACAGTGGGGAGATTCCCCCATACTTCTTACTTGCGAGGTGAAGGTGTAAACCAACCAGGCTAAGTTCAAACCCAAGGCGCAAGAAAAGGGGACTCTCACACTCATGAGATTAATATTTTATTGGTTTTCTAAAATATACATTTCAAAGAGACTCCAAAACTGAGGTTTTGACAATTTTTTGGCAAATCTTTAGCTTGTGGATGAATAATTATGATATAGTAAGTTTTCATGACAGACACATCCACTCCAAGCAAACATATTTAGACTCATGGGAAATGTTCTGTGAATATATAATCTATGATCTCCTAAAGCAAAGAGCATAGCTAAGCAATGCCTACAGTATTTTAGTTACACAAAATAAAGGGTTTCTCCCTTACCCCACAAAGTAATGCCAATGCAGCTTCCTACACAGGAACACGGCCACTTACCTGGCAAGCACTGACGCCTCGGTCACAAATGGACAATTTTGGTACAACGTTACATACAAGTGTATTCTGTAACCATAACAAGATGGAGCAAGTTTTTACAGTGTTCTGCTATGAGAACCCCTGGAGGGACTGTTGCTATTCTACAGTGGGAGTCCCAACCCGGATTCTTGGATTCCACTGGTCAGAGGCCAGATCCATTACAGTAGGGTGGAACACTTAGGGCCCCACCAAGCAGATTTAAATATGCCTTAATTTAACAGTACTCAAGCAGGCTCAAAATCAGGTCCACAAGAGTCTTTCGGCTAATTTTAAAGCAGCAGACATGCTCTTTAGGTTTTTTGGAATATCCAATTACATATACACACATACACTGAGACACGACAGAGAGGCTGAGAAAAAGCTTCCTCACTGATTTCACAGTGGCACCTCCTGCAAAAGTTGGTCTTCATCCTCTGAACCTTCCAAATCACTGACAAAGAGTGGAGTCTGAAGCAGTCCTATAGATGAAACAGCTCTGAAATAGTCTGAATTTTTGAGTGCTGCTTAAGACTATTTTGGAAGCTCACTTCGAAATGCCACAAATGCATCAAGGGCATTCACGATAGAGAGGCAAAGGTAATATTTTCTGATCTTCCCATGGTCTACCACCACACACATCAGCTACACCTGCAGCTGCTCCACAGCAGCACAATGTGCACAGATGCAGCCCTCGTCAGCTTCAGATCTGCATGCAGACACCGGCGCCATCATTGAAGCAGTAGTGAATGGGAGAGCAAAAGGGTGGATAAAAAAGTCTAACTGTACAGAGCCTTGAAATGAAACAAATTTCAAAAGAATCACTAAGAAAATGAGCTGTAAGTTTTAATTTGAGATGCAGATGACACAAAAATAATCAATTGAAAAAAATAAATCAGCTGAGCCCACCATTTAATTGGAGGAAAAACCAGAAAGTTGTGGAAAGGATTCCTCAGATCCATGATAAGAAAGCTAGCCAGGGAGAAAGGACTCTGGGCATTTCTTGGCTGTAGTGCCTTTCACACTCAGACCTCCAGATCTGCATTAGGAAGAGGGTTTCACAAACCCCAGGGGACATGACCAACTTGTCTGTCTCCAAGGGTGCACACCCCTAAAGCCCATCATCCTGTGCAGGAAAAGGAATATGTACATTCTTGACACCATGTGCATGTTTGTCGGCATCAATGAGTGTGCATGCACACACACATGCACACACGCACACACACACGTGTCCAGGGGCCCACAGTGAATGCAGCACGTCGGGGACAGCTTCCTCCAGGCTCACTGAATCGCTTCTACATAATTTGCTGGGTACAAGCCAACTTGTCCACTGTCCAAACGTCCTTTGCACCAGCCTTGTTCATCTTCATCCTCGATTTTGGTCAGCTCATCTCCTGGGAGAAATAAAGCAAAGAAAGACTGGAGGTGAGCAAAGAAGGAAAGAACTTCGCTCGGTGCATGTGGAGGTACGGGAAGAGGCGCTCGAGGCCTGCAGCTTGTGGGTGACTCATCTGAGTCCGGGGCTACCACAAAGTCAGAGGGTCACCACTAGTTCCAAATGGACACATGGTCTAAGCAGAAACAGAGTCACATCTTTTTTTTTTTTGGAGGGGGGAAGGTAGGGCAATTGGGGTTAAGTGACTTGCCCAAGGTCACACGGCTAGGTTTTTTTTTTTTTTTTGTGGGTGTGTTAAC
>CM053597.1:174421863-174481826 GCA_028646575.1 Pseudocheirus occidentalis | reverse complement strand
GAGGGGGACAGGAAAAAGCATTTCTGGAGCATCTACTGTGTGCCCCACACTGGGCTCAGCACTTCATTTATCTCCGTAACAATGTAGGTCTGATGCTTCTATGATCCCCATTTCACAGCCTAGGAAACTGAGGCAAACCGAGGCCAAGTGACTTGCCCAGGGTCACACAGCTCAGGTTTAAGGCTGGATCTGAATTCAGGTGTTTTCCTGAACTCTGACCACTGAGCCACCAACTGCAACAAAGGGAAGAAAACTAAACTGGAAAAAAAGCACTTCCATCACCTTGCCGACAGAACCCGCTCTGATACAAACACAGGGCAGTCGTACGGACCCAGAGGACCGAGGAGAAGCCACACTATCTGAGCTGCTTGTTTTCAAAAGCAGCTTCTGCACCACATCAGCTTGGCCCTGAGCATGCCGCAAGGTTGGCATGTCCCTGACATGCGCTTGAAACATACCGGCCTTGAAACTGAGCTCGTCGTGTTCCTGGCCTTCGTAGTCATAGAGGGCTCGCACCCGCACCTCAGTCGCAGACGTGGCATCTTCGTCAAATGGATTGGAGTCCCCATTCGCGTCCGTGGAGGAGAACGGATTATTGGACTCCTCGTCAGACCACTCAGTCGGGTAACTCTGGGTTTTCTCATAGCTGCTGACACTGGAAAGAAATGTGCAATTACTTCTTCTCATTCAGGGGCTGGTGGACCTAGGTGAGTGCCCGGTGCCCCCGCCCACCACCAGGGCAGACCCCGAGCTTGGAGCAGGCCTTCGTGGTAGCCTGGAAGGGAAGGAGAGGAGGGAGGAGAGAGGCCAGACTCAAGGTGAACATCCAAGGCACATTCACAATTGGAGCCAAGAAAATACGCCGGGGATGGAGCCTTTGGGCCCCTCCCTCAGCAGAGAGTGCTGGGAAAGCCAAGCCGCAGAAGACACTGCCCAGCACACTGGCTACCCGCCCCGGGCCCAGGGCGGGCCTAGCATCTAAACGGTGGTTAGGAGGAGGACGAGGACCAAGCGCCCCACGACGGTGTTAGCCAGCGCCGGCCCAGGGGCCGCCGGAGAACAGAGGAAGAGAGACACGTTAGGTGCGTGAGAGTGAGCGCGAGGTTGGGGGTCTTCATGCAGTGGAGCGCGGCCACCCCCCGCCCCAGGAAGCCCTGAGTGTAGAGAGCGCGGAGAGCGTGAGGAAGATACAATGGCAAACTCTCTTTCACCAACTTTTTCTGCTTATTGTCCTTGTCACTGACAGCACTCTCCGTGTCGTCTTCATCTTCAAAGGGGTTGTAACTGGACTGGGACTGCACTGAATGTGCTGTGTCACTCTGGACACTAAGGTTACTATTTGGGAGAGAAAAAGCAGCAAGGTGACCTCGCCTGCCTCCCTACGAGAGCAGAGGAGGGGAGGGGGCCCAGGCCTGGCCTGCCCTGCCCCAGGGATGCCCATGCCCGCTCTCCAGCTTCACACTTGGGTCCCATACAAGGAGACTGGTTGGTCTAGCTGTTCCCATGGCAGACGCAGAAGCTACCCCAGAGTGAGGTGCACAGATCAGAGGTGCCATCCACCCGCTGCCTGGGCTACATGGGGTACAGTCTCTATGATGGGTGGGTGAAGGTGACTCTCCCATCTCAGAGGGTGGGGATGCTCTGGAGAATAGGAGGAAGATGCCTGGCCATGCTGGTGGGGGATGGGGGGGCTGGCTTTATTTGCCTCCAGCTGCAGATGTGACGAAGACTAACTTTGGGGAGTGACTAACCCAGTGGGCACTATTCGGGGCATCTGAGTGTGGCCTCCCTCTGAGGGTCAGCTGTGCCATAGTGGGAGGCCTTATCTAGTCCTCTGCTGGAAGCCCTTCCTGCTTGGGGATGGGCCTGATGCCCAGTCATTCCTTGGTCTGTCTGGAGGAATAAAGTAGAAGCATTTCTTGTCAAACCTTTGAAAGCCATGTGACAGCAGAATTCTGAACAGCTCAGACCTCAGTGGCCTCATGCCCTCCCACTGAGGGACACAAACCCAGTCACTACCACGTTTGCCAGGAAGAGAGCCTGGGAAAGAAGGCGCAACTCCCCTGGAGACCCTGGAGGCCTGGCCTGAGGGCCTTCTACCAATGGGACTGCTCAGAGGGCTGGGGGAACACGGAGTGTTGAGCCTAGCTGGGCCTCGAAATGAGGCTTCCTAGCCAGGAGCTCACAGGAGCGCCACAAGCACTGTGTGAGGCAAGGGATAGGGTTTTATTCCCATCTTATAGATGAGGAAACCGCGGGGCAGAGGAGCCAAGGCACTTGTCCCTGAGTGCCCAAGGCCCAGCTTCAGTAGCCAGTGCCAGCCCGGCCTGGGCCCCACTTATCACCAGGCATTTCCTGGAGCTTGAGGAGGGGACCACAGCCAGATTTTCCCAGGGGGGACCTCAGCTCCGGTACTTGACACCCACGTCTGCAGGAGGGCTCTTCTCTCAGGGCTGCTCCTTCCAGCTGCCCCCCCGTCATATCCCCCTTTCCCCTTACAAGGGCAGGGGAGATCCCATTTTAAAAATGTTCCCATCTCTAATGCCTTGTACCCAACATAAACTGGGAAGTGTAGAAGTAGGCTCAAGATGGACTTTGCTCTGAGGTGGCATGGAGCTGGTGGTGACTGGCAGTCATCCTCAGTGCCGCTGCCAGCAGGGGCTGAAGGAAGAGGCTTCTCAGCCCTCCCCAAGGGAGTCCTTCCTGGAGCTCCAAGAGGCCCACTGGGCCTTGGCTACGGGAGGACACACAAAGGGTGGACGACAGGTAAGGTCAACTTCCTAGTCCTTCCAAGTCACTGACTGGCTTCAGAAGTGAGGAATGTCCAGAGGTAGCCATGGGGAAGCCAGGGAAACTGTATACAAAATGCCATCATTATCAGAGACCAAAAGGTTCACAAGGGCCCAGGAGGAGCCCAAAGGGAGCAGTGGCCCTGCCCCCTCCTGCATTACTTACTGTGTTCTGATCCCCGACCTGGGGAAGGGGCAGCAGACTCACAGCAAGGGCCCTTTTGGGATCTGGCTTTTTCAAGAAGGGGCCCCTGGCATATTTCCAGCATCCCAATGCCTGCTGAGGATGCCCCCAAACCTCATGCCTCCTCTCTCAGAATGCCGACATTCAGAGCCCTATGTCACAGTCCAGCGCCCCCACCAAAGCCCACCTGCTGTGCTTGTTGGACAGGGCTTGGTCACCTGTCTGGTTGATGCCCGTCAGAGTCACACCATCTGAGGCCTTCTTCTTTTCACGCCTACTCAGCGTTCGGTTCAGATCCGCAGACCATTCCTGGACAATGAGCAGAGTGGGGGAAAGAAGCTTGTATAAACAAGAGATCCCTGACGTCTGCCCCCACTCCTCGTCCTCAGCCATCCCTCTGTGGTGCCTCAGCTCTCTGCCACCAGGGACATGCCAGCCAAGCAGGACCCATTCCACTGAAAAGGAAAACCAGGCTCGGAGGAGTTGGGCAAGGAGACTCACCCCCATCTCTGGTGCAACAAGATGCCAAGTAACCAGGGCACCTACTGGGGATCTGACCGTCTGATGTCAGACATCAAGCCATCTTCCAGTGGGCACCAGCCGGCATCCTGGGGATGGTCAGCCTCTGAACAAGAGCTCATGGGTGAGCCTGAGGCCTTGCTTCTAGGAGGCCACGGCACAGACGGCACACAGCCTCTGCACACCAGCTTCCCATGCGGGACGCAGGGTGTGTCCCGCAGGCCCTCCCTGCATCACAGAACAATCACCAGCACTACTGATGACCATTTCTGGAGAGGTGCTGAGACGGAGCCAGCCTTGGCGGCCCCAAGGCTTGAGCTCGAGTCCCACTGGTTTCCCCCACTGGCAGCCTCCAGACTCTTTGTGCAGACATTTACCCCATGTCTGGGGAGGGAGTTTCTACAGGATGAGAAGACAGGTCCAGCCCCTCCCTTTGGCCCAACCAACAGCTCATCTTTTCCTGAGGCCTTCAGGTTTACAAGCGCATAGCCAGTAGTGGGAGCCCCCCAAAAGAGGGGGGAGACTAGATTCCAGTCTGCTCGTGGTCTTCAATGAATAAAAGTTTCCTCCTAAAGAGGAAAGAGAATGAGCCCCTGCCAGGCTAAAGGACCACACTGTAGGTGCAGGTGAACCCTGTGGGGATGGGGCACCCATGCCTGAGGCAGCAAAGACCTTCCTCTTTTTTTTGCTTTTTAGAGGGGGAAAGGCAGGGTAATTGGAGTTAAATGACTTGCCCAAGGTCACACAGCTACTAAGTGTTAAGTGTCTGAGGCTGGATTTGAGCTCAGGTCCTCCTGACACCAAGGCTGGTGCTCTGTTAACTGCACCACCTAGCCGCCCACAGACCTTCCTCTTTTGGACGCGACTACACTGTTTTCCAAGTTGAACCCGCCCTTCCATACATACAGTGGCCAAGCAAGCCAGACAGAGGGAACAGCCTTCATTCAGGAGACAGCATGCACACACACAGGCAGAGACAAGACAGAAGTATGCCAGACACGAGGGGACGTGGCAGAGGGACAGTCGCATGCACAGACTCCCGCAGCATCAGCACGAAGACGGCCCTGAGAGACCATGGGATAGGGGCTCTTCCCCTGGACCTCAGCACTTCTCACAGGCAGAAATGCCTGAATGTCAATGGGAAAAAAAGGGCAGCCTCTATCTCTACTAATCTCTAACTGAAGCCTTCCCTCCCAGTCTTCACAAACACCATTTCAGGAAGGGGCGCTGGCTTCCCCCGACTGTCAAGGGGTCCCTGACCTGAAGACACTTTCAGAGCTGAGCTCAGTCCAAGCTTTGCAGCTGCTTGGAGGGGGTGCCCAGGAGGGGCCGGGAGACTGCCCTGAGGATGGCAGGACCCAAGGCCAGGCCGGGTCTTACCTCGAGGCAGGGTCAGCCACAATTTCAAAGGCCTTAAAGCTGAAGGGGCCAATGCCTGTGAGACAGCTGGTCTGATGCCATCCCGAGCACTGTGAGAGCCAATGTCAGGGTGCCAACCAAGAGAGGCACTGAGCAGCTCACAGAGGAGGTGGTATGATGAGCATCCGATGTGCAGGCGCCAGCCTTCCTTTCTCTGCTTTTTCTATCAGTCCTGTCCCAAAGCCAGGCTCTGGCAGGCTTGTGCCCCGCTGCCTGGGCTTACCCTTTACTGCATTAGAAACAGGTGGGGTGTGTGTGTGTGTGTGTGTGTGTGTGTGTGTGTGTGTGTGTAAGTGTGTCTGTGAGTGTGTATGTGATAGCATGTGTGTGTGAGTGAATGTGTGAGAATGAGTGTGAGTGTGTATGAAAGTATGTGTCTGAAAGTATGTGTGCCTGAGTGTGAGAGTATATGTATGTGAGAGTATGAGTGCATGTATGTGAGAGTATGTGTGACTGAATGCGTGTGAGAATGAGTGTGTGTGTGTGAGTGTGTATGTGATAGCATGTGTGTGTGAGTGAATGTGTGAGAATGAGTGTGAGTGTGTATGAAAGTATGTGTCTGAAAGTATGTGTGCCTGAGTGTGAGAGAGTATATGTATGTGAGAGTATGAGTGCATGTATGTGAGAGTATGTGTATGTGACTGAATGCGTGTGAGAATGAGTGTGTGTGTGTGAGTGTGTATGTGAGAGCATGTGTGTGTGAGTGAATGTGTGAGAATGAGTATGTATGAGAGTGTGTCTGAGAGTATGTGTCTGAGAGTATGTGTATGTGTGTGTGAGTGTGAGACTATATGTATGTGAGAGTATGTGCATATGAATGTGAGTATATGTATGTGAGAGTATGAGTGTGTATGAGTGTATGTATGTGAGAGTATGTGTGTGTGACTGAATGTGTATGTGAGATTATGTGTGTAAGCGTGTGAATGTGTGTGTGTGTGTGTGTGCGCGCGTGCATATGTACGTGCACATAGAGGAGAGGAGAAGCATCAGCCTGCAGCTGGAGCTAGGAAGGAGGTGGCTGGGACTTCATTTTTCAGGGCAATAACTTTCTACTTCCTCAGTCCCACCTGGCAGGGCTCTCCCTACAGGCCGCTCAGATCCATCTGTCCACTGACCTTGACTCAGAGAAACAAAGTGAGAGCCAAAGTTCATCCTGGGATTTGGGGACCAAGAACAAGGCCAGGGTTGAATGAAAGCATGAACAGGAGCAACAAAGTAGAACTTACTTCATCCTTAGGGCGTGGAAAGCATAAAGAACAAGATTGTTTTGTTAGAAAAGACCGAAAGGTGAATGGAGCCTGCTCAGAGGGCCCAGCTCAGCAGGCGTGGCAAGCAGCCCCCCAGCACCCATGGTCTCAGTGGACATTAGCTAATGCCCCAATGCTCCAGGAGTCCCAAGGGCTGCCCCATGTGCCCTTGGTGGTGGCCTCACCTGAGTGCTGCCACAGACAGCCCTGGTTCCTTGTCCCTAAACACCCAGAGAGTAGGTAGGGCCTGGCTGCCCGGGAAGTTTCTGCTGGGAGCACCAAGTGCTTGTGGCAGGTATGGGCAGGCATAGATGCCAACCCCATTCCAAGAAAGGTCACCCCCAGGCAGATCCTAACTCAGCAGCCTTCCCAGCAGGCCGATGGCAGCACCCATTTCCCTGGAGCATCATTAAAATGCAGCAGTTGGGCAGGAGGAGCAATCTCTATTGGCGAATACAGCTGGGAGGACCGTGTGAATTTACAGATGGTCCGCCTGTCCCCTGGGCACCCAGTTAGGAGACACCCAGCTATGGTTATATCCAGCGTGGCTGAATCCAGCCAAGCCAAGTTATGGGGCTCCAAAGTACAGAGAGGCATCTCCCCAAAGCGGAGTCGTGCCTGAGAAATTTCACAGTCTCTGCTGGTAAAAACAGTCCCACAAAGTGCTGAAGACAAATACTTCCCAGGCTCCATACTGAGATTCAAAGGCAGAGATGGAAGGGACAGTTTGGAGCCACCCAGCCCAGTCCCCTTGCTCTACAACGGAGTCCAAAGTCACCCAGTAAGCTGGCTGGGAGTTTTATATGGGACCACAGGTCCAGAGCCCACAGGGGCGATGGGGGCCCTCTGGCCACCCCTCACCTGCGGAGAACCTCGTGTCTGTTTGGAAGAACAAGAATTCTATTTGCCAAGATCTCTGTCAAATCCTGACAGTGAAAGGCGAGCATCTAGAGTCAGGCTGATTGAGATAAACGCTGATTGTCCACCGTCATGACTCAGACCTTTTAGGGAACTGAAAGGGGAGAGACACGGTGAGTCAAGCTCACAGGCCCTCACCCTTTGGGCACAGTGAGGGCAACCCTGGACAGTGGCTCCGAGTTCTAGGCAAGGCCCACAGCATTTCTCCCTAATTAGGATCCTAGAGCAGAATGCAGACAGAGGAGGAAAACCCAGGCTTAGAGAAATTGAGTCACACAGGCACTTACATGGGTCTCAGAGCCCAGTGACCAAGTGCACGTAGAGCACGGCCCTCAGGACTGCAGCGTCAGCTCCCCTCTGCTACCCCATCCTGCCGAAGCTAACCAGCCTTCCCTGGCATGGTCGGAAACATCTTCCCTGATGTGTCTGTCATGTGTCCTGCTGCAGCACTGGACAGCTCCAATGAGTGGCACAGCCCAGCCCTGGCCCCTCTGACTCCCACCCACATTTTAATTCTGATCCCTGGGGCTGAGTGGAACCCGCTTCTTCCACAAGGCCATGCATCTGCCCGACCTACCAAATCCCCAAGGTCTCCTCTCTTCCAGGACAAACGCTCACAGTTTCTCTGGCTGTGGACACTGTGGAGTCCCAGCCCATCCTGCCTGGCCCTAGACATACTAGCTCAGCTCAACGTACCCACTCTGCCCAGTGCTGGGGCCACTCACGCCCCCTCCCTGTCACTTCTCACTGACCTCACTGCTCCAGGGCAGCAGGTTAGCTGAACTTTGGGTGAGATGCAGGGCATTGGCTCCACTCCTACCACCCATTCCTTCCCGGAACAAGGATGAAAGAAAAGGCCCAGGGAGGGATCGCCGCCTACCTCAAACTGGGGCCAGTTCATGGACATGCCTGGGCCGTGGTTGGCTCGGAACCAGCGTAGGTCTTCCACGGCATCTGCTGCTTGGATGCTCTGCTCCAGCTCTCGGTAGATGTTCTTGTAGCTAGGCCAGGAGAGAACGGGCAGTACCATCACTGCAAGCCTCGCTTGGGTGAAGGCCCATCCTCTGAGCCTGTGGTCATGGCCATGCGGCCCTTTCCATTTCCCTACAAGGAGGACACCTGCCTGGTGTGGGCTGGGTAACAAGTGCGCAGGCTTCTCAGAAACCCGGCCCACGCCAGGCACAGGCAGAGACAGACGTTCCTGTCGTGCCCAGTCTCTGCCCTCAAAGTGCATCTGGTCCACCTAGTGGGTACCTAGATCAAGGGAACAAGCCTTTCTCATAGCAATGAGGAAGAGAGGAGAGCCTAAGAGCCTGAGCTAAGAGGTTCTTTCAGAGAGCTTACAATGACTCTGTGGAAGAGGCAGCCAAGTAAAAAGCCCATTTTACAGATGCGGAAACAGGCCCCGAGGAGAGATGTTGCTTGTCAAGAGTCAGAACCAGGAAGTGACAGGCTGAGGCCCCAGACCGACCACCCTCCCGAGGGTGACAGGAAGGGGTGGAAACAGCCTTAGAGAGGGCCCACATGACCCCTGGACAAGCCTTTCCACGCTTCAGAGGATGCAAAGTGTTCTGTCAACTCAGCTCCACGTGGTGCCTGACGAGGCCTGGGCTTCGGGATTATAGACAATGGAATCCTAGCTAGACTCTGAGAAGCACAGAGGGGGCCTGGCAGAGGCCCATGCTGCTGGGCAGCCCCCCACACTGGGCAGCCCAGGGCCGGCTGCTGGGTGGCATCACCCCCTAGCCTGCCAGTGTCCCCTCAGCTTCAGAGGCCCTGGAGCCACTGTTTCCTTGTTCCATCACTATTAACACTCCACAAGGGTTCATTAAGAGCCTACTATGTGCCAGGCAGTGTTTGAAGCACCAAGGATGCACAGAGCGGCAGAAGCCAGTCCTTGTCCTCGAGGAGCTGACACCCCAGTGAGGGAGCCGACCTGTCAACCCTCATGGCCACAAAAGCTCTGTGCAGGATGAGCCTGTGATGAGGGTGCCACACCCAGAGCTTCGGCTGAATCAGAGCAGGATGACAAGCTGTCCTGGCTGGACAACAGCTGGCTCAGGGGAAAGCTCCTCAAATAGGGGCCACAAAATGGCCGCATCAGAGCGGGCTGCAGCGGGCGAGCGCCCCGGGCATCACTGAGCCCACACATGGCTTAATCCACATCAGTGTAATGATGCTTAAGCCCCATCAGGCACCTGCTCCCTGTAAGACTCTGTGCGGCCGGATGATACACAGATTCTGCCTGCCAGGATGCACAATCCCAGACAAGGAGTCATGCGCTGCGGCCCCTCTGGGGCAGCTCGTCCAGTTTTCAGACTGTCCCTACTGGAGCCCCCCCTCCAGGCTCCCATTACCAGCTGTCTGAACAGCACCTTCCCATCCTGGGGGCGCATCTGTATATGTCCAGTATGAAGTCTCCCTTCTAAGAAGTGGGGCCCCACATGGGGCACGGCCCCCCACAGGGCAGAGGACCACAGCCTTGGGCACGAGGCCACACCCAACACTCCCACACTCCCACCATTTCCTTCTGAGCTGGCTGCCTCTCTACCCTGTGTCCAGCTTGTGAGTGGGCCATCATGAGGGCAATGTGGGCATCAGGCTGCATGTGGGAGCAGGCACTGCCCACGTCACAAACATTTGCTCTATGGACGACTGTCTCCCCCCTTAGACGGGCAGGGCCGAGAGTTTCTGCCCTCCTGGTGCTCAGCACCTAGCCCAGCACACAGCCAGTGATTATGAGGGCTTGGGGGCTACACACCAGGAGAGGTGCGATGGTTTGTTTGTAAATCCCCCTGTTGGATCCTTGGCTAGTGGAGGCTGTGGGCATCCCCCTCCCTGCCCCTACCTCGATCCCAGTCCACCCCTCCCCCCCGGCCCCTTACCTGGGAATGTTAGACAGGTCGAGATGCTTCTGAACCTCCAGCAACACCTCCCGGAAGAAGCGCAGGCGTTTTTCCTCAAACTGCTGACACTGTTCAAATACTTGCTCCATGTTCTCCATGTATTGGGGGGTCCCTTGGTCCAGCTCTTTCAGAGATTTCTCATACTTCTCCTTGGTCTAGAAGAGAGGCGCCCACCCTAGTCACACAATGGTGAGTAGCGCTCACCATTCCCACCCAGTAGCCCCCAGGCTACACCCCAGAGCTGGCCCTCCCAACACACCAGCCACCCTATGTCCTAGTGTGGCCCTCTCTATCCACCACCCACCCTACACCCCTGAGCTGACCCTCCCAACATGCCAGCCACCCTAGGCCCCTGAGTGTGGCCCACCCTATGCCCCAGAGCTGGCCCTCCCAATACACCAGCTGCCCTATGCCCCTGAGTGTGGCCCTCTCTATCCATCAGTCACCCTACACCCCTGAGCTGGCCCTCCCGACATGCCAGCCGCCCTGGGCCCCTGAGTGTGGCCCTCCCAACAAGCCAGCCACCCTATGTCCTAGTGTGGCCCTCTCTATCCACCACCCACCCTACACCCCTGAGCTGGCCCTCCCGACAAGCCAGCCACCCTAGGCTCCAGAACTGGCCCTCCCAATACACCAGCTGCCCTATGCCCCTGAGTGTGGCCCTCCCAACATGCCAGCCGCCCTGGGCCCCTGAGTGTGGCCCTCCCAACATGCCAGCTGCCCTGGGCCCCTGAGTGTGGTCCTCCCGACAAGCCAGCCACCCTACGCCCCAGAGCTGGCCCTCCCAATACACCAGCTGCCCTGGGCCCCTGAGTGTGGTCCTCTCTATCCATCAGTCACCCTACACCTGAGCTTGGCCCTCCCGACACGCCTCCCCTCCAGAAGGTTCAGATTCACACAGGAGGAACACCTACAGAGTCAGCACTCAGGTGGCCCTGGAGGCAGAATGCTTTACAAGTATCATGTCACAGTAAGAGAACAGTAGGGAGCAGAGGCTGCTCATTCTCTCCCATCCCACCAGGACACCATGCTCTGGCAGGAGGAGGAGAAAGGGCACGGTGGGAGTGGAGGCAAAGGCCTGGAGAGGAGAGATTACATTTCTGGTGTGAGGAAGAGCTAGAGTCAGTCTAGCTCAAAAAGAGACCACTGCAGGGGAGAGCAGATCCCAGAGTTGGAAAGGCAGGTGGCAGCTGTGAAGGACTGTAAAGGGCAAACACAGGAGTTCATATTGGATTCTGGAGGCAATGGGAGCCCCAGACTGCACAGAGGGGGAGGAGTGGGGGCTTAGAGAACAGTCCTAACAGCAGACTTGGTGGGGGTCTGACAGAGATTGTAAGACCTGTCAACCCACTGGCTCTTTAGGAACAGGGAGGAATCGTGAAAGATGCTGAGGTTTTAACCCTGAGGCTAGAAGGGTGGTGGTGCCTTTAATCAACACGGAGACCCCACAGAGGAATGGGCTGGGGGCACAAGAGGAGGGCTGTAAGGGCAAGCACAGAAGTGGTTCACACCTTGTTTCAGCTACTGAATTAACACCTTGGTTCAGTTCAAGTTTCTTTTGAGCCTTGTATCAAGTCTGTTAAGAAACAGAACTGTGAACCCCACAACTTGTGAACCCTAGAACTCACAAACTCCTGCCACAAGAAGGGGAGCAGGTAATGACCATCTATAAGGAGAGGCTCAAGCTAGAGACAGCAGAATTGAGAAAGGAGCTCTTGTGGAGGCAGAGTCAAGAAGGAGAACACTTGTAGTGTCCTGGCATTGTTTGTCTGCTCTGTCTGTGTTCACTTTTGTCTGTGATACTTTGTACAGAAGCCCTGGGACCTTACTGTAAGCCCTGAAAGAAGATTTTCTGGTTATCTGTTTACAAAAGTCCTGGAGAAGGGTTTTGGGGGCCCTGGGATGATTTGTGCTGACCTCTTGGACTTTGTTTGTGGGTGTGAGTTGATTTCATGGGCAGAGAGTGAATTGATGATGGTGCCGGCAATGTGTTTGAATATTATTGTGGCTCTGTTAAGCTGTCTTCCCAGAAACAAGAACTGTGAAGGACTTGAGGTAGACTGGACACTGTGAGCTTCAATATGGAATGGGAACTGGACAAGGAACTGGATCAAGAAATGGACAAGGAGCTGGACAGGGAACTGGGAGCTGCCTGCCTTTGAACCCAGGTGACAGTTGTATAGATTTGGGTAGGAGCTGGGACCATGAGAGAGGAACCATGGAAGCTGAGAGCCAGCCTTGAGTCAAGCTGAAATGAGACTTTACTTGGATACTGTGTACTGACTGAGAAGATCAGGGGTGGAGAACTTTGACTTTTGTACTTTGTGACTGACTAAATGGTTGTACTTTGCTGAAAACTATTGTGACCACTTTGGTGAAAACTGTGTGGCCATTTTAGCAATAAGTCATTGTAAATGCTGTATTCTGATTTACCATGAATGTTTTGCTTTGATTTGTTATGGAATAAATGGAGTGTTCGCTATACCGTGTAATCAGGACCTTAAAAGCTGTTCACAATAGCATTCTTCTGGACAGCTGCTCATGCATGGCATTACAGACACCTAATTGTGGACAGGCTGGATCTAAGCTGTGCCTGCAGGATGGCTGGCTGGTAGGCAGATGGAATGTGTAGCTCTGGGGGGCCACTGTGACTAAACCCACGGGAGCTGCTGAGGTCAATGAGTCAGAATCAGATGGCTCAGGCCAGCCTCTTGGGGACCTCAGAGGTGCCAAGGAGGATGACTCAGCAGTGCAGGCTGAGAAGGGGCTTTTAGACAGGCCTCAGGAGAAGCAGGAGAGCACAGCCCTAGAAAGTACAGACAGAGATGGGGGTAGCCAGGACAAGTATCAGATGCTGAAGGGGCAAAGTAGGGAGAAAAGAGAAAAGGCTTCAAAGGAAGGCAATTTGGACAGCACCGCTAACTCTGGAGAGTGCCAATGCACTGGAATCAGGGTAAGGTCAGAGAAAAACAGGGAGAAGTCTTCCCCCTGGAGAAAAGACGGAGGCAGACAAACTGAGGGTGACAGGAAGGTCTAGTGATGGGCTCTTTGGGATGGGGGAGATGTAGGCACGTTTATAGGAAGTGGGGAAGGAGCCAGGACACAAGGAGAGAGGGGGTAGGAGTCATCTGGTTACATGCAGAGCACTGGCCTTGGTAAAGAGGAAGGTTGGTTCTTCAGCAGAGACCGGTCTAAATAAGAAAAGCAAACGGGGATGATTTCAAGGGTTTGGAGGTTCAGAGAGCCAGAGGAAACAGCCCCAGGAACAAGCGATTCCCTGCCCGACCCCTGGGAGCTGGCCCTCTACAGCCCCGTGCAGTGATCTAGGTCAGACCACGCCCAGCCAGTGGGGCACCTGCCACTGCATTCCCTGTATCTGCCCCGATCTTTGCTATCTCAAACCCATCCTTCCAGGACCAGCCCAAGTCAGGTCACCTCCATCAAGTCTCCCCAAAGGCAGAAGCTATTTGTTTCTCCCACAGTGTCCCTCATGCACCGACCACACGTCAGGCTCTTGATGACAGCAGGGACTTGGTGTCTTTCCATCTCTTCACCCCAGCACAAGAAGCAAGGAAGGGGCAGCAGCAGATTCGTCTCCTACCTTCTCTCTCACTTCTAGAGTACCTGAAAGTGGCTCCGCCCTCACCATATCCTGAGACCCGGGTTCTGATCTCTCCCACTCCTTCTTAGAATCTGACCTTGAGTCACCTCTTCTCCCATTGATTCAGTCAATATTGTCTTAAAAAATACATTTCTGAGGGGCAGCAATGTGACACAGTGAATAGGTACCTGCCCTGGAGTCAGGAGGACCTAAGTTCAAATATGACCTCAGACACTTAACACTTGCTAGCTGTGTGACCTTGGGCAAGTCACTTAACCCCAATTGTCTTGCCTTCCCCCCTCCAAAAATAAAAGACAAAAAAAAATTACATTTCTGTTCATGTCTTTGGTTTTCACATCAACTATGTTTTTCACTCAATCTCTCTTCTGCCCTCCCCCCAGAAAGCCATGCTTATCACAAAGGAAATGAGGAAGAACAAAAGCATCTTAGCCAGTGGCTGTGGGTAAGGACCAGGGCAGAATGATGGTGCCCTCCTTCATGTTGGTTCCCGAGCCCCAGGTGGGCTCTCCCATGTGTTCCTTAGAGACCTCAGCCTTCCCCTCTCTGCTGCCCTGGTCACAGCCTTCTCTCATATCCTTATTTAGATACAAGTAGACCACGTCTCCTCTTATGAGATTTTCACATTTTTAAGTTTTGTTGAGGCTGTTTCTTTAGGCTATCACAGAAAATGCTGCTATGAATGACTGTTTCAGTTTGAATGAGACCTTCCCCCTTCCCTCTCTGCCTTCTTTGGGAGACAGGTCCAGGCTTGGAATGGATGGCTCAAAACTGTAGTTTGGTGACTCGTCTCAAAGAATCCTTGTTTCCCAGAATGCCAAGACGAGCAGAGCTCTTGATGCTTCCCTAGAGCCTCTCAAGCATTGACCATCTCTGGCTTTTGATGTCCTTTCTGATTTGCTGAATGCAAAAAGAAACCTCAACAGCTGTGTTTCTCTTAGTGCAGATCCTTCGAAATCCTCCTGTTAAGAACTGTTCCCTCAGAGCCTCTGACCTTCCTCCTCTCTCAGATTCGAAGACTCTTCATGGCACAGATGATCTGGCTTCACCTCAAAACACCCTGTGCTAAGCATGGGAACTTGTGCAGAGTTTAGGCTTAACAAAACCCAGGAACCCTGGCTCTACCACCAACTGCTTGAGAGACCCTGGACAAGTCACCTGTGCTCACACCCTGCTGACACAGAAACCACGTCATCTTCCAGGTGACTGGGAAGGAAGCCCTTCCTAAATCTCAGAGCACGTCTATGCTAAGGGAGCAGCTGCTATCATGCCTTGTGAATTGTGCCATGAGTGCCACAGGCTCAGACCAGGATTCTCTGTCCTGAAGATCCTGTGGTATCCAATCAGAGCAAAGTGGAGCTCTTCCCTCCTTACGTCTAAAATCTAGGTAACAAATACAAGTGTGCAAATGTGTACGTTCACTTATATTTATACATACATTTATACCTATGTACACACACACAGATACATATATATGTAGGAATGTTTAGCATCCCACAGACTTGTCAATCTAGTTCCTTTGTCAGAAACAGAAAGGGGGGGAGGGAAGGGGATGAACACTAATTAAATGCCTACTGGCTATGTGCCTTGGATTGTGCTAAGCACTTCACAAATACGGTCTGCTTGGCTGGTGCGCCATGACCATTTTGATGAGATCATGCTGATTCTTTGGGATCCCCACTTCCTTTTCTAGGTGTTCACCAGCCATTTCTTTACTGAAGTGGTCCAGAATTTTGCCAGAAACTTGACAGTGACCCCACTGTTCTAGAATCTACTAACTCCATTCTTTTCCAGTTTTGGGAAACTGGAACATCCGTCTCTGTCCAACCCCAGAATTCTGGTAAAGGCCCCATTTTCAATCTCAAGTTCATGAAATTTATATGATGACCCGACACCCTGAGTCTCAGATAACGGGATGGAAGGTACCTTGAATCCAGCTCAGCCATCAGTGAAGAGCTTCCCATTCACAGCTACCTACCAGCCATGCTGTCTCTAGCACAGCCCCTTTCACTTAGGCCCTAGATCACGTCTGCAAGGCTGTGGAGCACTTGGAGACTGGGCTTGGTCAGACATCAAAAACGCCAAGGTTGTCCAGTGCATCCCGGGCCATCGCTGGCTGCCCTGACTCTGACACCTCTGCAGTTCTGCTAGTGACCTTCTGGGTCTCGCTAGGATTATATTGAGTCTCCTGAGTAACAATGACCTTTGCTCACATTTGGCAGGTGCCCTGGGCTTGGTTCTACCTCCCCCCAGCAGGTCTTTCCTTCACAGCCCCAGGAAGGCTTTGTTTCCTTGCCGTGTGTCTAACCTCCAGCAGCCTGAGCCCAGCAGCGAGGAGGCAATGCTGACTCCTACCGATCTTGGGGCCTTGGGGAGCCCTTTCTGGTGACTGACTAGGCTGTTTCACAGCAATAATTTGTAAGTTCTTCCTCTTTAGTGTGACTGAGGCTGTGTCCTTATGGACATGAATGATCTTTGGTAGACAGGTAGGGAGTGTCACTGTGCCCAGAGCACCAGACCTGCAGTCAGGAAGACCTGAGTTCAAATCCGATGTTAGACACTTTCTAGCTGTGTGACCCTGGGCAAGACACGTCACCACTGTCTGCCTCAGTTTCTTCATCTGTAAAAAGGGATTGCTGTGAGGGTCATATGGACAATAGGGCCTGGAAGGTAGAAGCTAAGCCATTATCACTGTTATGGTTGTTGCTGAGACATCTGACTTTCCCACATTAGAGTCACATCAATATTTCTAACAGTCGCTGAAATGTGGTCTCAGGGAGCTGCCAGTTTTCCTGTTTCTTTGGAGTAATGTGTGCTCCTAAAAACCACAAGGGGTGCACGGTGTGAAATGCAGCTTCAGCCCACCCCGGCCCAGCCCAGCTTTCTCTGGTCAAGGGCACGTGCCTGCGGAACCTGCTCCTCTCCCAGAGAAACCCCATCAGAATACAAGACTTTATACTGAGCCTTCTTAAAAACCCTCCCAATGCTCCAGCCTGACCAAGGGCATAGGGATCCTGACCCTGTTATCAGTTGCTGGCTTTCCTTCATGACTTAGTCTTGTTTATATACTAAAATGCGGGTGGGTGGCCCTTTCCAGGTTTATTTCCCAGTTTTCCCTCTGCTGATTCTCACAGACCCTCGAGCTTTTTCCTATGCTGTCTTTTCCTCCACACACATCACTGACACCTTTAATACTTTTGATCCATGACCCTTATGGATGGCAGAGGCCACTCTGGCTCCCTTTGGGGCTTGCTGGAAATCTCTGCAAGAGCCGATATTGGTCACATCCTCCACTGAGTTCAACCATCCAACCCAACCTGGCCCAAAGCTGCCCAAGTGCACAGTAATATAGCTCGATGGGCCCCAGTTTCATTCTAAAGGTACAAACACTGGTCTTAGCTTGGGAGGTGGGGCTGTTGGTTGCCAAGCCCTGATCTGGCCCACAGTTCTTGGACTTTTCCACAAGAACAAGGACTCGTCAGCTGCTCTGCTGAGATACCAGGAATAGCACAGTAGTAACAGTAGCCAGCAGTTACAGAGCATCCTGTGTTCCGTAAACAGGAGAAGTACGGTTGTGAAGCACTTCAGACTTCTCCTCTTGTTTGGTCCACATACCAAGGGCGGGAGGGAGGGACTGTTGCGATCTTCATTTGACAGAAAAGGAAACTGAGGCAGGGGGGATTTAAATGCTATGCTCAGAGTCACTTGGCTAAGACAGGCTTGGGACAGGTAAGCCATCCTCCCTGGCACTGTCCAAGTCGAAGAGGACTGGCTGTTGGTTTGCTCCGACCTGATCCTCATGGATGTGGCTCTCTGGCAGTGAAACTTCCAGGGGTTCATGAACCCCCTTAATCATACATTCTGGAAGTGGACGCACATCTCTGCTTTTCAGAATCTCACTTCTTAGACTCTCATTTCAGTGCAAAGGGGAGGACAGCCAAGGTTCAAGAACTGAAAAAAGTCCATTGGCTTCTGCGCCAGCCAGCAGCCTCGCCTGTGGGCAGGCAGACTGTCCTCAAGAAGAGCGCTGGGTAGCCCTACGTGGTGGACATGGTGAGTGGTGAAGACAAAGAAGACGCAGTTACTCCTGGGCTCATCATTTCAGGGTCAGCTGCCTGTGTAGACTCAGGCTGCTGACTTAGGAGAGACGGGATAAGAGTCAGGAATAAAGGAATAATATTAATAATGATCAGCATTTCTAGAGCTACTCAGAGGTTTGCAAAGCGCTTTACAACCATGTGCCCCTCACAATAACTCTGGGAGGAAGGGGTGATGTCATTATCTTCATGGACAGACGGGGAAGCCGAGGTGGACAGAAGCAAAGTGACTAGCCCAGGGTCACACAAGCAGTCATGGTCGGAGTCACATTTGAACTCAGATCTCCCGCTATCTACTGCAGATCCTGTGTGAAATGAAAACTGTCCCCTGAGCTCGGCAGCCTTCCTCGATCCACCCCCCCCCTCCCCAGCTACTTACCGCTGACTCAATACCTACGCTGTCCAGGCTCCGCCCCCAGAAAGAACGTGAGCTCCTTGAGGGCAGGGGCTGATTTCCATCTGTCTTTGCATTTCCAGCACCCCACAGAGCTCCTGGAGCAATACTGACTGCATGTGTGTGTGGGCTTGTGTGTGTGTGCTACCACACACACATGCATGTACCTTCAGCACATCTAGCTTGCACTTCTCCACTTTGTCCTGGAGTTTCTTGAGCTGCTCCGGGTTGAGGGCAGGGTCGGCTTTGCTGTTGCTTTCCCGGGACACGGCCAGCTTCTCCTCCTTGCAGGCAGCATGGTACGCTTTCTTGGATGCCTCCACCTAGAGGGAACATGCCTCAGGGTTACATTTCTAGGATTTATGAGCCACCCGCAGAGGTGACCTACAATTTGAACTACAGGGGAGATGATGTGGCTTCAGGAGAAAGCGAGAATGTTTCAATAGCACCCGTAACAACCCCAAAGCAAAGGACCTTCCACAGGAACAGGTGGGAAAGAAGTCACACAGGCCTGGAGCCAGAGAATAGAGGGAAGCAAGACAGGGTCTGCAAGGGAGTCTCAAGAGGAGTCTCAAGAAGGCCCAAAGACGTGCAAGGGAAGCCGGCTCAAGAGAAGCAGGCAGTGCCGTAGCCCAGGGCTCCTGGCCTCCTCTAGCGCGAGCCGGCCAGTGACCCGCCACCTCACACAGAGGTTGATCAGCCAGAACCCACCCTCCCACAGGGCCATGCTTGGCCAGTACCTCCTTGAGTTTCTTTGCCCAGGGCTTTTGGGCCTTCCTGAATCCATCCTCCGCCTCTCGGGTCTCCTTGAATCCCCCCATCATCTGCTTATGGAACACCTCCTTCTGCCAATTCTTGATCTTCTCAAAATCCTCATTCATCAGGGAGGCCTTCACTTCGAGGTGCAGCTCGCTCACCTTCTCAGCTTCGGACATGACAGCGTTCCAGGCCTTTTCGACCGTCCCGTACTGTGGGCCTACACGTGACAAAGGGTGCCTTTGGGACCGGGTCACCAGCAATGACCCACACGGAGGCTGTACCATCATTCTCATGACAAACCAACCCTGGGCCCCGCCCAGACCCTTTCAAACATTCTCAAATGTTCGACCTTGTTAATTTTGTCCAGATATATTTTTAATGGAGCTGAGGTTTGTTGGGGGGATGGGGTTTAACTGAAGAGGCAGAAGGAATGAAATTTAAACCCCCTTCCACTGGACATTCTGACTACAGGATTGTTGGAGGGAGAGAAGGTAAAATGGTCAGGCCATATTTCCCCATTTTGGGAAAAAACTGCTGACGTTACAGGGAGCCACATTTCAGCTCATAATAACGAACACTTCCCAAAAGGAGAGGTCAAAGGTCTTACAGATGACCAATGCATTAGAATTCTAACCCGCCGCCCTCAGCATCACTCCCCCCCCCCCCCCATGAGGCATGTCTATGCCTGTGAGCTCCAAACTTCCTTTCTGCCACGTCCCTGATGGCGCTCCTCCCTTCCCTCTGCTTACAAGCCCAACGCTGCGGTTCTTCTGCACGGTGACCTCCCAGCCCTCAGTCTGAGTATTGTGTACTGGCCACCGCCTCCTCCCTCCCCAGCTTCAGCCCTTTGTGAACCAGCTCCATTGGTCCTCTTCTCTCTGCCCCTTAATTCATGAATGACAGTCTACAGCACTTTACAGAGCAGGCACCGTGCCCAGTCTTTATCAGATCCTCACAACAACCTTGGAGCCAGGTGCTAGTATCCTTATTGTGCAGATGAGGAACCTGAGGCACACAAAAGTTAAGTGACTTGCCCAGGGTCACCAGCTATGAAGGGTCTGAGGTGGCATTTGAACTCGGGTCTTTCTGACTCTGAGCCCTTCGGTGCCTCCTGGCTGCACTAAAGATCACTCCTGCCGTCCACAGGTGGCCCGTGGTCACGGCCATCACGTTCCCCAAGTGAGAAGGCGGTGGCGGCTGGAAGTGCCTCTCTAGACTTACCCAGGACTCTTTGCAGTCAGTTTGACAAACCCCTGAGATGAGATGAATGGAGGTTCTTGGCCATTTATTAGCTAGAAACTTCCTACACCCGTGAGTAGGTCAAGGCCGGGTCCCCAGAAACATGGCGTTGGAAGAGGGAACTGCATGGCCTTCCTACACTAGTGGGAGCCGCAGCTGGTGAGTGTGTGAGGCGGGAGCCATGGCTGCCACTGCTAAGCCTGGGCTCTGAGCCCTCTGAGCCAGGGCCTGCACCCACACCATCTGATGCCTCCACAGAGCAGGCTTGTTTCTGTGAGGTTCCAGGACTCCTGGACCAAGGGCTGCCCAGTGTATCATGGGAAAACTGGCTTGCTAGAGTGAGAGGAGCTAAGTTCCAGTCCTACCTTGAGCATGACCTCCCTAGTTCTGAGACTCTTAGCTCCTGAGGCTAAGGAAAGAATGATCAGAGAGCTACAGTCAGAGGGCCTCTGTGCTCTGACACTTTGTGACTGGGATGTCTCATTGCTGGGTGCTTCTCCCAAAGAAGCCTCATCTTCCTCATCTGTAAAATGGGTGGGACTGAAGGGCCTGAGAACCCCCCTCCCCCCAAGATCCTGCGTGAGACCCTTTTCAGAGCTGTTAGTAACTTGGGAAAAAAGGCAGAAAGGCTAGATGTGTGCTTTCAGTGGTATATGGCATTCCCTTTGAGGACACTCCCTGTAACCAGCTCTGGCTCCAGCGCCAGCAAACCACAAGAGACAGGGGGGTGGGGTGGGGAGACAGTTCTATTGGGATGTAAAAGCACAAAATATTCATTAAGAGTTTTTTTTGGAGGAGGGAAGGCAGGACAATTGGGGTTAAGTGACTTGCCCAAGGTCACATGGCTACTAAGCGTTAAGTGTCTGAGGCCGCATTTGAACTCAGGTCCTCCTGACCCCAGGGCTGATGCTCTATTCACTGGGCCACCTAGCCACCCTGAGAAGCTTTTATAAAGGAAAAACACCCATAGAGGTGATCTAACCCAGCCAGTCATTTCACAGATGAGGAAAGGGAAGGGACATGAGCTCTGCCAGAGAATGGCAGAGTCGGGGGCCTGGCACGCCCCTGACTTTGTGGTTGCCTGGCTCTGGTGCCGAGCTGGCCGGATGAGCCCAGCTGCCATGCCAAGCTCCCTTGATGGAGCTGAGGCCCAAGCTTCTGGGAAAATGCATGCTTACCTTTTTCTACTAGCTGTCTCCATCGCTTGGCCCATTCTGTGAGCTGCTGTGCATAGGCCTTCTCAATGCGCGCCCGCTCATGGATACAGTTCATGAGGTCACTGCAGAGCCGGTGGCCATCATCAATCCTCTTTACTGTTCGCTTGTAGTTTCCAACCTAGAAAACGAGGCGACATCCATGTCACGGGAGCGTCGTGGGGGGTAGCCTGGGGCCTGACGAGGCAGGACAGCGCTGCTATGGACAGGCCGAGGAGCTGCTATTTGCTCCATGGGCAATGGGGAGCCCATGGAGGCCAGAAAAGCAGGTAGGAGTCTGCTCTTCAGCTGGAGAGTGGTCAGGGTAGAACAATGTGGGGGGTATGGCAAGGGAGGGAAAGGCGGGGACAGGTTCCGGGAGGCTGTGGAAGCAGAACTGATGAGCTTTGGAACATGACTGGATGTGAAGGGTGAGGTAGAGTCTGAACTTGAGTGTGGTTCTGGGGGTGGGGAGCCCTGGGCCTAGCAGGGCAGCTTTGGGGGATGCACAGAAGCAAGCGTCACACACCTCTGGAGTTCAGCGGTCAGTGAACAGCCCACCATGAAGGTGAAGAAGGGAAACAGGCCCAGAAATGAAGACTGCGGCCAGTCTGGAGAGGGTCAGAGGGGCCAGGAAGACACGTGCCTCTCTTCTCATCGGGACTAGGGAGCTCTCAGAGGGCTGTGAGCAGGGGAGGCCCAGGGTTCATCAGACCTGGGCATCTTGGAAGACTATTCTGGCAGCTGGGAGAGATGAGCCAGAGAAAAAAGAGAGTGGAGGCCGGAGGCCTAGTGAGGAGACCCTGACAGTGGTCTAGTGGGGAGTTGACAAAGGCCTGAACCAGAATGATACGAGTGTGCGTGGCAGGCCCAGGACAGGTAGGTGGGGCCTAGCAATGAACAACATCGTCCCAGGGGGAGGGGCAGAGCAAACCCACTGTCAGCTTCTCCCAATGACCATAGTCTCTCACACCCTGTCCTGACCCAGCTTGGCCAGCCTAGCTCTGGAGAATGACAGCCTTCCTTGAGCACCACTTCTGATCTGAATCAAGTTCCACATAGGAGGCTCTGTTCACTGACTGCCAAAACTCAAACGTGAATGTGGGCACTAAAGTTTCCAGGAAGCACAAGGTTTTAGAGGAAACACTGAAAGGGAGGGGGCATCCAAGGCTACAAGCCCTTCCCCTCCTCTGCGTCCCTCCTGGAGGTGCCCAGTTATTCACATGCTGCTCCCTCATTAGAATGCCCAATCCTGGAGGCCACGGATGGTGTTTCTTGGGTCTCTGTGTCCCAAGCACTTAGCACAGGGCCTGGGACACGGGAAGCTTCCCGTCTGACCAAGCCAGAGAGCAGAGAGCGGTAGGACAAAGCTTTAGGGAATTGGGAGCAGGCAGCCTTTGGTGATCACCAGGAGCCTCCTTAAAATATGGCCAAGGTCACAAAGGTCCCACCACACCTGGCAGGACTTGGTCAACCTGGAGGGCCTCAGGTCACCTGCTCATTCACTGCTCCCCACGGAATTCACCAAACGCCCAACAGATCGTGGATTATCTGGCTCTGCTTGGCCATCTCCTGGGAGGAAGAATCAAATTCAGCAACAACCTGACACACTGACAGCTCGACCAGCATGAATCCTGCATGGGGCTTGGTGCTGTGGGATGCCAAGACACAGCCCGCACCTGCATTCAGGACCCGCATGTATGGGCCAAGCTGCTGCATTCAGATCCTGCCTTGGTCACTTCCCTTCCCCTCCCTGGGACTTGGAGCCCCTGGGGGAGATTTCCTTCCAGTTCTCAATCTGATCCTCCATCATGATGAAGTCCCAGTCCTTGTCTGCAAAGCTCTCCTAAGGAAGGCTAGGGGAGGGGGCGTCATAAGAGGTTTCTTGAAGGAGGCGTCTCAGTCAGGTTTTCCAAGACAGCACAGGTGGAGGTGGGCTGCCCAAAGCCAAACTTAGGGACATGTATTCAATATGCCATATATTACCTTTCAAAACCGCCCTCCCTATGCTTAGCTGAGCTTGTACCCAAAGCCAAGTGCACAGTCTGGGAGAACAAGCCTGAAGCCCAGAACAGGACGGCTCATTGTCAGATGGAAGATGCCCTCTGCCTGCTATCATCTGACGGAGCAGGAAGCAAAGTGAAGGTCACTCAAAGCACATTCCCTGGCACCATATCTGAAGAATATGCGAAGGTTTGCCCAGAAAATCCCAGAGCAGACAACAAAGCGAGTCCAATGCTTCCATCCAGTATGAGGACACACCGACAAGTCGAGCCACAAAAACCAGAATTTCTCTGCAGGGCAGTGACAAGATGTGGGAGGAAATAATGGGTCAGGAAATGCGACTGGAGACGGCTGCCAACCACATGCAGCCCCCAAAAGGCAGAGGGAGCTCCTTCTACAAGGTTCTCTTTTATTCTCACTTCATAGCCTCAGTTCATTAGTTTTACAGTTGTAAAAACATTTGAGATATCAGCTTGTTTAATGTGGATCATCACACGGCTGGGACGATCTGAGAAACACCGCTGGATTTCCTCCAAAATTGATCTGGGATCCCCTTCCTTCACAACATCAAAGTCTTCAGCAGGCCTGCAGGGATGGCCCTTCCCTTTCAAAGACAGCACTTTGGGTGACGCTGGGCAGAGTCAGGGCTGGGAAGAAGGCTGCCTGGACGTGTGCACTCGTCTCAGTCCCAACTGCAGAACGGGCCAACGTCGTCCTTCTAAGAGACGTGTCCTCGGAGAAAGGGATTCTGTCGAGTGCTCCTCTCGCTTGTGGCTTAGGGTTTCTTCTTTTTAGCATGACTGTCTTGATCACCTTCTTAATGTTCCTGGTACAAAGGCAGCTTCCTCCCATCGAACAATTGAGGTGGGGGATAAGCTGCCGTAGTCTTTCTGCCAAGATGTCATTAAAAATCCTGAACCAAGGGGCGGCTAGGTGGCGCAGTGAATAGAGCACCGGCCCTGGAGTCAGGAGGACCTGAGTTCAAATCCGGCCTCAGACACTTAACACAAAAAACAAAACAAAACAAAACCAGCCGTGTGACCTTGGGCAAGTCACTTAACCCCAACTGTCCTCCAAAAAAAAAAAGGAAAAACAAACAAACAAACAAACAAAAATCCTGAACCAATACTCACTAATGGCATTGTTCTTGAACTTTCTTCCTTGGCTTTCTCCTTCTCTGGCTTAGTATTAAAACAATCAGACAAACGTCCTTTCTTCTTTCCTTCCTCTCTCCCCTTTCCCTTCTTCCTTCCTTCTGACCTTTGTCTCTTCAACAAAGATCACTGTTCTTTGACTTGAATGATGAATAGGGTGAAATGCAGAGAAGCCCAGACAGTCTAATCAAAACTGATGCAGAGCCAGGATGACGGACACAATGAGCGCAACACTGGACAGAGCAATATCATGATGAAAAGTGAATGCTGCAGAATGACACGCCCCAAACCTGGTCCCAAGGAAGAGCTGGGAGTAGGTGCCATGGGTGGAGATACTGCGCAGGAGGTCAGACTTTCTCAGTATGTTGGAAAGCTTTTTCTTGTTAGAAGGGATAAGTTCTCTGGGAGGGGGAGGAAAGAAGGGATATACTGGGAAATGCAGGCAATGTAAAAACCAATGATAATGATAAAGCTTTTACTTAAAAAACAACAATCCAACTGAATTATGCACCCCCTCTGTGCTCCTGGCCACGGTCACAACCCAGCATAGTCCTCCTGGCAGGTTTGACCTTGTTCAAGAACAGTGTGGCCTCATCAGCGTGTCCTGACGGGTGACGGAAGCTTGGGCCTGGCCAGCAGGCTTTGGCAGCCTGAGGCTTCCGTAGGCCTAGACACAGGTGTCCTCCTCTCCCAGGCTGATCAGGGGATGTGTGATAGGTTGGCAAAGAGATCAGGGCAGCAGCATTTTAACTAGAAAAGAATCAAGGGAGCCATGGAACCAGAGAGACCATGGGAGGACAAGGTCTCTCTCCCTGTTCCGGACAGGTCCTCATCTTAACCACTCTAGGGAGAAAATGGTCTAAGCCCTTTCTTCCAAATCCCCAGAGATATGGCTGTCTTGGGAAACTGCTCCAGCCCTTACAATGTCCCCAGTCACTCGGAAGGGCAGAGTGAAACCTCAGCATGCAATCGGAGCCTGCCTCTCATTGTTCCATTCTTGGAGGCTGCACCCCCATCAGCCTCCCGTGTCTCATTACAGGCTCTAAGAGTATTATTAATTAGCTGCCCTCCTGGCTTCCAAGCTTGCCCTTCCAGTCTACTCTGAGCCATAGACACTGGGTGGGGGCTTTAAACCGTCCCTCTCCTCCTGGTTCTGCCAAATACGCTCCTTCCCAGGGTTCCCAAACTGACCACGGGTCCTGGGAGAGTCAATTTGCGAAATCACCTCATTCTTATTCATTCCAAGAATCTTCGATAAATGTTGGTACTAGGGGACATAAGAGGCTTCGACCTGCAGTTACTAGCCTGGAGCTCATGGATTTGTTATGTAGACACACACACACACACAAAATTGTATTTCAATGTAACTGGTTTCCTTTGTAAACTCACACATTATTTTAGACATTTAAATGTTCTAATGAGGAGTCTGGCCAGCCTGCAAAGGCGTCTGTGCACAAAAACGGTTAAGGGCCTGATTTAGAGAAAGCCCAGTTCGGGGCTGTGAGGGATGACCTGCAGTGAAGTTTCCCCAGTCTGAACGTCCTATTGGATTCTTATTTCTTCTTTAGACTTTGTAATTCAGTTCAGTATGGTTTAGGAATGGTAGCGTGAGAGGTAGCAAAGTTCTACAGAACTGCAAGAACTGCTGAAACAAGGCTACTGATAAAAAGGACCAGCCAGTAGCCTTGGGAGAAGTTGGGTGCCCGGGGCCCAGAGAACTCCTAGGTCATACTAAAAGTAAAAAGATGTAAAGGAAAAGGAGCTGGCTGTGGCAGGAGTTTATGACCAGTCAGAAAGCAGACGGCGGCCTGGGGACACTCAGGCCCAGATTGGACACATCTAGATTGGACCGGTGGGGGTTCAGTGTTCTGGGGTTGTTACTGCACCTGCTTGGTGGACCTCATGTATTATGTATGTTATCTAATGAAATTAGAGACTTTGTTCCTTGTCCCCAGGGCAGATTTTCATGCCCAGAGTGTGAGCCCAACTCCCAGCCAATGGGAGAAGGGTCAGTTGGGAGATTTCTGCATGAAGGTTATGTAATCATGCTATTGCCCTCTGTAAGGTGCTTCTGGCCCTTTATTGGATTGGGGACACTTTTTTTGCAAGATTATAATAAATTCCTTTTGGCTTCTACCTTGAGAAGTCTCTGAGTTTATTTTGAGTAAGTGGTCTTCTGACCCACACAGGGCCTTCTGGTGCTCAGACTAGCAAAGGGAACAGACAGGGACCCTACTGCCTCCCCGCTCTACGCCTGCTCTCTCGGTGGTCCTCCTCCTCCTCCCTCCTCTGGCCTCTCACAACTGATGTCCCTGGGGTTCTGACCTGACCTGGGCCCTCTGCTCTTCTCCCTTGATACTGTTCCACAGGATGCTCTCCTAAGTGCCATGGACACAATGATCATCTCCATACTGACAATTCTCAGATCTGTTTATCCAGCCTTACCTTACCTTACCTTAGCTTCTAGTCATGTGACTGTTGGACATCTCAAACCATATGTCCCACATAGATCTCAAACTCAGCATGTCTAAAACCAGACTCATTACTGTTTTCCCCAAACCCTCCCTCTTTCCACCTCCCCTATTGCTGTCAAGGGCACCTTGGTAGTTATTTAGCCTGGCTAACCAAGGCAAAAGGTTAGTGACTTGCCCAGTCACACAGCTAGAAAGTGTCTGAAGTTGGATTTGAACTCAGGTCTCTCAGACTCCAGACACAGCTGTATCCAGATGTCGGTAGCTTAAGAGACTAAGAAAGATAAGGTAATTATCAATTAAATGAATTATTTTTTGTGTTCACCTTTGATCAGGCAGAAGGAGAATTCTCGGGGGGGACCGGCTGGTTTTAGGGAAATGGCTGCCCCAGGGGTGACCACATTTTAAGAGACGACCTTCTGAACTCACTCTCTGCACTCAGCCCCCTCGCTTAATCCTCACTGCTGGATTCTGTCCACTCTCTGAGAATGTCCAGCTAAGAACTACCAACTGGCTTGTGTTAGAACAGAGCTGGGGAGCCTGTGGCCTCAGGGCTAAAGCTCCCCAAACCTGTGTTAGAGAAACTGATGGCCAAACAGGATGATTCCCACGGGGGGGGGGGGGGAACATTGGAGCACAGTGAGAATGAAGAGAAGTGTTTGTAGCAGGCTCGTGCCTAAAACACTCCCGCCTGCAGACACCCGCTATGACCATGATTTAACAGCAGGATGTGCTCCAGGGCAGTCAGTCTCCTCTACAAATATTTATTCACTTTATCATCACTATGCCCGGCTGCCCAGCTTCACAAGCACTCTGGCACACATGATGTCATGGGCTTGTTGAGAGAATTTTTCTTTTTTCTTTGATCACACTTTATTATGATGTTCCTTGGGTGGTTCGGCTGACCGAAGCCCATCCATATCGACCTCACCTGGCTAGAATCTGACTCAGAGAAGCCAAAGGGGAGCGTGCACTTTCCAAAGTGATTTGGCAATTACTTTCTGACTTGTGTATCTGCTCTTAATCAGCCCACTGTGAATTCTTTAAAAGTAGCAGCAGAGGATCAATTTTACAGACTTGGCTTTAAATCAGTAACTTTGTTTAACCCTAAGAACATCCAAGGAAGCAGGAAATTCTGATCTGTTTGTCTAGGAGGCCATAAAGATTTGTCACATGTTAACGATGACTTCAGTCTCTCTGGGAACCTGTCCCAAAGCCCATGGGCTTCGGACTCTTCATTGGAGGAGGTGAAGGCCCTGTTAGGCATGAGGGGGAAAGGCAGGGAGGAGAAGGAGAGAAGAGAGAGTACCAGCCTTGGTCAGGCTCCCTCTGGGGACTCTTCAAGTTTCAGGCCTTCTCCCATGGTCAAGTCATTTCCAGCTTTGAGCAAGAAGATGGAGGCAGCCAACGCCACTCCAGGTTGCTGAAGAGAGACTAAGATTTTGTGAAGACATGAGAAGAGAGCAGTCCCCATCATGTCTATACCTCGGTAATGGGAATGGGAGTTTGAAGATCTTCCCTGCCCCTTAACAGACCTAGGGGCGAGTTTGGGGACTTTCCCGGCTTTGAAAGTAACCTCTGCCCCCTAACAGGTTGAATGTAGTTACATGGAGCCTGTGAGGGAGGGAATTTGCTGAAGGGAAGCAGAGCCCAAAGGAAGTTGGTGGTCAGAGCTAGCCACACTGTGGGGGAGAGAAGACGCTCATTAAGGAGATATAGAGGTTTGTGACTAAGTATTGAACTTGTATTGGTTTGGGGGAAGGCCTGAGGATGCTGTGGCTTTCAGCATTATTATGGCTTCTGAGTATCTTTCATACTATGATGGAATCAGCTTACTGGTTCTGGGATTCAGTTTTCTGGTGTCTAAATACATGCTTCAATTCTGTCCTCTATCTGAAGAATCTGGTATATTTTGCAACTGAACGTCATGGGATATTTATAGTCATGTTCTTGATTGTGATCATGGGTGCTGTAAATATTGCATTGGTGCTACAGCTGTTCATGCCCATACACCTGGCATGCTGCTTTAGAGACTTTGGGGAGATTTCCCTCAGGTGAGACCCTATTCTCTCTCTCTCAGCTAATCTGAGCTATCTCAGTCCCCATGAGAGAGCTCCATCATTCTGGAGAGATCATCCCATGTATGCCTTCTCTGATGTTCTGTTTTGCTGCAATCTGGATAAATAGGTTTTCTTTGCTCTTGTCTATGGGTGTTCACTATGAATCTAGTATTGGGTAGGAAAAGGGCTGAGCCTTGGCTATGGCACTTGGAATGCCCAACTCTATCCAAAATGACAAAGCAATCAGAAGTTAGATGGAATCCAACCATTTCTTCTAACTGAACAAACAGTCTTTAAGGGATATAATTTGAGCCCAATACCACCTCTCTCTGAAGAATGCAGAATCGTGTCTTCTGGTGCCAACCTTCTGCCTCCCATCCTGGCAGAAATAAAAGTTTCCCTTGGAGAAGGCAGGTGGGTTGGGAGAAGAGGTCAGAGATGTTTGAGCCACACAATGATGAGCCCCCTCAACACATGTGGGGGTCTATTCACTACTATCCCCACGCTCTGATGCAACTTTTCCCCATAAGCAGCTTGGTCTGAACTCCAGCTGGAGTTCAGGTTTATTTTTCTGAATTCTTAACCTGTACTTAAGCATAATAAAACCCAGGTTTTTAACCTCTAGAATTTCTGCACTGCGATACATTTATTGGGTAGCAGAGTCTCATGCCTCAGCTCTGTAGGCTGGACACATACCATTAAATTAGACTTTGGCAGAGGTGGTGTGTTTGTGTGTTTCGATGAAATAGGGTCAGAGCATAAAGTCAAAATTGGCAGCAGTAACTTTACTTGGAGGAGAGAAGTAACATGAAAAGAACCTGGAAAAGTGGGTTGCAGCCAGACTCGGGAGGGCTTGAAATGTCTGGTTATGGGAATGTTTTTGTTCTGTAGGTCACACATGTCACACTTGCAGAAACAATCAGGAAATATCTGACAAAATAAACACAATACAACAAAGAAAACCACAAATTAACATCATCTAAGCCTGCCTGATGCCATAGATAATGGGAGACTCTGAAAAGCTTCCCATGTGCACAGACGGTTAATCAGGCAGCTTTGTGATGGGTGGCCCCGAGAGGGAAGAGCCCAAGGTGAAAGCAGAACAGGGAAGTGCTGGGGGTGGCCCTCTGCCCTCATCCCCTGTGGCTACCACGTGACCTCTCACCCCTCTCTGGTCTCCTCACAGAGGCCAAGAGGCCCTGATGCTGTCCCTTCACCACACTTGGGCCGGACCTCACCACTTTGCTGCCCAGGCTGGAAGTTGCTTAAAGGTGAGTCACCAAGGCACTTTTTCTCTGAACTGTGCACAGTCCCCAGCCCATGACTAGTGCTCAAAAAAGCCTTGTGTGGTGGAGCATGATGAGGGAAAGGCTGTGTTGTACTTCAGCTCCGCATCAGTCTTACTGCTAGCCCTGAGGAAGCACTTACTAAGAGGTCATCAAGTGAATGAAGGCACGATCAGAGCCCAAATCATGCCTATCACACTATAGCCATTCTACAGGAGTCCAAAGAAGGCCCTGTGTTGGCTTCGAAGGGGTCCTCGGGTAATTTCTTCCACTTTGAGGGATCCTCCAAAAACTCTAAGATAATCTAATGGGCCGTGCTATAAACCCTGGAGTTCTCTGGGACAGCCACACTCTGAACAGGACCCTTTTGACAGTCCCAAACTTGGAAGAGAAGATAGGCTTTTGTAAACAAACTGTCTTTCAGACTTCCTAATGAACTGGTGGATTTTTTCCAACAATGGCAGAAACCCAAGAGCTGAACAGCTTGCAGTATTTGTTAGAGAAAGGCAAACTCAGTGTACTGAAGTGTGAAGCAGAATCTGATTTCCTAAACCCCCGTTAAGTGACAAAGTACCTTAGCTGGGCTAAGGCACAGTGGTGGGGATGAAAGGAGAGGGACAGAAGGCAGAAGGCTCTTCTTCTCTCTCAAGAGCCTGGAGCTTAAGTCTCTGATCCTCCAGGAGGTGAAAGTGGAGTTGGCATTCAGGGCTTCATCACCTCTACTTGCCACCCCCACCCCCCAACTCCTTTGGCAGTCTAGTGGTGAAATTCATGGGCCCTTTCTCAGAATCACATTTTTAAACACCAAAATTCCACAGGATGACAAAAGGAAATCCCTTCAAATAAAATACAGTGGTCAACATTTTAAGAAAACAAGGTTGTGGACCCAATTTTCACCACCCTAGGTACTGCTGTCCATTTGTTTCTGACTCTTCATGAGTCATTTGGAGTTTTTGTGGCAGAGATATGGAGTAGTTTGTCAGAGGAAAACAGGGTGAAGTGACTCATGCAGGGTCACACAGCAAGGAGTATCTGAGGCCAGATCCTCCAGGCCCAGCGCTCTGTGCACTGTGAAGCCCCCTCACTGCCCCACCCTTCCTTTTTTTGGCCAATCTGACACCAGACCAGTAAAAACCAGAACGCCATTGTAATCATCTGTGAGCAATACTCACTCCCACACAGCACAACAAAAGACGATGCCTCGGGTGCTGGAGGGAATGTTTGTTTGCTCAGCCCCTGACACACACACAAATCTGTCTTCCACACTGAGCATGTCTGACGCACATCTGCAGACGCCCGGCACTAGGACAATCAGGGTGCTTCCAGGGTCCTTGGAGAATTAGGCACTGGCTGCACCAGATGAACAGCACCTGCTCAAGAGGAGCTCGGGCTTCTGATCGGCTTAGTACCTACTGGAAAGCCCTGGGCCTGCTCTGCCCATGCCGAGAGGCTCGAAACTGGAGGGAAGGAGGGAAGGAAGCAGCAAATATTTATAGAGCCCCTAGCACTTGCAGGAACGTGGCTGAGCACTTGGCAAATACTGGCTCACCTGGGCCTTAGCACAACCCTGGGAGGCAGGGGCCGTCATTATGGTCTTTTTACAAATAAGTAAACTGAGGCAAACAGAAGTACAGTGACTTGCCCTGGGTCCCACAGCTAGTAAATGTCTAAGGCAAGATTTGAACTCAAGTTGTCCTCACTTTGGGCCCAGTGCTTTATCTACTGGACCACCTCAAGGCCTGGGAGGTGAATGATCCATCATAGCCACACATAGGAAGGGTTTCAGTCAGGATCAGTGAGGAACTCAAACCCTCATAAGATTTTGGTTGCTCTGAAACCCTCAGAGAAAGGCAGGGCTATGACTGCTTGACTAGCTTAAAGGCCAAGAAGCTTCAGAGCACTCTGCAGAGCCGTGGCACTCCTCAGGCCAAGCCACCAAAGGCAGGGCAGAAGATCCCAGGGGTCTAGAATTAGAGAAGGGCTACTGCCCCCCGCCCCCCCTTTTACCAGGCCCAGAGAAGGCAAGCATCCTCCCAAGTCATCGAGCAAGCTCTGGGCAGAACAAGGGTTTGAATCCTGGTATTCCAACTACATGCTGCTCCACCCATGGAAGAACCGAGATACCTCCTGGGGCCTTGTGGACCAGACCTAGGAGGTCAGTCTTTCCGCACTGATGAAGGGGGGACCGGCTGAAAGGAGCAGCCCAGATCCCTGTGCCTACTAATGCTCAGGCAACCAGGAAACCCCAAAGTCCTTCTCACACTCAGCTCTTAACCTGGGGAGCCTCAGAAGCTTCAGGTGCCTCCCACACGCGGCTGCCACTAGACTCATCTGGCAGGAATGACTAGCATGGGAACTGTCAGAAGATCTGCAAGGACTATCAGCTGATGCTCTCCTTCTGTCCAGGACTTCCACTGGCCCTCCCCAGCCACTTCCTAAGCTTTGCCAACTAAGCCCTTTGAGACTGGAAACACTGTCATGGATCCAGAACCCACAAAGGCTGCTCTGGAGAGCCTGAGGCTACAATTCCTCCAGAGGGGGTGAAGAATACTCTGTACCCGCGGGCAAATCCGGGTCACTTCCATGTGAACAGATCACTAAGGAACAGTTTCCTGGACTTCACAGCCATGGCCTCCTGGAAAGTACTTCTCCCCACACTCTGGGAGGCAAATCTGGCCTTTACACAAAAAGAAGCCAAGGCTCCTACAGGTAATATACTTTGTATAGAGCCAGACAAACACCAGAGCCAGGATGTGGACCCAGAACTCTCCTAAATGAAAATCTGGTGCTCTTCCTGCTAACAATAAAAAGAACAACCACTGGCATTTATGTGCTTTAAGCGCTTGGAAAACATGGTCTCATTTTACCTTCACAACAACCCTGAAACACAGGTACTATTCTCACAGATAAGAAACTGAGGTAGAATAAGGTGAAGGGACTTGCCCAGGGTCACACTGCTAGGATGAATTTGAATTAAATCTTTCCAACTCCTGGTCTGGTACTCCATCCACTACATCGTGTGCCCCCTCAGGCACTGACAGCCTAAAGTAGATCTCACGCACATGCACAAACGCGCACACACACACACACACACACGTGCGCGCGCGGGAGCACAAGCTACAATTCCACACAAGCTTTGAACGCTCCCTTATTTGATGATGTGACTGAAAGTGTAACAGTAGCCAGCACATTGGGGGTGTTGGCAGACAAACCGAGTCCCTCAGAGTTGTGCAAAATCTCATCAGGGTTTTGAAAATTACTTGCTAAAATTATGGAATCCTTGGAAGAAACAGGTCCCCTCTAGGTAAGACTGTACCTACAGGATTCCTATGAGTTGGGCTGAGAGAGGAGTGGCCTCGAGACAACAGAGCCAGAATGAGTAGGGCTTTGTTTCCCGTGCCAATATCCCAGGGGCACAAGGCTCTGCCCAGAGCTAACATTTAGCAGGTACCTTCTTGGCAAACTGCCCTAGAGTTGGTAAGAAAGTCTGCCTCCTGTCCCCTATGTGGTTCCCAACATCCATCCCTGGCAGTTCAGGGGTCCAGGTATCACAGCCACAGATGGGGAAGCAGGCCCAGGGAGGCAGTAACTCATACAAGGACATGCTGCTAGTATCAGAGCCAAGATTCTGGCTGTTCTTACCGCTGCCTCTTTGCAAATATGTTCACTGCCTGGAACCCAGGACTATTTTATAGAATTGCAGGATTCTAAAGGTCACCTGGTCTTAGCCCCCCCAGAAGTGAATCAAAGGAGCCAAGTGAGAGACTATAGAGCCCAGTGAGGAGTCCTGGCTTTGATATTTGCACATTATGTGACCAGAGGTAAGCCACTCGAGTCTTTGTCTGCTCATCTGTAAATAAGATCATGGCACATGTATTCCCCAAATTTCAGAGTTACCAGGCCAGTGCTCTTCCTTCTCCAGGGCAATGGTGTAAGAATATTTAAGGGACAGATGAGAACCAGTGATGATCCCTGCTACCCACAGAACGACAGAAGCCCTGGGAGGAAGGCACAGATGGCCAAGTCACTGGCGCTGGAAAGCAGCCCCAGCTTGGGAGGCCCCCTCCCCATCCTGGATCACACCCTGTCATCCCCATCCCCCTCACATTCACACTATCAAGGGGAGGATCTTTCTCAGCAGCAGCCATGGAGGCGAGGGCACCTTCAGAGCCAGAAAACAATCTTGCCCAACTGGTTTTCTCTTCTCCAGGACTTGAGTACCTTGGGCACATTCTATTCAAAGCCAGCATAATTAACAACCAGTGGGGAAGAGGTGTCAGCAGGGAACAAGCTAGGATTGATGACTTTGAGCCAGTCACCTCAGTTCCCTCACTGGTTAATGAAGGGAAGTGAATGAGCTGATTTCCAAGGCCACTTCCAGCCCCATCTCAATGACTCTCTGATCTGCAGTATGAGAGAAAGAAAGCCACTGTCCAGGTCAGGCCCCACTGAGATGCTCTGCACTGGGGGTGGGAGTCGGGGTGGGGCAGAGGCTTGGCTGCCCCAAAGGGAGCTTCACTTGAAGTCACTGGATATGGGACTCCCAGAGACCTTAGGAATCAGCTCACCCCAAATGCTCATTTTATAGAAAATCCAGGCCCAAAGTGATTCTGCCTCAAACTGCCCAGTTTACATATAAGTGACAAAGCTGGAATTCAAACCCAGCTCTCTTTCTTCCAAATCAAGCCTGTGCATATCTGTCTATAGAAAAGGGAAGAAGCTGCCTGGTTGTTTGTTTGATTTTTATAAACATAGATTGAAGTACTTTCATTTAACTCGTGGTTAAAACTGCCAAAGAACCAGGATGAAACAGGACATTGTAATTCTTTTTATTGGGACTAACTTCCAGAAGCGGGGGCTTAGAAAAACACAAAACAAAATGCTCATAATGGACACACTTCCAACAAGACCACCCCCTCTCTTCCATGGCAATGTGTCTTAATAAGAGGTGGGAAGCCAATCTCTAACCAAATCCAAAGCCAAGCCATTTCCCACCCCATCCAGCTCCTTTCTCTTCCCAGACACAAGGCTCCAATTTCTCCCAAATGTTTCGTGTGCAGCAGACACCATGGGGCCAGAGGGTGCCAAGGAAAGAGCACTTGGACCCTGCAACCCCTGGGTTCCAGTCCCACTTTGGGTGGTACCACCCATGTAGGAAGGCCTTGGATAGATCACCAAGGTCCCTGAGTCTCACCTGTCTCATCTGTAAAAGGAGAAGACTGGACTAAATGGTCTCTTCTGAGGTCACCTTCAACAGCAGATTTATGACCCTGTCAGGCAGGTAGACAGATAGCAAAGGAACACTGGGACGTGGAAAGATACCTTCCATACCAAGTGCCTCAGAGAGGAATCCAACCAAGACCAAGGGAGAAGTTGGCTTGTCAACCAGAAAGGCTCCACATGGTAGGCAGAGGGGGAGGCTTTATCATTGGGTCGCAGAGACAAGAGGAAGCCAAGGGGTAGGTGGAGGTAGCACAGTGACTCCTGGACTGACTGCACAGATCTAAGGGGGCCTGTTTACAATGGAGATTTACCGTAATTAAAACAATTTTCTAACTACAGGATCGCTGCGCCCCATCTTGTTTGATTCACAGCCCACCATGGCAATGAGGAGGGCTGTTCATGCCCACCCATCCATCAGCCCTTGCCCCCAAAGGGCTCCTGGAAGGTAAGGGGCACCTTGTGCTCATAAAGATTCTATTTTGTGTCAGAGTCTGGGGGACTCTAGGCCCACGATACTTATGCAAGTGGTTCTTTTTAGTCATCTCAATAGTTACCGTAACTATAGGCCTTGTTGCCAGATAGATTTGGGTAACCCTAAAACTGGTGAGGAAGGCATGTTTGGAGTAGAGTCAATTATAAGCCACTGAAATGACCTCACAAACAGTTTTCAAAAACAGATCTTCGGACGACCGAGTCTGGCTGGACCTTCACCTCTACATCCATGGCCAGGCTCCCCCCTCCCTGGGCTCTCCACCTCACCTGCCAGGAAGAAGACCAGAGGCTGCAGGGCCATCCCATGTCACCTGCCTGAAACCTGACTTTTCCTCAATCTCCTCTCTCCAAAGGGCTATGGTTCACCCTTCCAACCTCTCTGTATCTGAACACCTCCCTACAGCCAAATCCATCAACAAGACTTAAGGCCTAACTACTTCCTCCTTCCTATACTCTCTTCCCTTGGGCACAGAATTCTCTTATTCATCTCCTACATTTATTATCCTTACATGATTATTACTCCAATTTCTAAGAATTTTAATTTTCAGATTATTTTTGTTATTATCTTGTGTTTTTATTCATCCAAGTTCCCCTACATCTTCCCCCATCCTACTCTCAGAAAATCATAACATATAACAATATATTATAAAGAAAAAAGAGAAAGTTTTTTAATTAGCAAAAATGACTGACATATTAAAAAAAACCTGAAAACCAACAGCAGGTTCCTGGCGATGCCCTGCCCCCTTCGAAGGGATCTCTTACATTGTCAACACAAACATTCTCAGAGATCTACGTGTAGAGAAGCAGTGGGCTGCTCCGAGCAGGGCCAACTGATCTGAGAGGCCCAACAGCTTCAGCCACATTGTAAGAACATCATCTCATACTACCACAATAAGGAATATGGTTCAGGGCTTGGTCTTGGCCAGTTAACAAGACTCGTTAAATATGTGGGCTCAACCCTAGTATAAACCTAGTCTGGGTCAGTTAGGGCGGCAACAATCTTTCTTATGTGGCTGTTGACCCACTCCACAACTATGGCCAGTCATTCTGTTTCATAAAAGAGGGGTGGGATGGGCAGGACATTGGCCACAGGAGGGATTACCCTAAGGCCATGCAGATGGACAGGTGCCAAATCCTTACCCCCTCCAACAGCAGTCCCTTCCATGTCAGGATAGCTGGTCTGCCCTTTCTCACATTCAGCTCAGATCTGCCTTTAGGCCAGGACGGACAAAGCTGCATTTTTTTTTTGTATTCAAAATATGTGTTTAAAGTCACTGTGGCAAAAAAAAAAAAAAAAAAAAAAGGAATCATCTGGTGTCCAACCTACTGGAGGTGTCTCTATGGATATTGGGAGGCTGGTCCTTGGGCACTCGACAGTTTCTCACCACCCCCAGCCTTGAAGCCCTGTCAAGTCAGCACTGTTCTGATACCATCTTTTAACAGTCCGAGTCATCTCCATGCCACAGGGGAGACTAGAAGGGAGCAGTAATCCACAAATGTGTCCCTTGGTGCCCCTGGGCATCACATATGCAACAGACAGCTGTCCACCTGCCTTGATTCTAACTGAAGGACTCCTGGTGAGCACTTTGCTCTTCCCAGGTAAAGACTGAGAGTCACATACAGAGCCCCAACTTGGCTATCGTTGTTTGACTCAAAAACCAGTCTTGTCATACGAATCATACAGGAGGCAGAGGAAAAGCAGGTCAGCTCCTAGGATGCTGGGATTGTACAAGGGCCAAGCCCAGAAATCAAGGATTTTTCATTGTATTGATACTAGAAAATGCTACCCTTTAACAGGTAAACCAGTTAAGTTAACCAGCTTGAAAGAAAACCTGTAACGCCCTCCTCCCCATTCCCGAAGACCACACAGACTCTCCAGAACAGTGCCCAATGCCCTCCTTCTACACATCCCATTAGAGAGATGATGCTCAAAACCAGTCCTCAATCCATAGGCTGCACCATCCACCCCAGAAGGCAGCACTGGCTTGGATGCTGAGTGAGTGGAGCAGGGTTCTTGTCCAAGGTACACCAAGGGAACTTGCAGCAGTTACGTGGCTTCACAGCTGGGACTTCAGAGACAAAGAGCTTCTGCAGAAAAGACTTCATCCAGGAGCTTGAGGGTGGTGCCAACCCTCCCCCATCTCAGCGATCCAAATGTGGCTAGGTAAGAGTTCTCTCTGCTCTAAGACCCTTCTCTTGTACTTTTATAAGATGGATTATTAGAGAATTATTTCTGCCTCTGTTTTATCTCCTTTCCTAGGTTTCAGCAACAACTTCAAGGTCATCTTCTCCAACCCCTAACAGAACAAGAATAATCTCTCCAACAATCTTGCTGGCATGGGGCCATTAGGGCTTCAGGATGCAGAATCTGATCCAGAAATTACATCTCCACTCAGGAGGCAGAGGGGGGACCACTAATGGATGTGGTCAAAGGACTTTGGATAACTGCACAATGTCTGATCAATACTAAGACAAAAGCACCCAGTTCTGTCCCTTTGCAAGCCAGACACCTGACACAGTCTGGACTAGGCTTCCGTGAGGCTGTGTCCAGGACAAGTCTGGGAACCAGCTGCTATGGGCACTCAGCTGTGGCTAAATCGGAATCTCTGGGAATCAGCATCTCTCACAACTGGCTATAAACAAACCACCCTTAAATAGACACAGGTCCCCTTTTAACAAAGAGGAAACAATGACATCAAACCTGGATTGGCCTCCTGTAGGCCAGCTGTCCTCTTCACTGTGCTGGTGCTACCGGCCAGCCCTATATCTACCACAGTCTAACACCCAAAGGGATGGATACCCTCAGGTGATGGGGAAATGTAAGCCAGACACATTGCTGAGAGCCTCAGAGGCAGTGGATGGGGTTTGCTCACACACGACCACATCATTCAGTTGGGCGTCTAACCAGAGAAAGAGAATCTCTTGTTTATACGCAGGCCTAGGTCTCTGAAATAGGTGGATTAGGTATCCCTGACCCTGTCCACTGATTCAGAGACATGGGGAAAACCGACTCCAATCAAGAGACCACAGATACCATCATGTGCATGATGCACTAGCTGTCTACACTGGGTGTAGGGTCAGCCTCACCAGGGAGGGAGAAGCAGTGCAGCCGGTAAGGGCTTGATAGCTCCTGAGCTTGTGAGCTGTGAGTACACGAGTATGGGGAAGGGAAGAGGGCGGGAGAAGGAGGGGCGGTCACCAAAGCCAAACACTTCTGGTAAGAAACATAACTGTCACTTGTAAACAGACATACCCCGGCTTCCAAGTTTTCTCAACATGCGCGCGCACACGCACACGCACATGTGCACACACACACACACACACACATGCCAACCAAACCACTCGATCCTGTGAAAGGAAGATAACCAGACAGGAAGCTGACGATGCACCATCTCACAGGGCCTGCGTCAGACAGGCTTCAGGGTCTGCACCATGGAGAGGCTCTGTTCTCCGCAGGTCAATCTGTCCCCTGCATTCCTTCCTCACACAGTTCTTCTACCTGACTTTTGCTCCTGCTGCTCCCCCAGATACAGAGGAAGATGTCTTCCCCCTCGCTCCCCACTTTCCAGGGTCAGCTCCAGTCCCACCTTCCCCTTCCATATCCCCTTCTCCACCTGAGGCAGACTGAGCAAGGGAGGGCAGGCCGAAGGCCTGGGTCTGAACATCATTTCACCAGACCATTGTGAACCAAGTCCTTTGTTCAATAGCTGCTCAGGGGTGTATCAGCAAGCAAGCTCAGGGAGAGGCCAGCTTCCAGCAAGCTGGGAAGCCTACAAAGACTACCCAGTGTTCTCATTTATCTCTGTTCTCTTCTTACACAGACCTGAAATCCTCCGATGATGCATTTACTGTAGGTTGATGAGCCAGACTGGAAATTAAAAATGTGACCCTTGTGAACAATGATGCCGTCCAGAATCAGGACAAAAGCCATGCCTAGTCTCTGTTGTTATAATCCAGAATATATGAAGAGACAGACTTTCACTCAGCCAACCACATATAAGGAGAGGAACCAGGGGCTGCCAAGCCACATCAGAGAGACCAAGACAAGACTCACCTCCCAGAAGCTATCGCTGGAAACTTCTAGGCCAACGGAATCATCATAAGTGACAGACATGTCTCCAAAAACTGAGGAGGAGCCCCTGAAGGCTGAGGCTTGGAATCACAGGCACCAGGAGCTCAACTCTACAAAAAAAAAAAAAAAAAAAGCAAAAGCACAAAGATGAGGAGTTTGTTATGTCTGTCTGTCTGTCTGTCTTTAACTCTCAAAAGTAAAGAAGAAAAGAAAAATCCCACTTGAGAAATAATTTCCATCTCCTAGCCCAGGCTTCTTTCTCCATTCAATCAGAGCCTATTCCCTCGGAGGAAAGGGGGAACAAGTGGCGACAAAAAGTGAATAAAGACCACATTTTACCTATTGATAACAGAGATTGGAATGTAAACCTGACTGTTCAATGTTTTCCTGGAAAACGCCAAGCACTTTCTGAAGATCTACTTCATAGTGAGAGAATGGGAAAACTCTTAAAACACAAAGGGCTCCAGGGAAAAGAGAGGAAGTCCAAGGCCTCTTTCCCCGACCCGTGGTGGCCCCCTTCTTCCTGCCTGGCCTTGTCCTCCAGTGCCCAGGAGGACTGACTCCAAAGGTGCCACCTGACCCACCTTTGGCTGCTGCTGGTTCCTCATCAGGCTGCACATGCCATTGGGTAAGAGCAGCACCAGGGCCAGGGAAAGCCCCGGCCAGGCTAGGCCCAGCTGCCAATGGAGCCGTCTCCCACACAAGGCTCCAATTTTCTCCCCAAGCGGGACTGGGGCAGGAAAAAAGGAATCAACAGACACCTGTGTAGTGAAGCAATGGTCCTGATTCAGATTTTAAAACCAAGGAAAGAGCTTTTAATATAAAGAAGTTAAAGAAATCTTTTTTCTCTATAAAGTACATGTAGGTGAGGCCCATCAAAGCCACAAGGTTTGGAAAAATGCTTTGCCAGTTTTGTATCTGGATGACATGGGAAGGTCTGAAAGCAGGGCCTGGTAGGCTGCTGAAGGAGGGGACCTGGCCCAGAAGGGGCCACCACCATCTTTAACTGGCCATGTTAGGATGATAAGTTTAGGCCTTGAAAAGGGTATTTGAAATACTTTGGAAGAAGGACCCTAAGCTAGATGCCATCTCCTGCTCTGGGGCCTCTTCTCTCTCCTTCCCTCCAACCTCCAGCTTCAAGCTTCAATTTAAAATCTGAGATTCTGCATGAGCCCATCCTAGTCCCTCAGCTGCCAAGGTCTTCCCTCTGACATGGCCTTTTGTCTACTCTTCTATATCTTTGTTTACCTGGAGCTCCCAGGGAGCAGACCTGTCTCCTCTGGATCCCCAGTAAGTGCTTGGCTTAAGATATGCCTACAGACCAAATGACACGGCTTAATGAAAGAAAGCTTACCCTGTGATTCATCAGCCCAAAAGTATTTCTTAATTGCCTGATGACAGAAATTCAAAAGAGAAGTTGTCTCTGCCCTCAGGGAATTTAATTCACAGATCACCAAACACAGGCTCATTCCAGGGCTGGCCCATGAACAGGCCTCTTCTGTGGCAGAACCTCCACCCTGATGGGCTTGAAATGCCAGAGGCAGTTTTATTTTAGGACAGAAGCTTCCTGAGGAAGAGAGTGACACCAACAGGTGTAGCTGTCAGAGAGGAGGCAGCTATGAGAGCTCAGGAGAGAGTGGATACATGCCTGGCTGGGGACGGTTGTGGGGATGAGCAGAAAGGATGAGTGGGAAGGAAGAGATGGTAAGGACACGGAACTTCTTGGCTCCCAGGGGGATGGGGACGGTGAAGAGCACAGCATGGTGGGCTGGGGCAGTGGAGGAACTGCAGGATCTTCAACAGAAACAGGGCAATGAGGAGGAGGGATGGCCTTCCAGGGAAAGCCAATCAGTCCTGCTTTAGACCCAATGAATCTGAGCTGCCAAAAGGCCATCCTGGTGGAAATGTACAGCAGGAAGCCTGAGATGTGGCCCTGGAGTTCCCAAGAGGGATGAGGGTTCAGTATGTGGGGATAGAGATGAGATGAAGGTAGAGGGGGCCAACACTTAGAAGGCGAATGCAGGGTTACTGATAAGAGAGATGATTCAGCATGAGAGCCAGTGTGGGGAGACGGGGAGAGGGAGAGAGAGGACCCTGGAGAGGGCCCCAGAGAGGGCTGGGGCCAGGACCTTCACTCTCATACTGTGATGGAGATTGAGAAGGATGGATCCAACAGACTTTTGAAACATTCACATTAGACATAAATAGTGACAGTGGCATGGTTACAAGAAATGCACTGCTTCCTAATGGCAACCGCTCTTAAGGCAAATGCCAGTGTCTGGATGGTTTCATAATCTGAGTCTTTGTAAAATAAAATACAAAAGGAAGTATGTGGAATATTAGGGAGAGGTTTATCAAAGCGGACCAGCTCAGCCCAGTTTGCCTGAGGCTGCATCCACAGAATGAATTTCTCAGTCGCTTTTTTTCTGGGAAAGTTAGATGGACCGGTCAGTGTTCCTCCAGAAGGCAGCTCCCTTGTACACCGCTGGGGGCTCAGGAATGACTGTCACATTATTAGGTTTCTGCACCCGAGATTAGTAAAATGTGAGGGATGTGAACGGAGCCCAACCAAGCCTGACGGCTCACAGTCTAATGACCACAGGCTGCCTTTTTCTTCCAAGAGGAGCCTTTGGACCTTCTCAAAGCTAAGCCCAATGGTCTGAGTATCATCAGACTTAAGCAGAAACATGAAAACAAGCACTCAGTGACAACCAACTATGAAGAGTGTCCTCTGAGAGCTCAAATCTTTACCATGCCCTCATGCCAGTTTGGTGGAAAATACAGGGGAGGAGGGCTGACCAACAGTACAAGTGAGTGAAGGTGAAAAGGTGATGGCTTCATGTCACCCTAGGGGGTTGTAGCGTCTTGAATGGATCTGTCCTATTTCTGACATTCTGAACAGTGACTTGAATAAAAGCATAAATCCCACTTCTGATGTTTATGACCTGGGCAACCTAGACAAGTCATAGCCCCTCTGGGAGGCTTGGTCTCCTCAACTGTAAAGTGCAGGGATGCGACTGGGTGACCTCTGAGGTTGCTTCCAAGCCTTGCTCTGACCCTCAGGGACAGTATGCTGATCACATTTACAGATGACATAACATGGGAACACTGGGTGGCAGGTCAAGAGCACAGGTGAAACAGAACATTCCGTTACAAACCAACAACAAGGGGGTCCCTCCTAGGAGAGGGCACCAGGTTCCTTGTTCACCCTTGCTCTCTACCAAGGGATTCAAAGCACCAAGCCACAGTAGGTACAGCTGCAAACAACTTGTCTTAGTACTGGTGCTCTCAGTTCATGAGCTAATGGAGGGGGCTGCCAAGGAGTTCCTGCTGGGTTGGGGTAAACAAGCCTCATTTTCCCTGACAGCAAGCCGGGAAGGGATGCATTAACTGCTCTTTAATAAAGCACAGAGTCCAGAAGCAGACAGCACTGTTCTGGGGTGATGGAGAGAGACAGGCTGTGTGTGTGTGGGGGGGGGGGAAGTGGGGGAGGAAGAGGGACACTGAAAGTCATTGATGTGATCAGTGAGAGCACCTGGCATCCAGGACCTAGGGCCCTGAGTGCCAAGGGGCAGGGTTTTAGGGTTCTAGTCCTGGGGGGCAGATTCCTATTTACCTTAGATTTAGCTCCTCCTTAGATTACTTCAGTATCATCTCAAAGCTATCAGTGCCCCCTCCTTAATTTACATAAGATTTTGCCGGGTCTACTGGGCATATCTGGAGCTGGAGCTGATGGGCAGCTTATACAGATGGAAGGGGTCATTAGCACATAATCTCCATGTGACCCCAGTTAATTTATGAAGCAGTTTGCAGGTGATTTCTATGCTCCCCTTCAAACACTTACTGTAATAGGATGAAATCTACTAGGAACAAATGTAAAGTCTTATACTTGGGTTCAAAAAATCACTGTCAAGTACAAAAGAGGAGAGACTTTTATGGGGCAATGAACTCAATGAGCCAGTCAGTCAGTAGTGTGCCACCAAGGCCAACAAAGCTAATGTGATCTGAGACACAAACTGCCCAGCTTTCTTAGGGCGAGAGGTCCGCTGTCTCCTGCTCTGCTTAGAGGAATACAGATCTGAGTCTGAAGAAACCTTTGGGGTCATTTAATGTGTCCACTCATATTTTATTGATGAAGCAACTCTGGCCCAGAGAAATGAAATGACTTGCCAGAGGTCTCAGAATTAGCAAATGCTTCCATTTAAAACCCAGGGAAGGGTTTTTGAACAAAAATTAGTTAAGGAAATGTTGTTTTCTCTACAAAGCACACGTAGATGAAGCCCACTGAAGCCACAAGGCTTGGAAAAACGCTTTGCCGGATGGGTGTCCCAACCACATGGGGAGCGCCGGAAGCAAGGACTGCCAGGCTGCCAAAGGAAGGGACCTTGAGGCAGGCAAAGCCCCCAGGAGGCTGCAGCAATAGTCCAGGCCTGAGATGATGAGGGCCATAGAGGGAAGGGGAAGGGCCTAAATCATTGCTCATCAGCTTATAATTATTGTAATAAGGTGTTACAAAGGACAGTTTTTTCCTATCACTTTATACAATTGGGAACTGAGTATGTTTTCCTTCTGAAGATTTCAAGGCATAGCCAGCATTTCTCTGGTTAACTTTATAATGCTTCTTTGGGATAGAAAATGAATAAGCATGCCAGGTTTTCTGATGGAGATACAGATATCTCTAAAAACTGAGATTCAGAAAGCTTTCCACAGGGATAGGGCAGCTCAGCTGGCTGTCCCACACGGACGTCCAGGGCCAGGCATTGAATGTCATTCTCCTGCTGCCTACAGAAGGAGCATCACCCTGAAGGGTCTTTTGAGGGGCTCACAAATTCTATTTCAAAAACCTGAGACTGATGTAAAAGCTCTTCTCCAAGAACCAACATCTTCCATTTCAAAAGATCAGGATCAGCATCTCACTCATATTACTTATAAAAGTTGAATGATGAGCTAAAAGCAGGAAAGTTCTTTTCCTTGGCACAAGGAGCATAAATATTCCTAATAATGGCTTCACCCCAACCTGATTTTATGAACTTTCAGAATGAATCAGTCATCATTAAACATTCATGACATATGGAGGTCCAACTGTGCCACAAATCTGTCCGTTCCCCTGATATGCATTTCAGGCCCTCCCCAGCCCAGCTACTTCCCACGACTCTCATCCACGTTCTCTACTTTTGGCCAAATTACTGAGATTACTGTTCTCTGGACCCGGCCTGCCCTCTCCCACCCCCAGGTACTTGCAGAAGGTGGTATCCCTCGCCAGCCACACTTGTTTTTGTCTTCCACATCCGTGCCTGTTGTATGATTGTACTTCTTTCAAGCCCCAGCTCAGGTACCACTTCTTCCATGAAGGCTTCCCTGACCATCCTCCCAGTGGATGATGATTTCTTCCCTTCTCCCCACCCTCTACTGATCCATTCGACTTTCTGCCCTATTTACCTGTGTGTCTGCACTTCATCTGGTGGAAGCATCGGCCATTTATTTCTACATCTTTCAGTTCTGAGAGCCTGGCATGAGGCCTGAAATAAGGAGATGGGAAGGGAATACAACCAAAACTTTGGACTCCATCCAGAACATATAACTGGGATTACAAGGGAGATTCAACAGTCAGATTCCACCAAGGGCTAAGGCCAAGTGCTCAGTGTCACGAGAGAGGCACAAAGTGCCATGAGAACCCAGCAGAAGATGAGGAAGGACAAGGGAGACTTCAAGAACAAGCTAGCTTCTTGGTGAGGCCTTGGCAGAGGAGACTTTGGAAGGACGACTGGGCACAAAGGCTCACTTAAGTAAAGGCATGGAGGAAGGAAGGTACTGAGCATGTTTTAGATAAAGCAAAGAGCTTATCAAGCTGAGCTAAAATGGAAACAGAGAGGAGCAGCGAGCCAGAGGATGAGAGGGCCTGGTGTGGCACTCAGGGCTTTTACACTGCAAGCAAGGAGGAAGCTGTGAAAAAAGAATTTCATTGCAAAGTGCCAGGATCAAAGCCTGGCCACATGCACGTGGCACCCTGGAAGCAGAGAGGCACCAGCTGGGCAGTGCCTGGATGACTCAGAGTGAAGAGACGTCAGCTGTCACTCAGCTGGCGCCAAAAAGGAGTGATAACAAGAGGCGTCTCCAGGTCCTTAGTTCTACACTGCTCAACATCTTTATCAATGACTTTGAAACCACAAAGGGCATGTTTACTGAATTTTCAAATGACACACAGCCATGGGGGATGGAAAATCCAGACAGACATACAGGTAGGTAGATAGATAGATGGACAGATGACAGGTAGGGAGATACAGAAACAAAAGGATCTAGCTCAAAGCCAGAAATTGCCAGAGCTAAAAAATAAAAGAGAGCATCGTCAGGGTCCAAAGAAATCCCAACAGCTGGAAATGAAGAGAATGAAACCTGAGTGAAGACACGGAGGCAGCCCCCCAAACTGTGGGGCAGCCCAGGGAGGCCCTGCTGCCACATGGGGGCTTTAGTTGACCATGAGCTTGCTCTGAGTCTCAACAGTGACGTGGTGACCCCCAAAGCTACTTCAGTCTTCAGCTATGTTCACAGAACAGTGTCCAGGCAAGTGAGGAACAGACGACCCTGCTATTCTTGACCTGGCTCCCCCACTGTGAACAAGAGGGAGAAACTTCGTTCTTCCACTTGGCCCCAGTGGGCAGAATCCCAAACAATCAGCTGCAGCTGCAATGAGGCAGAATGAATCACACCTTGAGAAAGGATAAACTTGTTTTCTTCCTGGATAGGATTTTTATTTTATTTTTTTCAGGTGATAAACAAGGCTGGTGCTCTCTTGGTTGTGCCCCCCAAATACCTCTCTACCTACAGCCCAATCAATCACCTACATCTCTGTTGGGAGGTGTAACCCTGGTTTCACTAGGAATAAAGGAAGGCCTGTTTACAGGCACAGTAACAGTAATGGAGGCTGCTGGGAAGGGAGAAGCCTCCTGTAGCTAACGGTCTTCAAACAGAGGCTGGGTAACCCTTCATTCTCAGAGACGGGTGGTCTAGATGGTGTCTGGGGTCCCTCCCAATCCTGCAATTCTCTTGGTGTTTGAGGGGGGACAGATTTATCTTGATAACAGTCCTTCTGAAGATGACACCGTTAGGTCAGGCCATCCTTCATGCAGTTCTGTTCAAGGTGGAGCTGGAGACAGTTAAGGGAGTACTCAGAGCTTGGTGTTAACGGGGACTAGAAGAAAAGGCAATCTCTAGCTTAGTCCATCTATACAAGCAAACACACTTGGTGCACGGGCTCAGGGCCCAAGGTAATTACCAGAAAAAACATGAAGAAACTGTTCCTTTCCACAATGGGCCATTAGATGAGTTCTCTGAAGGCAGATATCTGTCTTGGTTCAATGACTCGGTACAGTATGATGACTAACCATTACACCACAGTACACTTGATCTTGTGGAATAAATATCCACATAATAAAATCATATGATGTTGGAGCCAAAAGGGGTCTTTGAGATTATCTAGGCCCATTCCCTCAAGTTATAAATAAGGACAAATGACTGGCCCAAGGTCACGTAGTAATTCAACGGTAGAGTTAAGACTAGCACCCAGTTCCCCTGACTCTGCTCTTTACTAGACATGGCAGCTCTGGGCACAGGTCAGAAAAATAAAAAAGAAGGAAATAAGCTCTCAAAGGTCAAACTGGCTTGGAGACCCACAGCAGGCCTCAACGCCAGAATCCCAGACTTGGTGGCAAAGGACTGACCTCCTCATGTTACAGGGTGGGGGGGAAGGGCCAGAGAGGATGAGAGGCTTGGCCCAGGCAGGCAGAGAAGAGGCAGGATCTGATCCAGATTCCTCCCATTTCAAGTCCAGCCTCTCCTGACCGCCTCCATCCAAGAGGCCACATGTAAGTGCGGTCCCTCCCACCATGATTGCACCCACCATGCAATCACCAAGGCGATTGCCTTCCTGATCAGGCTGCTTTCCAAGGTAAATACGACAGTCTACACAGCCCAGGCAATTCCTGGTTCTCCTGTGCTGTTGTCTAACCAAAGGCTTTGAACCTCCCTCCACTCTGAGCAGACACACTCTGACATCACCAACTCAAGACCCAGATCCTTACACTGAATTCTTGAATCAAAAACTCCCTCCCCATCCAAAGTCCCAGCCGCCTTCCCTGACCCTCACTGGCCACAGCCTCTCCTTCTTCAATGCCTGAAGCCCAGAAAGGAATTATAATCGTGACATCACCAGCCCTTCCCAGTGAGCCTCATTCACTCATTCACCAGACAGTGAGGCAGCTGGTAAGGACCTTTGGATGCTATGGGGAACCAGAGTAGGAGGCAAATCAGGGACCATTTGCATCCACGTAAAGACAGTGGATCTTCCCTTTAAAAACAACACAATTTCTGACAGCCAGTGCTGGATGCTGATTTGTAATGCCCTCTAGGACTCCCTCCTCACAGGCCTCTCAGCAAGCTGGATCTGGCGCTCAAGACAAGGTAGTCAGTATTTGTTGGGTCAGATTTTATTAAACGTAGGTCCTGTCCTCAGCGCTGGGCACGAGGGATACATAAAGATTAAAAAACAACATAGACCTGAACCCCAAGGAGCTCACCATCTAACAAGGGGGGGGAGGGTAAGACTGTATAATTTGATGGGGTGAGGGGGAAATCCAAAGGGTTCTAGCAAAATGTGAGGCAAGAGCATCAAGCTCTGGGGTGCAGGATGGTAAGGAGAGGCTTCATCCAGTAAGTACGTGGCAACTGAGCTGGGCCTCAAGGGACAGGTGGAGACACAAGGGATGCCATTCTCGTCCCCAAAGGCCAGTATCTCCAAGTGTACTGCAATGGGAAAGGCCAGGCCAAGCCTGGGGGATGGCTAGCAGCCCAGCCCGGCCAGAAGAGCTACTTCATCAACAGAAGGAATGGTGAATAGGCTAGGAAAATGGAGACTGAAACAATCAGACTGGGGACACCCAGATACGCCAAAATACCAGGAAACCTACTCTACTCTGTCACAGAGGAAATGGAGGAGGTTGGAAGATTTGTTCCTTAACAGGAATGGCCTGCTCGGACCTGTCCACAAGGATGACTGCTCTGACAGCAGGCCAGAGGGAGAAGAGAATGAAAGCAAGAAGCACAGCTAGGAAATGACTGGACCAGAGAGGAGGAGAATTAATGAGGGTCTAGCTGGGCAGGGAGGCCCTGGACAAAGAAAGGGTGGGGCAGGGGTGGATCGAAGACTGGAAGACTCGGGTGAAGATGGTCTCCTCCCATGGTGGACACCTGTGGCTGGGAGGCAGGGGAGGCTTGGGAAGACAATGCAGGCGTTCTGGCCACCATCTACTGAGTTTGAAGGAGGGATGGAGATACTGTGCGGAGGGGCGCTGCAGGCAGTCAGTTATGTGGGACTGGAGCAGGGCCAAAGGTTCTAACAGAGGTGACATGCCACGTGCCCAAGGGTGAGGGCCCAGAGAACAGAAGGGGACCCAGGACAAAGGATGCTCAGCCTTACAGAGCAGAAGAGGCAGAACAGCTATGAGCCAAGTGAAAGGAGAATCAGAAGCTAGGAGTGTCCCAGAAACTAAAGAAAGCAAGAACAATCCAAAGTAGGGGGAGGCTGATGGCGAAACACGCCCAGGAAAAAGCCGATAGTTGGCGAGTCAAAGTGGGACAGAAAGGCTCAGAGGCCAACGGGTTTACACAGAGCGACCCATCACGCAGGTATTCTCTGAACCCTCCCAAGGTTAAGGGGACAACATGGCCTAGCGAATGTCAACCTGGAGCAAAATGACCAGCAGCAATGTGAGGAAACAGGTTGCTAAGTGACTGGCAAAGATCTCGGGGCACAGAGCAGTTTCTGGCACAAGGACATATAAGCATGTGATTGCTCTTATCTCCCAGATGGGAGCCAATGGGAGGTGAGGGGAAGAAGCGGGCATTCCTCAGACCAAATGAGCCCTGACATGACCTTGCTGTATGATTAGGGCTGCCAAGGACTGAGAAAAGAGAAAGTCTAGAGCCCTAAATAAGGTTCTTTCACTTGGTGCCAAGTGAAAGAGGACCACGTAGAAGGAGTCACAAGACTCAGAGCTGGAAGGGCCTCAGAAAACATCTGGTTCAACCTCCTCCCTCTGTATTCATGGAAAGGGAGGTCCAGACTGGGAATGACTCGGCCAAGGATCTGGAGGTGGTAAATAGCAACTCCAAGACAAAAACCCTGTTCCCGTGACTCCAAAGTGAGCACTCTTTCTACTCACTACCCACTGATCTTCCTTTCCAAGAAAGTCATATACAAAATGCTCCCAACACTAATCGAGGCAAATTGCAACAACTCTGAGGTTCCATCTTATATCCAAAAGACAGAGGTAACAAGAAAGCTGAGGGTATTTGGGAAGACAAGCACACTAATTAATGCATTATTGGTGGAGTTGCAATTCTGAAAAACAAATCCAAAGTCACTCAACAGAGCAGAAAGCCTTTGGCCAATCATCATCACAGCTAGTCCTACATTCCAAAGAGAATAAGAAAGGTCTGATTTGTACAAAAATATCGATAAGGGTGCTTTAGGTTGTAGTAAAGAGCAGGAAAACAAATGGGGGTGGGGGAAGACCTTGCTGAACAAATATGTGAATAAAATGCAACACTGGAGAAGAGTAAGAAACGGTGAAAGGGAAAGAATCAGAATCTTATACACGCTCCTGCAGAGGGAAATGACAGTGGTCAAAAGAGTAATGTCTACCAGGGACTTCCGCTCTGAAAGATGTGAAAGTTCCCACGACTCAAGGCATCTCTGGCCCAGAGAGGTCAAGTGGTGTGGCTGGCGTGCTCATGGCTCTCACCTGACTTTCCTTATCTCTTACAGAGGAAAGCTTTTTTTTTTTTATATGGGAAGAGAAAGCAGCAGCAAGGCCCCCACTCCCAAAAAAAGAAGAGCCAGCCAGAGAAGCCCTTAGAGCCATGGGGCGGAGAACGGAAGGCAGTTCAGAAGGAGGAGACAGACAAGGCAGGGCAGATGGGAAGGGAACATGTCGTATTTATTACATGCTCTAAAAAAAATAAGAGAATCTTTGAGCTGTGGGGTACCCTGTTCATAACGGAGATGTGTAGCCTGCTACACAGCCCTTTTCTGTTCTGTCTGCAGAAAGATTCATGTTAATTGGCATTTGTCGAATTCAGAAAAACAGAAGATAAAAAAAGGTCACTGGAAGAGGGGAAGTCTGTCACAGCACCTAGCGCCCCTGGCATCACGGGAGGTTTCCTCAAGGGAGGGTGCACCCTCCCACAAAGCCACTCCATAGAGAGTGCACTTTGGGCTGACCCACGGGGTTGTCCCAACTTTCTCACACATCACAGCAACTGTCCCTCAACCCCGCTGGAGTTCACATGAATTCTGGGATGCTACCCTAACACAGATCACAATGACCATTCCCAGACCAACAAGGCTAATGGCTGCTGTGGAAACTCTCTTGAAAATATGAGCCTATATTCAAGGATGCGGGAATTTCCAACCATTATGTATTATTAACCAATTTTGGCACAATGTGAACAATTTCAGATGACAGGAAAGGGTGAGAGTAAGCGCTTTATCTTCTGCATTGTTGTGGAGACCTCTTCTTGAGAGGTCTACAAATCACGTCTTTGGGAACATTCCCCAAGAGTCCTAGATGAGGAGGGTTAAGGTCTGGGTTCAAATCTAGGCTGTCACTAATAAGCAGTGTGGCCCCACCAAATCCCTTGAAGTCTCTGGGCCCTGGGGTTTTCTATGTAGAAAATGAGAATGATGTACTTGATAATTTCAAACATAGCCCTGATGGGGGCTGGTCACCAACCAAAGGTCACACAGCCCATGAGCCTAAAGTTGAGCTTTTCAATCACAGGGCCTAAGATGAAGAGGCCATGTTTATAAAAAAGCACCTGACCTTTCTTTCTACAAAATGAGATGTTTTGTTTTCAGGTATTTTTGCTTCCTAACAAATATTCTGCCACCACCAATAATCAGCCTTACTTTTCAGGTATAATCATTCTACTTTTGCTCTCTTTTTTGAGAGGGGGGGCGTCACCAAGCTTTTCCAATTAAATATATAATAGTTTTAACCCAAATGTTAAAATGCAGGGGTGGAACAAAGCTGCTCTACAATTGGGACATAGTCTGGTCTTGTCTTTTAATGATTGCCTTGGCCCGGCCCTTCGAGGACAGTGTGTCAGTCCTTCCCCCAGGCCTAGAGAACTGAGCAGCCAATTCTCCAGGACAGAATGAATCAAGATGAGCCAACAGGACGGGGCAGCGGCGGGACAAGGCCCACAGCAGAGCCTGCTGATTTAGGAAGCGGAGACCCCACCTCATACCAGCCCCAGACCTACTCCATACTATTGGTCCACGGCACTCTGTTCAACCACTGGGTAAGCTTCTCTGAACTCCCCAAAGCTATGCCAGCCCAGCACAATATGCAGCACAAGCTAATGGGAAGGGGTCTACCAGAGTCACCCATCATCTGTTGCTCAGAAAGTTCCATGTGGAATATCTGAAGATACACATGTTTTCTCTGTAATTATATATAACAAGTTGGAAAAAGAAGACAACAAAAGAGTTGAATTTAAATGGTTAAATAAATGAACCTTGAAAGTTCTCCGTACACAATAAGGCTTTGAAAAAGAATAAAACTTGTGAGATAATAAAAACTGTGTGAACTTTTAAAAGACAGGACATTTAAGCTACTGTAAAAACCGTTCATCAGATTTCAGATGCAAATTACAGAGTTCAACATTTCCAGAGTAAACAGAGTTAAACTGAATGACTCTTCAAACCAGGGGCCCTCAACACTAATGAAGTGACACAAATCATGCACAACCAGGTAAACCACCACCTGGAGTGGTTAAGGAGGCTGAGAGCTTGTCTTCCATGCACCTCTATGCTCATATGCTCATAAAAACCAACCTCTAATCCCTCCAGACCTCATTTCTTTCCCAGGAAAACTCCCTGGGAGTTACACCTTCTCCCTTCCCTAGCTTGAGTGCTCAGTGAACCAGCTGAACTCAACCATCTCCTCTCCAGCCCCTCATCCTTGGCACTGTTATCATTATCTCTAGGTGCTCATGACCCTGCTCTGTCCCGACTCTCCTCCTACTGACTTGAGGGCTCCCCTCAGTCCCTTTGGCTACATCTTTCTCCAACCCAAACCCACTAACTGTAGATGTACTCTAAGGATTTATCCTAGGCACCCCCTCTCCCTCTATTCTCTTAGGCATCCACAGCTGCTATGGGTATGATTTTCACTTCCACAGAGATGGCTTAGATCTGTTTATTTGGCCTTAACCTGTCTGCTGACCCACCTCCCTACCCCCTGTATATGTCTCAAACAGGTTATCCCAAAGATGTCTCATATTCACCATCTCTGACCCCCAGACCACCTTCCCCATCATCCAGGCTTATAACTCGGGTATCATTCTCAACTTGTTGCTCACATCCAATAGAAGGTTAAGCCCTGCCGTTTCTGCCTTCACAGTATCTTGTGTGGCACAGTGACACTCCACAAGAGCAGAAAGCAAAGCTGCTCGGTCCCCGTGGCCACTTTTTCTCAGCCTCTGGATGATAAAGGACAGAATCACTACATTCCTTCAACGGCCACCATAATTAAGGAGATGGCAGAGAGCTCTGAGCTGCCTTCCAAGGAATCCAAGGACAGTACCTCCATTTACTGAGAGAACGGTGAGCTAGGATTTTGGAGTCAATGGAGTAGGGAATTGCAATGAAGAATCTGCCAAGTGTTAGCTGGAAGGCTGGACTCTGATCTTCCCTGAGGAGGAAGTGTTTGACAGGAGCCTTGAAGGAAGAGAAAGATTCAGAGTGGTAGAGAGAGGGAGGAGTAGGTCTCAAAGGGGGTAGGGGAGGTAGAGGAGAGAAAAAAGGGATGGAGGAGGAGAAGGGTGAAGCAGAAAGGGTTATGAAGTGTAGAGAGTATAGCAATCGGCAAGCGGTTGATAGTTCACCTGGGTTATATGCATCACTGCCCCGACTTCACAGAAAAGAGAAGTAACTAGCCATTAGGTAACTCTGACAAGGTCACCCTGAGCAGGGTTTGGGGTCTTCTTCCATTAGGGGGGTAGGAAAAAAGAGGATGAAAGGGGGGAGTTGCCTAAGGTCAGGAATCTGTAGGTCAGAGAACGTGGAAGGGCGAGTATGACATCTAAGATATGATATTCTGGGTAGTCTCTGAGGAAGATCCTACAGGTACGGCGTAAGTGCGCTTCAAAGGTCACATCAGAGTACAGATGGACTTTCATTCATTTTTCAAGCAAATTAAATGGACAATTTTACAAATATTTTGAATTGAGTCCTGTTCTATCCACTGAAAGCAGAGAAAGGTTAAAAGGAAGGCTGAATATGTCAGCAATTTGCTGACAGAGGAGGTATGCCGGCCACATTAATGTCATGATGTACTGCTGCCTTTAGAGGGAACAGCAACTTTGGCACAAAAGGGGAGGTGAGTGGGCTGGAGAGATAGGAGCGGGAGAGAACAAGGAAATCTGTCCTGTGTGCCCCAGGGCCAGCGGAACAAGACAACACAAAGCAAATGCTCTCAAGAAATTCCAAATAGCCTGCGAGCCACAAAGAGATGATTTCCAAAAAAGCTTTCTCATTTACCAAAACTGAACCTTGGCTGTAGTTTTTCTCGATGGAGCTGCACAAAGAGCCAGCCAGTCTCTCCTATCTAAAAGAGGGGATCTACCCACTCCCCCAGAACACTTCACCCTGTATGTACAAATCCCTTTGCTATACAAATGTCTAAGACCAGTCCCAGACCCCTCAGAGATTACAACCTAAAATGTTCCAGAGAATAACGACACTAGAGCTCCAAACTTCCAAGGAGAAAAGTCATCCCTCTTCAGTCATCAAAGGGAAAGAAAATTGATGATTTTCACTAAGTGAAAGTAAAAAAGCTTTTGCATGAACAAAATCAATACAGGGAGGATAAGGAAATTTGTCACCTGGAAGACATAAAGTATTCCTTGAAGACATAAAGGTCTTTCACCCAACATAAAGAGGAAAGACGGTGAGGAATTTCTCAATAGATGGATGATCCAAGTTGAAAAGTTCTTTATTTCCCACAAAAGAATTATAAACCATCAATAATCACATTAGTGATTACTATAAATCATTAAAAGAAATGCAAATTAAACACTGAGAGATCAACTCACATTCAGTAAATTAGCAAAAATTATAAGAAACCATTAAAATTGGAAGGTCTATAGGAAGACAGGGGCACTAGCACATTGACGAAAATGTGGGCCATTCTAGAAGACAATTCCAAAAGATTCTCCTCAATTGTTCACTCTTTGACCCAGAAATAACAATGCTGTGTCCTAAGAAGGTCAGAGATATTAGGAGAGCTCCCTTGTAGCAAAAACTTAGAAACAGATTGTGGCATGTGAATGAGATGGAATATTATGCTGCCTTAAGAAAGGGTGACTATAAAGAACTCAGAAGGGCATGGGAAGGCAGAATGGAGTGAAGAGAACCAGAAAAAGAAGGCACATGGTGTCCCCAAAGTCTTAGTGACAGCGCACTGATTGAATTCAAGCTCTGACCCACTCACAGCTAAGGTCACTGCACTAAGACCACAGGGACACCCTGTTCATGACACCAAAAATGCCAACACAAAGAAAACTGCAATGAAGCCTGATACTGGGTAATGGTCAGGACCAACCTTGAGTCCAGAGCAGAGACAAGGAAACGTACCAGGGACTAAGTGTTCATTACCTAGCCACACTCTTGGTTTTGGTTAACCATTTTTCTCCGTTACCAGGCAAGGTGGACTTTGGACAGCTAGGTGGTACCACAGTACACAGAGCACCAAGCCCGGAGTCACAAAGACTCATCTTCCCAAGTTCAAATCCAGCCTCAGACACTTGCTAGGTAGCTGTATGACCCTGGCCAAATCACTTAACCCCATTTGCCTCAGTTTCCTCCTCTGTAAAATGAGCTGGAGAAGGAAATGGCAAGCCACTTCAGTATCTCCGCCAAGAAAACCCCAAGACGGGTCACAAAGAGTCAAACAAGTGAAAGAGCTGAACACCAGCAAAAGCTGACTCCGTGGTAGAGTCTATCCACAGATGACTAAGAGCAGAACAGCAGCCGCCAATTAAACCTAAAAGTAAACTTGTTTTAAAGAATAAAAGGGGGGACGGCTAGGTGGCACAGTGGATGGAGCACCAGCCCTGGAGTCAGGAGTACCTGAGTTCAAATCCGGCCTCAGACACTTAACACAAAAAACTAGCCGTGTGACCTTGGGCAAGTCACTTAATCCCAACTGCCCTCCAAAAAAAAAGGCAAAAAAAAAAAAGAATAAAAGGGAAAATTCCAAGTGGAGCCATTAGGAAAGGCTTTGCAGAGGAGACCGACAAGCAGCCGGGGCATTGGAGGCAAAATGCTAGTGATCGAGTATTATCCACCGTCAATGGGCCGCCCCTGTATCCAATCCAGTGCAAGGCTCTGTTCTGGTATTTGTGAAAAGGAAGAAAAGTTCTTTTTCCCTAACTTTATTGTGAACAGAAGACCTGTGAAGGGAAGGGCACGGAGGGCAGCCTGGTCATTCCAGAGAACGAAAGAGAATCATTTTATGAGTGAGTAGAAAATGAAGATGAAGAGAGTGGGGATGATTTCACTGGCTTTGGGAAATGATACCGAGCCTCCCGAAAATCTCCCCATGGCTTAACTGGACAAGCTGTTCAGCACTTTTAGACCAAGACAGATGAAAAACCAGCAAGCCGATTAACGACTACATTTTATTCATGAAGAGGGAGAAGGGATCATTTTATCAATTACATTCAATAAGTTCGGTGCGTTCATGCAGCAACATGTTTTCTCCAAAGAACACACTCACTCATCTTCCCAACACCAAATGTAGGTGGTGGTACCAATAAACTTGTTTTTTTAGCAGAAACTGAAATAAACCAAAAAAGGATTTTTTGACTGCCCAGAGTAATCCATAAATTGAAGGAATGGGCTGTGCACTGAACCTTCTTTTTTTATTCCATACAGAAGAAACTAATCTGAAAGATGTTTGAAGATCTCTCCTAATGAAAAGATGTTAAATGAACAGAACTAGTCTCTGATTGGTTTAACATAAAATAGAAGCTCTTCCGATGAAGTGTTGTGGTACCATGACAACGCAACGTTATAATATTGCTTTGGTGAGGAGGGATGGGAGAAGGGGGAATCAGGACCCACATCTGTGTGAGCTTCCATGCTTCCTCACCAAATGCCACGAACACACTCAGCACCCAGCAAAATCTTCTGTTGGAAGCTCACTCAGTCACAACTTCCCCTCCATCAAGAGAGTCTCAGCTGGTTTGTGCTGACCCCCCAGCTTGTACCCTCTTCTTTCTCATGTTGAGAACATATTCCCCCAGCCCAAATTCCTGCCCTTAAGCTATGAGATTTCACCATCCACCCTGATGCTCAACCCCTGCCCCTTGCCCTAACCTCTGGATTCCACAGGAGCCTCAAATCCCATGAAGACTCCTTCATTCGACTGCAGACAAGCAAAGGAATGGTCTCCTCACGAGCCAGATTTCCCCACTGCCCACGTCTACCATGCCATTAATCCCTCTTGGCCATGACCTAAGTAGGTCTCCACCTGTCCCCCTGCCTCACCCCTCCTAACCCTCTTTTTCGCCTGTGTCAAGCCCACTCACTCTGTCCCTTAGATTTTCTCAGGTTACTATTAGGCCAGTGTTGATTTTGCTTTCCTCTCTTTACAATCTCTCCCTTATAGGTCACAAATTCAGCTTTCACCATCCTCTGCTCTTTAACCCTTCTTGGCCTTGGACTTTCCCTCAATCCTGACTGGGAGATGTCACGCGGCCCAACGTCAACGGAACCCTCACTGCAATAAGGAAACCCTGTTATTGGTCCCCGGTGAATCCCTATCATGGTACCCAGAGAAGCTACTGGAGAGCTTCTCTTTTCTCCTCCAGCCCCCCACACCTCTGCCACCACCCTCCTTCAATTGAGGATCCTGCCTCTTATTTTACTGAGAAAACTAAGACCCTTCACTATGGTTACCCTCTTACCTCACTTAGCCAATGCTTTTACACGTGCCCTTCACCCCATTCCCTCTCATCTTCACCCTCACACACTCCCCTACCACCTTTAACCTCTCCCTATCAAGCGACTACCTCCCTTCTTCCTTCAAAGATGTCCACCCCAAGCTTATAAAGCCTTCAGTAGACCCTGCCATCCCCTCAAGATAATAGGGAGTCAGGGGAGTTTACTGAGTAGAGGAGTGACGCAGTCAGATCTGCATGTAAGGAAGATCACTTTGGTAGCAGGTGGAAGGCCCGAGTAGAACGGGAAGAGATGATACAAGGAGGAAGCTGCATTTGTCTGGGTAAGAGGGCCTGAATAAAAAAAACAACACTGAACGGGAGAGATCTTGAGGGTGCTGTGGCATCTGACTGAGGATACAAACCCGCAGACAGAGAAAAACCCGCAGACAGATAAAAACCCACAGGCAGAAAAAAATGGAGGGGATCAAACAGAAACCCATCGGCTCAGCCTTTCCAATCCTATGCCCTGGCCTTGACCTACCTCTCTGGCTTTATCCCCTCACACTCTGCAGTCCAGTCAAACAGGCCCCACCATCTTCAGTCCTGTGCCCTGGCACTGGCCTGTCCTCCTTCCACATCCCTGCTCATAATCCTCCAAGAACCACCTTCTAGCTAAGGCCTTTCCGATCCCCTCAACTGCTCTTCCCTGCCTCCCTCCCAACTCCCTTGGAGTTAAAATGATTTCTGTTCTTCAAATACTTCTATGAGAATGTGCTTTCTTTCTTAATTGAATGAGTGCAAGTTATTCAGCTTCTATGGCAGCAAAGAACTAGCAATGAGGGAGATGGCTATTGAATATGAAATGGTCAGACAAGATGCGGTCCATGAATGTCATTGAACTGACTGAGTTGTCAGAAAATATATGGATAATGAACACTGAGAAGCATAGAAAGACACACGCCAACTGATGCAGAGCCAGGAAAACACTATACACTATACATGACAACAACAACGTGAACAGAACAAACGGCCACAAAACAACAAAAAAACACTGTAAAATTCCAAAGAACAAACTGAGCCCTAAGGACGAGGCATGAGAAGACATCCCCATGGGACGCTGCAGTTTAGTGTCCTTTTGATCAGTTTTGCTCAATTTTTTTCTCCTTTTTAAAAACAAATTATTTGTCCTAAGAAGAAGAATTCAGGAGGCAATGTAAAAACAAAGGACATAAAAGTCTGTTTTTAAACACAAAGAATGCTGGCTGCTTGCAGATGGGAACTGTTTTATTCTTTACACCCATATGCCCAGCACTGAGCACAAGACGTGGCACTCAGGAGGTGTGGTAAAAAAGGCTTCCTGGCCTTTAAGACCACGCATTGACCAGACTTAACAATTTACGCAGCATCTACTGAGCGCTTTACAAAGAGCTTGTGTGACCCTGACAACAACCAATACAACTATTAAGTGTCTGAGGCCAAATCTGAACTAAGATGTTTTTGGCTCCAGGACTAGCCTTCTGTCCCTGAAGAAAAGAACCTGCTCCCCAGTTTCTGGGTTAAGAATTCACTATTTGACAAAAACTTCTGGGAAAATTGGAATATAGTGTGGCAGAAAGTGGGCATAGACCATCATCTAACGCCATACACCAAAGTCAAGTCCAAATGGGTGCACGATCTAGGTATAAAGGCTGATACTGTAAGTAATCTGGGGAAGCAAGGAATAGTTTACCTGTCAGATTTATGGAGTAGGGAAGACTTTATGATCAAACGAGTTGGAGAGCATTATAAAATGCAAAATGGATATAATCTTGATTATATTAAAGTGAAAAGTTTCTGTACAAAACCAATGTAACCAAGATTAAGAAGAAAGTGGGAAATTGGGAAAGAATATTTACAACCAGTGTCTCTG
>CM053597.1:174363913-174421763 GCA_028646575.1 Pseudocheirus occidentalis | reverse complement strand
TGCAGGGAATTAAGTAAAATTTATAAGAATACAAGTCATTCCCCAATTAATAAATGATCAAAGGATATGAACAGGTAATTTTCAGAGGTAGAAATTCAAGATATCTTTAAGCCTATGGAAAAATGCTCTAAATCACTATTGATTCAAGAAATGCAAATCAAAACAACTTTGAGGTACCACATCTCACCAGTCAGATTGGCTAAGGTGACAAAACAGGAAAATGACAAATGCTGGAAAGGATGTGAAAAAATTGGAACTCTAATACATTGTTGGTAGAGTTGTGAACTGATACAACCATTCTGGAGAGCAATCTGGAACTATGCCCAAAGGGCCATAAATAATTGCATACCCTTTGATCCAGTAATACCACTTTGGGGGTTGTATCCCAAAGAGATCATAGAAGTAGGAAAAGGACCCATATGTACAAAATGTTTATTTATTGCAGCTCTCTTTCTGGTGGCAAAAAACTGGAAATTTAAGGGATGCCCATCAATTGGGGAATGGCTGAACAAACTATGGTGTACGAATGTAATGGAATACTATTGTGCTATAAGAAATGGGGAGGAGATGGATTTCATATTCACCTGGAGAGGCTTCTACAAATTGATGCTAAGTGAGAAGAGCAGAACCAGGGGAAATCTGTTCACAATCACAGACACATTGTATGTGTGACGACCAACCTTGATAAACTGGACTCTTCTCAATAACACACAGTTATGGAAGAAAATGTCTACATTCAGAGAAAGATCCAGAAAGAAGAAGAGTTTAAATGCAGACTGAAGCAATACATGCTATCGTTCTTTTCTATGTTTGGTTTTGTTTATTCTTTCCCATTATTCGCTCCACTGGTTACAACCCTTCTATACAACCAGACTAACGTCCAATGTGAAAGTATTAGCAGATCCCACACGTGATTGTATGCCACCATGGGGGGGGGGGGAGAAGAAGGGAGGGGAGAAAATCTGAAACTCAAGGGATTCTGGAACTGAATCTTATAAACTAAAAGTAAATAAACAAGTCAAATAAAAAAAAAAAGAAAAGAAAAGATCCTGCATCAGAGGAGCCGAGAGTCTGGGTCTGAGCTATACTCAGTCGCCTGACTCTGCAGTGAAATCCCAGCTACAAATCGGAGCATCTCTCCAAAGGGACTTCCATCATGGAATAATCCTCATGTGGGCACCACTGGACCAGCGAGAATGGGGACCCCGGGACAAAGTGGGGGCCGAGCAGAACTGTTCAACCTTCTCTAACCGTCCTGTATGCTTCTTCTAGCCTCTACTCTCTGCCACCAGACCCCTGAGAAACACAGTCTGAGCTGAGCCGCCCTGCCTGCACCCAGAGCACTCGCCACATGGCACCGTCTTCACTTTCCCGGAGGTTTCTAAGGCTTTTCTTGCCTTCCCCAGTTTTCTTCATTAGTTTTGGCTGATGCTTCAGGCATCGGTCCCACCCCCTACCCCTCTCCCCAACTCACTGCACAGGATTCATCTCATTACCTGCCTCTGCTTCCATTTTGTCTAAGCATTGTTTAAAAATCCTCAATTCCCTCCCAATTCACTTGAGTCTGTCTCACAGAATGACTCCTGTGCCCTGTACACACCCTTCTCATGGAAGCTGTTTCCTGGTATTTCATTCATTCCTCTCATTATCTCCCTAGGGACAACTTGCAACATTTCTATGCATGTCACTCCTCCCCTTTCAAAACTCTACTGGCTAGGGCCACCTAGGGCCACCTGGGGTCCACCAGACTCCAAGGTCTTTGGCTACCATTCAGAGAGCTAGCGCTCTCTTGCCCTCTCTCCTCTCTCCTGTCTCTCTCTCCCTCCCTCCCTCCCTCTCTCTTTCCTTCCCTCCCCTCCTCCCCCTCAATGCTCCAGTCAAACTCTGACCTCTTTTCTCCTGCCCCTGAGCTGTTGCCCACATTATTCCATTCCATTTCTGAGATTCTTTGATAGTTCTTCAGTAACAAGCACTGGGCATATGTCCCCAGGGTCCAATATCAACAGGGGAAGTACAGAACAGAAAGTACCCTCTCTAAGTGTAGGGTGGGTGCGAGCAAGTTTCAACATAAGACCCAAGAGCTTTGTGGCAGAATAGGAAGACAAAAGGTCATCAGGGAAACTCTGAGAGAAAGAGAAAATGGGCCAGGCAAGCAGTGAGCCAGACATGGCAGGCAGAAGGCTAGGCCTGGGTCAGAAGATATGGAGGAAGGCCCCCCTCTCGCATGTGGCTGAAGCCTTTGAGGGAGAACCTAGGGGTGAACATCCACAGGAGATGTAGGGGATCAGTGAGTACAAAGGGATCCCAAAATCAGTGAAATCACTGAGAGTAGTAGAAAGAGCTTAGATTAGAACTATGGAGGGACCGGTCTTGGTCTCATTGTTAACTAGCTATGTGTGACATTCTAGCCCCCTGGTCCATTGGGGAGAAACTGGGCTTGGTGATCCGCAAGATCAAACATTCAGAAGGCCCAAGCAAAGGATAGTCCCAGGAAAGGCCAACTGATGACAAAAAGCAAAGCAGGCACTGCTAAGATGGGCCCGAGGACAGACGGGGCGATGAATGTTCTCAGGTGTTGAGGTCCAGGCTTTTGTCCTGGTTGCTCCAGCACGAAGAATTGTGGGCACAGACTGTCCCATCAGCCGCATCCCTTGTCTTCTGGTTATCATTTTCTTAAGCCATGAGGCTTCCCGCCTCTCAGAAGTTCATGAGATGCTCAAGCCCCCAAGGCCATTCCTGAGCCTCCTAGAGCTGATTGTGAAGAGGGGAGACTATGCTCTCAAGTCTTCAGTGTAAAGAGGAAGTGACTCAGCACACAGGGGATGGTGTGGGAACAGAGAGAGACACCTGGCTGCCTTCACTGGGGGACTGAAGGCTTTCCCAGTCACTAGTCCTTCCAGACACGGCCTGCCTCTTGGGCTTCCTACCCTCCACCAGTAAGGATGATAAAGTCTGAGGTTGGAGAGTAACTAACCCAAACTCTAACCCTTGGCTAGTCTGGTCTCATTTTACAGAGAAGAAAACAGGCCGGAGAGAGGGCAAATTATTTGTCCAAGGTCCAGGGCTTTCATACTAACTTTCTATCTGCTAAGCAAAGAACAATCACTGACGAGGGGTTTCTAATGCTGGAATAAATACTATTCTAGTTGGAGAAATATTCTTAGACATTCTAAGTAGGCTGAGTTCTAATGAATTAAAACTTTGAGGTGGGTGCGTGTGCGTGTGCGTGTGTGTGTGTGAAAGAAGGAAGAAGTGATTTATAGAAATATTATGACACCATGGCAACAGAAACCAGGGCAGAAACCCCACTTGAACAGAGCTGTTTAAAAATAAACCGGATACTAAAACATCAATATTGAACTACAATGACTCACGCTATCCTCCAGTACGGCTTAAAGAACAGACAGTTCCTTCACACACTTGTCTTCAGGGTTTTCCCCTGCTGGAGAAGTGGGAGACAAGGGAAAGGCAAAAGCAGCTTTGAGATTTTTTTCTCCCTTAAAAAATCAAGCAGACAGTGATGACTAAGACCTTGTATGCCCAGGAGGAAGGAGGAAAGGCTGGGGCTAAGAGAAAGCCTGGGATCCGGGCATGGGCTTTTAAACAAATGGTTACGGGGCAAATGCCAAGCTGCCATTGGAGCCTATGGTCCCAGAAAGCTCAAACAGGACTTTCCCAAATCCCAGCTGCTGAACCCAGAGGGCTCCTTTGCTGTCATTTAGGCCAACTCCCACATTTTGCAAAGGTGAAAGCAGAAGCAGAGACATGGGAAAGGGCCACACAGCCAGGAAGTAGCAGAGGCCTGCCTTAAAACACAGCCTCTGTCTACCAAGTCCAGAGCTTGGTGCCAGGCTTCCTGACAGCTGGCCTCCAGCACAGGTAAAGACGGCATCTTCTGTCCCCTCCTCTGTTATCTCCTCTGCAGGTAGTCTTCAGGAAAGCAGTAAAGCCCAATCTTGGATTTCTGAGTGTGCTTGCCCTGTTCTGGCCTTCCTGGCCCCCATCTGACTCTGGAGCAGAGAAGGGGACAGATGATTTCCAATGTTTCTTCCACTTGAGACATTTCCATGAGGTTTGCTAACAGTCTGTACATTTACACAGTTCTAGAATAAAAACAGGTATGTGGATCAATAGCCAATTATAACCCAGACTCCCAGACTGGTCAGTCTCTTCAGGCCTGATTCCTCAAGGGAAGGGAATCTGGGGCTTTTCACCCAGGTCTTTGTAGTCACCCAGGGGTGACCTGAGCTGCCCCTAGTGTAGCCGCATCCCTTCTACAGGTTCCTAAGAGCTTCCTTCCTGGAGCTCTGTGCCACCGACTCTCAGTACAGGGCCCTGAACACAGGAGGTACAGGAGGTTCTCCATTGGGTTGGATTCATAACAACAATAATTTCTGGGTAGAATTTAAAGGTGATCCACCTCTAGGCTCCTTCCAGGGCTTCCTCAAACAGCCGTGGCCAACCTGGGCTCCAGATACTTTCCAGAAATCATCAGAGGCCAAGCCTAGATTAAGGCTGTTTACTGGTTAATCCAGAGAGTGGGAACCTTTGGCCTGATCTGGATTCCATCAAAGAGGCGCACCTGAGGCACTAGAGGGCCACATGTGGCCTCAAAGCCATGGGGTCCCCATCCCTGGAACCCTTCCCATCACATTTTATATCTCACTCCAACTGCAATGCATGGGGGTGAAAAAGAAGGTGCTTCCTGACGTCCCACAAGAAGGCATCTGACCAAAGGTTTTCATTTCCAACATCTCCCGCTGACCCACTGAGTCTAACAATGACTCCATTGTGTTTAGAAACCACTGGTAGAAAAACAAAAGGTATCAGGGAAGCTTTGGTCGGGACCAGCCAGAAACCCCAAGGATCTGCATGGAAACCAGTGTCAAAGGAGAGAGTGGGGAAGGTTGAGAAGAGATCCCTTCTCTCAAACAGAATGGCTTCCCTAAAAGAGAAAGCCCACGGAAGTCCCAAACGGTGCTGTGGGTGGAAGGCAGGCTTCCTGGGCAGAGATGTTCATTCTTGGTTCTACATCCACAGGGCCACGCAGAGCAGGGGCTTGTCCAATTGTGCACACCACACTTTCTCCTCTGAGACATACAAGGTGCTATTTAGAAGCTTCCCGATCAACTCTCCCAGCTCTCTAGAGGAAAGAGAAGCAGGGGTCCCCTCTTTGAGAGGATCCCCTGAGAAACTACCTGGTGAAGCGGATGGGAGGGCGGAGGATCACAAAGGTTTATGTGGCCAGCCCTAAAATAACCCCAAAGTTCTGCATGTGCTATCTGCTGAAACCTAATCATTCCATGAAAGAGGAAGTGTCTCAGGCAGCTCTGGAGCCCATTTTAAAGATGGGGAAACCTGAGGACATAACTGGGTCGGTTTACTGCTAGTTCTACTCAGGGAGGCTGCAGACCGGCAACACAGAGATGAAAAACTCCAGATTCCCTTCCCTCACAGAATCAAACCCGGAAAGGCCAGACATTCTGGACACTTAGGTCACATTTTGCTACTTCAATTCAACAAAAACATTTTCTAAGTGGCTATTGCCAGCAGAGCCCTGGGCCAGGGCTGGATGCTGGGCCAGCTACAGAGGAGAGGATGATATCATTTGTGTGACACTTTAAGCCATAATTATCTCATTTTATCCTGAAGGTAGATGCTATTACTTTACAAATGGGGAAACTGAGGGAGAGAGGGGCTAAGTGACCTGCCCAGGGTCACAAAGCTAGTAAAGGTCTGAGGCCACATGTGAACTAAGGTCTTCCTGACTCCAGGCTCAGTGCTCTGTCTACTGGGCCATCTCCCTGTCTTAGAAAAACCAACCAGGCCAAGGAGAGGTGCAGGCTCTAGGGGCAAGTATTTTGCAACATCAACCATCATACAAGCGCAGACACGGGAAAGTGAGGCTGAAGGAAGCAACGGGCTAATTAAAGGGCACAAAACAAGGTGGGTCTTAAAGGCCAGATTCCACAGGCAAAGATGGGAGCGAGGCCTAGGGAACAAGAGGAGGCAAGGGTGCAAGAAGGGAGGGGGGCCCCCCAAGTCTAATTTGGCTGGCGTACAAAACGTGGCACACCGAAAGTCCCTCCCTCAGGATCCTTCGCTCTCAGCCATCCTTTGAAAGGATCCTTTGCTCTCAGGACCCTTGGCTCTCAGACACCTGTTTAGACAGCTGGCAACACTAGGTCTGGGGAGGCTCTCAGGCCTGATTTCCAGATCTGTTGCTAAGTAAGTCACTTAGACTTTGGCCAAGATGCCTCCGTTCTCAGGGATGAGTTTCTTCCTCTGTAAGATGAGCACCTTGGACCAGATGGCCTCTGAGAGTCTGTCAGGGTCACTGATGGGTTTGATGTCATGGAGAGCTGCCAGGTAGGGGTCAGCCCTGCCAGACAATTTTCACATTAATATTTTCTTTTAATCCTCTTTTTGCCAAGCACTCTGGGAACTTAGTGGAGATTTGGGACAAAGACTGTTTGTTTTGCCCAAGGTTAATTCTGAGCTAATGATCCCCAGCTTACCAAGACAAAATGTCTTGAAAAGAAGTACTTGGAGTTTCTTTTATTATTAAGGTCTGATATTAAATGAGATGAAGCACAAAGCTTAAATAAACACAGCAGGAAAAGGAAAAACTGATTGCTTTTATGGGACCCACTGACAACAGGGCACAAACGAAAGCCAGCCTTCAATGGCAAAAATTGTTAGCTCCAAGGTGAAAAGCCACGGGTTCAAGGACAGACTCTGCCACACGTGGCCTTGGGCAAGATCACTACATCTCAGAGCCCCGATTTCTCCAACTTTAAAAAGGGGATAATGCCATCTCCATGCAGCCTCCTCTGGTGTCACAGTGAGGATGAGTAAGATAATCTTTGTCTAACATCCGTCTACAGTAAAATGCTTCAAAGGTATAAGCCATTCAAGTAAGATTTGGCTGCTTCATCAAGGCATGGAGAAAACCCTGAGGCCTTGAAAGTTCCACCAACACGCAAAGGTTTCATAGACAGCACCCCGGCACAGCGTTGGCTGTCGTCCTAAAACCAACCTTGATACTTGATAGAATATGAGCAGAGATGTTCTGCACCAGGTGGGCCAGAGCTGAAGAACTTTTCAGTCACATTAATTCTCAAAATTTGTCTGTCCACGGGGCGAGGAAACACCGGCAGCCATGAAGCAAGTGCTGATCCTCCTCATTGTTTTCAAGCTTGTGTTTTCTTCAGCAGATTTCAGCTTGGGGCTGCGCGGCGATGACTCCAGAGGATGACACCAGTGCTACTGGGTGCTGGATAAAAGAAGTGAAAAGGAAGCTGCCCCAAAGTACCCTTGAAAGTGACCTCAGCACAGTTAGGTCGAAGGATGACCCACTCACATCGTTCTGAGTTCTTTAGCCAGCCTTCTGTGCTCAGGGAGCTTTCCATTCCGTGTACTTTGGAGGCCATGAGGATTCAGTTTGGCAACAGCTACTCACGATGTCCTTGGATTTTTATGGGTCGCTATCGTGGGCCACAGTGCTGTCTGTCCTGAGGCTGGTTCCAGGACAGCTGATGTGGAAGATTCTCCAGGCTCTTTGGGGATTTGGGGAATGAAGAGCAGTCAACTGGCAAGTCCATGAAGGCTGGCGGGCTTGTGGCGGTGAGTTCTTGTCATCTAGTCAGGTGTGCGTTGGTGTGTGGGAGGCCCCCAGCAGTGCTGTGTTGCAGAGGGCCTCCCTTTTCTTTGGCAAATCAGAATCGGTCAAGAAATGGGAGTCTGAATGAATTATCATTCAATCACTTTACCTCTCAAGGCTTCCTTGGGCCTTAAAAATGTCTTTAAAAATGACAATTTTAAAGTCACAGTAGCTCTGATTGCTACTGGAGACAAGGTTACAGTAGGGCCCTATCCATAAGCAAATTCATTTTTATTGTTTATTACTTGGGGAAGAGGGGTTTGGTTTGAAGCTCTCCTGATAATGTTCAAAATCTCATGAATTTTGATAGATGACAACATTCTTGTAATGCAGGTAAAAATGTGGTAAGGTCACAAGGACCATGGAGACACTGTCTCCAGTTCATTTGGAGGTAACTAATGCTTGGCTGTACCAAAGATCACACTTGGGATCTAGACCGGGAAGGGCCATAGTGCCAATCTGCCCCAACCTTCCCCTGTGGGTCTTACAAATGGGGAAACTGAGGGGCAGAAAGGCGAGTGACTTGTCTGTAGGGAGGTGCTGTCATAATTCCCACTTTAAAGATGAGGAAACTGAGGCAAAGAGGCTAAGTGACTTGCCCAGGGTCACAAAGGTAAGCAACTATTTGAAGCCAAATTTGAACTCATGTCTCCCTAACTCCAGGCCTAGTGCTCTCTCCACTGAGCCCCCTGGTTGTCATGGAAAAGCCCATGAAGGACCATGAGAACAGAAAATAAAACCTATTTTCTCCTTCAAGACAGAAAGTTAAGGGACAACGAGGCCTGAATATTGCAGACCCACTGTCTTTGTTATAAGAAGGAAGCAGCTCAGATGGTGACCCCACACCAGCAGTGGCAGCGGCGGCAGCAGCAGCAGCAGCATGGCTCATGTGTGTCCTGCGGCTCTGCTGACCTCCCTCATGTCAGGGCCTGGGCCACCTCAAATCTGACCTCTTGTGTACCTAAGTAACTGCTATACAGCATGCGCTTTCAGAAGGAATTTGCCATGCCAGAATCACTTCTGCTGAAGGTGAGAGGAACGCTGTTCTCAAAAGTACCCAACATTGCTGGCAAGTGTCTAACCCCCTGCTTCTATTAGTCAGGATGGAGCAGAAGGAAAGTTAGCAAAGCAGACGGGTCTTACATGGCCGTCCAACCCTTTCCTTTTACAGATGAAGAAATGGAAGATCAGGAAGGCCACTTGAGTGGGCATCCACGGCCACCCAGTGAGCAGGACTGGCAGCTGAACCTGGCCTCCCCCCCTCCAAGAACCAGGCTTACTGGCTTAGCACTGTCAGGACTGCGCACCCAGACCCACAGATATGTAATATATATTTTGATCACCAACAGACCGGAAATTGAATGAATATGAAAGTGTGATAATTAATGTGGAACCAGCCATGAAAGCTAGCTCCCTGCCAAATGAGAACTGCATTCTCTGACAATACCCTGTCCCCTTTCCCCCTCCCTCCTTCCCACCAGGTTTCTGGGTGCTGCAATTAATCTGGCGTGCTAGTAGAGGTGGCTCTAAAGATACCTTGAGGACCGCCAGCAAGACGGCCCCTTCTTCTATCACCGAGTGCTTTACCCACACAGGGAAAGGGAATTCTAGCACTGGATGAAAGGGTGGGTTCATCCAGGCCATCCAGGCCACAGGTCCCGAGGTGGGAGAGATTTGGAACTAAGATTGAACTCTTCTCTCAGAGACAAAGAGACTGAGGAACATGGAGAGGGAGGGTCTGCCCAGTGCTCCTCACACTACACAGGATCCTGGAGACAAATCAACCAGTTTAAACCACATCTCCCTCCACCTCCAACTTCTCCTCTGCTAAGGTGAAAAAAAAAAGCACAAACACTTTCAGGTGAGGGGAAAGAAAAGTTGGGCCATCGCCTGGCTTCTCCATGAAGAAAAGGAGTTTTCAGCACCTCTGACAGCATGTTCCCAAGGCCAAACAAACAAAGGACATGCTACTAAAGAGGCAGAGGCAGGGGCAGGGTGCCCAGACGGGGCTCTGGCCAGCCCCATGCCAGGGCCTCTGCAGGCATCCTTGGCCAGGAGTCTTGTTCCCCATCCTCTGTCCTCCAATTCACAGTCCTGGGCACACGACCCCATGGAGTTCCCCAAAAGACATGTGAGCACTGGCTAAACTGTCACCTGGAAGATCCCCAGCATACCATAAAGGCCAAGACAGGCTGAGCAGTGGAAGTCTATACCGTGTTAACGGGAGACAAGAATAGGAAAACCACCACAAGACCCAGGAATACAAAACCTGTCTGAGTGACACAGAGGGTCACAGACTGTGAGCCCGGGACTAGCCCAAAGGGCCCAGAGCGGAATCTGAACCCAGATCTTCCTGACTCCGAGCCCAGCCTAATACCCAGAATGCCTGATGCCCATCTGGGGGGCTGTGAGAGAGGAGGGAGGGAGAGGTAGCATTTACATGGTGCCTCCCATGGGCCGGGCACTGCGCCACGGGCTTGACAAATGTCATCTCATTCCACCCTCACAATCCCCATTTTATAGCTAACAAAACTGAGGAGAGCAGAGGTGAAAGGGCTCACCCGGGCTCCCACAGCTGCCAAGTATGTGAGGGCAGGTCTTGCTAACCCCAATGCTGGCACCATGCCAGCTGTACCACCTGGACCCAGGACTCAAGGGAGGCCCGCCCATGTACCATGTAGGTAAAACAACTTGCTCAGAGTTCTCGCTGTGGGACCAGCATCCAGGGGCCTCATTCGGAGGGAGCTCCCTATTCCTGGGCCCCTCCAAGGGGATGCTTCCGTTTAGGGCCAATTTATGTGAGATGCCCACCCCCACTCTGAGGCACCATGGGCCGTGACCCTCCTGAGTGAGGCCAGAACAAGATGCACATGTCATTGGGAAAGAGTGAACAAAGTCAGTAAAAACAACAAGGCATAGACGATGTGACGCTGTTATTTTCTGTTGCTATGTGGCCCTGCTTCTGTGTGCTCAGAGACCCTTTCAGACGAAGGCCTCGGAGACTAGACAGCAAACAGCGGCCACAGCTTTGATCTCAGTCACTGGATCCAATGCAGCTCAGCTCGTGGTCTCCAAACTGGAGACCCTGTAAACCACAGCAGATTTCAAAGGTCTGCCATGGACACTGGCTCATACGAGTATGCTACCCAATTCTTTTCAAGGAATGTGAGTCGATTCAATGGGAAATAGTGGATGAATCCACAATCCTTGATGAAGGACATGTGAGTGGAAGGGCCGCCATAACGAGTGGAGTCCAATGGAGGCATGAGCAATCGGAGACGTGAGGAGCAGCAGCCGCGAGGGCTGCAAGGGCCATGAGGGCCACAGGGCCTTGCAGGAGACCTGCACAAAATGGCCCACAGATTAGGCTGTGGCTAATCCAGGATTAATGCAGGTCCACTCTCAGAGGGCACCCTAGAAAGCATCCCCTCCCTCATCAGTCAGTGTGAGCTGGGGGATCTCATTCAACGTGAAGGCAGCTACTTCCTTAAGGGGGTGATCTGGCCAGTGGAGCTGTGGGAGTAGGATTTGGGTTTTTTCCTTTGCCCAGAGGTGGGGGGTCTGGAAGAGCAGCAACCGTTTCAAGGGGCTATGTTCTCCCACCCTCCTCTGCCTTGTTATCAAGGGAGGGGTGAGAACCCCCACATCTCATTCGTCAACCTCAAACAGATGGCAGCAAACCAACAAAGAAAAATGAGAAAAAGAAATCCTCTATCACACACTCATGCCAACCACCACAGAACACTTTTCTAGTGGATCTTCCAAGCTGCAGATTCCCACTTAGATGAGATGCCCCAACTTCCAAGCTGAACATATCACATCCAGGAAGGGACCGCCCACCCGTGGGCAAGCCTAAACGTCAGTAAGAACCAGCTTCTAGTCGGCCCCTTGACACATGTGGGTTGTGTGACCCTGGGAAAGTCACTTGACCATTCAAATGCCAGGCAACTATCTAGATTCTAAGGTAGAGATGAGTTGCCAACATGTAGGGGTGGAGGGAAACTGTCTACACCAAGTGTCAAATACTCAAAATGCATTTATTAAGCACCCACTGTGTGCTGGACACAAAGACAAAAGATCAAACAATGCCAATCTGCAATAAAGTCACTTTGTAATAGGGGAGCCAGGCACCCACACCCACAGGCACAGGCACACAGCAGTCACGCACAAGGCTTTGCTGAAGGAAGCCGGGGCCTAAGCTGGTCTGGAAGGGAGGGACTCACTGGGGCCACTGTCACAAGAATGAGGTAAGGAGAGAGGGCAGGGCTAGGTATGAAGGCCAGCAAAGGCACAGAGACAGAAGGTGGAGGGAGGAAGAGAGAAGGCCAGTGTAGCTGGCTCACCAAATGGGGGCGGAGGGAAGGGAGGTCCACCGAGGGTGCAAAGGCAGGTAGGGTTCTAAACACCAAACAAAGGAGTGTCTATTTTATTCTAGAGGCAACAGGAAGCACCAGGGCTGGTTAAGGAGAGGAGCCGCATGGTCAGAGCTGATGGTAAGGACAATTCTGTGGAGAATGGACTGGTGTGTGAGAAGCTGGAGGCAGGGAGGCTGTTACCCAATAATCAAGGCAAGAGAGGATGAGGTCTTGAGCAAAGGCCTTAGCTGTGTGAGTCAAAATAAAAGGTTCAATGGGAGAGATACTGGCAGCCTCAAGACAGTACAATTTGGCAGCTAAAGAGCTGTGGAGGGGGAGGGATTGGGGAGGAGGCTGGGACTGTGCGTCGGGGCCACCAGAAGGATGATGGTGACTGTGACAGAAAGAGGACAGAAATGACGGAAGAAGAGACAAGATAATGGTCCACTGTACACAAATCAAGGTTAAGATGTCTCCAAGGCATGTCAGGGAGCCAGGGCTCATCTGCATAGAGCTGACAGTTAAAGCCACAGGAGCTGATGGGGGTTACAGAGAGGAAACAGAAGGAGAAGTGAAGAGAGTCCAGGACAGAACTTTGGTGGAAAGTCAGGGCTGGGGGGTGTGATGTAGACCATGAGCCCAACAGCTGGAAGGTGACCAGGAGATTAGTCATATTATAAAAACACAGAGTAGAAACACTCTCTGGGAGGAGAGAATGGTCAGCGGAGGCCAAAGACTGAGAAAAGGCCATCAAACGTGGCCATTAGGAGATCAACGGTGACTTTGGAGAAGCCATTTCACTGCACAATGAGGGCTGGAAGGCAGACTGTGGGGGCGGAGAAGTGAGAGAAAAGAAGCAGAGGCAGCCAGCATAGACAGCTTTCCATAGGAATTAAGCTGTGAAAGAGAAGAGAGATGCAGGAAGGGAACTTGGGGAGATGGCAGGGCTAATGATGGGCTTTTAAGAATGAGGGAGACGTGGGCTTGCTGGAAAGCAGAGGAGAAGGAACAAAGAAGGTGGCTGGTTAAATGAGCTGATGAACTACAAAATTGGAGGGTCTGGGCCTTGCAATGATGTGCGGTTTTGGGCTGGCTCAGGAGGAAACACCCTGAAAACACTTGAACATTTTCAACAAATGCTTCTTGGTTACCAGCTGCTCCCAGAGGCCCAAGGAACACAGTGAAGTGTGCTCTTGCTGGGCAGAAGTGACCTTCCTCCCTTGGAAATCTCCCCATGCACATCCTCAAGCAGCACAAATTCCTCAAGAATAAACACTGGGTCTAATTCATCTTTGCAGATGAAGGTATCTGAATTCACCTGTTTATGTGTACATTCATGCAACAAACACTTAAGGGCTTCACTCTGAGAATGTATAATAAATCTGGCTGGGCCTTGGAGGGAAGAACAAAGACAAAGAAAACCTGGTGAACCAGCCCTACCAGGATTTCTAATCTAGTAAGGGAGATAAGGCAGACTCATAAGTAACCATAATACAAATTGGGATGTGATAAAGGGCATAAACACCGAGTGCTATGAGCCTAGAGGAGGGGTCCAGAAGGCAGAAATCAAGAGAGGCTGGAGGACAATCAGGAGAGGCTTCTGGAAAGAGAGCACTGGACAGGCCTAGGGGCCTACATCTCAGTAGCAGACAGGGAGGAAGCCTCATTCCAGGTACAGGAAGAGCAGAAAGCAGGAATGTGAGCAATGATGTGTTGGGTCCCAGCACGACCAGCCCAGGGAGGAAGCAGAGGCAGGAGGGATCCATTAGCAATGTGGGGGCAAGGGAACGAGAAGAGGAGATCTGTGAACAAGGAAGGGGGATCAGCAAGTTTGGAGAGACTCCTCCAGCAACAACTGTTAGCCACACACAGTGGCCATTTAGAAACGGATCATCACAAAAATACACAGACAACAGAAAGCCAAATTCAGGGAAGGCAAAGAACTATTAGGATACAGCCTGCCTTAATCCTAGTGCCTTCCCTGAGACCACCTCCCATGTCTCCTGTCCACATCTTCATTCCACACAACTCCCTCAGACTGCAGGCTCCCAGAGAAAGGGGCCCAAAGCCTGGCACATGACAGGGGCCTAACAAACATCTGTGGAACGCTCACTGTGTGTTAGGCACTTGAAATAGCATCTCAAATCTTCCCTTAGTATATGGAGGGGAGGGGAAGGGAAGAGAGGGGAGGGGAGAGAGAGAAAGACAGAGAAAGTGAGACCTCTAACAGTTTTCTCTAAGGAATCAACGTCCCCAACCTCTGAGGTGGCTTTTCAAAGATGTTGTTTCCTCATCTGTAAAATGAGAGGGTCGGCCTAGGTGTTCTCCAAGGCACCTTCTAACTCCACATCTATGATGTGATGATACCTTTGAGGCAAAGTAACTCCCCACAACACAAGGGTCTTTAAACATAACACTCTCAAATGACAAACCAATTTCCCAAGATCCCAGGTCACTTTTGCCACCTCCCATAACTCACAATAAATGCTCAGTGTTTCTCCTCCCAGCTCCCTGAGATCCCACCCTACAATATCAGGTCCCAGGCCCTCAGTGGCTTCAAAGTCCTAGACTTGACTTCCCCATGTCACCTTGCTTCCATTTTATAAGAAGTATAAAACCTGAAGAATAAAGCTTAGCTCCACCTCTCCCTATTAATGCCATTAGCTTGGGCCTCCTTTCCTTCAACATAGAACACGGACTGAGATCTCTCCTTCGGTTCACTGAGAACAATTCATTTTCACTCCAATTTTGAAAGGGGAAATAAAACTTCCCTTGACTGAATAAGATCTAGAAGTACGCCCCCCACGTCCACCCACGTGCCCTCGCACTGGGTCACTGCCCTCCCCAGGCTTTTCTTGAGCACAGGGTCAGGATGCTTCCCACCAAAGGCATAGTCTTGGAAAGGTTCCAGTGCCCAGCCTCCTGATTAAGAGGCTCCAGGGCAGGAGAGGTGACAACAAAGGTCCCACTCGTGCTCAGTGGCCTGATGATGCTGGTGACCCGGTGCCAGGCTGGGCCAGAGAAGCCGTCAAAAGCAGCTGGCCTCTGTCAGAGGGCCACAGTTCTGTCTGGCTCTGGCCTAATCCAGGTTAAGGCCAAGTGGCGCCACCAGCCTTGCTTTCAGGGGGCCTGTCTGGCCACCCACAAAAGCCTGCCTGGTTCTTCTAGGGAAGCCTTACCTTTCCTTAATTGTTCATTTAATTTTTTATAAAGTTTATTACCCATTTAGTAAACACCAACAAATATGAACATTTCCATACACAAAGAACAAAAATGAAGGATCATACGTGAAACTAGTAATGTCTAGAATATAGAACTTGCTTCTTTTTAGACAATTTTTTCCAATGAGCAAAGATTTCTTTTTTGTCTCATCTCCTCCCCCCTCACCATCCATGGAAAAAGAGAACACAGCCCTTGTAAGAGGCATTCAGGGCCGAGCAAGGCCAGCCCTTGCATGGCGCCCTTTGATGTTGGGCCGGCAACAAAGGTCTCCAAGAATTCGGCTGCTTTCTCACGGCAGGCCTCCATCGTCCTGCTGAAGACCCTGTCACAGGCCCCTGGGTGCGCAAGCTCAGCGTCATCCTGGGCTCTTCGGTGTGCTGCCACAATTACACGCCCAGCTCCAATCAGTCCCCAAACCATGAGCGCTCTTCTCTAATCACACAGGGCTTCCACTCCTCTTTGGGTCCCTGCTGCCTCTCACCTGGATGCCTCTCACCAGGCCTTGGCCTCCAGGCTCTCCTGTTCCCTCCTATTCAAGCTGCCGACGCCTCAAGTGTACATCTGACCAAGTCATCCCCTTGAATCAAGAAACTCTCATGGCTCCTTATGACCTCCAGGACAGGGGCTTTACACAGCTTCTGTTTGACACTTAAGGCCATCCTTACCTTTCTGGGTTTTTTATACCTCACTCCCCCTCCCTACACTCAACTACCATCCAGCGACACTGACCTACCTATTCCTCACGCATGACAGCTCACTGCCAGCCTCTGGGCCTTTGCCCAGCTGTCCCCCATGTCTAGAATGCCCCCCCTTACTTCTAGCTCTAAAATTTCTTCAAGTCTCACATCAAATCGCACCTTCTGGAAGAGGCACTTCCCTGGTCCCTCAAGCACTTCCCCCCAAATCTTCTGAGATCACCTGTCTACATCGTCTGTATCTCATACAAGTCTAGCCATTTCTAGGTTTTGTTCTCCATTAGAATGTGGACTCTCGGGGCCAGGGTGTGGGACATTTCTTTGTATTCCCAGCATTCAGCTGTATAGTACTTAGGAAGCCTCTAGTTGATGCTTATAGATGTATTTAACAACACGCAGAGTCGTTTTTATAGAGATGAAATCAGGGTAATTTACAATTTCTCCTCAAATCCAGACCTGGCCTTTCTCCTAACCTCCACACCCTCATCTTCAACTGCCCACTGGACATCTCCGACTGGCCATCCCGAATCACATCTCCAACTCAACATGGCCAAAGAGGAGCTCACTATCCTTCCCACGCCCTCGCCCCCAGACCCCCAACCCTGTCCCCTTAGCCAGAGAGATGGAACTGAGGTTTGGTTTGGGGTTTGGAGGACCGCTTCTTCGTAGCCTCAGTGGTTAGCACAGGGTGTAGCATGCAGTAGGCACTTAATGCTTGCTGACTTGACTTACATTACGGTCCTCCACCCCCATTATCTTTCTATATTCTCTGGTGGTCATAATGCCGCCAACACCTTCCAAGTACACACACCTTTCCATCTAACCTGTGAGACTGGCAGCTCAGGAATCATCCCCACTATGCTGAGGAAGAAGGAGAGGAGCAGTGAACTGGCAAAGGGCGTCCTCCTAGGCATTGGCCCTGACTACCATGCCAAGTTCAGTGCTCTCTCTTTCCTGCACCATACTGTTTTCAGTAAGAGCTCCAAGTGAATTCCTATGAACCTAAATGTATTCACTGCAAGCACTTGTTTTGCCCAGGAATTGTACAAAGTCTTCCCTTCTGCAGTTTCTCTTTGGCACAAATGTGGGCAACCTTGTGTTGCTGCATAAATTCTTCCCACAATAACGATTGGCCGAGTGGCTACAAAGGTGAGGTGTGATTTACTGAATCCCTGAAAGTGAGATAACAAAACACTTCTCCCTTTAAGCAGATCCAGAGCTTTTTTCCAAGCAGAAATCGAGCAACTCCTGTACTAGGAGACTAAAAATTCTAGGCAGAGGAACCACTTTACTTTCTCACTTGAGAGTCCAACAACATCTTCTGCATCAATAAGACCAAAGAGGTGGCCTCCTTGCACTGTTCCCTAGGACATTTTGTCAAGGACACCTTTTCATACAAAAATCAGGGATTCACCCCGATGCAGACCACAATCAATGTTCATACCATGGCAGGTGCATCAGAACCACTGACCAAGGCCAACGGTTAGACACTGGTGGACGTCCACAGGAAGGGAACTTTAGAATGTCCTCTCCTCCTTCCTATCTACCCCAACACCAGCCCCGGGCTCTGCATCAAGTACGCACCCAATGTCTGATGCAACGAGTTGGCCTAAACCTGGGAAGCCCTGTCTGTTATACGAAGCGGGCAGACCCAGGAGAGGCATTTCTGTACTGCCTGTTGTCATCTGATGGGATTCTGACTGTTTCCATAGCAAGCCAGAACTTCAGAAGGATGATGGTGAAGGGTTCTCCCTCTACATCTCTGTGTAGAGAAACTGAGGCGCACAATGAGACGTCTTTGTCCTTCGTGGACAATGTGGGAATGTGTTCTGCTCTCTGTGCTACTCTGTCACAAAGCACAGCCCTTTTTAGGGGCATGGGAAGGGAGTAAACTTACACACCACAGTAAAGGCATCAAGGAAACGTTTTCCCAATACGCAGACAAGAATAGAAAGCAGCTCTGAAGGGGGTCTTGGTACCATGGGCACAGGGGGGTCTCCAAGTCTAGTCTAAGCATACAGCTGCATGAAGACTTTTGCACAGTCTCTTCATTTTGAAATAACCAAGCAGCACATAAGAGACTCACCAATCCACAGTCTTCTTAGGACACAGAAGTGTTCACGTTTGTTTAGTTCATTATAAGGAGAAATTTTCACAAAATGAACTGAATTTCTCTGATTTTCATCAGAAAAAAAGAGCACTGGTTTCCTGTGTCTGCTCCCGACCGAGGCCTGGCCGAGCTGAGTTTGGAGTGGAGCCTCACCACCAGGCTGGCCTGCAGCGGGTCACGAGCTTGGCAGCTCACTATGTGTCGGACTGTGATGGAGGGGCTGCAATCCAGAACCCAGGGGAAGGGCCCTGCCCCAATGTGACCCCAGGGAGGCCCAGGTACCTGCCACCTGATGGCCTCGTCAGCCAGGAGATATCCCAACATCAGCTCCTCCAGCCCTTGGGATCAAGGCAGGGCCCAATCTGCATCCCCACCGTCATCAGGTTTCTGTCCGTTTCTTTTTTCCTCTTCTCTCTCTCTCCCCCTCCCCCAAGGCATTGAAAGATGCTGTTTGTCATATGGGATGGCTTTCTCAGAGGGGAGGGATAATGGGGAAAATTCTGATGATGTAATAAAAACTCTGTGTAAAATAGCACAGGATTGTGCAAGCAAAACTCAGCCACACAACCCTGACATGGCAGTTTTACCTCTCGATAACCCCCGCCAGCAGGTAGCACATAAATACATATATTATTATGCAAGCACGTGCACACATGCGCACACATTCACACACATGCAAAAATCAGTGTTTTGGTCACAGTGGAGAGAGCTCTGGGCCTAGAGCCAGAAGATCTGAGTTCAAAGCCGCCTCGGACACTGGCCAAGCCACTTAACTTCTGTCTGCCTCAATTTTCTCAACTATAAAATGGGTGAACCTAATAGTATCTACATCCCAGGGCTGTTGTGAGGCTCAAACAAGCGCTTAGCACAAGGCTTCAAACACAGTGGTTCCTCCCATACACAGCTAAACCAGCCAGGACAAGACGGCACTGGGGTTCAAGCCCCAAAGGTAAAGCTGCTCCCCACCCCATGGCCAGTATACTTTCTCCTCTGCAACCACCTCAGCCAAACCTGGCAGAAAGAATCCTGAGTCGGGGTTGGTTGAGAGAAATCGTTGTTGGATGGGCCCCTGGAGGCCACCCCAGTGACTCACCCAAAGTCAGAAAGTCAGCAAGCCGCTGGGCTAAATCTGAACTCCAGTCATTTGGCCTCTGCCCACTGCATCCCCAAGTGGCCAAAGAGAGAAGCACGGCCGCCCTGAGGCTGGGACCCACTTAAAGAACTCTCCAAAGTGCAGGTTTCTAGAGCCAGGGCCTCCCAAACTTCTCCCATCTCCAGGAATTTGTCCAACCTTCCAGCCTTTAACTACCTAAAGCACATCCAAAACCTTCAGGAAGAAGACTGAGGTTGACAACCCTTATTTTCCCTAGAATTTCGTTCACGATAAAAGTACAGCCAGTTAAGGGTACATTTTACAACCTGCAGTACCGCTTCCATCACAAACGGTTCTAGATTCAGTTCCACAAGCACTTATTAGTAAGCACGTACTGCGTACAAGGACCAACAGGCAAGATCAGACGCAAGATCAGGAAACCTCAGCTTGACTAAAGCCGGCCTTCAGAACTACAGAGCTGGGAAGGATGATGGAGGTCGCTGAAGCCGCCCCCTACCTAAGGTACACGCCCTGCCTCCACAAGGCCCCAGTCAGACCTACTGGGCCAGAGAAGCCTTCCTGCCCTTTCCACTTTGGAAGGAAAAAGCCCTTTACTGCTAATACCACCCACTTTGGAGTCGGTTTGCCTGGAGTCTCAGGAAAAGTATTCTTTGGGCCCCTAGTGGAAAGGGTCATGGCAGGCCCACACAAGATAAGGCCTTCTGGGGTGGATCAGTGACAAACATCATCACGGCTCCTCCATGACTTGGCAGTGAGGCATCAGAACTCACCGATGATGACAATGATGACACTCCAAGGGCACAAGAGAACTCCTAGGGAAAGAAGGAGCGACCCCACCGTTCTCACTACCCAGTAAAAAGACCAGAGCAAAGGCAAACAAAGTCACAGTGAGAGCAGATCCTAGTTCAGCCTAAATGGAATGCACCAGGTAGCCGTGTACCAGAGCCAAGATAGGAAGAGGGAGGGGACATGCTTCTGGGGCTGGGGGCGGACCATGGGCCCAGAGAAGTAAATACCAGGCACAGGAAAATAAAACCGAAGCAATTCCCAGTGGAGAAAGCCCCAATAATGAAGGGGGGAGGTGTGTCCATCAAAAGTGGCCTCTGAAAACGGAATTTAAACAAAATCACACACACAAATGTGATTTCAAAGCAAGGTCTGTGGAAGGAGGCATCACTTGGGTCATGCCTTGAATGGAGGTTGGGAAGAGGCAGAGATGGCCTTGCAGGCAGAGGCCAGCCAGTACAAGGGACTGGGAACAGGAATCAACCACCATGGATGAGGAACAGCACTAGAAAAGGGAGAAGGCAGGTGAAGAAGGATTATGGCAAGCGGTGGTGAGGGCCTGGACAGGGACGGGGGTGGGATGAAGGGAGATACGGGCAATGAGCAGGAGATGCCAGGGAGGTGTGTGCAGCAACACTTAGAATCTGACTGGGAAAACAGCGGTGCCCTTGGCAGAAGTGGAGGGAAGGGAGATAGGGGGAGGGTGGCGTGGGCATCTGTTACAGCTGAAAAAAGAGGGACACCGGAAAAGCAACAACTCGGTGACAGTGGGATCGAAAGGCAACCAGGTCCAAAATGCTGCCTCAAACCCCTCATAGCTGTGGCGCCATGGGCACTTCTCCATGGGCAAACTGGGGATTAAAAACAGTGCCCAATGACACAACACACGTGCTTTAAAGTACTCCACACACAGATGTTGACAATCCTTTGAATATTTTAACCATAAATGTCCAATGCCCAAAGAGTGCTTTAAAAAGCAACCATGAGGTCAACATTTCTACACCTTTGTTACACAAATGAGCCCACCCTCTTCCCAAGCAGACATGCTACTGTTCTTTAGATAGCATCGGAAGGAAGGAAGGAAGGAAGGAAGGAAGGAAGGAAGGAAGGAAGGAAGGAAGGAAGGAAGGAAGGATACCTACTTCACCAAAGGTCTATCAGGGCCTGAGTTCAAATCCTCAGGTCTCCCACTAACCGGCTGTAGGATCCTGGAAAATTCCCCTCCCCCACCTAGATGTAAATGCCTTCATGGCTACAATAAGGTCTATCCCAGCTCCAAAATTCCATGATGTTGTTGGCCACTGCAGAAGCCAGACGGATGGAGCAAAACAACATGTGGCTGAAACCACAAGACAAGAAGTCCTTCATAGCTTACTCGACCTGGAAGGCCACTCCCTAAGCCTTATTTACCAGGAAAAGAATGGAGGGAACAAATATTTGGGAAACCATAGCATTGGTGGAGAAAGTGGTGGCCCAGAGCAGCGGAGCCTGCCCCTCAGGGTCATGCAGAACCCAGCCAAGAGGAAGAGACAAGCTTCCCACACTCCTAGCTCCTACACCATTCCAGGAAGGCCAAAGTCTGCTCTGAGGAAGGAAAAACAAAAAGCATTTTAGGAACAATCCTAACAAGTGACCCTGGGCCGCCTCACACTATATGCACCTCCACACTTCATTCACGAGAAGCTCTGCTAAGGAGTGGCTGGGCAAAGCAGACCGACATCATGGCCACTAAGACACAGTGCTGCGATCGGAAGATGTAATGACGGATGGAGAAGACATAATGCAGAGGTTCCCACTCTGGCCAAACTCCTCAAAGCAAGAAGTCAGGAGAGGTGCTGAGGCCGAGTCACCAAGGCAGTGAGGGAGCATTTTCTTCAGACAGAGGGCTACCTTCCACCGTCGGCCCATCATTCCTTCAGCAGCGATGGGTTGAGAGCGGCATCAGGGGTCACACTGCCGAGCAACTGCCAGGCTGGGGGAAGGGGTCCTCTGAAGGGGGAGCAAGGGAACAGGTTAAGGTGAGGCAGAAGACGAGGCAGAGCAAGAAGGCACAAGGGCCCAAAGGGGAGAAGAATGCCCCGAGCACAAGGAGACCTGGCCCCCTGAGTCCATGTGCCCTCCAGCAGTGCCCTTCTGCAGATGGCACAAGAGGCTTTCTGCAGCCTCGGGGACTCATCTTTCCAGGCAAACTCCATTAACTACACAAGGCAGGTCATGACCAACACCCAGGGTCAGAGAAGGCCAGCAAATCTGTTTAAGGGAGCCTCAGCTCAGGTTTGACTCCGCTCCCTGGGAACCACTGAGATTCAACCACAACTCTGCAAAGTTACTTTAAAAAACACTGACAAAATGCTTCAATTTATTTTTCCAAAGAAAGAATGAATAAATGCTCTAAAAGGAGAGACAAGATAGGAAGGTCCTTATTCACTTATTGAAGCAAAAGCCCAGTTGCAAAGAAAACAAAATCCCCCTACCCCAGTGTTTTCTTCAATATTTTGGTTCAAATACTAAACCTTATTCAGGGACTCTTAAACCAACCTATAGGGTTCCATTAATCAGTTTAGAACCAATAGGACTTAAAAGATAGGGTTTCCCTTAAATTAATTGCTCAGGCTTATTTAAAAATCAGTAAAAGTGCTGCTTAGAGAAAGCCCCCCCCAGAGTACCCCCACTTACACTGCCCTCTGCCAGATGGCCTACCAAAGAACTGTGGGGGGAACGTCGGTGCCTGGCTGCCCTGCCCTGTCCTGCCCTGCCGGGAGGTCTGTCCTCAGCACTCACAAGCAGAATTTTCCCACAGTACATTTCATCATTTCCTGTTGGCTGCCAACATCCCTATCACCTCAGAGAACGTCAGTCCCCTACACTGCAGCGCTCGACATCCAGGAGACCAGGTTCCCAAAACTGAGAAACTCCTCTGGAGATCACTGACTCCCTGAACCCACCAGGAAGAAACCAGATCCTCAAAGGGGAGCCACACTGAAATAGCTCAACCTTGGAGCATAAGAGTACTCGACTGTCTTCCCAGAAACCTAGTGAGAGAAAGAGTAACCTCTATTTCCCTCCCCCCAAACCCTTATGGGATTTTTCTCTCAAATACCTTTAAATCTTGTATATATAAACCAATTCACAAAAATGTACAGTAGACAGTCTTAGGATCAGGCTTTGTACTGGGGACCATTTTAATTGTGCTAGAGCTAGTTCAGGAAGAACCTGAGACATTTGGAAAGGAGTGGGACAAGTAAAATTTTCTCATAAACTAAAGGCAACAGTCACCCAACTTAAGCAATGCTTTAGTCCTGAAAGGCCCAAATTTTGTTTTTCTATAATGTGTCTGCCAGGTGCCTATAAATCACTTCCTTTTTGCAACAAATAATATGTCTGCCAGGGCTTCTGTAAATTGTCTGCTTTTTGGTAAAACTTCTGATAAATCATTTTGTACTGGGTAAAAGGATCAGAAGGACACACCCTCTCACCAACAGCAATGAAGGTCCGTGGTGGGGGGGGGGGGGGGGAGGATTTGGGTTTCTTTGAGTGGTCCTGTAATTGCACAAGGGTATGAAACCGCTTGCTTGATTTTGTACTTTGTCTCCCTACACCGGTGTAGGTTCTGGGTAAAGGATGACCAACTATTGTGAGACTTGTGTAGGAATAAAGAGCTCCTGTTTCTACCTGGAGAAACCTCTGGGTTTTGATTTGGTAAGAGTCTTTGGGGTCTTTATCCCACACAGAAGTGACAGCAGTTCACATAATACTGACTTGCAGGAAGCAGATAAAGTTTGTTAACTAAAATCTCACAGTTAATCCCACTATCTGTAAGCAGGCTGGGTATGTTAGCATTCCTAGCACAGCTCTGAGAACGTTCACGCGCCCAGGCATTTTCCTAGAAGTCCACAGAAGGAATTCTTCTCGTTCTGGGAAAAGAAGATGAGGATAAGGTGCAATTTCGGATTCCATCTCCAACTGATTTTAGCCCCAAAGCCAAAGAGAACTTGGAGCTCTGCACCAAGGCTTCAGCAGAGGAAGGCCAGCCTCACTGGTCCCACGTTTGGTGTTCAACAGATCTCCAGAGCCCTCATGTGTAAGCTTGAACTCAAGAAGACAGAGGTGTCCAGTTCATCACACCCTTCTCTTACATATCATCGTGGCTGTTTCTTGAAACTAGACATTTTAAGTTAGGTTAATGGATCGTCTCTATGTGAAAACCTTTCCTCTTTTTTTTGAAGAATTCAACCAATATTCAACATTTACTGAGAACCTACTATACTCACAGCACTGTTTTGAATGTTGGGTTAAAAGTGACGGGGCATTTTTTTTTTGGATACTCCTCCATTAAAAAAAAAAAATATATAAAAAAACCCATTTCCTTCAGTGCCTTATATATAGCAGCATCTCTGCTCCTGCTCCTCTAACAATTCATGGTTTCCAAAGCTTCTTCCTCAGCTGTGAGAATATGTGGCCAGTGAAAGCTCTGGCTCAGGAGGGGCTGCCCCCCGCTGGGGCTCACTCTGCATTCACTTATTTCACCCACAGGCCTCTTCTCAGCACACTCGAATGCCACAGGTACCATCTGCAATGACTGAAACAACTCTCCAAGCTGAACAGGTGAACCGGCCACTCGAGAGAAAAATGTCCAGGACCTACACAGGAGGTTTGCTTTGTGGTGAACCTTCTGTAAAGAACATTTGTCTTTTAACAGAAGTGACAATCTCCAGCTGTATTATGTGAGGCCTCTGTCAGATACTAATGCTTGATGACACACACAAATATTACTTTCTTGTAAGAGCTCATAATTAAAAATTACAGACTGTGGAGGAAAAGCTCGTGGCTAATTCCCAAAAGAGATGCCTCGGCAAGACGCAGCTTCATGAATTCAGCTCTCACACGTGGAAGCCCGAGGTGCTGACACACTGTACAGAGGGACAGGCTGCATTTGGGAGTTGGTTCATTTTGCTGTTTGGGCCTTTCTTCCTTCTCCTTTTGTTATTCATTTAGGAATAACGAAGGAAGGAAGGAAGGAAGGAAGGAAGGAAGGAAGGAAGGAAGGAAGGAAGGAAGGAAGGAAGGAAGGAAGGAAGGAAGGAAGGAAGGAAGGAAGGAAGGAAGGAAGGAGGGAAGGGAAGGAAGGAAGGAAGGGAAGGAGGGAGGGAGGGAGGGAGGGAAGTGAAGAGAGGGAGAGAGGGAAGAAAGGAGGGAAAGAATTAGTAATGCACACTGGCTTTCTAAATTCATCTCAGATGCCAAACTTCCTACTTATGACTGTGTCCACTCTTCACCAGCCCTGCCATACCTGGCCTTACAGGGTTTGAATGGTGCTATAGTTGTCTTCAAAAGGGAAAGGGGGATTTATAAGATCACCGGTGTTAAATGGGAAGGGACCTTCGAAGCATCTAATATCCAATCCCCTTGTTTTACAGAAAAGGAACCTGAGGGCACAGAGAAGCCACAGGATCCTAGATTTGAGCTGAAAAGGGCTTTTGAGACTCTCTAGACCAGAGGTTTTCAACCTGTGGGTTGCGACCCCTTTGGGGGTCAAACAACCCTTTCACAGGGGTGGCCTAAGACCATCGGAAAACACCTATTTCCAATGGTCTTAGGAACTGAGACACTACTCCTCTATCTGTCTCCAGACAGGTCTGCCCACATACGAGTATTAAAGGGTCGCACCATTAGGAAGGTTGAAAATCACTGCTTGAGACTTAATTGTTCCCTTTTTACAAAGGAAGACACTGAGAGGTGTCTCATTCACCTCATTCACTCTGAGTCAGCCCTCAGCACTTGGCGTTTTAGGGAGGGCAGACAGAACTCAGGTATACCCCATACGAAATGTGTGGAGGAAAAGGATGGCTGTTATCCCCTCCCTCCAGAGTCTCCAAGGACCTTCCAGAAATGCTGTCATTTTTATAGCAGGAGGAACGTGTGTTCTACTTCACTGGTCCAACCTTGAAGAACACACTCTTTTAAAATTATTTGTCAAATCATTAATCTACTTAAAAAAGGCGAAGATCTTCAAACCTGGCCACTCCCTAACCACTCCACCCCCCAAAATGGAAACTTCTTGAGGGCAGATTTTTTTCTTTTGTCTTATTCTGCCCCAGAATTTCAGATTTTATGATATTCTTGAGAATAATAGTGGCTAATCTCTGTTTTAAGGTTTGACTCTTCTGTTTGTTTGTTTTTTTATCTGTAAAATAAAGGGGTTGGACTGACAGATCTCTAGGCCCCTTCCAAACCTTAATTCATGAGCCAGTGACCTAAGCTTGTATTCGTCTTTGGACACTTACTAGTTGGGTTACCTGAGGCACATTTCTTCCCCTCGATGGACCTCAGGTTCTTTCCTGGTCAAGATGAGGAGGTTGGTGAAGGGAATGAGCTGGGTCTATAAAGCTGAGAGTGTGCAAGTGCCCATGACTGGACAGCTCCCGGCCTTGGGCAGCCCATATAATTACCACCTTGGGCATAACACCAATGGGAATGGTTTCACTTGCCACACAATCATATAAGGGCACTGTAGCAATGAAGCATCGTCTGGTAAAATGTCTGGAGTGTTACTATCTGCCCAACCCATTTACAAACATGTGCACATGCCTTCCACACAGCAGGCCTTTACAGATGTTTGTGCAACTCCAGAACTAAATTGTGTAGCCAGATAATGATGATCGATCAGCTTAAGGGACTTTGGACCACATGGAGAGAACAATGCCTAGCTCTGGGTAACACATCTGGGAAGGGTGACAGGACCTCTCAACTGGGCCAACCAACAGTGAATCACATGGAGGGATTAGGAATAGTAACATTAGGAAGAGAAGACTTTGGTATAGGAGACCCACATTCAAGTATTTGAGGGTCTTAATATGGAGGGTAAGAGAGACTGGTTTAACGTGACCCTGAAGGTTGGACCTTGGACCAGCAATAAGTCATGAAGACAGATTTTGGTGCAATATAAAAAAAAAACAACACCCTAAGAATCAGAGCGGTCCAAAAAATGGAATGGGTGACACTTCAAGTGCTGGTCGACCCTCTCCATGGACTTTAGGTGGGTGTAACGGGGTCACATATACAGTCCTTTTTCCTTCAGGACTCTCCAGTTCTATGAAACAGCCCAGTCTCATACCTACTGATCTGCCCAAACACTAACCCTCCCCAAGTCCTTGAGCAAAGCCTACACACAGCCATCGGTTCCTTAGTTACTAGTTTCTCAGGAACAGCAGCAGTAGATAAACCAGGGCAGTGAGCAGTGGCCCAGCCAGAGATTCAAAGAGTAGACAGAGTAAGAACAGCTAACCAAAAGAGAGACTCTGCGACCAGCAGCAGCGGCAGCAGCTCAGGACTCTTGTGCCACATTGTATGAGACGCCTTCCACACACACCAAGCAGTCCAGCAACAGGGGGATGGACAAACCTGCGAGAACCTTCCGAAGCAAAGCTGAAACTGTGCTCTGAGTCATGGGAGTGGGAAGCGCGTTAAGATGGTCTCATTATTAAAATAATTTGTCTGTTACAGTACAAAGGGAATGATTATTAACAAAAGCTCCTTTCTCTTTGATTAAAAGGAATTCCCTATTCTCTGACAAACCTGGATCTTGGAGATAGCAGGGACTTTGGCCATCTAAGCTTAACCTCTACATCAAATAAGATCTCATGAGGGTGATGACACCAAGGAAGATGGGAACCTGGAGAGTTACCAAGTGCCTTCTAAAATGTCTCTGTGATGGAGTCACCAACTATTTCTAAAATGATTTATCATGTGATACTCATGACAATCCCGGAAGGCAAGTGCTATTCTGCCCATTTTAAAGATGAGAGAAATGAGGCTCCCAAGAAATCAGGTGACTTATCCAAGGTCACAGAATTAATAAGTAGCCAAACAAGGGATAAACCTCAGGTCTCCAGATCCCAAACCCAATTCTGCTGCCACCCCTAGCTCTGGGTATCCAAGTCTGTGCTTTAGGACCATGGAAGGACTAGGGCTATGCTGTCACCGGAAAAGGACAATAGCTCCATGGTGTGCTAGGGATCCAGTGATTTCCCAAAGATAAAACACTAAGAAGAGGAGCCCCAGGCTCTAGGCATTCCCACTTCTGAAACCAGTAAGGGATGAAAACAAAGGAATCAACTTGCCCACTGCCAAGGTCTCCAGCCACGAGCACTCTGGCTTCCCAAGCACCACCCGGAGCCAGTTTCCAGGCTAACTAATAAAGAGCCAGGGGTCTGGGAGGTGAGACTCAAACGGCCCATAGCTGGCCCAGTCAAAATGAGAAGATTGGAATAAAGCGCGGGCCTTCGTGGTCACTTTCTCCAAAGTGAACAATAAGAAAGAGAAGCCTCAAAGGGCAGGAGTTCACATGATCATCTGCCTCTCTATGAATGAATGAAATCCCAAACCACTCCCCTGAGAAGAAAGACACTGGTTCCTAATGCACTAAAGTCAGGGAAACACCCTAACATCCTAAGAGGACTTCCTGAGGATGAGGAAGGGGATTCTTGGCAAAGTATGGACACGGTCCACAACAGGGCAGCATGATGGCCATGATGAGACCTGGCCCATGGAAGTCAAGAAACCCTACTTTGGCCACTAATGAGCTCATCACCCCATCTGTCAACTTAGAGAATCCACCACCCCCCACTCCGGCTTCTATAGCATTTCAATGTTTATTGTCCATGCACTCTCCCGGGAGATGCTCACACCGGCTCTGGGGGGACAAGGCCTTCCTGCCTCCACTGCAGAAGGATGTGGAGGAGGAAGGATCTGCAGCCAGTTCTCCTGCCTCCAAGGCCATGGTCTCGGCACCACATCACACCAGCTCTCAAGAACACATGCACTGTCTCTATCACAGGGAGTTCACAGAATCAAACATGAAACTGGTCCCACCAACACCTGCACATCCCTCAACGAAGGCAGAACCATTTTTGGTCTCTGTAGCCCCAGCAGCGGGCACACAGCAGGCACAGCATGAATGTTTGGAAATGTACTGCCAGCTGAAGCCATCCCTCAGTGTCTCTACTGGCAACACCACACCCCAGCCCAATACACTTCCCTAAATGGTTTTTAGTGCTCTCCTCCTAATACAGGGAGTAAACTGAGGCTCAAAGGCAAAGGAACTTGGTCCTTGTCTCCCAGCCACTGGGTGCCAGAGGCAGGATTTAAACCCGCGTCTTCTGATTTATGCCGCCTCCAGGATCCAGTGAGATGCTGGGACAGATGGTTGGCTTATATAAACCATTCCCATTTCCTTTGCAAACACAGGCTGTCATGTATTGCTAAAGAAGGACAGACAACTCTAGGTGCTAGACTTGAAAGCATGAAACCCAAACACAAGCTGGCCGACTCACCAAAGCGTCGTGGAAGCACACAAGTCGCCAAAACAGTCCTGAAGCTGTGGAGGAAAAAACATTCCCGTTATTGATGATGTGACTAGCGGCAATCTGGCTTTCCCTTTTCGATCAAGACAAGACTTCCCCTCCTGTCTTCAGCTGGTCTCCCCAGGCTACGCAAAGCATGCTTCGGTAAGGCACCCCTCCGAGAGCACTGGACAAAAAGCCATCAGTCACACCATTTCATCACTGGGTCATGAAATGGCAGAACTGGAAAGCCCCTTGAACTCGCCAAGTTCAACCCTCGTGTTTTATAGGCAAAACCTGCAGCCCAGAGGACTGAGTGAGTCCGCCAAGGCCACGCTGTAAGCTAGAACTCAGGCCGCTGGACTTCCCGTTCAAGCTGACTACTCAGCACCCCCCAGAGAGTAGCCTTCAGTATTACAAGAAGCTTAATTAATGTGTCATGTCTTTAAAAAGTTCAGCTATTACTAGAGAATCTTCTGGGGGTAATAACTACTATTATTACTATTAACACCTCACATTTCTGCGAGATATTTCTATAGTACACTTGCCCTACCTCATCCTGTGGGGTATATAATTCAAGGATTAGCCTTCTCTGACAAATGAAGCTGTTTTTTAAAGGATGGAAGAGATCTGGGCAAAAGTGGATGGCTCAAGAGGTTTGACATGAGGGACAAACTCAGGGAGATCACATCCAGTTGGGGGGAGGGCAAGAGGGAATCACAAAGAGAGCTCTTAAAGGAAGGAATGTCTGATGGCCCTTGAAAAGAAATGACTTCAATTATGAGGGAGAGCACACCTGGCAAAGGAACCAGCAAGAGCAAAGAGTCAGAAGTTGGGAGGCCTAAAACTTGCCAAAGAAACACAAGCAGCTCCTCTGAACTAGAATCCAGAGGCTCCAGGGAGAGAATAAGTGGGACAAAAAGTAAGAATGTAAGGCTGTGGATGCCTGACCCGAGAACTGTACTGAAGGCAGGAAATGATGAAAAGCTAGCTATGTGAGGCTTGGGGCAATAAGGCGGCACAATCAGTGCCATTCACTAGAGAGGCTAATGTGGGTAATGGGCATGTGGCACACTCACTACCAGGCTACTGTGACAACCCCCTCTGAGCTGAGAACTACAGCGAGGCTGGTGGAGACAACAAAGCAGCCCCAAGGTGCCCCCGGGGAAAACGAAAGAATGCTGCTTACACTCTGGACCTGTGGGGTTTGAGAGGCCAGAAAGACTGGTGCAGGTACCCAACCCAAGGGGGCAGGCGGAGCAGAGAGACAGAGAAGGGGGAAGGTGAGAGAGACAGAGACAGAGAGGGGCAGGGAGGGAAAGAGAGGGAGACAGAAATGGCGGGGGGAGAGAAGGGGAGGGAGCCACAGACACAGACAGAGAGACCTGGGCATCATCTCTATTCTGTTAACTATTCCAAGAACGTTGGATTCGCTGAGGGAGAGAGAGAACTCGACTAAAAGCTAAGAGCCAAGAAGAAAGTCTTTGGGGAGCACCCACGTTTCAAAGTCCAGACAAAGGAAAAAAGAAACCCAGGGAACAGTCAGAGATGGAAGAGTGACCAGAACAACAGGGCCAAAGAGCGTTCTAAGATGGGGTCAAGGAATAAGCCAGGAGAGAAACACAGGCAGAACCGGAGAGGTTTTAGGACCTCAGCAATTCCTGCCAGAGCCCTCATTACACAGATAAGCACACTGTGACCCAGAAAGGGGGAGTCCCCAGGGAAGACTCCACTGTACAGCTAAAGAAACTGAGGCTCAGACCCGGTCAAGGACCTCCTCAAAAGCATCGCCATCCCAAACCTGAGCAAGGCAGGGCCATTCATGTCTCCCCAGCCCACTAATCCAAATGCAGGCTACAGACAAGAGCATCACCAACCAGGCTAACCAGCACCACCCTTGGCCCTCTCGCAGGCCTGGCCAGGGGACCCCAAGAGGACTGATGGGGGAGGGGGGGCCTGCCCAGTCTGTGTTACTGCAGATTGTTGGCTCAGGCAGGACTCTGACAAAATGACTGATTTGGAACTAATTTCAGAATAAGATGACTAGTCTAGCCACAAGAGTCTCCCGAGCGCAGCCTGCTACGTGCACCCACTGACACATTTACCCAATAATGGTGGAGGAAGAGGTAGAGGAGGCAGACTTCTCTCCTCCCTTCCTCTTGCTCTACTATCCCTGGGCCCATGGTCACTCAAAATCAGAACGTCCATTCCTCTTTCTGTGCTGAGCTGTCCCTCTCACTCAGTCAACATTACCCAACTCGTCTGAAAAGAACGCCATGACACATTCTAATTCTGCCACTTTCTGGTTGTGTGTACTTGGGCATTTCTGGGCCTCGGTGATCCCTCCTAAGCCCTCCAGCCTAAGCCCTCCGGCCTATCCTGGACACAGACTCCTGGAAAAGATCATTCCCACTCTCAGGGCCTGGTGCTACCAGACAAAACCCAGGCATCCTCAGCCTCCAGGGCATCCTCTGGGAAAATGGCACCATGCCCACAAAGCGGGAGACTTTGCAAATGCACTAAGAAACACTTGTCTCCCTCTGGGTGGATGGAACAAGGCCAGACAAACAGAGAGTGCAGCAAACAGGTAAAGGCCTGCTAGTCCCTGAGCCTGGGCATAAAGGATGAGCACAGCACCTCTTCTAGGGGACTTTACAATCCAAAGGGAAGAATGGAGGAGGGAAGAAAACAAGCACAGAAAACTGAATAAGCTTCAAGCTGAGGAGACAAACATGGCTTCACGAGAAATCAGAGTGAATGCCGGGCGAGATCCCCAGAATGCTGGAAGCAGCATTGGTCAGGGTCCAGGAGAGAGAGGTCGGACAGCGCTTCCAGGCTGGCACAAGACGCTACATGTTACCTCATGGGATCCTCACAACAACCCTAGGGGCTTCCTGACTCCCAAGTCCAGAACTCTATGCCCTGGGAGAAGTTCTTGACTCTTGTTCTTTGCATCTTGGATGCCGCCCACACACACATACCTTGGGCTGTCTAGAGAAGCCTGGGGACCCCTTCTCAAGATAAGGTCTTTCAATGAATAAAGTAAGACACCAGCTACACTGAAATCAGGATGAGTTCTCCCCCTCCCCCCTCCCCCATTTAGGTTCCAGGGCTGCTCACCCTGGCTCAGGGCTGACAATCCAATCGCCATCAACAATGACACAGGAAGGCTGTGTCTTGGGGCTCTACTCCAGGGCTCTCTAGGGGCTCCAGAGGCCCAGGCAGCCTAGACCAGAGCTCCCTCTGGGGGTCGGCCGGTGTGCAGGGGGACCCACAGATCCCTTCTCTGTGGGGTCCTTTGCCACTCTGTCCTTCCACTGACAGCAAACTAGCCTGTGTCCTGCCCAAGAAACTGCTACAGAAAAGGTATATAACATGGAGTTTACAGTTTAATGTTCTAGGTCATGTCAAAAACCATTTATAAAGAGCTTACTTTGTTCCAGTCAGCTTACCAAGCACTGAGTATACAAATATAAGCAAAAAGAAAGCCAGTCCCTGCCCTCAGGGAATTTACACTCTTTGGGCAAAGACAGAACATAAAAGGGGGAGGGAGGTGAGCCAGGGGAGTGAAGGCCAGCTGCTCTGGGCCTACCTCCCTCAGCAGTGGGAAGAGGGGGCCGGCCACACCCTCTTCAAGTGGCCAAGCATTTGAAGGCAGGTACCCTTTCCTTGTATCCTTCATTAAAGCCTGTGGAAAGGAATTCAAAGGAAGTGAGGAGGCTTCCTGGGGGCTCACCACATGTGACCGTGGAGCCCTTGGCCTCCCTGCTATTTCAGCAGGCCAGGTTTGAGGGGATGGGCCATGGGGTCAGGACAAGGCTATGAAACACAGAGAAAAGCTCAGGGTTAAGCAAAGAGCCAGTTAGACGCATGCATCACAAGGTCTTCAGATCCCTGGCGGCACACACGTTGCCTGCCCAAGTGGGCACACCTACTGAATGTGTCCGGAGATGCAGCTGCCGCCCCTCCCCCCACTCCCTCCAGGTCTCATTTCTCTCCCTCTATGGTTCCCCCCAACCAAAGGCACATATGACACCCAAAGGAGCCGCTCTCAGTTCCTTGTTTTCAGAGTCTGCAGCCTGGCCAGCCCACAGCAGCCTCCCCAGACCCTGTTTCCTTTACTTATTCCTTAGGTTTGTGAACACAAAGATAATGAGCTTAGGAAGGAAAACTCAGGAGGAGCTGCCCTGGGAGCAGGCCAACCTTCACCAGCCTTCCAGAAGATTCAAAACCTTGCTTTGCTTGTCAGACAAGTCCTTTTTAATTTGTACAAAAAGTATTGGTAATAACCTGACCACACAGACCTGAATCTCTGGGTCTGACCTCGGGCAGGGGAACCCAAGAAGAACCCCAGGCCTGGATGCACCAAGTCCTGAGGCAGAATTCTGCACTTCCTAGCAGGGGCCCTGGAGGGAGACGCTGCCTTGCCTCGGTTTCCTCAGCTGTAAAACAGGAATAATGACAGTACTTCCTTGAAGATCAAATGAGTTAACATTCATCAAGTGCATAACACAGCGCCCAGCACACAGCAAGCACTTAATAGATGCTTCTATCCTTCCCTGGGCCTCAGCTGCTCTTCTGCACAAGGGTGGGTGGGGCTGGAGTCAAGGACCCCTCCCAGCTTTATGGAAACCCCAGTGGAGAAGAGCTCCCCACTGATCACGCCAGACAGACCCCATTTCCTGAGCAGCAAAGGGGCTGGCAAAGGTTCTTCACAACAGCTCGGGAGGAGGATCCACACAGAGGCCCAGCCCCTGCAGACAAATCACAAGCGCACAAGCTTGGAGGTGAAAAGGCCAGGGACCGGCTTGTCCCCAACCTGGGGCTCAGAGAGGGAAGGGGGGGAGAGGCCACAGCTGAGCCTCGTGACGAGGGGGTCTTCTTCTCCCAGCTCAGGCTCTAATTCCATGATCCCCCCACACACCGCCAGGAACACGGGAGCCTTCGTTTCTTACATGTCTTATAATGTTTTCCAACTGTGTAGAGGTTTCCTAGAGCGCAGGAGTGACCCCTCCTCTATAAGAACTGAGCCCCCCTCAAGATGGGCTCAAGTGGAAGCCCCACAAAGGAAGCTGGGAAAGTAGCTTGGGGGAGACTTCTGAAGGCTGTAAGAGTGGTGGCCACAGAAGTTTCTGCCTGCACATGTCCCAGGTCCAATAAATAAATGAATGAATGAATGAATTCCCCAAGCTACACACACCAACGCCCAGTTCTGCTGAACAATTCCCAGGGCAGCCTTCCCCTGTGGAGGGCTCCAGGATGCCAGGGTGAGCCTTCTCCTACACACACAGCCCGTGAGGTAGAGAGCATGCGTGTTACTACTCCCACCTTGCTGAAGGCCTTTTTAGGTCTTTCATTGGTCCTTACTCAAACCCATTAACCTCAAGAGCGCCAAGAAAGGCTGCCCCCAACACCAATTTATGCCTACCCTGCTGTTCTTGCCAACACCAAAAAGAATGTTCCACATTTCCTATTTCTTCAGTCTTCCACTGGGAAGAAGGGTCTGCTTCATGGAACGGTTTGGGATTTCAAGATGAAGGTGATCTCAGGAAGTGATCTCGTGCCCACAGTCTCTCTTCAGTAATCCCTGTAGCATAGCCAGGGCATTTTTCTAATGGTCACAAGTTCCAAAGAGCACAGTAACATGTGATGGCCTAGCCCATATGCCCTGTTTGCTGAAATGCTGGGCCCTCCCCTCTGTGGATTCTCCAGATTCTCGGCTGAAGTTGCTTTGTAAGCCTGTGTCTGATGAACTCTGGGAAGCTGGCCTGACAGCTTTCATTCTCCTCCACTGGCTGGACTGGACCTTTCCTCAGCGCTGAGGCCACCCTGATGGCAGCTTCCTTATTGTTCCGATTCTTCGAATTCCTCAAAAATGACTTACAAAACCCACATTGAAAATTTCCCCCGACACTTTCAATTATGCAACCGTGAATCTCCACAACACAACACTGCAGCATTGCTCAACCTTACAGCAGGGTGGGTTTTCCAGTACTTCACTCCAGCTAAGCAGAAGCATCGTGCCCAAGTGGGAGCCACCCTGCTGGTCCCACAAACTCTCCATTCATTCAACCAATCAATCAAGCCTTCTTCAACATTTACTAAGGCAATGCTGCACCATGATAAGGACAATGTGCTTCCGGGGCCAAGGAGGCCAAGGCATGCCTAAACCACCTCTTCTGATTCAGGCCTTAAGCTAACTCTGGTTGTGCAAACACTGTGCCAGGATTTGGGAGATCCCATCAAGTCAAAAAACTCTGAAGGCAGGCCTGGTGAGGGCCTATGTGTCCATCATCCAAAGACTAGCTCAGCCAACACATGGGGTTCCTCCCCAGACTGAGGGGGATTTCTTCCCTCTACAAGAATGTCCCAAGATCACCTACTAAATAAAAAGGGAGCTCAACCTGCCCACATTAAGGAAATCCAGGGCCATGAAGTACTAAAGACAGCCAGAGGTGAGAAACTGCTTTGGAGACCAGATTTTGCCACAAAATTGAAATCGTGGCCAGTGGGGATGGGGAGACAAGAGAAGCCTCGAGGGATGAGATAAGGGGGTGGCTGAACTGGGCCTAGGAAAAGGGGTGACTGCTGTCACATGTGTCCAGGTATAAGGATAGTTTGGGACGCAGGGTCAGTGGACTCAGAGCTGGAAAAGGTCCTTGAGATTTTCCAACTCCATCATTATAAGAAGAAACCTCAGTCCCGGGATGGTAGCAAGGCACCCTGAGGGAGAAATGTGTGGCTACAGGAGAGGCCACCACCTGTGGTCCAGGCACACCCCCAACATCCCCTCCAAGTCCTTGCCTCAGTGACCTAAGAGGTCCTCAGAGGTCAGAAGGATGCTGGGCCCTGGCTAGGATCTCACCTTCATGGTGAGGAAATAAGATTCCAGCTGAGGCAGTGCCTCAAATCAACAAACATCCCCATGGCCCCTTTCCTGGGCAAGAAGTTCTTCCCTGTCTTTACAGCAGCACAAACCACTCCTGTCTCTCCAAGGCCTTTTCATTTTTACTTCCACGACATGGAATTCTGTCAGTCTCTTCACTAGAGCTGGATTTCACTGCCTGATCCTGGCACCATGGCGGGTGATGGGCCCTTGCGCTTTCAAAGGCCTTGCCAGTAGCTCCTGAGCTCTTGCAAGGCTGAGCCAAGCTGAGGTCCAGGACCCTGGTTTGGTCTGTTTTTTGAACATTTTGGTAGCTTCATTTCAATATAACTCGTTGCTTTTATAATCCTGGGTATTTTATGTTTACGAGTTTTTAAATGGTCTTCTGATAACTAGTCTTCCTAATGCACAGATCTGGCCATTTCACCCATTACCTCCAGGCTGGACAAAAGGCTAAACCATATTGTCTTCCCCACCACCTCCTCTGAGATCCTGGCTGTTCCTTTCAGGAGCCCCTCCATCTCTCAACTGCTGCCACTATCCCGGCTCTCCTTCACCGGGAATGCTCTCCCTGCTCAAACCCCACCCTCCTACCAGAGACCAGGACCTGCCCTCTGGGGACTGTCTCCCACCTTCTTTGTACACTGTTGTTGCAAGGAGAGAGGCAGGGCCTGTTTTTGGCCTCCTTTTGTATCCCCAGAGCTTAGCATAGTGTCTGGGCCTTAGCCAACTGATAGGAGAGGTCCCTGGGTTTCAGCAGACTCCGAAGGCTTCACACACGTGTGCAGCCATGGTCTGCATGTACTCCTGGGGGAGGACCAGCTCCTCCTGCCAAAGAGAGGCAGCTCCTCACCTGGACGGCCACGGCGATTCTAACACAATGCCAGCCATATGAGTGGAGGGCAGACATTCCCCAGGGAACTCACTGATTCTTGAAGAATTAAGGAATACTAGCTCTTGGGGTCCATCTCTCACTTCCCATTTGACTATAAGTGCTCTGAGGGCAGGGACTGGGTCTTTTTCCCTCTTGCTAGTGTCTGCTGAATTAAAATGAAAAAAAGGAAAATGCAAAATCTGAAAACCCGCCAGCCTCTCATGGCAGTGGGCAAAAGCGCTGTACCCAGAGAGTCAGGGCCTGGCGGGCGTCCTGCGTCTGCTCCAATGGCTTGGTTCGACCTTGGAGAAGCCAAGTTCTCTCCTCCCTGAGCTCATGGCACAGATCCGACACTCTTCCCACATCGCCCTACCACTGGAGCAGCCAAACACAAGCCCCACCCCCCAATCCTTTCCTTTGTCTACCCGCCTGCTGTTCGCCCGTCTCCTCGTCCCATCCTCTACGAGTCTTCAACAGAAAGAGCTCACAGGTGGCAAAGAGTTGTGGGTTCTCTTCCTGTTTTCAGTTGCCTAAGCTGCCCCAGAGGCAGAAAAAGGCAAAGAGCCACCTTCTGTCAGGACCGATCCACAAACCCCTAGCACTCTCCTAGCTCCTCTGCGGCACCCGACCAGGACACGGCATCTTCTGAAGTCTTTGGAATTCAGAATCCACACTCCAAATCACCAAGTCACCAACGTAGAAAGTTCTGACAGATGGCCTGATCATCGGTCTCCCTTATTTGATAGAGAAGAAGCAGGGCAGGGAGGTGACCGAGACCTCTTCCATGACAACACGCTAGCAGGGAATGGGACAGAGCACTTTCATCAATGTCCCTAAGAGGAAGACTTCCTGGCACAGATGGAAAAGGGGGAATAAGAGTGTGCTGCCGTGGAAAGAGCTGAACTTGGAGTCACTTACTACTCATGTGTATTACTCAGGTGACCAGCTCTTGCGGCCGTCAGTTTTCCCATCTCTAAAATGGGAGGGTTGCCCCAGAAGACCTCTAAGATCCCTTTCAGTTCTAACTCTGATTCTGAGTGACCATTTCTGGCGGACATCCTCACAATTCATATAACTACTACTAAACATGGCTGGCTTCCTCCTTTTCACTGATTAACAGCTAGGTGTGGGCAAAAACATCATGTTGCCATGGAGGGTTGCTGGCCCTGCACTCAGAAGACCTGCATCCAACAGGCAAGGCACTGAAACGCTTCAAGCTGCCATTTTCTCATCTGCAGAGCCAGGAGACCAGCCCCCCTCACCACAAGAATGGGTTTTCAGAAGGCATTTTCAATAACATTTACATAGGATAGCCATGTGACTTATTATCTCTGGATCTCAGAGATCTTGTCATCCGTAAAACAAATATAATATCTAATCCAAGGCACATGCACCAAGGGGACAGAGAGACACAGAATGAATACTCTTTGGCCCCGGTCACCTCACAGGCCATTGGGACAGGCTCACTTTGTGAACTGACAAGGGCCATCCCAGCATTCCTTGTCACTCTTGGCCAAATGCATTCACCCCCCCAGAGCCCCTTCAGTACCCTGAGCATGGAGAGACCCATGCTGTTTACTCTGAAATAAGGCACAGGAAAGCCCTCTTTGAGAAAAATGCCAAGTTATTAACAGGAGAAGACCAAGAGAACAAGTCACTCCTCACTGGGACCTGAATTCATTTAAACAAGACTTTGATGGCACTGAGCACACAAACTGAGCATCCTCCTATTTTGGCAAATAAGAAAGCAGGTGAGTGCCCATATTCCCTTTCTGGGCCCAGGAGAGTCCTATTTCTGGGCAGCTCTCCATCTTAAAGAGCCTGTTTTGGAAAGGTTGGGAGCCAATGGAGGATAGTGGGGTCCCTTCCACTTGTCCATAGTCCTTTCCCAGCTTCCTCTGTTCCCCTCAGGTAACATCTAAGGAGTGATTGGTCTTAGAGTTACCTTCTCTTATGCAAATATTAAAATTTTTATTTCTTCCATCCTCCATTGCACACTGAGGCCCAATGAGACCCAATTGTCACAGCCCAGAAGAAAGTGCATGAATGCTTAGAATCCATTTACACCAAGAAACAATATTCTGGATGATCACTGGATCATGTTCTGCATGTTCTGGTGTTTATAACATTTGTCCACTGGAAAAGAGACAGGAGCCAACGTGGAAGCAGGCAGCCTCAGTGCCAATAAACATGAGATTAAAAGCAGACAAGCTCCCACCAACGGAGCTGTCCCCACTGCCAGATCCAAGGAGTCCGGCTTCCCAGTTTTTCTTGGGCATAAAGGACGATTCAGTGGGGAAAGAGCAGAAAATATTAAATGAGATATTAAAAAATTATTAAATTCCAGGAGAGCAATAACTAGGGTGGGGCAATCAGATCTTTGCCCCCTCCTTGAATCAGCATCCCTCCAGCAAATTAGCCCAAGAGGGAGTAGAGATGTAGCTTCCTCTACCAGACTCATTACCAAAAAGACCAACCATAAAAGACGGTCTGATGGCAGCCACTTTCCATCTCGCCCAAAGAAAAGCCAAGTCTAGGCTAGACACAGAGAGATGACGTATCTATCATCCTTTCCAGCTTATACAGAGCATTCCCCCTTGAGATACAGAACATAAATATGGTGGAAGAATCTTGGAATGAGAAGAGGCTGTAGAGGCAGACTAGTCTGGATGAGAAAGCTTAAGAGAAGAAATCTGCCCAAAGTCACATAGGCACCAGGATCGGAGAGCAAACCCTAGTCCCATTTTACTGGAAAGGTCACTGAGACCAAGAGAATGCAAAGGGTCCCATTGCTCTGCCACAGGAGTTCCAGACCCAGGGCCTTGTTTGCCAATTCTAGGGTACCCTCTGGCCCCTTGGGAAGATGATGTCACTCTCCATCAGTAAGGAATGGCTCTTCCCTGCGACAGCGAGAGGACTTTAAACCAAAGCCAAGGTGGGCTCTGAAGGAAAAGTACTTAGAAAGCCAACAATAAATCCAGCTAAAGAGAACCCAATGATGTCTTAGGGGATATGAAATCCCTGGTCCTTGCTGTCTCTGACTGCAGTGGCTGGGGTCATGATGGCTCACCTCGAAGGCATCAAAAGGACAGCCCTTCGGAAACTGCAAAGTGTAGAAAGGGATCAGGCTAAGAAGTGGGGATAAGGGAGGGCTTCTATCCAGCCCATTAGGCTAGAGAAGAAGCTGCTCCAGGCCATAGGAACTCAATGGGTATGCACTGAGTAGTGGGGAAGCCAAGGGGACTCTGCCCCTGCCCTCAAAGAGCTCCCACTCTAATTGGTAGAGACAACACACAAAAGAAAGTTCTGCTGCAGGGCAGACAGAAAGGCCAAGGAATCCTCCAAACCCAGTGGTGAAGAGTCTGGTGAAGTCCAGAAGCCCTTAGATGGCACTGCCAGGGAACTTCAGGCAGAGGCAGAGGAACTGAAGGGCATGGGAAAGGCCTTGTGGTCCTCCTCCACCTATCAGGAGAAATGAGATTCTTGACAATGGATTTCATGATGACTAATAACACTAGGCTGCTCTATTAGGAGAGGAGAAACAGCCCCAGGTTCAAATCCCGACTCTTCCTACTTGTAACCCCTCTGACCTTGGGGAAGGCACTCCTCTCCTCTCTGGGCTTTTTCATCCCAATAATCAAAGGAATGATTTAGACAATGGCTGAGATCCCTCATAGACCTAAATACCAGGATCAAAAGTAAAAGATTCTAAGTTTCCTGAAAGTAAATATTAAGATTTTCTCTGTAGAGCCCCCTGTAGTGCTTGGCAGAGGAGCCAGGGCCACTTAAATGATTTTGTAAGACAGGTCAAAAATCAATTGGTTAATTATCTTTTCACAGAGAAAAAAACAAAACCACTCTATTCCTCAGTACTGCAAACCTCCCCCTTCACCAGGTGCCCAATCACCTTACAAGTGGGGGGCCCCTTTCTCAAGGAGATGACCATCTGGGAGAGGAAAAGGCATTAAGCGTCACAAAAACCAAGCAGGTTTTGGTCCCAGGATTTCCACTACTAGGGCTCTCTCCAAAAATCATCATGAAAAGGCAAAAAGGATAGCCCCCAAGCTATCTACAGAAGAATCAGATGGGCATAGTGGAACTATTTTCAATGGGGGTAAGAGCAGAGACATAAAAGTACCTCCAAACACAAAGGAATTGCCAGGAAATTTCAGGGAATGGATGAGAAAGCCCATGGAATCCCATGGGGGAGAGGATCAGGGAGAAAAAAAGAGTTTCCGGTAGGAGGTAGCACAGGAGCTGAGCCTGGAAGAGGGAAAAGGCTTCCAAGAGGTGATGAAGCATGTTGGGCCTGGATCGGCCTGGCTGCACCAGAGGGTATGAAATGAAGCGATGTGTAACTGTGGAAAGGCAGGCAGTGAGCCGGATGTAAAATGGCTTTAAATATGGAACAGAGGAGATCATGATTTAGTCTAGGAAAAATAGAGAGCCACAGCACTTCTTAAATACCGGAGTAACCCAGTCAGGCCTGTGCTGGGGGGGAGGGGGGGAAGGGAGGGAAGGGAGACAAACGTGAAGCAGGAAAAAGTCTATGATCTACAACTGAACAATGGTGAGATAATCATGGTCTGGGGATTCATCCACTTCACAGGCATGTATTAAGCCCAAAAATAAAAACCAGTCTCTGCCTTCCAGGCATCTGACATTCCAGTAGAATGAATATGACTCTGATGGTGCCAGCCAGAAAAAGGTGAAGCCCACAAGCAAGCGCAGAGGAGCACACTGACTTCTGTGGAGACACAAAATTCAATGATGTGCAGTGACTACACTTAGCATTTTTTAGAAGAAAGGAAAGAAGGAAAATGGGCCCAAAGGGGCCCACATTCTGGACAGGCTTACAAAGGGGCATGGAGGGAAGGCCTGGGTGCACCATCTGCTAATTCTCTGGGTTCTGTCTGGTGATGGCCGAGGGCTTGGGAGGAAGACTTCGCTTCTTGCTGCATTTGTTTATTTACGGTTTTTGTGTGGGCCACTATTAAGTTTATAGTAAAAAAAAAAAATGTTTAACTGAGCAAGAGTGTGGACGGCTCCCCTGGCTCCATCCCCACTGCTGAAGTTTGGGAAGACTGCCCCAAGGACAACGTACTGATCCTGAATCACTGCTACCATCTTTGTATTACGAGCAATAAAATATTCATTTGTTTTACTTTAAAGTCCTCAAGGGACCCTACTAAAAATACTGATTTCCAAAGGACTTAGCAAGATGCCCAAAGTCAGGAAATTTTAAACTGCCGTGGGTACAAAAGCCAGAAAGAAAACAATTCCTCATCATCTGAATGTCCGATTCTTCCTTTCCCAGCAGCAACCTGGGGTAAAATAAGAATGCTCCTGTCACTAAACAATTATTCCATACAAAGAGCTGCATAAGAAGTCTCTTAGCATATATACAGCATCTCTTAGCATGTACGCAGCGTCTCTTAGCATGTATGCAGCATCTCTTAGCATGTATGCAGCGTCTCTTAGCACATACACAGAGTCTCTTAGCACATACACAGCAGCTCTTAGCATGTATGCAGCATCTCTTAGCATGTATGCAGCGTCTCTTAGCATGTACGCGGCATCTCTTAGCGCGTATGCAGCGTCTCTAAGCATGAATGCAGCATCTCTTAGTATGCTGGTGTCTGGTTAAGAAATACAAGAGAAAACTAATGACAGGATTCAACCTGGACTGAAGTCGGCAGCCTCACACAGGGATAAAGAGCTGGGCTAGGGAGCCAAGACCTGGCTTCATAGGCTGCCCCTGTGCCTCATTTACTCCACCCGTAACACTGGGGATGATAATAGTCCCAGCCTCATAGCTTCGCTGTTAGGGTGAAATATGATAACAAATTGATTAGGATTAGTACAGACTATATTTGAGAACACAGAATACTCTCCTAAAGAACAGGCTAGTTACTTCTTACTCCTCTGTGCAACAATTTAAACACAAAGGAGCACCAGATCCAAGTTCACCAGGCCTTCCCATAATTAAGTGAAACACTGACCACTCCAGGCCACCTTGCCTCTCTGCCTTTTCTCTTTAGCTTTACTGACAGGCTTTGTTTTTTAAAGCGGCTGCCGATCAGACGGCTCCCACAGGCTTCAGTGGGATAAGCCAAGGCCTTTGGTGAAGAGGCCAGTGGGGAAGGCCATGGGGTGTGGCTCCTACATAAGGCTCCCCCAGTCACTCCCACCCTCTCTAGCTGTTTACTTATCACTGACACAGTAATAGCTAAGAGTTAAGGGCTAGCATTTTTAGGTTTGCAAACTGCTTTACAGATAGCTCATTCCATCACTACAACTACCTTGAGAGGTTGGTGTTATTATTTTACAGACAGGGAAACCAAGGCAGACAGAGGTTAAACAACCTGCCGTGGGCAATGCAAGGAAGGATGTGAGGCCAGATTTGAATTCAGGGCTTCCTGGCTCCAAGTCCTGTAGTCTACCTCCAATGTCCAAGAGGTTTCAAGGCAGCAATAAGAATATTCACATTTTCTACTTGGGATATTTCAAGGCGGACACTTTGTAACTCTTAAAAGCACTACATGATATGAGCAGAAATTGTTGTTTTAAACAAGTAGCAAAACGCCTGTTCTAGAGAGAAACTGATTGTCACAAGGCTAGGTGCTTTGCCCATGACCACACACGTGCTCCATGGAAAGGGAAGCAAGACGTCCTCATTCCAAAGCCAGCTCTTGTCACCACATCATAAAGCTCTCAATTACGTTATGCAATTGGCCTGAGAATCCCCGAGAGTCTGATACAAACCACTTACATTCTGACAAAGACCACTGGGAAAGCCAGGAAGCACCCTGGGAACCAGTGGGCTAGGGCTGTAATCTCACCCTCTGCCACAGAGAGCTCTAAGTGGATACAGGAGCCAGGCCAGAGAAGGTCACGTTAAGCCAACGAAAGGAGATTCCTTTTATAACCCAGGCAAGGAAGAGGGAAGAACGAGGAGAAAGATGATCAATCACAAAAGAAAAACCAAACATTTCAATGTCCTTGGGCGAACTGCAGCAAATGTCTCTGGTGAATGGAAGGCAGTGGAGGAAGGACAGAGAGGTGACCTCCATCAGGACACAAGAGGTCAGTGCTGCCTCTGACAGCTGGTCACAGGATCCAGAAGCAATCGCTTCACCTTCTGGTGCCCCGGAAAACTCCCTGAGGGGCAGAAATCCATCAGCCTGCATTGGTGAGAAGAGTTTCTTTAACTCAGAGCTCCCTATACCAAAGAGAACACAGACACTTTTGTCCCTATTCTGCTCATCCATTTGTCCGTCCCTCAAAATGCAAATGAGTAATGGATGGGAGCAGACAGTTCTCCCAAGAAGAAATGCCACCTATCAACAGTCATATGAAAGGCTCCCAATCATCAATATTAATAGAAATGCCAATTAAAACAACACTGAGGTTCTACCTGCCACCCCCCAGACTGGTAAAGGGCTACCTGAGGAGAGGTACGTTGGGCCTGGTTAAAGGAACTTCCACCTAGAAAGTCACTTGGCCTTCTACCCTAAGGTCATACAAATGGGCACTCCTGGGACAGGAAATAATCCCCCAAAGACCAAAGATAAAGGGAAAAGCTCTAAGCGTACAACAATGTCTGTAACAGCCCATTTGGTGGTAGTACTAGAAACCAAATAGCTGTCCATCAACCGGGGAATGGCTGGAAAAATTTATGAACATTATTATGTTATTAAGAAATGATGAGGGGCGGCTAGGTGGCGCAGTGAATAGAGCAGCGGCCCTGGAGTCAGGAGTACCTGAGTTCAAATCCGGCCTCAGACACTTAACACAAAAACTAGCCGTGTGACCTTGGGCAAGTCACTTAACCCCAACTGTCCTCCAGAAAAGTAAAAAAAAAAAAAAAGAAATGATGAAAGGGGGGCAGCTAGGTGGAGCAGTGAATAGAGCACCGGCTGTGGAGTCAGGAGGACCTGAGTTCAAATCTGACCTCAGACACTTAAAACAAAAACTAGACGTGTGACTGTGGGCAAGTCACTTAACCCCAACTGCCCTACCCCTCCCCCAAAAAGCAAAAAAACAAAAACAAGAAATGATGAAAGGGACCAATTCAGAGAAACTGGTGAAGACTTGTATGAACTGATGCAGTAAAGGAAGCAGAACCCAGAGAACAGCTGATCCAAAGCCTACAATGCTGTAGAGGACAAATGTGACTGGGGAGGTGGTAAGGAGGAGGACCAATTCTAATAACTCTGTGCTTCCCCCGCTTATCGAAGAGGTAAGGTACACAGGGGCAAGGTGAGGCCCAAAGTCTCAGATATGACCAATGTACCAACTAGTTTTGTTCCAAGAAAGATCTTTTTCTGTGAGGAGGAGGGTAATGAGGAGTGAGGGCGCAGCAATAATGATACCAAGAGCAGGAAAAGGGCATCAAGAAATGCCAGAAATAGCTAGAAAAAAGCCAAAAGAAGGTCAGAAAGAACCACACATCTAGCCATACCAGATCTAAAACCATACTCTAAAGCAGTAATCATCAAAACTACTTGGCACGGGCTGAGAAACAGGTGGATCAGTGGAATAGATTGGGAACACAAGAGACAGCGGTCAATGCCTGCAATAATCTACTGTTTGATAAACCCCAAAACTCCAGCTCCTGGTGTAAGACCCTCTATTCAACAAAAACTGTTGGGAAAACGGGAAAATAGTAAAAATAGTATGGCAGAAATTAGACACAGACCAACATCTTACACACTATACCAAGATAAGGTCGAAATGGGTATGTGATCTAGACATAAAGGCTGATTCTATAAGCAGATTGGGAGAGCAAGGAATAGATTATCTGTCAGATCTATGGAGAAGCAACAATTAATAACTACATGAGAGACAGAGAACATTACAAAATGCAAAATGGATAATTCTGATTACATTAAACTAAAAAGTTTCTGCATGAATAAAACCAATGCAACCAAGATCAGAAGGAAAGCAAAAAGCTGAGAAACAATTTTTATAGTCAGTGCTTCTGATAAAGGCCTTGTTTCTCAAATACATAGAGAACTGAGTCAAATTTATGAGAAAACAAGTCATTCCCCAATTTGCAGATGGTCAAAGAATATCAACAGAGAGTTTTCAGATGAAGAAATTAAAGCTATCTAAAGACATATATGCTCTAAGTCACTATTGATTAGAAACATGCAAATTAAAACAACTCTGAGGTGCCACTTCACACCTACCAGATTGACTAGATGACAGAAAAGGAAAATGATAAATGTTGGAGATGATGTGAGAAAAGTGGAACACTAATACATTATTGGCAGAATTGTAAATTGATCCAACCACTCTGGAAAACAATTTGGAACTATGCCCAAAAGGCTATAAAACAGTGCATATCCTAGGGGGCGGCTAGGTGACATAGTAAATACAGCACCAGCTCTGGAGTCAGGAGGACCCGAGTTCAAATATGGCCTCAGACACTTAAACATTTACTAGCTGTGTGACTTTGGGCAAGTCACTTAACCCCAATTGCCCTGCCCTCCACCCTCCAAAAAAGCAAAAAACAAACCAGCCCCCCCCAAAAAAACAACAAACAAAAACTGTGCATATCCTTTGATCAAGCAATACAATTGCTAGGTCTGTATCCCAAAGAGATCATTAAAAAGGGGAAAAGAGATCATAAAAAGGGGGAAAAAAGGGGAAAAGATGTCCACATACAAAAAGATTTACAGCAACTCTTTTTGTGATGGCAAAGAACTGGAAATTGTGGGTATGCCCATCAACTGGGGAATGGCTGAACAAGTCGTGGTGTACAAATGTAATGGAATACTCTTGTTCTATAAGAAATGATGAGCAGGCAGATTTTAGAAAATCTGCATTTCAGAAAATCTGAAAATCAGAAAAACTTGGAAAGACTTAACATGAACTGATGCTGAGTAAAGTGAGCAGAACCCAGAAAACATTGTACATAATAATAGCAACACTGTAACAATGATCAGCTGTGAATGACTTAACTCTTTTCAGCAATACAAGGATCCAAGACAATTCCAAAAGATTTCTGATGGAAAATGCTCTTCACATCCAGAGAATGAACTGGAGTCTAAATGCAGATCTAAATATACTATTTTCACTTTGGGGGATTTTTTCTTTCTCATGGTTTTTCCCTCTTGTTCTGATTTTTCCTTCACAACATGATAATGTGAAAATATGTTTAATATGACTGTACATGTATAATGTATATCAGATTGCTTGCTGGGTTGAAGAGGGGTAGGGAGGAAGAAAAAATTGGAACTCAAAATCCTGCAAAAATGAATGTTGAAAAGTCTCTCTACAAGTAATTGAAAAATAAAATAAAATAGTACTAAGTGGGAAAAAAAAGGGGGGGCCCACACACAGGCAGGGCCACGTTCGTGCTATATTAAGGGGAACACATAAACAAGTTGAACACAACAGAGTCCCAGTCTTGTTTACCAGCCTTGTTCTGATCTTGGTAAATGGAAATGTCCTTGTTTGTCAAGGTCATCATTTCTGGAAAGGCTTTCATTCAGTTCAGTGGTTCCAATATTGCCCATGCCTAAGAAAGTCCAACCTCAAGGTGAATCAGCCAAGAAACTGTCTCAATGCCTCATCTATTCCAGCACAAATAGTATGAAAGTAATGTGTGTCAACACACACTCCCTTCTTCCCAATGAAGCACACCCCCAAACCCTATTTTTCTGTATTCAACAGCTCAGTGGATAACCCTCCAACATCCTCTCCCCACAGAGACAGCGACCCTGCTCAGCTGGATCAATTGAGATCACCCAAGCTGCCTCCCCACTCCAAATAAAGCCCCAGGAAATGGATCATCAAAAGGCCAGTTGACTTCAGGAAACAAGAAAGGGGGAAGCACAAAGACGGGCAGGATCATAGTCCAGAATGGTATTTTCCCCAGCATAATGACAAGCAGAGCTTCCACCAAAACAATCCCTCTCAGAACCAAAGCCACATCTACATAGCTTAGGTCTGATTTATCAAAAGACACTTTAAGATGAGTCCATGATACCCAGTCAAAATCAATAATAATTTCTATATAGAGGCAGAAGAGTTCTACTAATGATTTTCAGCACTAGCCTTTTAAAATGAGTCTATTAATGTTTTGTTGAGAGAGGCAGAGAAAAAGGAGGCAAACCTAACACTCCTTTAATATACTACAAAACATGCCTTTTACGTTCCTTATATCTGTCCTGAATCAACACAAATTGTTTAACCTGACTTGGTTGAGAAACAAAGCAAGAAGATGCTGTGATTTTCTCAGCACTATGGTCTCCTTCCCCACTTCCAGCCCACCCACTGGCCCCATATCATCTCTGCTTGGCAGAGAGATCAGGCTGTGATGGAAGGGGGCCCCTAGGTACCTAGGGGCTGGAGTCAAAAAGGGTAGAGCCTTTCCTCCTTCCTCTGGGCCCCACTTCCATTAAATGGGGTCAGCTACACCCACTTGTGTGCAATATTCAATAAAGCACAGACGTTCATTGGATTGATTAGAGATCACCTCACTTTACAAATAAAGAGTGAGAGCATTTGTTCTACATCAAGTAGGACTGAGCAGAGGTGGAAGGAGAACTTCTAAGCTCTAAGGAATAATGGGTGCGAAAGCCACAGAGCTCCTGATATACAGAATCTCACAGATTTAGGGCCACTGTCCTCCGCTGCCTCTCAAACTATCCTGTAAAAGAAGTACAGCTAGTGTGATTATCCTAATTTTACAAATAAAGACAAGAAACCAATAAATCACAGATAGATACATGACCCAGACATAGAAGGTCTTACCATAAGCCAATTCAGAGTGAAAGAAAGGAAATGCTTCTTTCACAACTACGGATAAGGAAAAAATTCTTAACTAAACAAGAGATAAGAGATGAGCCAAGCAATGCAAGCATTTATTAAGCACCTACAAAGTAGCTGCCCGTCACCTGGGATGGGAGAACACATGCCAGTATACAAACAATACAGTGCAAGAAATGACAAAAATGACAGACTTGGGGAAACCTAGGAAGACTTACATGAACTGATGCCGAGTGAAATGAGTAGAACCATAAGAACAATTTTACATGAACAACCACACCATCAAGAAATCAACTCAGAAAGACTTGAAAACTCCAGGCAGCGACCAGCCACATTTGCAGACACCTGACCCGTGGCTAGCAAGGGCTCAGCGGCTTTGTTTGCTTCTATGTAATGTAACAAGACAGGTCGCTTGTGGGCAGTGAGAGTAAAAGGAGCAATAAACAAAACAGAGTAAAGCAAACACCCCCCAGTTCTCAAGAGATGTGGACAAGTGGGGCAGTTGTGTTATTAACTTGTGAAACTTAACAGACTTTGGAAAAAGCCTTAAGGCCAGTTTCACATGAGTACAACCCACTTCTCTGTTCTTTGGATATTGAAACAGTCGAGTCTGTTAACTTTTTAAAGTTCATAATGAGCCCCCTCCCCTTTTTTTAAAGCTTCTTGTAAACTAAAGTGGAATAGAGTAATAGGGGAGGAAGGGGCAGAGCACCAGTCATAGCCTTCACACACAGAGGCAATGGGTGCTTAGGGGTGAGGGTGTGGCTCAGAACCAGAGGTACAGGGAGGTGGGACACTCGCCTTTAGGGGGCTCAGCAACAGCAGAGTCAGGAAAGCATTATGCACAATGATTGTAACAACAAACAGAAACTACCACCTACCACCCACCACCGGAAAATGGAAGGCTGTGTAATTATAACAATCAGGAATGTGTGTATATATATATATATAACAATCAGAGATTCATTTCTCCCTTTTCCTTACCAAGGTGAGGAACAAGGCATACACAGGTAGGCTCAAGTGACTTGTTTGTCAGTTTGGCTGAATTGCTTCTCTCCCCTTTCCCTACCCTTTTCTTTTTTATTCTTTGTTACAGGGGATGGCTCTCTGGGAGGGAGAGGGCAAGGAATAGATGAGGAAATGAAAGGGACATAAAAAGAAATGTTACAAAGTTACCCAAAAAAAAGATTACCCAGTCAGTTTCACTTAAAGAAGCCCTCATGGTTTCAGAGAAACCTGGGAAGTCTTATAGGAACTGATGCAGAACAAAGCAAGCAGAACCTGGAGAACAGTATATACAATAACAATATTACAGAAACAAACCACTCTGAAAGCCTTAGCACCTGGCACAATGACTAAACGTGACTCCATGGGGATCACAATGAAACATACTGCCCACCTCCTGACAAAGGGAATGGATTCAGGGAGCAGAGATGGAGAGATACAGGTGTCTATACATATACATCCATGGATGTAAATATGTATATGGGGGGGGGCAATGTAGGAATTTGTTTTGTATGACTATACATATACATATGTGTGTATATATATATAAATACATATATATAATGTGTGTGTGTGTGTGTGTATACATATATAAAGTGGTCCTAAGCCAGGGGGTAAAGGGGGCAATCAGAAAAGGAGCTCATTCTTGAGGAGTCTTCCAGAAACTCCAATGCCACCTGAAATTCCCTTCATGTGCTTATGGACCACCACATGGAGCTGAAATCAATCTTTTACATATAATACAGGTTCACAGGATTCATGGATATGTATCACAAGTTGCTGTGATGTAGAATACCTAAAGAAACACCTACTACATACATGGCCCTGAGCTAGAAGCTGCAGATACAAAACCAAGGAATTCACCAGGGGCGACTGCCCTCAGGAAGCTTCTCCTCTGGTAAACTCATGGGCCTAAAACCTTGTTCACAGCCAGGGGTGCTGAAGACTTTGGCTGTGGAGACACAACAACTGTAACACCCAGTAATACCCACCAGAACACAATCGGGTATGGAAGAAGCTTGGGCAGCACCAGATTCAAGGGACAGTTCTTCAGTTCAGACAGAAAACCATTTAGCTCCCCACCACCACCTTCATTTGAATGCAGTTTTTACCTCTGACACAAAGCTGGTCATGTGTCTTACAGCAGGCAGATTATTTACAAACGTATAATTGTTCAATGTAAATGTTTAGGGGGCTGGCAGATGCTGATTCCATGAGGCTGAGGAGGCTGTCAGTCTGCAAACCTCCAGCCAAAAGCCAAATTGAGTTGTTAGAATCAGTAGACAAGACAAGGGCTGGGGGTGGGGGGTTGGGGGTGTTGGGACTTGGGCTGGCAGATTCTGCTGAATTCCACTAACCAGATGCCACATGCAATTTTTAAAAGTCTCTTTTCCAGAAGTTGCTCTGTCAAGAGGACACAGATATAGATATTAAAGCAAGAATGCAACTATTTGGAGGGGAAAAAAACCTCCCTACTCACATCCTTGACACCAAATGCTGCTTAATGTGGCTTTGGTTTCTCATGCACCAAACATTACAGTAGGATTCTGGGTGAGTGGCAGCAGGTGGCCTGGAAACCAGGAAATGTGTTTCTGTCCTACATCTGACACACACTGACTTATGACCCTGGACAAGTTCCAATCTCTCCCTCTAGGCAGTGGAGGTGCCAATCAGGATGGGTAGAAGGGATTTCATCACCTGGGAGGCCCAGGTCCAAGGCTGAGATTCTTCTAAGTGAAGCCTTTTCTGATCTTCCCCATTCCCAGGGCTTTCTCTAACCTCAAATTAACTCACATTTACTTAGCTGCATGTAATCCAGCTGCAATCTTTCCCTTCCTTTCAAAGTCTTGAGGCATTTTTTAAAAGAATGCAACTCTAGATTAACATAAAAATTCTAGAAGATAAACTGCTCAGGTGAAATTTAGATACATAAGTATAAAAAAAAGCAAATGCATGACCAACATCTTTACCTTATAAAGTTGAAATATGACAAGCAACTTAAATAGTCTAGGGCACAAAACATTCCTGAAATACTCAGTATCATACCAAGAGAGGGTTGTTCACGTGATTTTTAAAGAAACTCTTTGAATGTGTTCACTCATCAGCAAAACAAAGCTAAGGTTTGTTCCCCATAAAGTGACATCTGATCAGCTCCTGTCTTCCTGACTTTCCCATCCAGTGCTGCTCCCCACCCACCTTACCTCCCAAAGGGACATCTCCAAGCAGCTCCTAAGCGGCCTCCCTATCTCTTCATACACATGCCAAACATCCCAAAAACACAGAGCTGCCAGGCAACATGCCTGATGGAAGGGACTGGGTTTTGTCTTTCTAGCACAATGAAGGCACACAGTACATGCTTCCTGTTTGGTCATCTGAATTTAAGAGAAATGTGAGGTATTGTCCACTGAAAGGAGACTATTTAATTAACTTGTCAACATTTCCCCAAATTCTGCCACCAATGTATGCCCCATTCTGACTAATGCCACAGGAGCAGGAGCAGCAAGGTCCAAAGATGGGGAATCTGAAGGACTGGAAAAAGGTCTAGGCCTAGAGGCAAGCAAGCACTGAGCTCCTCCTCTGAACCTGCCCTCTGTCTAGAAGCTATGGCTAGTGAAGCAGCTCCTGCCCTCACAGAGACCACGTACATGAGGACAGAAAAATAATCACAGGACAACCATGTTCAGAAGGGGAGAGGAATGCCCCACAGTTAGGAGGGTCAGGAAGGCTGCATTCAGGTCCCTCACCTACAAAGCAGCTTGTGAGCTGAGATTTGAAAGAAGTTAGGGATTCTGAGAGGCAAAGGTAAGAAGGCAGTCCTTGTCCAGATGTGGGGGAAAGTCAATGACCAGATGTGGGAGATGGCTGGTGTCTAGGCATAGAGATGTGAGGAGGATAGAGAAAGCCAATCTGGCTGGAATGTATAGTGTGGGAAAGAGAGGAAGGGAGCATTGGAGCAGGAAGGCCTTAAATGCCCTCAAAGGAAGCTTAACTACAATCCAATCTGATTCAGAAGGTGACTTGGAGCCCTAGGAGTGACGTGGGGCAGACTGTGCTTGAGGAAAATCACTGGCAGCAGGCATTCTGGAGAAGTGAAGCAGGAATATGGGAGCTCAGCCTTCAGGCTGAGGTGGAGGGCGGAAATCTGTTTGCTCATTCCATGGTGACGTCACCCTCCTCCCACTCAAGTTTTTAGGCCCGTGATGCATCATCCACAGCCAGTCAGAATTTGCACTTTATTGACACACCCATGAAAAGTGAATCACCCTGCAAGAGGCTGATAATGAGTATTCTGGAGCTGCACAGGGCTGGATTTCCCAGAAATGGAGGATTTTGCTCTGAGGGCATCACTTAGACCACTCAGCTGACTCTATCCCTGGGCCTGACAGTGTGTAATGGGCATGGCAACACCCCAAAGCATCCCCCAATTGGCCAGATTTTCAGGAATTCTGACAGAGCAAAGAATAACAGTTATGGGGTAAAGAGAGAAGGGAAAGGAGGGAAAGTGGCCTGCTTCGGATATAGTTCAGTAACAGAAAGTCCTGCGCCGCCCCCCAAGACAGAAGAGACACAAGAAAATTAAAGAGATTTCCTGCATGAGATAAGTGCGAATTAGTTCCCCTCCAGGTGACAGAGGACTCCACTTGAGGGGAGCTTGGGAAAGGGAGGGGATGGGTGGGATCCATATAGTTCCTCCTGACTAGCCCCTCACTTTGTGGTCCTGGGTGGAAGTGGGTGGGGATGGTGTTCTCATCTACTTATGTCACAGGGATTAGCCTGGGGTGTCTCAAGGTCCCTCCAGTTCTTACTTCTAAAATGTGGGGATTAGGAGGGCATGGCCTGAGCTAGACCAGAGACTGGTACTAGGAAATGGAGACCAGGGTGGTTTTTCCAAACACAAAAACTAAATCAGAGGAAAACAAGGCCAGGTTTAATTAACACTGAGGTGCCACAAACGGTTTTAAACCATTCACTGAAGTAATGAAAACAATCAAATTTATAACCTTGTGAGAACAGAACATTAGCCCAGGCGATTAGCAGACCCACTAAGGACATCCAGTCTAATCATTCTTCCTTGGGCCAAGCAAACACACTAATTCAACTAAAAGGAGCCAAAGTCACCTTGCCAAAGATCTGGGCTCTGGGGTGCTGAGACAAAGCTCGCCAAGAACCTGCCTAGTTCTTTCTACTTAACAATATCACCAATGCAAAGAGGAGAAGTGTCATTCAAGGTACTTTCAATGGCCTCCTCTTCCTCCTTGAAACTTTCTCTGATTTGTCCATCGGCCCCAGAGTACTATATAGCATCACCCTGCAATGTCTCTGGGCTTTATTTGGGGTCACATTAGGACTCCTCTCTCCTCCTCCCTTAAATTCCAATGCCCTGGAGGGCAGGGTCCTCAATTCTGAATCTCCAATAATGAACCCAGCACCTTGAACATAATAGATGCTTCATAAATGAAAAGGCTCTGGTGATCAAGAAGGCACTGGGAAGGAGTAAACATTTGCTCTAGTTCACAGGAGTGAGAGGTTTCCATCTAATGTGTCATGTCCACAAATACTGATGATCCCTTAGAGAGCAGGTTTCCCGAGCAAGTTCACAAAACGACCTCCAGATGCCTGAGCTCAGACATAGGACCAGAACCAGGCGTGACTACACTGTGACCTCTGGGAGCCCAGGCCTCAGCCCTGCTCCACCGGCTTCCACACGACCCGGCACCTGCAAACAATCTCACATTCCAGAATCCAGTGCAACAGACATACTGCACATGAAAGAACCATGACTCACCAGCCTTGCCCACACATTTTCGCTTACTCGTGTACACCCAGAGTCCTTTCTTCTTTGGTCCTCTACTTCTGCTTCTTAGAAGCCCATTCATTCCTAACTCCCCAACTTGACAGCTGACTTCTTTTAAAGATGCACAACATATGGCTCGCAATCAGTGCCTCCTAAGTGCTTGTGCAATGACTGACTGCTTCATCTCTATGTTCACATAAAGGAGGAGAAAGCCAGTGTTAAGGTGCACAATACCATCTTGAGCTCCACCGCAAGGACTCCCAATGGCCAATGACCACCTGCTGTTGGGGGAGCTTAGTCCCTTCGACCTCGATGCTCCTGCCATCAACAGAACCAGAGGACCGGAGAAAGGGCCGCTCACAGGCTGGCTCTGGAGCAGCAAACAAGGGCACCAAGAGGCAGCCCACAGGGCAGGCACTCATATTTGTACCATCAGCTCCTGAAGACACTAAGACACAAGCAAAAAAGTTTACAGCCCAAGCAGGAGCTAAAGGGGGAGAAGGTGGGTGGAGGGAGGGTGTGTGTGCACACACATCCATATGCACATATACATATACATATACATATACATATACACATACACATACATATACATATACATATGTACACCTCCTCCCTAGACCACGCCCTAGACCTCCCTAGACCCTATGTGGGGCCAGTGAAAACTCTGTTGGCAGAGGGATGGGAACAAGAGGCAGAGAAGGCCCTGGATGAGCCGCAGGCCTACAAGTCACCCCTTCCTCACCTCCACCTCATGGAATCCCTATCTTCCTTCAAGTCCTAGACAGCTTGTGGGGGCCCCCGGCATGCTCCAGCAGAGTCCTGGCATGGTAGGTGGACCCCTGAGTGTGACTTTATGGGAAGAAATGGATGAGAAGCAAAAAGGAAGGGCCGAGTTGGCTGGTTTGCGATCTGCATCACTGAGGGAGTACCCCACTAACAAGTCCCCAGATGCATCTGAGCATCTGACAGTTTTGTGAGATCTAAGTTCCCCCATCTGGAGCTAGGGGAGAGCTACCACCCTCGGCAGGCGTCCAGTCTCACATCCTCCTGTTACAAGCAAGGAAAGGGAAATGACCAGCCAAGGGCACACAAGTTTGTCCCCAAATCTAACAAGTTCTCTTTTCAGATGAGTGCTGATGACAAGGTAATGTCCAAATCTGCACCAGAGCCCAGAGACTCTACTGGGAAAGTAGGGCAGCCTTGATTAAGCACCTACTCTGTGCCATGGGATCCAGAGAAAAGGGAGGGCCTGTTCTTGCCCACTAGGAGCTCAGAGTCTAAAAGGGAGGCGACATCTCAAGGGAAGAGAACACATGGTAGCTGCAGGCAGTGAGGAGAAGCCCAGGAGGCTGAGGCAGGAAGGCCCTGGGCCAGGAAGGGGAAGAGTGGCAGTGGGCCAGGGTAAGTGCACTGGACAGGGTGAGCAGGAGGGCATAAGTGAAGCTTCCTAAGCACACTCGCTTCCTTAATTCAAGAAGCATCACACACCAAGAAAGCAGGCTTTCTGTTACAGTGTCTACAATAACTCCAGAATCAATCAATAATTCAGCGGTTGTTTGAGGCCGGGACCCACTCAATCTTTGCAGAGCTGATACTCTGGGTTAAAGGGCACAGTTGGCCAACAACTGCCTCATCTGGTATCCCAAGGGGCTCAGCCATGTGGCACAAATGCATGGACACCTTCCCAAACTGGGGTAGCTGACAGCATTTTGATCTGATTTATGCTAAACTTTCACATCACAAAAGACTACTATCTATTAAGTACATAGAAACTTCTCAAAAGCATTCACCATGTGGGTGGGTAAAGTTGTAGGAAGGCTCCCACCCCGCCCCCAATTATGTTGACCAAAATCCTTTCCCTACCACTCGGCTGTAAAGGAGCTTTGCCCCTGGAGCACCAAGAAGTCGCCAAGGTCACTGAGCAGAGAGCTCAAAGGCCGAGTCTGGTGGCCCCCAATGAACAATCTGATACTGGCGCTCACAACAAAGGCTTCCTCTTTATTCTAACGGCAGTTCCCTGTAACAGAGGTTCATCTAACACTGGTTTCATGGAGCCAATTAGCCACATTAGCTGAGTCCGCCTGTAAAAGGGATTATCATCAGTAATCTGGACAATTCCCTTATGCAGAACATCTCCTCCCCATAATGCCCCACAAATGAGGTTACTGTATCCTGCAAGAGCTGACAGCATGAATTGCAGTCCAACTACACACCTGTGGGAACTCCATCCACATGGAAAGAGACCCAGTGCGGCTAACTGGCCGGCCTGGTTCTCAACGCTGCTGGTTAACTTGCGGGACAAACCGAGCCATTCCTTAGGGCCCTCCTGGCCTCTTCTCACCCCCACCACCCCCACCACCCAATCCATTCTGCTGCCAAGATCCCACCCGCACAGTTCTCCCATCTGCCACATTCTCTCCCCTTTACATACAACCTCTAACCCAGGCCAGGCCCATTTCCCTGACTACCCTAATGGGGTCACCTACTTCAAATCTCTCCCCACTTATCCAGCTTCCACATACAACAGTAAAGAGAAAATCATGTGCTCAGCAACTGGGAAAAAAAATTGTGTTTTTTTTTTAAACAAATTGACAGTCCTCAGTCTCAGAGGCAACTATGTCATTCTCTCCCTATCCCAACCTAGTAAACACTCACTAGCTCCCTACCGCCTCCAGAATGAAATTTAAAAACCCTCAGCCAGGCATTCAGAGGCATACAGAGTCTGCCTTCCCCTCTCCTTCTAGCCTTGTTCCATTCCCATTCAGACACGCTAGCTCTCTCTTGCTCTCTCTCTCTCTCTCTCTCTCTCTCTCTCTCTCTCTCCCCCTCTCCCTCTCCCTCTCCTCCCTTTCCTCTCTCTCTTCCTCCATCCACACCTAGTACGGTATCTGGCACACAATAAAAGCAGCACCAGTATGGAGAGGAACAGCTAGGTAGTGCAGCCCTGGAGTCAGGAGGACCTGAGTTCAAATCCGCCTGAAATGTTAATGAAATCATAAGATCTTCCATGCCCCTTTCTACTGGCACCTACTGAAGGCACTTGGCACCCCAAAGGCTTAGCTCCTTACTTCCAGTTAACTCCTTGGGAGTAATCACAGCTGGAGTTGAGAGGAGAGTGGATTGGAAGCACCTGGGGCAATCTCCTCATTTATAAAGCCAGAAGAAATAAAGCTAAAAGACAGACACCACCGGGAGCTTGCACCTTTTTCCTGAGATCCTG
>CM053597.1:174334898-174363413 GCA_028646575.1 Pseudocheirus occidentalis | reverse complement strand
CTTGGTTCTGCCTTCCATGTGGAGAGTTTGCTATATTTTTTGATCCAAAACTACACCAACATATTCATAACCATCATGGGTGTTGTGAATATCTCATTATTGATACACCGCCTCAGACACTTAACACTTACTGGCCCTGTGACCTTGGGCAAGTCACTTAACCCCAATTGCCCTGCCTCCGTCTCCTCCAAACAAACAAACAAAACAAAACAAAAAAAAACCCAGGTTCACAGGTACCAGGTTCAAAATCTACAATGCTCCAACTTCATTCTACAAAGAAGGAAACCGATGAAGTACCTGACCCAGCATAAGACACTGGTCTTCTAAGTCAGTGATTAAGCCCCCACATTTTTCCCACAGGAATCTATGTTCTTGCAACATCGTAGCAGGCACACTAACCCTTCCAAAGGGCAATTCACCACCACCAAGAACAGAATTCACTGCTGCTTTTAGCCAGGAAGGATGGATGATGGATGGACGGATGGATGGACAGATGAATGGATGGATGGATGGGCGGATGGATGGATGGATGGACAGAAGGATGGATGGGTGGATGGGTGGGTGGATGGATACATGGACAGGTGGACGGATGGAAGGAGGTCCATCCACACATCTTCCATAGCTTCTTATCTATTACCATACAATCACACAACAGCAAAACTTGAACCTAGCTGATCACTTCCCTCCCATCTCTCCACAGAGAATGGCTGGGCCATAGACACATTCATATCAGGCTTGATTAATTTTTTTTATCTAGGCAATCTTAAATCTACCATCAACAATACTAGTCTGAGTGTCCTAGAGAAACACTGTCATGAGGTCAGTTGTTCTAAGGCTCAAAGCCTCTTTTTGGGTCCAGATCATGATGTCATTGTTACAGGGAGTCTCTAATAAAAAAAATTCCCTCTCCCGATGCAGCTCAACAATGATTCTACAGCCTGGGGAGGTACCTGGGACATGGTGACATCAAGGGCCTTGCCACAACACAGTTCAGATCCCAGACAACAGCTTGGAAGGGTCTTCAGAAGCCATGCAGACCAGCCTCCTCATGGTGAGAAAACTGAAGCCCTGGAAGGCTGGGAGACTTGCCCCACATCACAAAGGCATGTGTATCAGAGGTGGGACTGGAACCCAGGACCCAGGTCTGTAGGGCTGATATTCTCTCAAGTGCCCCCTGCTGCCTTCAAGGTCAAGCCCCTCTATCCACTGTGCCCCACCACCTCTTTGTATCACTATTAATAAACTGAGGAACTAGAAATTATTAGAAAAATCAGTTGACAAGATGAAAGGGATTGGGCTGACAGCAACACAAAGTCACTGCCAAAAATGGGATGGGAAAGAATTCTGGGAAGATGGTGGAGTAGGTCAGAAAACTTTTGGCTCTCCAAATTTCCTCCACAAAAAAAGTCAGAACATAGCCTCAGGGCAGTTCAAATGAATGTGAAGTAAAGTGGTTGTCTTCCTAAGACAATCTAATAAGACCCTGAGAAAGACCCAAGGTTCAGCCTGAGTGCAAACACCACCCGGACTACTCCACAAAAATCAACAAACAAGCCCTGGGGGCAACTGGGTTGGGAGACAGCCTGAGCCTTAGAAACTTTCATCTCACAAATAATGTGGGGGGGGGGGGGGTCTGACAGTTGAGTAAAAGATTGAAGAACCTCTCATTGTCAGATACCTCTCATTGAGAGACACCAAGCCTAGCTATGCTGACCAGATGCATCCAGGTTTGTGGCCTCAAGGAGAAAGAGTTGGCACACACCTGATGGGCTGTGGGCACCTGAAGGAGAACAGAGTCCCTGGTTTCAGTGTGGGCAGAGAGGAAAGCTGTTGGTTTGCAGACAGTGGAGGGACCTCAGGGAGTGAGATCAATTGTGTGACCTTGTGGCTGGGGGCCCTAGCCCTGACTTAGAAGTGGAGAGGAGAGCCCAAGGCTGGGCCCTGAGACAGACCTCAGAAAATAACAGAAGGATCTGATACTTGGAGCATCACGCCGTATACCTCAGGTCTACAATTTGATTACACTAATAGCTGCTAAAAACAAACTAAAACAAAAGCCAAATAAATAAAAATGAGTAAGTAAAAGAGAAAGAACTCAACCATATATAATGAATATAGAGATAGAAAAGATCTGGGTTCATATTCTGAGAAAGATAATGAAGCTTAAAAAGCCACTCCTTCTTCAATGAGAAACGTCAAATGATCCTAAGTACAAAAAGAATTTTTGGAAGAACTTAAAAAGAACTTGAAAAATCAAATAAGATAGAGGAAAAAAAATTTAAACTAAGAGCAAACCAAGAAAATTAAGAAAATTATGAAAAGAAAGTCAACCAATTTGAAATATAGAACCAAAAACTTAAGGAAGAAAATAATTCCTTGAAAACTAGAATTAGGCAAGGGGAAGCTAATGTTATTCTAAGACACCAAGAAATCATAAAGCAAAATCAGAAGAATGAAAAAATAAAAGAAAAAGTAAAACATTTCATCAGAAAAACAACTGATCTGGAGAACAGGTTGAGGAGAAATAATAATAAAATAGATTATCAAGGAAAATTGTCCTGAAGTTCTAGAACAAGAAGGCAAAGCAGAAACAGACAAGAATGCACTGATCACCACCTGAAAGAGTTCCCAGGAGGAAAACTTAGAGGAATATCACAGCCAAGTTTCAAAGTTCCCAGGTCAAGGAGAAAATATTGGAGTCAACAAGAAAAAAACAATTTAAATGTCATGGAGATACAAAAAAGAATACATAATACCTAGCAGCTACTATGTTAAAGGACCACAGGTCTTGGAATACTATATTCCACAGAGCAAAAGGGCTGGAGTTTCGACCAAGTGTAACTTACTCAGGAAAGTTAAGTATAATCCTGAATGGAAAAAAATGGACATTTAAAAAACTCAAAGTCTTTTAGGTTTTTGTGACAAAAATCCCAGAACCTAAGTGAAAATCTGAGATAAAACATCCAGGAAAAACATAAGATAGACATAATATATAAATATAAAAATATATATGACATATTTATGTACAAATTGTTTACTTCGTATATGTGAAAATACTAGCAGTACTCTTACGACTGTCATTATTTGGGCAGATTGAAAGAAAGGCTTGGGCTGAGCTGAGCATGAGTATGATGGGGTGATTCTAAAAAAATAAAACTGCATGGGGCGGGGGGAGAATATTTATCTCACACAAATGAGGCATAAGAGGAAAAACTGATACAGAAGAAACAAGTATGGGGGAGGACAGGTAGTGTTGGAGCCTTAGTCTCATCAGGAATAAAGAGGGAAATACACATCCATTAACACACATATACGTGTGCATGGACCTTCATATCCACGGCTTCTAAATAAGAGTGCAAGGGGATACACCTGGGGGAGAGGAGGAGGGAGGGACTTTTAGAGGGGCAGGTAGGGTTAAGGAGCAGGAGGGCAAGGGAGTGGGTAGAAGTAAAGCAGAGGAGTACGGAGAGATATGGTCAATAAGGTAATATGGGTAATGAGGAAAAATAAGAAAGAGGGAAATACACAAATACTTGTAGCTTAGAATGTAAATGGAATGAATTTACCCATAAAATGGAAATGGACAGCAAATTAGACATTTTAATTCAACAATATGTTACTTTCATACGAGTCTTAGCACCAGACTCAGGCCTCAACATAAAAATGAGAGATATAAAGACAAAATAAAGGGCAGGAGAAGGATTTATTACGTAAAAAAAGCAGGGATAGTAATCATGATTTCAGACAAAGTTAAAATTAAAACAGATGTAATCAAAAGTGAACAATAGAGAAACCATACTATGTGTCAGCAATATTATTCAACATGTTTTAGACTATTTAAAATACCTAGACAGTATAAAATACCTGGGCATATATATACCTACCAAAACAGACCCAGGAACTATAGGAACATAAACATAAAACACTTTTTATACAAATAAATTCAGATCGAAATAACTAAAGTAATATTTCTTGTTCATGGGTAGGTAAAGTCAATATAATTTTTCAAATGACAATCTTATCTAATTAATCTACTTAATGTCATTCCAATTAAATTATTTTAAAATTATTTTACTTAGTTAGAAAAAATAATAACTAAGTTCATTTGGAAGAACAAAAGGTCAGGAACTTCAAAGAAACCAGGAAAAAAGATGTAAAGGAAAGGGATTCAGCAGTATCAGACCTTAATCCAGGGCTGGTGAACCTGCACCCCCGAGGCCACATGTGGCCCTCTAGGTGCTCAAGTGTCGTCCTTTGACTGAATCCAAACTTCACAGAACAAATCTCCTTAATAAAGGATTTGTTCTGTAAAACTTGGACTTAATCAAAAGCTTGCACCCAAGGATCTAGAATGACACGTTTGGCCTCAAGGCCATAGGCTCCCCAGCCCTACCTTAACCAATATTATAAGGGAGAGCATTGCTGAAGTGTAAAAAAGATAATTTCTATTACTTTAAATTAAAATTAAATTAAACCTATGTAGCCAAGAATAGAAGGAATACAGAAAACTGAGGAAAAACTTTCACAGACAAATCTCTCAGATAGGATGTGATTGGTCGGAATACTGCTGTGGTGTAGGAAATGACGAGCTGGTTGATTCAGAAAAACATGGGAAGACTCGGACTTATGAAAGCAGATGCTATTCACCATCAAAGAAAATGATAAGTGGAAATGAGCACAGTATGGTCTTACATATGTGTGCATGAGGGTATATGTGTATATAGGTATATATATATCTCTGTGTGTGTGTGTATACACATACACACACACACACACACATCTCCACACTTAATTGCCACCTTCTTTGGGAGAAGGGGGAGGGGGCAAAAAAGTGCAAAGTGCCCAGCGGAGGACAGAAGCAAAGCAACAAGGAGGCAGAGAAAGGTTGGACAACTTTGGCAACAATCCGCAGGATTTGTGCGTGACATCAGTTTTCTTGAAATAGAAAGGCACTGTTTTACATGGAACCCTCTCTTACAGTTTGCTGTCTATATGGCATTTTTTTCTTTATCATTTTGTATTTAAGTTCAAATTTTTTTTTTAATTTACCCCCAAAATGAGATGAAAATTCAGCTCTTCATGGGTCTTAGCACCAGATTCAGGCCTCAAACCTTCCTATAAGAAAATAAAACCAATGCACTGTGTCTACTTTTCCAGGGTGGGAGGAAATGACACAAGACAGGCCTCAAGGAGGAGCTTCTTGGACAACTGGAAGCTTCAGCCTATGACAAGGACACACTGGAATTCAAAAAGATTTCTGGAATTTTCATTTTATCTTTGTTCCAGAACGTTCCCAAGTGTTCTTAGTAAGTACATCTTCAAATGCACATTTGCGATCAGCAATTACGAAATAAACATGCAATAAGCTGACCGAGTCTTTCAAAATGCTTTGTATTCTGAGAGTTAAAAGTCAGTCCCCCCAACAAATATGGCAGAGAAAATGAAAAACAAAAAGTATTTTGACCATCAACTAAAACAGTACGTGTGGCTTAACACTTCCAAGTTCAGAAAACAGCCTTTATAGCTACTGAAAAAACGCTTTCTCTCCAAATAACATATTCCTTGATAAATCCAAAGGTCTCGATTCCTGGGCAGAGGACTGTTTAACAAAAACTTCTGGGAGAACTAGAGAGCAGTCTGGCAGCAATGAGGTCCAGACCAGCACCTCACACCACACACCAAGAGACACTCCCTGTGGACACATTAAAGGAACAACAAAGCTTCAGGATCCACAGGCAGGGGAAGGATTTATGAATGAACAAGTGCTAGAGAGGATCACATAAGATGAAATGGATGATTTTTAATACGTAAAATTTCAGTTTTGGCACAAACAAATCTAACAGTAAAAATTAGAAGGGAAATAGGCAACTGGGGGAAAATTTTTTTGCCACAAATGTCTGTGACAAAGTTCTCATTTTCAAGATATAGAAGAAAATGATCCAAAATTTTAAGACTAAAAAACATTGATTCCCCAATAAATAAATGGTCAAGGATATGAACAGTCAGTTACAAAGAAAGATATCCAGGATATCAGCCACAATATAGAAAAAATGCTCTAACACACATGACGAAATGCAGATTAAAACGACTTTGAGGGGTCACCTCACGCCCTCCAGATTGGCAACGATGACAAACGAGGGGAGTGTCAATACTGCAGGAGCTTCAGGAAACAGGCACATGGGTGCAGAGCTGGTCCGGACACTGTGGAGGGCAATCTGGAACTAGGGCCCCAGAGTCACCAGACTGTGCATGCCCTTGACCCAGCTCTACCATGACCAGGCTGATACCCCGAAGAGATCAAAGAAAGAAAAAAAGGATCTATACGTACAGAACTATGTAGAGCAGTTGTTTTCACGGCAGCCAAACCCTGGAACCCAAGGGAAAGCGCTACTGGACAGTGGGTGAACAAACAGTGGCACGTTAATATAATGAGATATTGTCTCAGGAAAAGAAACAAGGATGAAATGGGCAATGTCCAAGGAACCGGGTTAGATGTTTACGACCCGAGGCTGGTCAAAGTGAGAAGAACCAAGGGAACATGAAAGAGAAAAACAAGTTTGAAGAACTTGAGAATTCTGATCAATGCGACGGTAAGTCACAAGCTCCAAAGAGTTATGATGAATCACATCACCCACCTTTTGACACGACTGATGTGGGCATTTGTTCTGCTGGACAACACGGACACGTAAGGTGAGATCTGTTTGGGGCTGGGGCAGGAGGAGGGTCAGATTCATTTTAAAATGTTTGTTATTTGAAAAATAGAGAAAAAGATTTTAAAAGAAAAAATGACAAATTCCATGAGATTTACATTGTTAATCAAGCATGAGAACTGGACAGCATCTGTTAGGTGGGTTTTTACCCCAACGTTGCCTGTCACTGTAAAACAAAACCAAGCCTCAGAATCAAGAGCTAGGAATGAGGGTGTTCAAAGTCACAAGAAGTTAAATGACTTGTTCAGCGCTACACAAGGAAGAAGTGCAGAGCTGTCTCCAGTAGACAAATCCAGGGCAGCCACCTGAGGGTGCCCTGAACTGCCACAGAGAAATACCTTAAAGATAAAGAAAAGAGAAAGGAACTGCTTTGGAACCAATACTTTAGACAAAGGAAAGTTATCATTATTTCATGGTTAGCTAAGTGACCCTGGGAAGTCATCTGTACCTCCTCTAGAAAATCAAACAAATGTATCAGGAGGATAGGTACAAAGTATCTCATAAAAAGGCATTCAAAATACGGTTTTAAAATGACAAAGAAGTTTTGGTCCATTTTCCAAAAATGGGCTTTAGACTAGAAGGGACAGAAGAAAAGGATAGAAGACACGACCGTCCATCAAAAGCAAGCCTGAGCGTGGACAAAGGAGAACTTGCTGATCCAACTGCGGTCTGGCCAGCTTCCTCCGAGGCAAGTTCTCTAATCATCCCAGCAGCATAGACACAAACACCAGTCAGGCCTGCTGACTTCCTCATATTCCCCAGACCTGGCTCCACAATGCTTCTGGTGGCTCAAAAAGCTGCTGTCTTCCAAGAGTAACTGTCCTTGTGGCTAATACCATATAGAGCAGTGGTTCTCAACCTTCCTAATGCCACCACCCTTTAACAGTCATATGTGGGCATGTGTGCATGTAGGCGGACCCACCTGGAGACGGCAGAGGAGCCCTGTCTGGGTTCCTAAGACCATTGGAAATATGTGTTTCCCAATGGTCTTAGGAAACCTCTGCGGCACCTGTAAAAGGGTCATTCGACCCCCAAAGGGGCTGTGACCAAGAAGTTGAGAACCACATTCCATTGCTCTGAAGGCAATCCCAAAAGAAGAACTACTCAAATACTCTGGACAGTGTCAAAGCTTTTATGGCTGCTCTCTCATTCTTCCCCCCACCCTCAAATCTAAATAACGTACATAGGGCTACCATACAAAGATTTTTATTTCACAAACAAATCCTTTTCCTCTACTCTCTCCTCACCCTCCATCCTAACTCACCTTCATTCTTTCCTAACCTCACCTCTTATCCTCCGGTGGCCTTGTGCCCCATGCCCGCATGCCACCATTAACATGGCAGCTCACTTAATAAGTTAAGAAGTATTTGCCAGGGTGGCTAGGTGATACGGTGAATAGAGCACCAGCCCTGGAGTCAGGAGGACCTGAGTTCAAATCTGGCCTCAGACACTTAACACTTACTAGCCGTGTGACCTTGGGCAAGTCACTTAACCCCAATTGCCCTGCCTTCCCCCCTCCAAAAAAAAATGGAGTAAATTTTAAAAAATAAAGAAAATGGGTCAATTAACATAACCAACCTCTGAACATTACATCCATGAAATGTGGGATAGGAATTTGCTTAAATGGTTTTCTTTATTCCAAGGAAGTTGTGAACTGGAAGAAGGAAGAAGAAAAAACCACTTACATTTACTGATAGGGAAAATGTCTTCTTTCCCTGCTCCCCTATCTGCTCCAGAGGGACTGGAAACACCAACACCCTGAGGACCCGGGGGGAAAGTCAGGGTACTACTGGGTCCCCACAGCCACTCCCACTTCTCTCTGGACCCTCGTTTCCCCACATCCTCCTTGGAGGTCTTTCCAACTGTCAGAGGTTTGACACATCACTGCCCAGCCTCCAGGCACACCTAGGCCTGCTCTCATGCTTGGGGACTTCGATATTGGAAGAATTGCTGGTCCCTGAAGCCCACTGGCCTCCCACTTCAGTGTGCATGACTTTGACAGCCCCTTTCTGGAGCAGGACCATCTCAGACCTCACCATCCATCACCCGGACGACTGTGACTACTCTATGATCTCACTCTTTCAGATCATAATATTCCATCTTTTATCCCCCCTCTTGCCTTCTGTCTCCCCCAATCCACCTTCTCACAAGCCAGCCCATCCATCACCCTTGCCAAGCCCCACTTTTCTCCATTCATATCCTTGACCTCCCAGTGGATCAGTCGAACTGTCCTCATCACATGAGCCCTCAGCTACTTGTTATGCCAATCCTTAACCCTGGATCAGCCCCACCATCTGGTGTCCCAGTCTTTCCCCCATGATGCTAAACAGATCCTGGAAGCCATCCCAAGGTACTGAGTGGGCTGACTACAAATTTATGCTATTTAATCTCAACTGGGCCCTCCCTCCTACTTAGCAACCCTTTTATTCTTCCTTCCATCACTGTTCAAAATCTTCTCTCTCTCAGGCCCCTGAAACCACCACCACCAACACTGCCAACTCTTTTTTCTCTTTCAGCAGGTTATATACCTCCTACTTGGCATCTATCTACCTCCTACAGGTCATCTGTCAACTCAATGTCCTTTCAATCTTCAGGAATGTCCTCTCAGGAAAAAGTCAGCCTCCCTACTGTGCCCTTGATTTCTGGCAGGCTCCACCTTCCCTAGACTTTGGAGATAACATCCCTCTGGGTTATCTTCCCTTCTCTACCAAGCTCTCAGAATTCTTGTCAAGCTTTCATTCCAGCCCAGTCACTAGGCAGTCTCTCCCAGGCCCACTGCTCCCCACTACAGGCAGCTTTCTTGAAGGTGACCAACTGATTCTTTCTGGGAACTCCTTGATATCAAAGTCTTGTGTTTCTACACCATGTTCACTTTTAAAGGCATCCCTCCCCATGTTACCTCATGACAAAAATTAAGAAAAGAAAAAAGCCAGCAAAACTAACAGATCACTTGCCCCTGCTGGTATCCGTGATAACTCCAGACCATCACCCCACCGCCACCTCTGGGTAAAGAGAGGGATGTGCCAAGCACCAAAGATCTCTTCAGGGCTAGATCCAAAGGCCTTTCCTCAGGCCTTCTCCTCCTTGGTCTCTCCAAGGTGACTTCCACAATAGTGCTCTCTCTTGCCTCGATTCTCTGGCAGCTCCTTCTCAGGTTCTCTGACTCCAAATCTAGGTGTGTTTCCACAGAACTGTGGTCATAGCCACACCCTTCTCTCCCCTCACACAACTACCCACTGGTATCCGGCCCCTTCCTACCCCTTGCCTGGATGACTGGTCTCCTGAAACCCCTGCCCTCTCTGGCTTCTCCTCTGTTCACCAGCTGCCAAAATCATCTCCCTGAGGTACAAATGAAGAGATCCCACAATCAGCATTCATGCCCAGAAGCCCAAGTTAAAGGACGCATTCCTCAGATCTAGTAATAATAAACTGTCTTCTTGGGCTTAACTTTCTAAAGTGATTTGTTTGGAAGTGTCTGTTGTATCAAAACAAAAATAAACCAATGGATGTATTTTAATTAGCTGACTTTACAGTGCCAGGGCATGCTCTAATATTTCTGAACTACATCATGTGAAATAGTGAACTGTCTTCTGAGTTCAAGTATGGAGCTCACCAATGGCACCCTTCATTCGCCATGGGCACCGTCTATCCAAATGGGAGAACCCTTGTCAGACTCTGCCGAGAGGGGGGCACACACACTAGATATATACCCACAGGCTAAAGGAGCACAAGAGTCATTCTTTCGGTTGCCATCAACCTAATAACTCAAATGATTGGCATCTGGATGGCCTCTTTCCATGGTCCAGGGTTTTGTGAGCCCTGAGGCTCACAGGTCCATGCCCTTTTAGGTATGTAAACAAACACTGCTAGAATCATCACCAGATGAATTTAACTGTGGAATGCACAGGAATTTCTTCATCAAAGCTCCTACTCTTTAGCATTCTCCAAGGCTCTATTTGGAAATAACCAAGCCGCTTTCTCACTTGGGCATAGCTAGCTGGTCATGACCTGTGTGATCTGTGTTCAGCCACAATGAAACCCAGTATCAGTCATGATGTGACCAGAGACTCCCTAAGGAGAAAAGAACGCTAAATGATACAGAATGGATTGAGCAAACTCTTCAAGTTAAGTAACTCCTGCATTCATCTGAGGCTGTCATACCGGAATCCTCCCTGTACATATCAGAGGCATCCCGGGGCACTGAAACTAAGCCCTCAGGAAACGTGTACCTTTAAGACAAAAGAAAAACAGAAGAAATGGCCAACTCAGCCGCCCAGGCTCTCCCACTCAGGAATGGGCACTGGCCATCTGTAACCTTGACCAGGTTTCTGGAACTCAGCTGGAAACATTCATTAACCACCTGAAAACTAATCCATCTCCCTCTCCCTATAAGGCCTATTGCATCTGCATATCTCTTAACAAATAACAAATGGTGTGGCCTCTTAAACATTTCAGCTTTGAACCAAAATTGCCGATTCCTCTTCAGGAAAACAAAGAGCCCAAGACTCCAGTTACAGCTGGTCCTCATCCGCTTCTGGAAGAGGAGAAAGATTACAAAGAGACTCACTCATGGCTCTCTTTCTCAGGCGTGGGGTCACCTCCCTCAGGTCAGAAGCATCATCCGCCTTAAACGCCGCTGTCCAAAGACTCTCAGGGAGGATTTCAGTCTCTACAAGACTCTGGATAAGTGTTCCCTCCCAAGCACCACCCAAGGAGCCTTTCCCGGCCCACCGGGCACAAGGCTGCCAAGGAGTCTGCAGCCTTAGGAAAGTTTCTATTTACACAGAAGAAAAGTTTCCCTTACTGGGCAAGGGAAAAGTAAATGAAGCCTGGCAAGCGCAGAAGGACGTGCCTGATGGGGGATGTGAAGGTGGCCGGCGCTGCTCCCTACACTCTGCAAGACAGGAGACGTGAGCTCCTCAGGAGAAGCGCAAAGCGGGGAGCCGGGGGACAAAGGCGGTGAAATGCTTCTGGCTGATCCAGGAAAACCCCCGCAGAGAGGGGAAGGGGAAGGGGAAGCGCAGAAGGGGCAGCTCTCCTTGAGAGCCTGACTCACCTCCACTGGGCTGCCCTCCCTCAGTCCCTCCACAGGCAGCACCAGCCCAAGTAATACCCCAGCCCCAAGCCTGGATAACCCGAGGGGGGTCACTGCGAGTTTCGGCCCCACACCGGAAATGGAGCAATCGTACTCCTGGGGGGCTCGGGGAGGAAATGCAGTGCCACTTGAACCCATCAAGGGGGCACCCTGGGAAAATGCCAGGGTTCTGAAAGGCTACCACTCAGTCCCTCCCCTGAGCCTTTCTCGATGCCCTCCAGTCCCTACCAACCCCCTGGCTGACAGCGAGGGAAGCCTTCCCTTTCTCCCCCCACATGAGGACAGTGTGTCCTGAGTGGGGAAAAGAAAGGGGCAGCTACTGAAGTAGGATAAGCCCAGGGGACCTGAAAATAAGCCCAGCTGCAGAAGAGCCCCGCCAGGCTCCCTGGGCAAGTCAATGATTCCAGCTTCCTGCCCTTCCCAAGAAGGCCGGTCCCAAGCAGCAGAAGCAGCAGCAGCGCTCCCCCGATGCCCCTCCCTCAGCTAAATCACCTGCCCAATGCCACCAACACAGCCAGGCAAATCTGCCGGCTCGCTGTTCCAGGAGACCTCCTCACCCCCCCCCCCCCCCCAGGGATCCCTTCCTCTCCCGGCTTCTCAAGTGACTCCCACAAAGGTCCCCTTAGTCATTCCTGTGCTCGATGAGCTGCGTGCTCCAGCCCTCCTCCTTCCCTCCCCCTGAAGAATCCCAAGCACAAGCCCATAAGTTGTCGGGGCAGAAGGGGCTGTCACCTCTTGTCCGGGCTGGCCTGCCCTGGTGTTCTGAGACACAGAATACAGACACAATTATTACATAATAAGTCACACATTACACATATTCACACGTATAATCTCGGCGGCTATTCACGCACACATCAGGGCCATTCACGCACACATCAGGACTGCCAGTGAGGACGGGTTAGTTACATGATATTGACAGACATAGCACCCGCTCCAGCCATTCCTAATACAGGTTTCACATTAAACCATGACACTCACCGTTTATGTTACACGGCCACGCACACACCTCCGCGGCTCACCGCCGATGCTCCACAAAAGTCGGCGGCCCCCGTCCTGTCCCCCCCTCCCCGCCTCAGTTTCCCCCACGGCCCCCTGACCCCCGCGGTCGGGTCCGGGTCCGACTCCGCACCTGCTCGGACACTTCCTTGGAAGTGGGGTGACTCAGGGTCACCCCCATCACCCGCGAGGCTGCGGTCAAGGTGGCCCCTCTTAGCCAACCTTCGGAAACGTCTCTTCCGGTCTCCCCTCCCCCCATCCCGTAGTAGGTGCTTAAGGAACCCAGAGCTCCCCTTCCCGCCGGCCAGGCCCCGCACACAGTAGGCGCCTAATAAACCTCACGACGGAAAACTCCTCCAGCCCCTCCCCGCCCCGGCCCCCGGAAGCTGAACTGCCCCTCGGTGCCCCGCCCCCTCCCCCCTCGGTGCCCAGCCGTGGGCCTGCCTAGGGGAGATACCGCGCCCCGGGCCGCTCTTCTCGTCCAGCTAGTTATCATCAGCCGCAGGCCCCCGCGAGCCGGCGACGTAAGGGAGCAGGGTTCAAGTCCCGCCTCTGCGGCTGCCGGCCCGGGTGACCTTGGGCCAGTCCCGGCCCCAGCCTCGCGCGGCGCCCGCGCGGCTGGGGTAGGGGGGGCCGCGCTCGTGCCCGCGCTCCCCTCCCCCTCCCATCTACGGTCCCCGACCCTGCCCCGCCGCCCCGCCTCACCTCGGCCTAGGCCCGGGGCCGCAGACAGCCCTCCTCGGCCCGCTCCCGGCCTCCTCCCGGCCCCGCTCAAGCTCTGACTGACTGACGGACTGACGGACCGACGGACGGACAGACTGACGGACCAAGTGACTTCCCCGCCCGCCGTTGCCCAGCCCAGCCCCGGCCGGCCCTGCCTCCGCCTGCCCGCTTCCCATTGGCCGTCCGCCCACGGGGCAACGCCTCCTCCTGGCTCTGCCTGCCGTCATTGGACGGGCCGCTCGGCGGGGGCCGAGGGAGCCGAGGCCACGCCCCCTGCGCCAGAGGGAAACTTCCTGAGATCACATTGGTTGGCTTCCCTGTCGATCGGAGCTGGTTGCTATTTAACCAGCCGGGGCGAGGGGCAGGGGCGGAGACTGATCAGTTACGGTTTTTCATGGGGTCCTATCCCAGAGTCCTTGAGGCTGTGGACTGAACACTTGCCTAGGACCCTGCGTCCCGGCGTCCCCGCCCTCCTGGGGACTCAGCTTCCCCTTCTGTAAGAGGAGACTGGGCTGAGCTCGCTGGACTCCTGGCCTCCTCCTCGGGCTGTGTGCAACCCCGACGTCGGGAGTACTTCCAGCTGCCAGTGTCCCCGCGGTCAGAATGCAGCCGGCTGGCAGGCGGTGGGCAGCGTCCCGACGCCCACCGCGGTGCCCACCTTCCCTGCCTGCCTCCTAGGCAGCTGGCCTTGCACAAGCCCTCGAGGACCAGGGCTGCCTTTTGTCCCTTCTTGTGGCCCAGTGCCGGGCGCATAGTAGAGGCTTAATAAACCTGGGTGGATGGATTTCTCGCAATCCACCACCCCTGGCTCATAGTAGGGGCTTCACAAATGTTGACGGCTGGAATTCCCTCTATCCCCCAGACCCAGCACAGTGCCCAGCACACATATTAGGGGCTTAATAAAGTATCACTCACTATGTGGGGATTTGTTTTCGTGGACTACCCAAAGACTCTCTTTTTCTACACTGCAAGGAGTGGGAAGGTCAGAGAACATAGGGAGGGAAGGGAGGAAAGATAGCAAGATGACATCAACTTTTTTTTTTTTTTAATGCAGAGGGATGAACAGAAGGGAGCCCAGAAATGCCACAGAAAAGCAGGATTGTTCTTATTGACCTTTACTGTGGCAGCCCCAGACCACCAGGTCTGGAGGAAGACTCAAGTTGAAATCTAAACTTAGAGACTTACTAGCTGAATGGCCCTGCTTGAGTCACTTCACCTTTTCTGCCTCAGGCTCCTCAACTGTAAAGTAGAGATATTAAGGCACCTCTGTCCCAGGATGATCAGAGGGGCAGAACCCCAGCCTAGAAGCCCCGAGGCTCAGGTTTCATCCCAATCCCAGTGCTCACTGCCTCCACTTCTCACCAGGTGACCTTGGCCTTCAAGCACAGGCAGATTCAAGTTCTGTGACCTTGGGTCAGTGACAGTCTCTCTAAACTTCAGTATCCTCATTCATCAAGTTAGGATTTACTCTGGTCATGGGGCGAGCCTGAGGCTTGAATGAGGTTATATGTGCTTCGCAGATATTCAATGTCTATAATAAAGGTCAGCTATCACTCTTCAAATTCCTAAGATCCAGAGCTGGAAAGGCCCTAGTCCAGCCCACTCACTTTATAGATGGGGAAACGTGAGGGGACCCAGGGAGGGGACCCAGCAGTCACTACCAGGGCTGGGAATCCAGAGTCCAGAGTTCTCTCCACTTCAAGGCTTTGTCTAATGCAGGTATGGAGAGGTGGGGGTGGGGGGAGGGTGTCAAATAGAATTAATTATACCAAGCTGGAAAGTCAAGTTAAGATTTCCCTCCTTTCTGGGATGCCGACCTTCAGGACAACCACCCCAAATATTAGTGTCCAGACACAATACTGGACCTGCAGCCAGAGACCTGGATTCAAATTCCACCTCAGCCACTTATGGCAATGGTCAAGTCAGTTCACTGCTGGGTTTCCACATCCACAAGAGGGGGCCAGTAATCCCTGTAGTACTCACCTCACAGGCTATGGGTAGGAAGGAGCCTGCTTTGTAGTTACAGAACTGAGATCCTGAGGGCAAAGCCATGTAAAGCCCCCAGTAAAAATACTGGCTGTTAATTCTCTATCTCTTTTGTAAAGTGTTCCCACAGCTACTTTGTGGATTGATCAAAGTCCTCAAAGCTCTGCCGGCTTCCTGTTTTATACAGGATGCTCCAAAAGTCTCAGTGGCATTTTCAGCTTAAAGCTATCAATAATACTAAAACTGCCCTAAGACTTTTGGAGACCAGTGTGTGCATCTGGCAAGTCTCCCTGCCTGTGGTCTCTCCCCACTCAGGTCTATCCTCCACACACCCCCCAAAGAGATTTTCCTGAGATGTAGGGCTGACCATATCATTCCTGCCCTGCTCTCCCACTATTAGCTCCAGCGGCTCCCTCTTACTTCCAGCATCAAAAATGAGATCCTTGGCTGGGCATTTGGAGCCCTTCACAACTGGATCCCCTCCTCGCTTTGGGGCCACACACTAGCATATCTGTCTCCCTGCTCCCCTACCCACATTGTCACATGCTGCCCTTGATCTCCGACCTCCATACCTTTGCATTGCCTGTCCCCTCATGGCTCAAATGCTCTTCTCACCTGAGTTTTCCAGGTTTCCCTGGGGGCCTCGGCTGAGACACCACCTTCTACAGCCCACAGGCCTTTCCCTGGGTATCACACCCTCTGGGTCCTGGCCCATGCCATCCCCAGGGGTTCATGTTCTCCCTTCCCCAAAAGACCTGGTAGATCTCCATACACTTGTGCAGGACCTCTCCCCTGTTCAGCATCGTAAGCACAAGGGACCGTTTCATTTTTGTCTTTTATGCCCAGAAAGGACAGAGCACTATAGGTGGTCCACAACAGGGGCTTGACAGATGTTTACTGACTGCTAATTGACAGAGGTCAAACAATGAGGTGGTCACTTCAAGCTGGAGGATTGTGGCATTCGTTCAAGGTAGGCCTTGGGTCTGTAAGCTATCTAAGAAAGCCACATTGCTCATCACAGGGGCCACACCACTCTGTGCCCAGGCCCAAGCGACTGTCCCAGGCACTGGCAGTGCCCTCCCCAGCGCACACCCACAAGTTAAACAAGGCCCTGCTAATTTAGGTGTTGGGTAACAATCATTTCCTGGTGTAAAAAAAAAGAGAGAAACTGGAGAGGCCCAAGGGCCCAGCTCAGGGCTCCCCAGAGACTGCACAGGCCAGCAGGGCCCTGGGCCCCATGCCCCCCCCTCGCTCTGCTCTGGTGAGTTACTCGTCAGGATACTTCATGGCTCTGGGGCCTTTGAGCAATGGGCTGGAGCGGCTTTGTTTTGTCTCCTTTGGGGTTTTCTGTTCAACCTACTAAACCAGGTGGAAAAAGTTCAGGGCTTTAAGCACTTGGATTACTGGCTGCTAGATTCCCACCCCTCCACCTGGCCCAATTCAGTGTGACCTTGGTCAAGTCCACACAAGTCCTGGCCCTCAGTCTTTCCTTCTGTAAGATAAAGAAGCTGAAGAAAAAAAAAAAAAGATAAAGAAGCTGGACAGGTGATCCATAAAGTCCCTTCTAGCTCTGAAATCCCACCCTCCTGCCTCAGAGATGCCCATTCTCTGCATACCTGAATCCTGCTCATATTGCTAACACAGTATTTAATAAATACTGCTTTCATGCATCACTCCCCACTTAGGGTGACCACCAGTGGCTCTCTATTATCCCCAGCATCAAACAAAATTCTCCTTCGATGCCTTTAGAAACCTTCCCAACCAGGCCCAGCGGCCAGTCACTCTCCCTCCGCCAGCACGTCAGTCCAGACAAGCAGACCTGTTTGTTCTGTCTCACACTGTTGGCACCATCTCTTGCCCTTGTACTAACCAGGCCCCTTGCCTGGAATGCCCTTCCTCCTCCTCTTCCCCTGAGAACCCTTGGTTCCTTCAAGGCTCAGCTCAAGGGTCACCTTCTAAAGGAGGCCACAGCTGGGGGCCACCCTCCCCAGCCTTCCCACCACCCACACCTTTCATCTGTTTCTTTTTGGGGCATACTTGTGTGAGTCTGTGGTCTCACCACTCCCTGCATTTGATTTTTTACTTTGCATCCCCAGCATTGGCCCAGAGCCTGGTATACCACGGGTGCTTAATAAATGCTTTTGAGTCCATCTGCGTCTGTAACAACAATAATCCCCTCTCTCACAGTGTACTGTAAAGGTAAAAATCAGCTTCCTTGCAGCAACTCCGGAGCAAAGGAGTATAAGGCACAGTCAGAGCAAACACTTCAAGTTTGCCAAGCTGCTGTCTCATCTTAAGGATCACCCTTCTCATCTGACAGATGAGGAAAGAGAGGTTTCCAAAGGTGGTGGTAACTGCCTTGCCATTCCTGCAGAGGGCTTCTGCTTCTCAGGCCTAGGGCACCAGCCAGCCAAAGGCACTGATGGCCAAGTAGATGCCTGCACTTTGTGAGTCCCAAGGGGATGGACCTCAGGGCAGAGAGCTGGGAGGCTGCTAGGCTAGAAGGTCAGTCATATACTTCACAGATGTGATCTCCTGATGTGGTAGGCTTGCTTTGCTTTACACTAGGGAGAGCTGAATGGCATGGTTGTGTGTGGGGGGTGGAGAAATGGAGAGAGAGGGAAGAGGGGCTTTTTACCTAAAAATGATTGGGATACAAGGACAAAGGGTATCAGTAAGAATCTATTCTTTAAAAATTCTTTTATTTTTGCTTTTTGGAGGGGCAACTGGGGTTAAGTGACTTTCCCAAGGTCTCACAGCTAATCAGTGTCTGAGGCTGATTTGAGCTCAGGTCCTCCTGACTCCAGGGTCGGTGCTCTGTTCACTTCACCACCCAGCTGCCCCCAAGAATCTATTTTTTAAAAAGATCTTTAGGATCTGTAAAACATTATAGAAAGGTAAGTGGCTATTATTTTATTTTCAGTTAATATTTAAATTTTTACTTTGAATTAAATTTTTAATTTAATTTTAAATAAAAATTACAATTTATTTTAAATTAAAATTATAATTTTAATTAAAATTTGATTTAACAGTGATGACAATAGTCCCTCTGTCTGTACCTCGAGTGTATAATAGGTGTTTAATAATCATTGGCTGAATGGCACTGTCCTTTCCACCTACTCCCTGCTTTCCTGGCTCTGAGGCCTTTCATAAGGACATTGCCCAACCCTTGATCTGTCTGAGTCATCCTCTCTTTCGAAAGCTCTATTGAGTTCTCTTCCCATCCCACACATTCAATTCTCTCTCCTCTTCCTAGTCTTGGTGGCTCTGCACCTGCTGCTCTCCCCACCAAGGTTCTGGGTCATTCCTCCTCTCCCCCTCCCCAGCCCCCAGGCCCTATCCAAGCCCACCTCCTCTACACTGACTCTACCTCCCCCCATCCTTCCTTCTCCATGTCTTCCTTTGCTATGATGGGCACCAGGCCAGTACCCTCCAGCTTCTCAGGTGGCCCCTGGAAATGAGGTCCTGGTGCAGCTCTTTCCAAGAAGTCTTCCCCACCATCAGTGGTGGTGAAAAGGAGGGTGAAAGTGAGCAGAATGACGTTTCCAAGTCTGTGAAGGTCTTGTCCCATGGCAGAAGGATTGTTAGTCTCTTTCTGCTTGATGGAAGTGGACAGATCTGCTTGGGGTCAGCTGCCAATTCCAAGGAGACAGGTTTTAGCTTGAGATCAGGAAACTTCCTGACAGTGAGAGCTGTGCCAAGAGGAGTGGGCAGCCTTAGGACACATCTGCCTTCCCAAACCATCTCCATCTCTCTCTCCCTCTCTCTCTCTCTCTCTCTCTCTCTCCATCTCTCTCTCTTGTTCTTTCTCATTCTCCCCAATGGCCTTTCAAACCTTCAGTTCACTAACTAAGTAACTAACCTTAGTGAAGCAGCCAGTGCCTGTTTTCCCATGCCCTCCATTTCCCTGCTATCCATGAGCAGTGATGGGCCCAGGGGGTTCCTGGAACATCTGTGGTCAGAGCTTCCTTATAGGCTGGTCAGTGAATGAGTGAATGGGCATGGACTGGGCCCTCAAGCTGGGCATGTCTTTCTCTGTGTGCCCCTGAGCTCATGTCACTGCCCTTCCAAAAGGTATGGGCCCCCCCCCCAGGCTTTCCCCGCCTCCCCCCATGGAGTCTTAGCACCTTCCCCTACCCCATATAAATTACTCTGTAAGTGCGTTAAATAGACAATATATGTGCTAAATGTTTATCTTAGCCCATATTGTCCCCCCCAGTAGAATGTACACACCTGAAGGGCAGCAGCCAGTACAGGTCCTGGTATACAGTAGGTGCACACCAAACTTTCCGGGGTGCTCCAATTTCCTTCCCCAGTCAGGTTATTCTCAGTCCCTCCTTTCCCCTCCTTCATCTAACTATTTTTAATCTAATTCTAACACCCTCAATACCCAGCGGAGTCTGGCTTGGACACTTGAGGGCACTTTAGCAGGGAGCCAGAAAAGGCTGTTTTGTCCTAGTCCCTCCCCTCAACTTCAGAGGAAATGGTCTATTTTGTGCAGAACCCACTTCGACCCCTTCCTCTCCTCTCTGGGGAGAGTGAGGCAGCCTGGTTCAGAGGTGAGAAGTTCCTGAGGCTGCAGCCACATCTCTTACTCCCTTCCCAAATAAGTGGCTGCTACTGCCCACTGTGCCCTCTCCCACCTGCAGGCCTTTATCCATCTCCTGCATCTGGCACCAATACTGCCCTCTCTATCCACTGGCATCCTTCTCTTCCTTCAGTGACCAGCTTAGGGTCACCTCCTCTGACCCCTCCATTGAGAAGGGTCCTTCCCCCAGTGGGCTTCCCTCTTTACTGTCTTTTTATGCATCATATGCAATAACTAGGCATTCCTGGAGCCATAGTAACATTTGCTAGTATTTGCACAGACCTTCTGGTCTGCAAAGTGCTTTATCTCACTGGTTCCTTCCAACAGTTCTCTGAGGTTGCTGAGCTATCATTATCCCCATTTCACTGATGAGAAAACTGAGGCTGACCACTTAGGGTCTAAGGCCCCCTCTGGTCTGAAATTCACAATCCTATGAAGCTCTGTCTGGATTCCAGCTGTCCTGCTTTGGGCCAAGGGCAGTGGATTTGTTTTCCATCTTGGTTTTTCCAGAACAGAACCCAGTGTAGGTATGGAGTGGGAATCTGGTCATTGTGAATTAGACTCCTGAAATCTCAGAGCTGGCAGAGGTTTGAGGGTCATTTAGTCCAACACTGGGCCCTAACAGTGTGGGGGAATCCCCTCTAGAACCTCTGCAGCAAAGCAGTCCTGGCCTCCCTTGAAGAAGGATTGAGGGACCCATCTCCTCTCTCCCTGGTCAGCCCATCAGGCCTAAGCCTGCATGTCTGTGGTTTCCTTGTGTGGGAATTGGGAGCCTTGAGTTCAGGTGGACTGGAGAATCTGTCTTCCTTACATCCTTACAACCACCAAAAATCTGAGGCACAGATCTGAACAACGTACACCCTTATTCAAAAACCCTCTGGGGCGCTCTAGTACCTCAAGGATAAACTTTAGCCCTGCGTTGTTCCCCATTTCCCCCCAATCTCCCTTTTATTCTGTCTTTATCTCATAGGCCTTTCTCTCTTGACAGTCCTAAAGGCTCCAGCCCAGTCACCCAAAGCAGCATTCTACCCCTTCACAACAGGCTGTCCCCAGAGGCCAGAATGCTCTCCCTCCCCTCCCCCTCCTCTCAGGCTCTCCCCACCCTTATCTGCATTCAGGGCTTAGTTCCCAGGCCACTTTCCTTCCTGAAGGCTTCCCTGACCCCCACCCATTCAGGGGCCGCTTATCTCTCTTTTCTCCAGCTACCTTGGGACCCACTGGTGTGGATACCTGTTGGATCCTTCTCCCCCCAGCAGAATGAATAGAATTTTTGGAGGTCAGGGGTGACAACAGTGTTGTCTTTGCAGTACAGGGACCTAACACAGTACCTGGCCTTTAGTCATCACTTAAATACTTGGTGGGTGGATTGGAATCGAGCTGCTGCTCCTCGTTCTACCGGAACCTCCTGATGGTGCTAGAAGGTGGCACCAACCCCCCACCCCACGCTGGAGACAAACATTGGATCCTCCCAAGGCCCTTTGCCCACTTGGAGAAACCATTTGGTTCATAGACATCCTTCCTAAACCGTGGGGCCCAGCGCTGACCCCATCCTGTGCTGGCTTCAGTGGGAAGGAGCAAAAAGGCACTGACTCCCGTGGGACCAAATCTGCCTCCTTTCATCTTTCCTCAGGTGTACAATTCTGGCATGCCATAGGCTCAGCCTGGGTGTGGGTGGCCAGCCCGGTGATGCCAGCAGCTCCCAGAGCCACCCCTTCCTGTAATGGGTTTTTGTACAACTGGTTTGAGGCTGATGGCTCAGGTTTCAGCCTAAAGCACGTGCCTGTCATTAAGCATAATGAAAACATCCTCTGGGCAGAGAGAGGACATGCCCCTGTACAGGGGAGGCCCGGGCTAATTAGAGGGGAGTCTCCAGGCTGCAGGCACAGGACCTGGACCACCAAAAGATAACACCGACAGAGCAGGTACTTTCAGAAGAGAAAAAAAGGTGCCAAGTATAATTCTTGAGATAGTGAGATCCCCATCTCTGAAGGTCTTTTGGGAACTTTGGACCAGGCACTGTGCTAAGGAAGGGCTTCACAAATATTCTCACAACAATCCTTGGGAGGTAGGTGCTGTTATTATCCCATCTTACAGCTGGGGATCCTGAGACAGAGGGGAAATGACTTGCCCAGGGTCACAAAGAGACTGGATTTGAATTCATGTCTTCCTGACTCCAGGACAGGCCTCAGAACCCTAGGTGACTTCAGAGATTTCTTTTCCTCAGTCTGTGACTTAGTGGTTGCATAAGCGCCATCCACTGTGAATTTAATTCCATTTGACAAGCGTGTATTAGGCACCTCTGCTTTGTAAAGCCTTAAGTTGGTAGTGGGAATGCAGAGACCAAAAATTAAAGGTTTCCTGCCCTCAATGCACTTCCATTCTACAGGGACATGAGTGTACTGATAAGGAAACAGGAGAGAGTTCAAAGAGGGCAATTTGAGAAGTCCTTCCTCTTTTCCTCCTTCTCTCCCTCCTTTCTTCCTTCCCTTTCTCCTTCCCCCTCTTCTTTCCTTTCTTTCCTCATTCTTTTCTTCCCTCTCTTCTTCCTTCCTCCCTTCCCTCCTCCCTCTCTTCCTCCCTTCTTTTCTCCCTCCTCACAGTCCAATGCCCCACTTCTCCCAGAAGCCCTAAAGATAGGATCTGGGAGAGGCTCTCCCCTGGAGTCAGAACTTGCTTTTTCTTTTGCCATTCTGCTCATTCTATCTCAATATAATTGGTTTTCTAGTCATGGTATTTCATTTCAAGCATTTACCCAACATGATTCTGGGAAGGCTTGGTCTACAGGCTTCCCCATGCCCCCAAGAAGGTGACACATGGGCCCCCAGCACCCTTTAGGGACTTTTTTGGAAAATGTGGCTGAGGGTCACAAGGAACAGAAGGATGAATAAAGGGAGAGCTTACATTGAAATAGCGAATAAATATCTTTGAAATCCACCAGAGTCCCTGCCAGCAATCACTTATTAAGCCCCTTCTCTGTGTAAAACACTGTTAGGCACTGGGGACATGAAGAACAAGTGGCAACTACTATTTTCTGTCTTGCACTGAGAGACCGTACTTCTAATGAGATGGCTGCAAAGAGATGGCTAAAGACACGCTAAGTTCAGGAAAGGGAAGGGAAGGGAACAAGCATTTATATAGATAGCACCTCCTGTATGCCAGGCATGGTGCTAAGCACTTTTTACAGTGGATCCTCAACAATCCAGTTGAGGAAACCGAGTCAGGTAGACATTAAGTGACTTGCCCAGGGTCACACAGTTAGGAAGTATCTGAGGATGAATTTGAGCTCAGGTGGTCCTGACTCCTGGGCCAGCCCTCTGTGTATTGTGGGTCCCCAGCTGCCTCTAATAGCCAGGTGGAGGAGGGGGAGAGTGGTATAGCACCAATGCAATATTTACAGCACCCATGATCACGATCAAGACTGTGACTGTAAGTATCGTGTGACATTTGATCACAAAATATACCAAACTCTCCAGACAGAGGATAGAACTGAAGCATGCATTCAGACACCAGAAAACCTAATACCAAAACCAGTAAGCTGACTCCATCACAATACCAATGATATTCAGAAGCCATAATAACAGAGAGCCACAGCATCCTTCAGCCTTCCCACAAACCAATACAAGATCAACATGTACTCACAAATCTTTCTATCTCCTTGCCTAAGTGTCCTCTCTCCCCTGACATCTGGCTACTTCTGACTACCAGCTTCCTGCTTGCTCTGCTTCCCTTCAGCAAATTGCCTTCATCACAGGCTCCATGTGACTATATTCAGCTTGTTAGGGGGCAGAGGTTATTTTCAAAGCAGGGAAATTCTTCAAACTCCCCCCTAGGTCTATTAAGGGGCAGGGAAGATGTTTAAATTCCCATTCTCATTACAGGAGGTCAGGAGAGGCTTCCTGTAGGAGGCAGCCCCTGAGCTGAGCCTTGAAGTACACTAGAAGGGAGGAGGAGGGGATGCATTGCAGGCCACTTTCCAGAGTGAACACACATCACTCTACCCTGTATTTCTTGACATGGTCCCTTCTGTTCACTCACATGGCCACTGGCCCACCTGTCCTAGGCCAAGCCCTTAGGACTTCTCACCAGCACCGTGCTGGTCCTCTCCTTGCCCTCAACAAAGTACATCCATCCTTCACCCAACAGGATATTCCTGAAATATGCATCTGACCACTTCCCCCTTCTGCTCAAGAAAACTTGATGACTCCCTCTTACCTCTAGGACAAAATACAATCTACTCTTTGGCACTGAAGAGCCTTTGCAGACTGGTTTATCCCCACCTCTATCACCTATAACCCAGCCCTGCCTGTCCTCTGAACTCTGGCCAGCCACATTGGTCTGCACACAGAGGGCCCTTCCTTCAAGCATGGTACTCCTCCTCCATCCCAATATTACCTCTCCCAAATTATTATTATTTACTTGTCTGTACAAAAATGCTTCCCCTTAGTAGAATGCAAGCTCCGTGAAGGTAGGAATGATGGTATCCCAGTGCCTGAGCCCAGAGACTGGGACAGAGACGCCTAAGGAATCCTTGTTAACTGAAGTAAAGAGAATTACTTCCCACCTTCTAGCACAGACATACGGCTGCTTGTCCAGCAATCAGAAGAGGGAGCCTCCTTCAGAGGCCGGGAGGATGGGAGTGCCTCCACCCAGGGCCCTCCTCATTCTAAGCTCCTAGAATCTGAACAATGAAAAAACAGGCAGTTAGCCTAAAAGACATGTGTGTATGTGAGTGTGCACACACACGTGTGTGTGTGTATGTGGTGTATGAGATTGTGTATGTGTCTGTGAGTGTGTGAATGTGTGTGTATATAAGTGTATCTGTGTCTGAGAGCATGTGAATGTGTGTGTCTGTGCATCTATGTGTGAATTGTAAAAGCATGTGTGTCTGTGTATCTGCGTGTGAGTGCATGTGTATATCTGTGGGTTTAAGTGTGTGTAAGTTTGTATGTGGGTCTGAGTCTGTGAGTGTCTGTGTCTATGTGTGAATTGGAAAGTATGTGTGTCTGTGTGAGTACATGAGTATGTGCATGCATGTGTTTTTCCTGAACTTTCCATCCCTTCTCCCATCCCCTTCCTTTAGAGACTTTCTGTTCTGCCTGGGTTTCTTTGTAGACAGACAGACAAGCTCTGTTCAGAGGAAGCTGGTTGGGCCACACCAGGAAACAGCCTCAAAGCCTGAAAACAGTTTCAGATCGTCCTGAATGCTGCTCTTTCTCCAGCCCTGAATCAGGTTTTCTCCACGCCTGGGGCAGCCCCAGCTCAGGCGCCAAGCCTGCCCTAGCAGCCACTTCCTGTCGTCTGGCTCAGGCCCCCCCTTCTCTCGGCTGCCTGGAACGCAGGGTCTGGACACTGTTAGAATGTCAAAGAGAGGATGATGATGATGATGATGATGACGTGTACAGACCCCTGGAGGGCAGGGGCAGACACTTCATCGAGGTTTGGCACACAGTAGTGCTTAATGTTTATTGATTGATTGATTGAACAACCTTGTGCGGCAGATGCTCCATCCTCCCCACATGACAGAGGAGGAGACTGAGGCTAACAATGATCTGCCCAAGGTCTTATAGTTCATAAGTATTTGTTACAATAGAACTCAACATGACATCCTTTCCCACCAAAATGCAGGAAGAGGCAGAACAGAAGGAAGAAAAAGAACTGGGGTTCAAGGATGACTTTCCTCCTCTGCCCCAAAGTCACCTTGTGTTATTTACAGGCACATGACTGTATGTTCTCCATTAAGCCTGGAAGAGCCTCGCATGCAGAAGTCACTGGTGGCAGAGACAGACCCATCCAGCACGGAGGAAGAACAAGATGCCTGTGAAGTTCAACAGCCAGAGAAACTGCCCTCTGAGAGGAAGGAGTCAGAAAGTGAATAAGTGGATTACTAGGGAGAAAGTCGGAAGATCTTAGGAAGAAAACTCACCGCAGCTTTAAAAAACACGGGAACACCGAGGACGAAGAATCTTGGTCTGCCCAGTAGAAAGAACTGGCTAGAATCCATAGTGCTGAGTCTTCCCAAAGAAAGGAAAAAGGGAGTGCAAATACAAAGAAGGAAAGGACAGTCTGGAAGAAGAGAAGGAGATGGGGCGAGGAGCAGAGGGCCTGACCAAGGGGTCAAGCTGAACAGGCAAACAAAGGATGGAAAGAGAGACCAGAGCAAGAGGGACGGTGCAGGAGAACGGGGAGGGGTGAACTGATTAGGTCTGGAAGGAAGGGGAGAAGCGGGCAAGGAGACTGAAGGACTCGGGCAAGGGGGTGAGGGGTGGGGCACTGGGGGTGGGGATCAGCATCTACAGGGAACATGCGGTGCTTGTGCCCGGGTGTGCGGCTGCAGCTGGGCGAAGCTACAGACTTCGGGAGCTACAGACCATGAAAGCTACAGACCGTGGAAGCTACAGACCGTGGGAAACAGCTGTTTGCCACCTGCGGAGTGACTCAGGTCCCCAGAGAATAATGAATCTGGGGAGGGGAGGAAGACTGTGGACTTGGTACTGAACTCCTTCAGCACCGAGGGAGAATGAGCCGGGAGCTGGGAGGTGGCCATCCAAATGGGGAGAGGGTGATGTAACTGGGGTCTGATGATAATGATGGCTAACATTCACACGATGCTTACCACCGGCCAGGCTCTGTGCTAAGCGCATTACAATTATTATTTCATCTGATCCTTACAACCATCTTGAGAGGGAGGCGCTATAATTATTTCAGTTTCACAGCTGAAGAAACTGAGGCAGAGGTCAAGGGACTTTCCCAGGGTCACCCAGCCAGATTTGAACCAAGTTCTTCCTGATTCTAGGCTGGGATCTCTATCTACAGGCCAAGGAGAGCCCCCATCCCTTTGGAATGGTGAGCAGCACAAAAGAAGGGGCAAACCCGGCCTAGCCCTCGAGATACTGGCAGTGCAGTAAAGGATGGATCAGGTCCTCTATTCCCTATTGCATGATGAGAACCAGGGGTCCTCACCCTTTTTGGGTCTCCTTGGCTTGTAGTAAATCTCCCCATACCTCCCACTCCATGCAAAGAAAACGAACGTGGACATAAGTGAAATGAAGCACTTCACTGAAACAGGCTGACATAATTATACCCTCATGACCCCTGCAGACATGCGTCCTCCAGGAATGTCTGGACTCTCCCCCCAGAACTATGTGAAAGGAAGTTGTATTTTAAAGCCATAGTTTCATTTCAAACACAGATTTCTCAATAGGCCAGTTTCCCCTATAGAACCAGAGGCTAGCCTGGTGCCCCCAGCCCCTTGCTCAGTGGCTCCAGTTAGGCCCTGCCCCCCACTTCCTTCCTTCCTTCTGTGACATGCTGGCAACATCTACAGAACCTTCACTATGGATGTGCCCAGAGCATCCAGGTTGGAAGAGAGCTGGGGTTGGGGGCATCTAGTCCAAATTGAATCAGAACAAGAATCTCTCTAACAAACTTGACATGAAGTCAGCTACTCCCCCCCCCACACACACACCTTGAAATCTCCAAGGGGAGGAAGCCCCCTCCCCTGACCACAGGGTAGCTCTAAGTCCTAAGAAGTGGTTCTACCATGGTGCCTCAGTGGCATCCCCAAATATTGCTCTGGATTCTGCCCAATAGAGCCTGTCTAACCCCTTCCTCCATAACACACCTTTACATAGATTTGAAGGCAGTGACCTTGTTTCCCGGAATCTTCTCTTCTCCCCAGTCCACATCTCCAGGGCCTTCACACAGGTCTCAGATACTGTGGCCTGGTGGTCATCACCAGCCTGGCTGCCCTCTCTTGGATGTCTGCCAGATAAAGGAAGCTTTATCTGCTTCCTTCCTCACTAGGGTACTCAGAACTGAACACAATGTTCCCTGTGGAACCTGACCACGGCAGAGTCAATCATGACTATTTATCAACAAGGGTCAAGTACAGACCGTTTGGGGGAGGGGACCTTCAGGGATCTCCAACAGGCCTCTCCTCATGGGGGAAGAGAGGGTAGATAGCTTTGCTTCCAGATATTCCTCTCTTAGGGCGGGACCCAGGATCTGGTGAGCACTTGATGCTGTTAATGGGAATCTTCCCTGCCCGTAGGCCCTTTGATAGGCTTAAGTGGCTCTGAGAACCTTCGTTGATTTGAAAGTATACTCTGCCCCCTAATAGGCTGAATATGGTCACATGGAGCCTGTGGTGGGAGGTTTGTTCTTCAGGAATGTCCATGCCTTATTAATTTGTGATTGGGCAGTGGGTCAAGAGGGCTGTGACATTCTCTGAACCTGGAGAAGGGTATATATTACCTGATGTGAGATTTTGCTTTGGGGCTCACTTTGAGAAGAGTTGTGTGATTTGGCCAGAGGAGACTCTGGGAAGCTGTTGAGCCCCCTGGCTTTGAAAAATCCAGATGTTGGTGCTTCCCTCTCTGGTAGCTAACTAGGTATGGCTGTAATGGTCAGACAGCTGG
>CM053597.1:174295859-174326654 GCA_028646575.1 Pseudocheirus occidentalis | reverse complement strand
AGGGAAGGAGGAAGGAAGGGGAAGGGAGGGAGGAAGGGGGAAGGGAGGGAGGAAGGAAGGGAGAGAGAGGGAGGGAGGAAAGGAAGGAGAGAGGGAAGGAGGAAGGGAAGGAGGGAGGGAGGAAAGAAGGAAGGAGGGAAGGGAAGAAGGAAGGGAGGGAGGAAGGGAGTCAGAGAGAGACAGGAGGTCTGAGGCCATCTGGAAGAAGCCTGGCCTCCCAGGTCACTGTGCTCTGACCCTGTGCTCTTGCTTTGGTAGGATGGCTACTTCCACGTGGTCAGGGTGGTCTTTCCTGTGTCTCTGGTTCGACTGCCTTTAAGGCCAACGGATGGCCCAGAACGATTTCTCAGGTCTCGCTCTGCCCCATCGCTCTGAGCTAATTCTTCATCGTACCTAAGAACAAGAACGTGGTGGGTTCGAGCAGTCTCGTGTGGGGCCAGCCACCAAGGCAGCTCAGCCTTCTCAGCTCCCCTCCCCCTCACAGTATGCTCCAACTGAAAACAGGCTGTCTTTGTTTCTTGACTGGGGGTCACTAGAGGGAGGCTGGCTCAGGAAGGAAACTTTCAGGGCTATAGCTCCCAGATGAGAACCACTCACTGTTAAACACCCTGAGGAGCTTATGAGGTGTCCCAGAGAGAAGACCCTCCAATGCAAACCACTGAGGGTTGGCTTTTCATGCGTTTGTTTGTTCAATAAGCATTTATTAAGCACCAACTATGGGCAAGGCCCAGAGTGTACTGAGGCAAAAAGGAGGCGGTTTCAGTCCTCCCAGGGCTGCTGTGAGCAGTCCTGGGTACAGCGTGTCCATCTAGTGGGAGCTCAGTTAAGTGCTCATCCCTTTTCCCCTCCCTCCTGTCCCCTGGAAGAGCTGACGCTACACTGGGGGGAGCTGCTACAGGGGTCCAAAGAAATTGATCCCAGTGATATGAGAGGAGAACGGATCATCAGGAGAGGCTCTCTGTGGGAGGCTAGGCCAAGGATGCTCTGGCCTGCCTCTGAGAAGCTGCGTGTTGGTGGATGAGGCAGTCCCTCTTTCTGGGCCCTGCCTTTTACACAGATGATGAAGACTGTACTGGCCCTGCCAAGCTCAGGGTTAACTGTGAGGGGATGCTGTGCGATGGCCTGGTGCTTGTCCAAGAGGAGGGAGGGCTGGGACTTATCCTCCTGGCAGCCCTGGGGGTTAGTATTTAGGCCAGGGGTCCCAGCCCGGCCTTGGCCACTGGTTTCCTGTGACACACCCTCTTCAATCTTTCTCAGTCGCTTTGGGGAGGGGCTAGCCCCATGTCTCCCTCCCCCCCCCAAGTCTCTCTTCCAACTTACAAAATCTCATAATTGCCAAGTACTTCCTTGGGCGGCGACTTGTTCCACTTGCAGTCTGGAATCTCACCATTTGGCACAGCAATGTTAAGGGTGTCGTTGATCAGGTTGTACTTGAGGATTCGGTCATTGGCCGTGCTGGAGGTAAGAGATGGGGATGCGTTAACCTAAAGAGACAACACAACGTTGACTTTGACCAGGGGCCCAGACACACACAAACTTTGCGAGGAAATTATGGGGTAGCAGAGCCCGCTTAGGCCTTTGGGGTGCTGGGGTACCCCCCAGCTGCAGGGTGACTGGCCAGTGCATTACTGAGCATCCTCCAAGGAGGGTGCCATTTGCTGGGCACCACGTCTGCTACCTGGTGTTCTCTCAGGCACTCCTGCCACAGCTGCTAAAGGGACGCTTTCTATGCTTCTCGGACCAGGAGCATGAATTCACTAGACAACTCGTGGCTGTTCCCTGCGTCCCACCACAACACGTGCCTGGTGAAGGTCAGAGCAGGGAAACACCAGAAGAGAGTGGACAGGGAGAAATGGGAGGCAGGGACCCAAACATCATCCAATTTACCATACAAGCTTTCGAAACAAATCATCTAACAAATGCCCAGTTACAAAGATAATCCACTTTTTGGTTCTGCTGCCTATGTAGAATGGAATCATTGTGTTTGCTGAGGGCAGTGATAAAAACAAGATGGAAACCACCCCAGGCCAGTGGCCACTGCCTGCCGGGCCCACAGGTAACATTCACTGTCCACACCATCTACACTGTGAGAACTGAGCTCGTCCTGGTTGTCCTGGAGAGGAACAGCAAAAGCTGCCCCCCAAAGGGGAAGCATCGAGGAAGCTTGTTTGGTCCTCGCCCTGTCCAGCTACACAGTGACGGCCATTCAGAGATGCCTAATAATGGTCAGTGTGTGTGTGACAACTCCAGGCCCTTAAAGACAGAGGTTCTCTCTCAAGCCCTGAGCACAGGCCTGAACACAGGTGCTTAATGAATACTTGCTGACTGGGTGAGTGACCCCTATGACACCCTATGATACAGATGCTGCAGGGTTTAAGCTTATCTTAGTCAAGGGATTCACCCACAGTCATGTGGCTGTTCAGTGTTTTAGAGGTGGGATTCGAACCCAGGTCCCTCCTGATTCCAGGTCCAGTGCTCTCTAAACCACACAGTAGGCTGTTCATGCGGCTTGTTTCTGCCTTAAAAAACTCACTTTGGTCCTTTGGCCATCCAGCCTGGGAAACGCCCCGCCCCTCCTGGGTCGAGCCTAGTTCTCTCCACAGCTGCCCTCTTGCAGAGAATGCTGTGGTGTGGGGGACCTCACCCGCCTGCCCCTCACCCCCAGGTGCCCACAATGGAAGCTCTCTGACAAGCAGGAGGAGGAGGAAGAGGGGGAGGGGGAGGAGGAGGAGGAGGAGGAGGAGAAGGGGAAAGAGGAGGAAGAAGGCCAGTCCTGGCTCAGGGTCAGTTACCTCAATCAGCCAGGGTTTCAGCTTATCATCAATGATGATGTCATAGCCGTAGCATTCGAAGCAGTGCTTGTCATTGTTCATCACGGGCTGAAAAGAGGCAGAGAGGGGGATGAGACACAGAGAATGGAGGGACACAATGGCCCCCATCCTGGGTGCGCCATCATCCCTAGCCAGACCCAAACAACACAGAGCATGGGATCTGCTCAGGGCTGCTCTCGCCATCACATTCTGCCTCCTGGTGAGGGATCATGATCTCGGTACCCCTACACTGGAGCTGGGGAAGGGAAGTGACTTGGCTACCATCTCGTGGTTTATCACTTTGGCCCTCATCTTTGGCCATGGTGTTGTCTTCAATGACCGTTACAATTACTGCATGTGGGGTCTGTCATTCCGAACAATATTCCATTCCATTGCATGACCATACACATGTTCAACCACTCCCCAGCTGTCTCCACTTTATTTCCAGATGTTTGCAGTGCCTTCATATATTCTGACCACTTATCTACTAAAGAATGACAGCTTTATAAATGTACAGGTTCTGAAGGACTGTCTTTTAAAAGAGTTGTTATAGAAGTTTATAAAGCCTGTTTTAAAAGATTAACCAAATTCATCTATTATTGTTAAGAATTTAGAATTAAGATGAAGAATAATTACCAAATTAAGAATATTAAGCATAATTACCTAACACTTTATGGTTTACAAAGCACTTTCCCTACAACAGTCACAGGAGTTACTGAGAAAAGCTGAGTAATTATTATTATGGTCCATTTACAGATAGACAAACTGAAGCTCTGGGGACAAGTGACCACCAACAGGTTACTAAGCTGAACTCCAGCACTAAGTGTCCTTGAAGATGCAAAGGCTGTTAGGCTAACACAGACGGGGTATAGACATTTAAAACCTGGGTCACCCAAGGAAAGGGAGGGGAAGGGTGGTACCCCCACAGGAGTCCTGTAAGCCTGCGATGCCTCCCTCCCTGAAGAGAGCCCTGTGCTCTCCCATCAGTCTGACCGGGCTGGGAAGGCATCTGAGGACGGATGAGATTCACAGAGGTTGGCCAGAGCCACTCGTGAGAAGGGTCTGCTCCAGCTTGGAACTAGGGCTGTGATTCAAGCAGATGGAAGGACTCACAACGCATAAATCACCAATCCTTGGAGAACTGAAGGATATCATTTCTCTGCTTCTATCCACCCAAGAGTCAGTAAAAGTCAAGACTCTTAGCATATAAATCAGGCAACTGAGCTTTTCTGACTTGGCCCCAATGTCTCAGAGAACCCGTTGGGTGCTTCGAGGACTGGCCCAGGGTGAGGAGATTCTGAATTGCCAGGGAGGAGGAGCAGACGATGCCCCTCACTACCTGTCCAAGCCAATGAGCTGCTCCTGTTTGGCCATTGGGTGAAACAGTGCCCCGGCCGACTGAGTGGCCAAATGCCATGACGTCCCAGCATGACTGAGCTGTAATGTCTAATCAACGTGATGGTAAAACAAAACTAGTTTAGGACAATGTGATGTGGGGATGGCCTGACTACCAACCTGGGTTATGTCCCAGAGCACTTTTAACAGAGAGCCTTAATGACAAGTGATGGGGCAGATTACACAGGGCACTATTTTAAAATGCTTTCAAATTTTATGGCACAATCAGCAGTGAAAGACGACGCTGGTAAGTCTACAGGCCTGCTGTCAGTGTTCTTTAGAGTAACGTTGATGTGGCAGAAAGCACATTGTTCTCATGGCTGGGGCTGCTTCTGAATTCCGACTCCCATATTTATGAGCTGAGTGTCTTGGAAAAGTCCCTTCCGAACCTGTTTTCCCATCTCTATAAAATGGAGGTGATGCTCATTCCCCCTTCTTCCCTCCCAAGGCTGCTGTAAGTTCTAGAAATACCATGGAAATAGGGGTGATGTCCTGGTTGTGCTCAATGCCGCCACCCGTCAGGAACGTGGGCCAAGTCTGGCTCTTCCCTGAAGCCTGTGTCAGATGGTCCTGACCGTGACGATTCTTCCTTCTGCTTTCTGTTGCTATGTCACTGGCCATCTCACTTGCTTTGGGCACAGCAGACTCTCTTCAGATCCATCCAGGGACGGACGATGGAGGGTCCCAAGTCCAACCCCCTCTGCTGGTTGTGACTGGACCAAAGCCACCCCCCACAGTTTTCTCACTCCCAAACACAGTCACTTTCCAATGTTCTGTGTGCTGGCTACTTAACCCTCTGCTGTCTCCATCTTGTCATCCCATGGAATTATGAATACCTGAGGGCAGATTCAAATTAAACCAGCTCTCAGATATCACTTCCCACTCATAAGTTTTACAAATATAAGTAAAAGATGGAAAAACTGAGTGTTGGTTGGAGTGCAGGGAAACAAGCAACTCCTTGAATGAGGGGGGAGCTGTGGACTGGTCTGACTATTGTGGAAAACAATTTGTAATTCCATAAGAGCCAGTTATTCAGTTCCACTGGCCCTATGAGTTTGCTATCTGGCTGCTGGCAGTTAGGGACAGTAAGAAGAGATGGTCTGCATGAAAATATTCAAAGCAGCACCCTTTGGCTTGTCTCTTGCGGTCCAGAACTCTACGTCATAACTGGAAACAGGGAGTGCTCATCAGGCGATGAGTGCCTGCAGAAACTGTGGAACGGAGCCGCCCAGAGCAACTGAGAAGAAAGATCCTGAGAAGCATCAGCAGACCTATATGAAGTGGTGCAGAGTGAAGGCGGCAGGCCCAGGAGAGCCATATAGCTCTGTGGAATGTACACATGGGACTGTAACCAGAGACACGAAGGCAACTTCAGAAGGCCATGGGATCCAGACACAGACCCTGGTCCGAGGGACCCTGGCTCTCCTCTCGGGCCCAGGACAGGCCAGGAGTCACTTTTTGGTCCTATTTGACTCTGAGCTCTCAGGGACTGTCCAAGGTGATGATGCTGTGGTGGTCATTGGCCTCCAGAGTGAAATGCTGGAACAAAAGTTATCAATTCGCTTTCAGCCGAGTGAACTGCCTGACCATCTCTAGTTCCTTATCTTCAAAGTGTCAAACACAATAAGAAACTGTCAGCTTTATTTTGGCCAATTCCCTATTTCTGCCATTAGCCGTGGCCCAGCCTCTCAGGACTTAGGCAGGAGGGTGAAGAACCCTTTCGTATCTTCTCAGAGTCTGAGGCAGTGGAGAGCTCCCCCTCCTCCAGAGGTGTAAGCCCCCTTCAAGCCCAGGGAGATCTGTGTTCCTGGATGTAAAGCCACAATTCACTCCTGCTCCTCTCCTCTGCTGGGAAATTCTTCCTGATGGCTAATCTTGGTCCCTCCCCAGAAGTCTGAGGCTGGTAATGAGATGACCAAAGGGGATGTGGACGAGCAACCAGGGGAAGGAAGAAGAGAGCCCATATGGAGAATTCACACAATGGAATAAGCAAGGACTGGGAGTCAGGACCCCTAGGTTTCAGCCCAGTGTGGCCAGTGAGTGATCATGGGTTCACTTCTGTTTTCTAAGCCTCAATTTCTCTATGTGGAAAATCAGGGAGTTGGACTGAATGGTCATTCCCATCCCCTTCCCATTCCCATCAAGGATAAGCAAAGTTTTTACTGATGATGTTTTTTTTTTTTTTTTTTTTTTTTTGCTTTTTTGGAGGGGAGAAGGTAAGGCAGTTGGGGTTGCCCAACATCTGAGAACAGATTTGAACTGAAGTCCTCCTGACTCCAGGGCCAGTGCTCTATTCACTGTGCCACCTAGCTGCCCCTACTGTTGATATTAAATGATGGCTTGGGCTGATTTTTCCAAGGCCCACAACTGTCATGGAATCTTAGCTCTGGGAAAGACCTTAGGGGTCAGGTTTTGCCACTAAACAAACTTCTGGCCTGAAAGCAACTTGGCAGTACACGGCATGTTTACACATTGGCTCCCTCCTCTGAACACTGCCTCTTGTCCTTGGTAGACATGTAGGAGGTGAGACTTTTAAAACAGACATTGGGACAGAAGGAACATTTCAAAATACTTCCTACAAAAACACATGCTTTTTCAGATGCTTTGCCCTTCATCACCCCAGCTGCTCAAAACACCCAGCTGTGACCAGGCTTCATGCACACACACTACTCACCGCCACGGCTTTCAAGGATTGCACGATGATCCAGTGGATCTCATCGAACAGCTTGCCCGTGACCTCCTTCCCACGCGTGCTTTCTAGATAGAGCCGCAGATTGTTCACCGTCCACTTGCCCCCGTGGATGTGGTTGTAGTCATCCTGGTAATGTGACAGGGATGGGAAGAAGGGGAGAAAGAAGCCATTTCTGTCTCAGCTCCTGGATCCCAGGGCATGGGCATCATTCGCTGCCCAATTCTACACACGTAAGGTAACAAAGGGAAGCCCAGCTACCTTCCCCAGGAGCTGGACTGCTGCTCTGTGTCTTTACAGCCTTCTGTACACAGCAGGTGAAGGACAAAGAGCCCAAGAGGGCAGAGCAGGGAGGGGAAAGAAAGCGGAAGCATGTTCTGTGCGTGTCTGGGAACTGACTTTATTCTATCTCGTCAAAGAGAGAAGTGTGACTGAGGCTGGGAAGAATCAGAGACCGGCAAGAAGAGAAAACCCTCTTCTCTTCTCGCAGCTGGGCCAATGATGTCTGGAAGCTTCCTCTTCTCCCTCTGCTCCTCCCACCCCTTCTTCTTCCTCTTTTTCTTCCCTCCCTCCCCCACTCCTCTGTCTGTCACAGTCTCACACACACATGCATGCATGCATGCATACAACATGCACACACGCACGAAACGCCAGCAGCCTAAAGTAAACATTCTCTGATGGGGCACAAACATCACTGTAGGCAGAGTCTGACACTGACGGGGACCTTGGCTGTGTCTCTGGACCTTTCCGGGCCTGAGTTTCTCCTTCTGTAAAATGACACAGTAACACCAGAAGCTTCTGCAACATCCCTTCTAGTTCCTTGCTGAAGGATTTTAAGGAGACCCTGAGGGGCCATTGCTGCCAATGAGGGGAGAGCCTCACTCTTCTGGGCCCTGGAGAAGCAGGTTCTGCTGCCGCTGTAGGATGTGTGCCTGGAGGGCTATCTACGGCTGCATGTCCTCGTGTGGGATGGGCCTGACAGCCCCCAAGCCCCTGTATCCCTAACCTCATCAGACCATGAGCTCCCTGTGGGCAACACTGTTGGGGTTTTGCCTTTCCTTTTATCTCCAGCACTTGGCACAGTGCCTGGCATGAAGCAGGCATTTAATAAATGCTTCTTGCCTGCTTGACCCAAGTCCACGATCCTCTGACCTCTCCGAGTGCCTGCTTCCTCCTCTGGGGGGGGGGTAGCTGAGGGCCCCGTCACCTCTGAACCCTATGAGCTCCAGCTCCAAGGGCCTGATTTAGGTTCTGAGAGTCAGGAGCATCCCCACGAGGAGAGTGGCACCTCCTTTCTCTGGAGTTCTTTAGGGAGAGACCAGATGACTCACCCTTTCTGGGGACGTTGGTGGGGACTCTCAGTGGTTCTGCTTCAATTACAAGGTGTGGGGAAGCACTGATTTCACAGCCAGTGTCCAGGTCAAGCTGAAGGGCTCATGAGTCGATTCAGCAGGAATGTGGAAGGTGGAGGCCTTGTGTGGGCATGGGGAGACCCAGAGGCAGATAGCAGGGTCCTTAAACGTGTTTGGTTTCAATCCAAGTCCTTCTCTCTTGATGCTAAACCAGAGCTGAAGCACACACACACATCCCCCATCAGGCCTTTACATCTCTAGAGTGGCTGGCAATGCTGGAGCCAGGGCCTTCACGAGGCTCCTCGGCAACTCCCGCAGTGGTGCCAAGTGAATGTGGGGTCAGGGGGCAGCATTTCTCCTTTGTTTCCATCTTAATTCTTGTGCTTATTTCTACATGAATGACCTATTGTGGCTCAGCCCTGGAAAACAAGAGTGGATGGCTCAGAAGACCATTCCTCAGATGCTGCAGACTGTCTTGGCCCCTGCTTGTCCCTCCTTAATACACAATCCCTACCTCAGATGCCAGTTCTTAACCTAGTGTTGCGCATAGGCTCCCAGGGGCCACAGCAGAGAACCTGGCCAGTGGGGTATGTGCCACCCCAGGTACCTCCCTCGTCTGGTCTCCAAATCATTCTTTTATAAAAAGTAAGTGATAAATGTGTTCCTGAGGTCACTACCACAAGGCAGGGAAGAACTCCCACCAAAAGGAAATGAAAGTGGACAGGATTGGGGGAAACATGAGCTAGACCCACCATCACCCACTGGCCTGATATGAAAAGTCCTCAGGGGCCAAGAGAGGCAACACCTGGCCTAACTCCCCAAAGACCCTCAGTGACTGAGCCAAGCTGAGTGGTGCTTCCAACGGCAGGCCCGTCAGAGCTAACAGGATCCAGCAAGCGGTGCCTGGGGCTGGAGATCTCACTGTTAATGCAGCTGCTGAGGACACTGGCTCCGAGGCCATCCACCTAGGCCATTCATTCTTCTTCCTCCCTTTCCAATGAAAATAGCAAGAGATTCCTTCTGTCTGAAAGGTCTAAGTCTTGGAAAGGAGTCACTAAGGGTTCTACTTTTTAAGCCCTCTTAACTCTGACTTGGCCCACAGTAGAAAATCATGACGTAAGAAAAAAGCTGAAATTGCAGGCAAGCCCATGTAAGGGCCCAGGAAAAAGGGGCAATGACCAGGGACATGGATGACCATGAGAGGAACCAAGCCTGTCATGTGGCGAGATCCAGAGATGGCAGATGGCCAGCAGGAGCACAAGATGGAGAGAAGCAGAGGCAGCTCAGTGGGTGGGTCCATCCTGGAGGTTTATGGGCAGGGCCTGCCTGGAGCCCCCGGCCACAGGCTACAGCACACATGGGAGATGGCCATGGAGGCAGCGCCAGCAAGAAGCCAAGGTGTCAGCCAATCCGCCTTCAGCTGAGAGAAGCCAGGGAAGATGGCTGCAAAGACATCTCTCCACACTTCCATTTCTCATGGATGCTAAACAAATCCAGGCACTTTCGTGCACTGTCAACAGTGACCTCCTTTCTGCAGAGGTGTGGGCACCTGGCACACAATTCAGAGACTGTACTCGCCACGTACCAGCCCCCAACCTTGTGAGCGGCCAGCCTCGTGGCTAGAGAGGGAGGGGAAGAGGCTGTCGGACCAGGGCACTCTGACTCTCGACCTGGGGCTCAAATGGCAGACAGAGTCTGGGGAGCTCCGGGATGCCATTATAACAAGAGCACCTCTGTGCCTAGAGCCCAGCCAAAACCATTCGGCAGCAGGGCCCCGCTGATCAGCAACCTCAGCAGAAAAGCCTGCCATCTGCGCTTCAGCAAAGCTTCAATGAGAAGTGACCTCAGAGTGCATCCCGGCCCAATGCTTCCAGATACAGGTGCCCCATCTCCATCAGAGAAGGCAAAGGTCTGGGAGTCAGAGAGCCCAGGGCTCTGTCCTGCCTCTAGCACTGGCTCTCTGAGCAGTCTTGGGCAAGAGCCCTGACCTTTCTAGGCATCTGCAAAATGAGGTGAGAGAGCAACTGGCATCTCCTCTGCCTCGAACTTCATGACCCAGAGTGTAATTGCTAAATGCATATGGCTCCGAGAACACCGGACCCTGGGTCTGAGCTCTGTGATGGACTATTAACACCCTTATTAATCAGTTTGCTAATTCTCTTCTGCACTGACCTTAATACCCCTGGGACATCCCTAGTGAGAAGAAGTGAGTGGGGCAGGGGGGCCCCAACCGAGTCACTGGGTTCAAATATTTGAAGGATTGTTACATGTGAGAATGAGAGACTCAGAAGCTGGGACCAAACCTATGGGAGAAGTGCCCAGAAGTCAGGTTTGAACCAAAAGAGGAAAGGCCTGCAGAAAGAACCCTCAGAGATCTCCCCAAGCAGAAGGGGGGCTTTGGAAGCAGGGGTGCCAGCAGAGGCTGGATGACCACTCCTCAGGGATGCCACATAGACCATTCCAGGAGCTCCCCACGAGGGAGCTCAAGGGCCCTTCCAATTCTGGGATCTTTCACCAGGCCAGCCATCATGGGCAGAATCATCTCACTTTCTCAAAACTTGTGCTGTGGGGGGAAAAGATGAACTTCCTGCTCAGGGGCTCAGGAGTAAAACATCAATAGTGCCAGGGCAGGATGAAAGAGACGTGACTAGTAAGAAGTCTGCATGAAGATGACTGGGAGATCCAAGTGGACCCTGTCAGCTTGACAAATGTGAGTGACAAGTCAGGCACTGTGGCCTGATGAGCTAAGACCTAAGAGAGGGGATGTGCCACAAGGTGACTGGCCTCTGGCCTGCCTATCATGTGGGCAATACACATGTGTTAGAAAGACTATGTGGGGGGCCGTGGGGGGGGGAAGGGAGCAGGGTGGACTGGGGCCTCAAAACATACTATGAGATGACCAAGAGAAGTAACTGGGCACATCCAGTCTGAAGGAGAGGATGGGGGTGGGGTGGCACAGCTGCTTTCAAGTGTCTGAAGAAGAAGGGAACCGATCCTGGGGCACCAGAAGGTAAAGACACACACATATTTTGACTTGATGTTGTAAAGGACACTGTCCTAAATGAGAAGAGCCATCCAAAAGCAGAGTAAGTGACCTTGGGGAGAAGTAGTGAGTTCTCCATCAGGGGAGGTATTTGAGCAGAGGTCACTTGACCATGTGCTCCCCATACTGAAGGGCACAGTTACTCCAGGGAAGGTTGCGTCTAGTGACTTCTGGCTTCCCTTATGAGATTATGTGGCTCTAGACATAAACTTCTTGTGGGAAGGGCCTCAAGGATTCTTGGTGAAACCTATAACGGGGCTTCCCAACACAAACCCAGTGCTCACTGGCACCGACACAGAGACCAAGTGGGTATGGCTGTGCCCAGGAGGCGAAAGGAGGAGCCAAAGGGCAAAGGAGGTGGGGGGACAGGGGCAGGCAAAGGTGGCTCAGGGTGCACAGGGGCCCTGGGCCTCAGGCACTCACCCCATGCTTCTGGATGGCGACGTTGGTGAGGTGGACGAACATGTTGTCCAATTCACTTGTGCTCGGTGTGTACTTCACGGTGCAGAATCGACAGAAGCCCAGCTTATACCTGCAAAGACAGCTGGAGTCATGACACAGGACCTGAGAGGTCAGGCCTGGGACACCATCCTCCAAGATCCAAAATACCAGGGACCCTGTGTGGCGCGGACTCTGGGAATGATGCCCTAACAACCAAGAGAAAGAGGAGAAGGGAGGAGAGAGAAAGAGAATAGAGAAACAGAGGCGAGAGAGCAAGGAGAGAGGGAGACAGAGAAAAAGAGAGAGAGGAGACAAAGTCAGGGAGAGAGAGGAGACAGAGACAGACACAGAGAGGAGAGAGAATGGGGAGGAGAGACAGAGGGGGGAGAAAGAGAGAGAAAGAGAGGGGAGAGAAAGAGAGAGGGAGACAGAGGGGGGAGGGAGGGAGAGAGAGAGGAGACAGAGACAAGACAGAGAGGAGAGAGAATAGGGAGAAGAGAGAGACAGAGGAAGGAGGGAGGGAAGGGGAGGGGGAGAGACAGAGAGAGAGAAAGAGAGGAAAGGAGGGAGGGAGCACTGTCTCTTACATGTAGCACCGCAGGGGCCGATACGTAGACACTAAGACGTACAAGCGCAGGTCAAACTTCCTCCCGCCGATGAGCAGCGGGTTGCTGATATACAGAGAGATGACGTAGGCTTCTTTGGATGACTGAGACACAAACCTAGAGACAGGGGAAGGGTGTGCTCACCAGGTCCTGACCCCAGCCCAGTCTGGGCTCTGTCTTGGGGTGGGGCAGGAGCAGGGGCCGATTGCTCCCTACATCTCACCCAGAATTGAGCTCAGACTTGCTGAATGGGGAGTCACAAGTGACTGGCTTGGGGACATGGCTGAAACTGGCCTTCAGTTTCCCCATGAGTGATACACAGAGACAGCCTGGCACAGATAAAGGGCGAGCCCAGGTTCAGGTTAGCCTCCTCGCTGTGTGGCCCTGGCCAGGTCAAATCATTTCTGGGGCGCCTTCCTAAAAAGAACCATGTCCCATGTGGCCGTGGGGGGAGGGCTCCCTCAGGAGGAATTGTGGGTCTGCACCGACTGCTTGGGCACTCCCTCTGCCAGGGCACGGGGGACCAAGGGCTACAGTAGCCTGAGTTCATAGGATGATGATGATGGCAGCTGACTGTGGTCTCAGGACCACTTCAGAGAGAAGGACTCTAAGGCTCAGAGAGATTTAGGGGCCCCTGGGGCCATGGCCCAGCTGCCTCTGCAGCCCAGGGCTCTGTGGCAGGCAGGGCCTCTGCTCCCCTCCCTGGGACTTATGGTTCAAACTGGGGTAACCCTCCAGGAAGGGAAGGACCAGAGTGCTGGCCACAGAGGCACTAGGGGTGTGTATTTCTCTCCACTTACGATGACGTTTTGCTGTCCCGAGACCACTTTTTAATCTGTGAGAGTTTATTGATCAGAAATATCCCCTTCCCCTGGGCCTTTCCACAAGGCTTCATAATCCAGGTGCTAGAAGGGCTTTTTCGGAATTCCTCCACAAACAGGTTGTAGTCAGCTGGGAGCATGAAGGTGACTGGCACAAAGTCTAAAGGTCATGGCAGAGGGCAGAGATCAGAGAAGAACCCAGACCTGAAGCCCCCAAGAGCCACCCAGCTGCCACCCACCAACTCACTGGCTTCAAGCACAGAAAACTCAGCCCTTTGGCAGACAGCTCAGTAGCTCACTTCCCCATAGCCTGTGTGTGACTGGGGAGGAGGGATACTTGGGGCTACTCCTAGCCAGGGGGCTCCTTCCCCCAGCTTTGGGGGGCAGCAGCCCCAGAGGGGCGCTGTGACCACCGGGGACTGACATGCTAGGGGGAGGGAGATGGAGAGACCAAAGGAGCTGTTTTAGCTGGGATCTAGAAACAAGAAGAGATGATGGCGGACATGGGAGAGCAAGGGTTGGTGTGGTCAGGAAGGAAGCTGCAAGAAGGGAACTGAGGCAAGAACCTGGAAGCCGGCTGTGCCACTGAGTGACCCTGTGACCTCACTAGTGCCCCCACATTAAGACTGGGCTTCCTCATCCACCAGATGAATCCCTCTGGTATCTCCCACCTCTGTTCCGAGGCCCTTCCCGCTCAGATATCCCTTGCTCTTACCATCCTGTGGCCTCCTCTCTGGCCTTTGCCAGGTCAGGCCCATCTGGGAGGACGGGGCTGCATCTCAAGCCTTAGTAGGGCCTGTCAGGCCTGGCCTGCTCAGACCCCACAGTCTAAGGGGCGTTACACAGAGTGAGGTGTAGATGCGGCCAGCAGATACAAACCTAAGTAGATGTATTTCCCATTCTCGTCTTTCTCTGCCAGGGGACTCCCCTCTTTCTCCAGCTCTTTCCGGTATCTCTTAATGTTCTTTACCATCAAGTCCTTCCTGGTCAGTTCATAATGGTTGGGGAAATGGTTGACTATCTGATCGTCCGAGAGGCGGTAACCAGCCTCAAGACTAAACACATTGCGGATTGTCTGCACGCTCATCCTGAAACACAAGCACAGGCAGGCTGCTGAGTGCCTGGCCAGCCTTGAAGCTGTGAGGGAGTCCTCACTGCTGCTGGTCAGTGCAGTCACTGGAAAGAGCCAGGGAGCTTCTAATCCTGGCTCTGCTGGCGGACAGCACTACTGACCTCTCTGGCCTTCGGTTTCCTCCCCTAAAAAATGAGAAGGGTGAACCAGATGGCCTCTAAGGGCCCTTCAGCTTATCATCTCCCATCTCCTCACTTTTGCTCAGGCTGTCTTCCCCTGCCTGGGATGCCCTCCCTCTTCCCCTCTGCCTCTCAGAATCCTCCATCCTTTTACAGCTCAGCTCCTGGGCTACTTCCTATAGGAAGCCCTTCCTGAAACCTTTGGCTGCAAGGGCCTGCCTCCCTTCCCTTCCCTTCAAAAATAACATTACATTTTATATTCTGAGAGGCAGGGGGCAGAGTAAATGAAGAGCTGACCTGGGAGGAGCCCCATTTGTGGCCAATACTGACCAGCGACCCTGGGCAAATCACTGACCACCTCAGTGCTCTGGAGCAGACCCCAGGGCCAGACCAGGCTCACGGCAGGCCAGATTCAGCTGCCCCTGCCTTGGACAGCAATGTGAGCTGCTAACAAGATACAGAGGAGAGATTGTGTGCATGAGAGTCTGGGAGCTCCTTAGAATAATGAAAGCTTAGGGCCTGTCCCGTCCTGGCTCATTTCTAACAGTGGTGTATGTACCTAGCATGGGCACTGTTCTCAAAATAAGAGTTCCCTGGGGACTTCACGAAGCTGTACAATGGCCAGCATGCGTGACTGGCATGATGCCCGATGGGCACCCTGGGCACTGCCCTGGCCCTCATAGAGTCATATGGAGGCAGAGAATTGAAAACAGGAAGATCTGGACATGTGTGGCAGAGGACAAAGTGGTAGGTCCAGCAGAGAGCAACTGAGAGCAACCCGGAGCCCCCGAAATGCTGATGTGACTGGGTGACAGGTGTGGTCTGGGAAGAAGGACTGAGCTGCCTGAGCTCCACAGCCATTAAGGCCCCACTAAGAGTGAAGCAGGTAGCAGCTGACAAGAGATGTATGAAGTAGAATCAGGGAGGATTCCTCCCTTTTGGGGAGCTCTCAATTCAGCAAACCAGTCTATAAACCCAAGCAAGCATGGAGGCGGGGGGATGAAAGTCCAAACCAGAAATGCTCCCAGCTCCCGTCCCCCAGCAACCTCCAATCCAACCTCTCTCAACCCCACACCATGGCCTGTCCATTCCTATGTACAATGACACTCTGTGTGTGTCACTGGTGGTTCCTAGAGAAGGCCTGTTAGCTGTGGGAAGATCAGGACAGGGTGCAGCAGCCCAGGCACAGGGAACCTTCCCCTCACAGGATGCGAGAGACTGAGAACCCAAAGTGCTTTGGGGGAAGATGGACTCTTAAGACAAAGTTACCTCAGCCATCTGCTAACTCCATGCCTGTACACCCACAGACCAGAGGCACCAGCAGCCAGCCTGAGCCCAGGGACATGGCCCAGAACAGAGACGGGGCAGGAGAAGAAGGGCCTTAGGTCAGACTTGTCACTGTCCCTCTCTGTACCTCAGTCTCTCCCACTATCCAACGAGGGTGGGGTTTGCACTGGGCGATCTTGTGGGGTCTGACTCCAGCATTCCCTAATTCTATTCACATCAGGGCAGTTGTGAATATGACAAGATGATGCTGGTGAAATCACCTTGAAAATTCCTAAGTGAAAGTCGCAGAGTGAGCTGTGCTGAGCATATAAAGGTAAAGACAAACTCAACGCAAGGTAAAACCGCACTTGCTCTCTTTACATCCCATCCCATCCCACAAACCCCTGCCCCTCCTCTGACCCCTGAGCCACCTGTGACCATGAGCATCCAGAGAGCTCCTGGCGGGCCCTGGATTACAGGTGCGAGGCTGACCAAGCATGACTGCTTATCACCATGAAAGCACTGATGAATGGCTATGTGTAAGTAAGTGCCTGGGATTCTCTGGGAGACACAAACGATGAGGGGAGGGCAGGCAGGGGCAGCATGCCACCATTTCCATTCTATGAGGCTGAGGGGTCTAATGAGCCCATTTTACAGGTGAGGCCACCAAGGCCTAGAGGGGTACACATTTGTGAAGGGCAGGGCATGACCCTCCTTGCAATCTTCTGCCCCCAGGGAATGTGCCAGTGGAAAAGAGGGTAGGAGTCGTTGGCTCACCAGTAAAAATTCCAGTCTTCATTCTCTGTCACCTGGACCCAACCTCTCTTCTCAAAGTTATTGATGAGCACTGACTTCTCGATGTCCGTGACCCATTTCACTTTGCCTGCCATTACCCTAGAGAGAAAGAGAGAGCGCATCACTCCCGAGGAGGGAGCCCCCGCCTGGCTTCCTGCCGAATCCCCTCAGTGTGGGAGTTAGCCTGGCAGAGGGAAGGATGCCAAAGTGGAGTCAAAGGCCCTGTCTCCAACACCAGCTGTGTAAGCCCCCACTGTGGACCTCAGTTTCCTCTCCCACAAAATGGGAATAACCCTCATCTGGTCTCCCTCACAAGACCATACCGAGGGAACACAAGCTGCTGTGAATGCTCTAGCCCTACCTCTGTCAATAACCGGCTGTGTGCCACCCATCTGCTGGGCCTCAGTTCACCCATCTGCAAAATGAAAAGGCTGGGCGAAATGGCCTTAGGGGGGATCTTGTGGTTCTTAAAATGATCAAAGCCCCTTCCCTGTGGAGCAAGGGTAAATGCCATCTGTTTCTGGAGCGTGAGTGTGGAGAAGTGGCCATTCGCAGTACAGAGAGTCCAGCAGGAGCACTGGGAGAGGAGGGCACTGGAGGATTGCTCTATTTCACAAAATCACAGAGAAGTGAGACCCTGGGGATTGTTCCACCCTCTCATTTCTGTCCTTGTTCCGTCACATCCGACTCTTTGGACCCCATTTGGGGTTTTCTTGGCAGAGATACTAGAAGAGTGGTTTGCCATGTACTTCTCTGGTTCGTTTTACAGATGAAGAAACTGAGGCAAACCAGATTAAGTGACTTGCCCAGGGCCACACAGCTATTAAGTATCTGAGGCCAGATCTGAACTCAGGTTTTCCTAACTCCAGGCCTGGTGTTTTATCCACTGCACTGCCCCACCCACTAATTTTAAAGATGGGGAAACAGAGACCCATGTCACTCCAAACCTCAATTCAATGCACTCTGGTGGCCCCCTATCACCTTCAGGATCAAATAAAAAGCCCTCTATCTGATGTTCAAAGCCCTTATCACTGGTCTGGGCCCCTCCTTCCCCTTCCCCCCAGGCACTCAAGAGATTCAGGGGCACTGGTCTCCTTGCCGTTCCTGACACAAGATAACCCCTGCTGAGTCACTCAGTATTTTCATGGCTATCCCCCAGGCTCAGAATTCTCTGCTTCCTCATCTCCATCTTCTGGCTTCCGTGTCCCAGCCAAGAGCCCTTCTTCTGCTGAAAGGATCTCCCTTAAAGCTAGTGTCCTCTAGGGGTGGCTAGGTGGCGCAGTGAATAGAGCACCAGCCCTGGAGTCAGGGGTACCTGAGTTCAAATCCGGCCTCAGACACTTAACACACATGCACAAAAAAAACTAGCCGTGTGACCTTGGGCAAGTCACTTAACCCCAACTGCCCTCCAAAAAGAAAAAAAAAAAAAAAGCTAGTGTCCTCCCTGGGAGGTGACCCCCCAGTGTGTCTGGCCTCTAGGGATCTCCCCCACTAGACCTGGCAGGGTCTGTCCGTCCTCTGCCTCTCTCTGTGACCCTAGTTTGCACCATAGAGCTTAGCATGCTGTAGGCACTTAATCAATGTCTCCTAACTGACCGACTCTGGGGTTTCATTTCCTCGGATATAAAACCAGGGAGTCCTATCAAAGGGTTCCTTCCAGCTCTCCCAATCTGCTGAGTCTGGGCTAAAGGATCCAGCAGTCCAGTCACTTGAGTCTGGAGATGCTCACTTAGGGACACATCTTGCTCAGATTCTGCCGCCTAGTGTCCACCAGCACATGCTCGTCTACACCCAGGGCGAAGGAACGCTTGGCCAACTATGCCCATCAAGAGAATTCCCAGGATGAGTCAAAGTTAACGCTCACGGAAGGAAACCGAGCAATAGGCTGTTGTTTTTAAAAACTACAACAGAAGTAGGTGGTCATAGCTTCCACTTTTCTTCCAGTTCAGAGGAATTTAAAGCACTGCTCATTCTGACGACCAGCCCGGCCCCGAGCTGTCCCTGTGCTGGACATGGTACTGCTTCCTTAACAGCAAATGCCAGTCTTAGAATCTGCCATCTCCTCCTCCAGCACCACCAGTCACTACTTTCTGGATTTTCTTTTGAAATAAAAATCACTGTTTCTAAGCTTAATTAAAAAAAAACCATAAAGGGAAATTTTAACTTACATTCCAGGAAAAAGACAAATGTGAGGAAAAAGGACAGAACTAACTGTAGTTAAACAAGCATTTCTGGAGCTCTGATTTGGCCTTTAAAACCTTCTTATTTATAAAAGCTTTTTTTTCCAAAACATTTTCAAATCTCTGACCCAGAGAAACTCTGACACAGAGTTACATGAACTCTGTGGGATAAATCAGCCAGGCAACAGATGTGGAAACTCAGGCCTGACAAACAGTAAGCTCTGCCTGCCTCAAGTCACCTGTCACTGAACAACAAAATGTGGCCTCTGGGACCATTTGGACAACCTCAGCTCGCTCATGGAGGCGTTGGTTCCCAGGCTCCCTCGGAACTCTCCGGTCTGCCCTTGAGGGGCAAGATGGAAGAGAGCAGGAGGGGCCTTAGGACTGGTCTAGTCTAGGCCGGGCCTGCGTACTGAGAAGTGAAAAGAATTTGACCGACGTTCTTTTTTCATTCTGCAGATCACACCAATTCCTTTTGTATTTACACCAGTCATCGTGCACCTACTGGCACATACAATTACACACGTATACATGTATACACACACGGCGCTAGAGGGACCCCCCCATACACCTTGTGATAGGGGAAAACATGATCTATACAGAGAATACGCATACCTTATATCAACAAGTGTGTGTACGTGTATATACATGTATGTATATATGTATGTGTTCGTACATACACACACTACATGTGCACACATTATCTACACACAAAATGAGAGATGCTTCTTTCTTCCACTCCAGGAGAGAGACTGGGAAGGACAAGGCGTCATGTTTGCTATAAACGAATAGAAAGACAGACAGATGGACGAATGAAAACACACACTCATCTATAAATGAGCCGGAGAACAAAACGATAAACGAAGGGCTCCAGTATTTTTGCCAAGACAACCCTAAATGGGGTCGAAGAGTTGGACATGGCTGAAAACAGCTGAACAACTCTGTGTGTGAGTGTGTGCATGTGTGCGTGTACAGGCACCAGCACTTTTCTGTCCTCGGCCTTTCCTTTGCTGAAGCAAGGCAGTGGCCCTACTGTGTGCTGTCTTAGACCCTGCCGCACCTCCCCCCCCCCCCCCCCCCCTCTCCTAGCTCTCCACCTGGTGGGAAGATCCCTGTGCATCTGCCCAGAGCTCAGGCCAGCCTTCCCAGCTTTCTCTGGCTCCCTCCTGGTTCACATGACAGACCTTTGGAGGCCACAGTCTCCTGGCTTCTGGTGGTCTTCTACTGCGAAGGGGGCTGCTAAGAACCTGGGTGTATCCTGGACCTTCCTTCCTGACTTCCCAGGAGCTGGAATCCCAGTTATCCCTGGTTGGAGAGGGTAGGAAGCTGAGGCCTAGGCTGTGCAAGGGACTTGTTTCCTGCAAGAGGGAAGGCTGGGCCAAGGCCTGGACAAATTCTGAAAACCCCAGGAAGGCAATGGTGGTGGTGGTGGTGGGAGTACGCTTTCTCTCTGTACCCTCTGTGAAGACCCCTCAGAATGAGAAGGGACAGAAACTATCTGGAAACCAGAGACAGACTTTTGGAAGACTGGACAGACCCGAGGCCTGGATTTGCTAAGAAATTCACAAATTCACAAACCCTTTCCCCCTTCCCTTGCCGTCAATCAACCTTAAGCCCTTCAGGAATTAGGGGAATCTCCCAGCCCCTCCCCCTCCTTCACCTTGGCCTCTGCCAAATATGGACATGAATAGCACCCTGGTTTCCTGCCCCACCTCCCAGCCAATGGGGGACAGTTGGGGCTTGTTATTCAGCATTGGGGAAGGTAGACTGAGAGCCTGCCTCCCAGGCAACAGAGAAGGGACAGGAGAAGGGTTAGGGTATAAATTCTCATTCTGTCTTTTGTAACAGGCCTCCTCTCCCTGATCTGCCAAGGAGAGGACATTCCTCTTCATTGGGGGGGGGAAGATTATAAAAACCATCCTGTTCCTTCCTCAAGCTACCTCTGCGTTTTTATTTTCCTGAGTAGGGGATTTTTGGGGTCCCTGTGTCCTACACAGTAAGGACTGCTCTGTCTCATATGATTTTCACAATGACTCTTTGAGGAGACCAGTTTTCAAGATGTCTGTCTGTCCTCATCCACATGCAACACTGTGGCATTGGTGGCATCCACTGGTGGCACGCTGGCCCATCCCCTCTCTTGGGCACCAAAAAGCTTTTGGTACAGCCCTCCTGACCACCTTCCCCTTCTTCTGAACCCATTGCTGACTCCTGGTCACTGGGTTCCCAACCCCTCCCCACCACTGACCAGTGTATACAGTCCGGGTCATTGACAATGAGATGACCTATTTTCCGGTCTCCCTTTCTTTGCCCAGCTTTGAAGTGCCCAGTCCTGATCTGTGCCCACTGGCACCTGGCCAAGGTTCTTCAGCTCCTTTGGCTCTCTCACCTGCTGGGCCTCTTCCCCGCACCTCCCCCCACTCTCCATCCCTCTGCTGACCCCTGCTACCCCACAGTCCAAGGGGCTCTGAATCACTCATACAGCAATCAATGCCATCCTGCCCTGTGACCTTTCTCTGATTAGTGAATGTACATGTCTGCCTTCTCCCTACCAGACTGCCAGCTCCCTGAGCTCTTTGGTCACCCTGGACAGAGCCTCTCACTGGACAAGGGGACTCTGGGGGGCAAGACAGACCCCAAACATACCATTTAAGCTGCTACTTAACAAATTGCTGCCTGTTTACAGGTGGCTTTCTGGTCCAATGACTCCACCTAAAAAAGAATGCAGAACAAAACAGGGTAGGGTTCAGAGCTAACTTGACTACAAAGAACTTAATTTTTTAACCACTCATACACCAAACCCATAGACACCCTTGGAGGGAGTTCAGCTTCAGGAGCTAAAAGACAGAAGGGGGGAGGGCAGGCCCCAGGTCCGCTGGACACTCTCTACTTTGCTGCCCAGACCAGACTCCTAAAGAGACGGCAGGTCAGAACACCCCTCCCCAAAAAGGAGCCAGGCACAATCTGTAATGACCAGGGAAGCAGAGGAAATGACTGGCATAAGGTGAGGGATCCCTGAGAAAGGTGTCATGGGGTAGATCTGAAGGCAGATTCTAGCCCCAGCTGGTCCTAGGACTCTGAGTGGGACACACAAGCCATCACCACTGCAGCACCAGGGCCTCCTGGCCCAGCACTGGCACGGTCCCAGCGCTCCGAGGTCGGCCAAGGGCTCTGTCCATTCTCGAGGGCCGCCCCAGGATTCCGCCTCCCCCTTCTCAGAAGCCCGGTCTGCCTCTCAGATTGCTGGGGGCTGAGGCCGCAGACACGCCCACATGGGTGGGCACCCACATGGTGGGCTCTGGCCAGGGCGTCTCGGCTCGAAGCTGGGCCCGCCAGTCCCAGAGGCTGCATGAGCCTGGCACTCAGTGGTTACAATGTGACTGATGAAAACCTCAAGGCTGCAACAGTAACAAGGAGAGCCTGGTCGGGGGGATGGAGGAGGAGTGATTCGGTGACTGTCCCTGGTCAGCGCCTGGCCAGGCCGGAGCCCCGGGCAGTGCGGGAAGTGGGGGGCCCTCCAGCTACCTGGGACAGCACCTGGGGGAGAGCCCAGCCTGACAGGAGCTGGGGTGCATCATCGCCATCACCCATATCCTCACCACCGAGCCTGCCGGGCAGCCTTGGGGGGGGGGCCGCAGGGGCATCCCTCCCACGGTCCCGTGGGCACCACAGGCAAGAAAGGGCAGTGATCCTCTGTGAGCCCCCGGGTGCGGCTGCTCCGCCTCCACAGGAACAACGTGGGTGACCAGCTGGGGCAGAGTTGGGGCCTCGGACCCAGAGCCGACCGCCCTTTCCCCCCCACCCCCCTGTGGGGCGTCACCCAGGGCCTGGGCGTGGGGGGAGGGAAGGAGAGACCCCCCCCAGGGGGCGGAGCCCGCGAGCCTCAGCTCTGAGAGTCGGGAGACCTGAGCTTGAACCCGGTCTCAGGGTCCTTCATCCGTACAATAGGGATGACCGTGGCGTCCCCTCTCGCCACGCTGGGCTCCGGAGGTAGAGTGGGGCAGGGGCGGCCCCCGAGGCCCGGAGCATCCCCTTAGGAAAGCCTCGGGGGCTTCTGGTCCTGAACTGTATAAAAGTCATCCCCTTAGTCTGGCATTTAAGGCTCTCGGCTCCCTGGCCCTGGAGGGGGAGGAGGGGGGAGGGGGTGAGGGACCAGGGCGGGGCCGTCCTCACTTGCCTCCGTGTCCGTAGAGCCCTCAGTCCGTCAGTCCCCTGGCGTCTAGGGGCCGAGCTACGCCCCGCCTTCTGCTTCCGGGTGGGTCTTGGAAAGCGGAAGCGCCACGCAGACGTCTTCCAGGATCCTCATAACTACTTCCGGGGGAATCTCCGAATCAGTTCCGCCCCTTCAGCCAGTTCAGAGCGCACGCGCTATGTAGCTGCGGCCAGAGTCCAGTGCGCAGGCGCGCGGTGAAGGCGAGGCCAGGGGGCGCCCGAACTCACTGCGATTTCCCTGGACCGGACTTGGCCCATCCGTGAAATGGGGAAATGATATTTTTTTGTTTTTATTTTTATTTATTTATTTTAAATTTATTTTATTGACTTGTTTGTTTACTTTTAGACTACAAGATTCAGTTCCAGGGTCACTTGAGTTTCAGATTTTTCTCCCCTTCCTTCCCACCCCCCACCCCCGCCATGGTGGCATACAATCATGTATAGGATCTGCAAACTCTTTCACATTGTACAATAGTCTGGTTGTAGAAATGATGTTTTTTTTTAAATGAAATTTATTTTGCTCTTTGTAAAGTGGGTTCGGCAGTATCTGTGTGGGACTGGGAGAATTCTTACTCAAAGAAATTTTGGAGTCTGGGTCCTAGCAGTAAAAAGGGCGCAGAGCGCCGGGCCAAGAGGGGCTCCCCCGGGGAGGTGGGGGGAGGCATGGGGAGGAGGAATCCGAGCAGAACTCATAGACCCCTCCATCCCCCAAGCGCGTCGGAGGCGCGATCTGTTCACTGGGACTTCCACTTGTCCCCAGTAGCAAAGAAATAAGGAGGCGGGGGTCTGCTGTTTGTAGGCAGCTTGGACAGATGTGCTGAGGGGCCCGGAGGCGTGTGACGGTCACAGGAGAGCAGCTGCTCAGTCGCTGAGAGCTTCACGCCCCTCCTCCTCAAACGCCTCCTCTGACTCCCCACCCTTGAAGACCCCTCGCGCCTCCCTCGGAGACCTCCAAGCTCCGTGGACCTTGTGCTGGACCTGGAGCATTCCACCGCAGCGAGGCTCCGCAGCTGCTATAAAAGAGGAGAGCAGGGATGCGGCTAGAACCCTCCCCATTATCAGTGCATTTATCTATGTATGTAAATATCTCCCCTGGCCAGAAGGATAAATTCTTTGAGGACAGAGAGTCTTTTTTTTCCCCTTTATTTTCTTTTTTAGCTTGCTGACTAGCACACCTTAAAAAATGATTGCCGATTGCTACTGATTGTTTTGGATGAAATTCCAAACTCCTTCCCACAACAGCTGGAATAATTTACAGCTCCATCAATACAGAATCACTGCACTAATCTTCCCCTAGACTCTCTGGTATTTCCCATTTCTTTCTTTATAATTTTTACTGATCTCAAACTCCTAATATCTTTTCTCACAGTCACCAAAAAGAGGCGCCAAAATTGAGCACCTATAAAATCTCAGCCTATTTGTACTTAAATATGTCAACCTAGTACTGAGACCTTCAGCATTCCCTGGATGAATAATGTTCCTTTAAGGAATACTTCTCCCATTTGGAAAAGCAACGGGCTTTCTCTGATTGCACTCTCAAACAGGACTAAAAACTAAGGTGGTTCATGGATAGTTACAATTGACACATTCAGTGCATGCAAGATGAATGTTCTTTGCTGGTTCCTCAAACGGGTAGGGAGAGTGCCCTCTAGTGGAGACATGCCTCTCAAGAGTCAGAGGGACGTCAAGATTTGTAGTCTATGTATCTGGGCTTGGAGTTGGACATCCAAGGAGAGGACATTAAATTGAAGAAGGGTATCAAAATTTGTAGTCATTGTATCTGAATTTGGATTTGGAGGGTGACCTGGTCAGGTCCTTGGGCAAGTTTTTGTGAGACCAGAAGGATTTGGGGTGGTTACAATGGGTAATTGTGCTGAAATAAGAGAGATGAGATTGAAGATCATGCAGGACTATGTGTATGTGTTGAACTGGCTGCATTTTGATATGCTGTGCTTGGGTCAGGCCTCCCAGTCTCTGTTACTCCCCCATCTTCTTAAGATTAAATACTCCTGGGCCTGTCGTGTTGACTTAATTACTCATCACAGTTTATCCTGCTGATTGCCCGTGATGTGCTTCTTTCTCAGCTGTGAGAGTAGGATGAAAATTGCCTTGGCTTTTCCTGAGCTAGATGGGGGCAGTGATAGCTGCTGAGGCCCAGCTATCCTTGTGTTTATGTTTTAGTCACGTCTGACTCTCTGTGACCCCCTTTGGAGTTTTCTTGGCAAAGATACTGAAATTGTTTAGCATTTCCTTCTTTAGCTCATTTTACAGATGAGGGAACTGAGGCAAACAAGGTTAAGCGACTCACCTAGGGTCACTCAGCTAGTAAGTGTCTGAGGCTGGATTTGAACTCAGGCCTTCCTGACTCCACTCCTGGTGATCTCTCCACTGTGACACCTAGCTGCCTGTACTTATCATCCTTATGCTGTCTCATTTTATGACTCAAGTTCATGGTTTTGAGAGAGAAAATTCAAGGCCTCTGGGATGTGCTTACTTGCAGCACTTGTCAGTGTCACTGACCAGCGACTGTGGACACAGCGTTTGTCAATCTTGTCTCAGTAACTTCATGGAAGTTTCCATGCTTTTCTCCTGCCCTGAGTACAGGGAAATCTCCCAGTTAAGGACTTTTAAATGACCATGGAAGAAAAGGAAAACAAATGCTTAGAAAGACAAGAAACTGTCACCATCAACTATCTCCAGACCCCCAGGGACACAGCAAGAATGACAGACAGCAGGAGCATCATAAGTGGTTCTCTACTGAGGATCAGACCCTGCTATGGGTGTTCCGTTCACAATATCAGGAACACAAGGCTCCTTCTACGACCCCCAGCGGAGGCTGCTGAGGTCTGTCGGGTGAGCAGCTGTAGGGCACAGGCATTGACAGTACTATGAGTATGAGTAACCATTGGGTAATGGCAGATGCCCAGAGGAGTTTAAGACCTGGTAATACCTCTTTTTGCCTCCCTCCCTCCATTTTACCCAGTCTCATGTTAGTCTGTATCTCTGAGCCATCCTTCTAAGGGACTGACCTATCATAGCTGAAGACTAGAGACTCCTTCTAACCAAATGCTGTCAGCCTCCCAGGCTGCCTGAATTTCCCAGCCCCTGGCCTTTGCTGGAGCTCTATTCAGGTTTCTCTTGCAAAAAAAAAAAGCTCCAAGAGAATCTGAAACTTGTACATGGAAATTAAAAGATGTTCAGAAGCTAATACTTGAGGAGAAGCTACCTTGGGTGCAGCCTGTTGTGTGTCTGGCTCTGTCTTTCCCGATAATAGTTTGCTTATATTTTACTTAAGTTAATCTTCCCACCCTGGGGAGACAGGTAAGGTCACCATCATTAACTCTCTTAGATGAGGAAACTGAGATGCAAAAGGCTTAAGTGACTTCTTTACAACCAGACAGCTGGTGAGTGTAGAAACATAGGCTGTAAGTGACTCCAAACTCTGTGCTGTGTGCTAAGCCATCTTTCAGACTGAGGCTGGACTTTATCTTGCCCTGCCTCAGAGCCCTCTAGAGTCAGTAAGGCAGGCAATCCTAAAGCAAGCTTTTGAAGTCAGAATTATAGAATTAGAGAATTGCAAGGGACCTCCAGATCCATCTAATCCAACTCAGAGCTGAAAGGAATCCCATCCTTAATATGCTTGGACAACTGGTCATCTCTTCTCTGCTGGAAGATCACCAGGGAAGGCCAAACATCTGCCTCTCAAGGAAGACCAAGTTTTCATTGACAACCAGGCCCAAAACAGCATCTTTGAAACCTCTACCCATTGCTCCTTTTTCTGTCCTCAGGGCCAGACAAAGCAAATACAATTCCTTTTCCCTGTTACAGCATTTCAAATCTTTGAACCCCTCAGTTACTGGCTCTTCTCTTGACCCTGGTCTTCTGTTTCTTCTGACCAGTTCCTTTAAACAATCCTCTTATAACTTGGGGGAATCTATAAGGTATTCAGGGAGAAGGAATATCTCTGGTGTGAGGGATGCCAAACCCTTTTCAGGGCTGCTCACTCAGCCTTGGTGACCACCTGTCACTCAACTCATATGTGGCTCCAACAAGCTGTGGCACACAGTAGCCGCACTCCCAGTAAAACTGTCTCCGCACACAGGCTAAGCCAGGTTGAGGGCAACCAATAGACCTCAAACCCATGGGTGAATGAGGGGAATGTCTCCCACAAGCATGAAAAGATATCACCTGGCAGAATAGAACAATTTGTTCCAACAGCCATGAAGGCAGAGTAAGCAGACACTGTGAAATGCCTAGAGCTTGGTCAATCATTGTAGATGCCAAGGTCATTCATTGTACTCTGAACCCTCCAGTAGTACAGATTTTTATCTTGCCACTGCACTTCAGTGACACTGGAAGAGACAGTGAAGCTGGGGACTTTATATTACTCTGTCTCATTTAAATCCCATTCAAACTCAAGTAAAGACATCACCCAGTGATGTCATTGGTCTTCTTCACAAACAAAGGGTGACCAACAAGGACCTGACTTGGATTCAAGGATCTTCAGCATCCTGTTGGCCTTCCTCTGGATGCTGGCAATGATAACAACCTTGGGGGGAGTTTCCAAAGAGAGAAGAAGGAATCGTTTTTGCCACGGGTTGTTCTTTTTTTTTTCATGTAAACAATGTTTTAAATTCATATTTATTTAAAATGATACATAAATACATGGAAAAATATGAGGTTTTTACACAGAGAGATCATGACAATGGAGACAATGACTAGTTAAACATTGTCTCCAATTTGAGATAAAAATAGTAATTAAGTAGTTTTTCTTAGTTGTCTGTAAATCTTTATTGTTCTTTGTAAAATGCTATGGATTTTAGGTGAGATTTATTGCTTATTTTGTATATTTGAGTATCTTTCATGATTAAAATTATAATAAAATTTTTTTCTTAAAAATGAGAAATCAAACCATAATCATTATCATGATGGGATTATGAGATTCTCCCCGCTCCTGGTAGTCAACCCACAACTGTAGGTCAAAATAGTCACCCATGTCAAGGGTACGACTAAAATAATACTCAGTGGCAGAATCTCCTCTTCAGACTGGCTACTGGTACATTTCCTTCAGGATGGAGGAAAACTTCTCACTGTCAACATAGTGCTCCAATGCCTAGGAAGAGGAGCATGCTGGTGCAGGTTTTGCAATAGCTGGGGAGATGGGAACTGATAATACCTTCAGGCTGGGCAGTTTTGCTGACGTTGTCCCAGGAAAACAAAAATACTTGGGCTAGAGAGGGGGTTGTTGTAGAGACCAAGATAGGAGAGCCTGGCAAGGTTTCATATAAGTCAGTGTTCTTGATCCTACACATTATCATATTTAGCCACATCAGTGAGTTTGGGATTGCCTTTAGAAGTTTCAGGAAGAAGTCTAGTAGGACTGTTATGATGTTTCCTGCGAGATCTAGCTTTATCAGATGGGTGCTATAGTTACTCTGGGTCAGATAGGTCTTTGTTAGAGAGCAGGAAGACAGTTGAAGGTTCGCCATGGAGCACTGATGACCTCTAAGCAAATACTCCACCTGACCTGAAAGACAAAGACCATGTAAATAAACAATAAATGCCATTTAAAGCAATCTTCCCGAGGTGTTTCAATTTGTTCAGCTGTGCAGCAAAAAGATCAAAGTTGGCCATGAGCCTAGGATCCTCCCACCATTGTTCATTTTCACTAAATGGGGGCAATTTCAAGCTCTTCAAGTTTTGGAAGATAGTGATCTGTGACATAAGCCCCCTGATACCATCCTGCTGTCTTGGATTGGCTTTGCTCTCTAGGTTTTAGTGACACTGCTCCCCCATGGAGCATCTCCTATGTGTTCAGTCAGTAGATCTGAGTCTCCTTTTGTCAGATCTACCTGCAGGCCAAGTCACTTAGCATGGGGGTGTCCCTCAAATGTTGTCCTTTTCCCTCTTAGCTTCTCCCTCTATAATATCTTGCTTTGCAATCATATCAGCTCCCATAATGTCAATGAATCATCAGTCCACATAAACAATCTCTTGCCATGCCATGTCGTTTCTTCCTAAACAATATTTTCTTATATATCCCCTTTTCTCTACCTACTCAGTCATCACACTGATGAAGGCCCGCTTCACCTGATCCCAAGGTGATTGTAAGAGCCTCTCCCTTCCTCAAGTCTCACTCTACTTGAGTTTATTCTACCCTCACCTACCATAGTGATCCACTGAAAAAAATTTTGTTCCTATTCAATAAAATCCAGAGTCTTCTGGATCAAGTTTTCTGTTCTTGTCTTTGGCTTTTATTGTCCTTCATCAACTGGCCTTTCCCCAAGCTGTCCATTCTTCTTATGCTTTACTGTCTTCCAAGTTCTCTAAGATCCAGAAACCCCCGGACTTGTTGCTCTCCCTCAGACACATCCCTCCATGTCCCATCTCCACGTTTTCTCAATCTCTCTTCCCTCTGTCTGAAATATTCTCTCTCTCTTCCCCTCCACCCTCTGGCTTTCACATCCTATAATATTCAAATCATGCCTTCTCCATTTATATTCCCACTTTTGACTAATGCCTTTCTTCTCAGAGGTTCTGTTTCATTTGTGCTCGGTGAATTAACTATGGATACATTTTGATGTGTAGTTTCCAACTGTATGGGAACTTCCTGAGGTCTGTGTTTCTGCCTTTGTTTGCTTCCCCAGAATTTAGTACAGTAACTGACACATGACAAATACCTCAACAATTCTTCTAGGCTTTCTGAACATAATATCACCTTATAGTAACATCCTGTGATTTGATCAGCTAAATGTCTGAGGAATAAGTATCCACATTGTTTCCAGCCAGGAAAATATGGTGCATGTATGGAACCTTTCTCTATGTCTTCAAAGCCCTTGGAATATAGTGCTGGGAGTGGGCTCAATGATTTAAAGCCATGATAATTTTGATGATGTTTCTTACAAAATTCCAAATGTTTTCTCCATAATTATTAGACACTTTTTGGTGTGTGAGTCAATCAGGGTTAAGTGACTTGCTCAGGGTCACATAGCCAGCAAATGTCAAGTGTCTCAGATGGGATTTGTACTCAAGTCATCCTCGTTCTAGAGATATTCTTGTTTTCATTTTTTTCTACTGGGCCATTGAAGTATAAGGAAAGTTTACTTCAATGTAACTCAGCAAAAACATTGAGCACATCGAATATCTTTGTGATGCAATTTTATCTTGCAGATTTTTCTTAAAATCATCCATCATGTCTTGTTTCCTTAACTTTGTTTTGAATTTATCTGAAAACTTATGTTTTGTCCCTTTGAAGTCAATGTGGGACAATCAAAACACATTTTGCAAACTAAATAAAAGTGAAAAGTCTAAAAAAGCTTTGTTTTGAATTCATGAGAATGCTTTTGCTTTATCACGTTGAAGACAATGGGGGAACATGAAAATGCATTTTGCAAACTGACTAAAAGTGAAAAGTCTACACATCAAAGAGAAATGTGTAATGGTCCAGGACCTCTATCTCAAACAATGCAGAGAATTCAAGGAATCCAAACAAGTCCTGAGATATTCTCTTTTTCTTCTTTTATTACCAGGACACTGAAGTATATGGAAAGCATACTTCAATGTAATTTAGCAGAAATATGGAGCCTATCAAAGACCTTTGTGATACAGTTTTATCTTGCCTATTTATCTTCAACTCATACACTATATCTTGTTTCCTTAGCTTTGTTTTGAATTTATCTGAATTCTTTTGTTTTGCCCCCTTGTAGTCAATGGGTGTAAAGCCAAACACAAGCATCTTTCCAGAAGAATTCTACTGTGAACAGCATTTTTTTATGTAATAAATTTTATTTGTTTCTTGTTTACATCATTCATTTGCATGACATTTTTGAATTACAAATTTTCTCCCTGTCTTTCCCCTATCCCAACCCCCAAACAGCAATCCCACTGTAGAGCCCCTCCCCTGGTCTGCTCTCTAACTTTCTGGTAGGGCAGGGTGGG
>CM053597.1:174234679-174289550 GCA_028646575.1 Pseudocheirus occidentalis | reverse complement strand
CTATTGGCAGGGAGGTGGGACAGGAAGCCAAGGTATCATCCATGGCCTTATTTGGTAAATGCCAAAGCAAGGGAGGGGAAAAAGTCACGAGCAAGGGTGGAGGTCAAGAATTTCTGAAAGGGGCCTGCCTAATGATTAAGGGTGTGATATACAAGGGTGGAGTCTAAAACTCCTGAAAGAGTCCTAATTCTGATGACAGCAGGGAAGGGGGGAAGGGTCCTAAGTTGTGTAAACCCAGGACTCGGGTCTGTCCAGTCTTACAAAAGTCTGTCTCTGGTTTCCAGATAGCTTCTCTCCCTTCTCATTCTGAGGAGTCTTCACAGAGGGTGCAGAGTGGGAAAGCAGAGGCTGCATTGGAGGTGCAGTTTTAGGTTCCCAGACTCGGCTGATTCAATTGTCCATGTCACGGGAGGTTCAACAGGTCCCTTTACTCTGGTATGGTGAGTCTAGCTTCTCTCCTGGGTCTGGATGGCTATATCAGAGGTTAGCAGGACTTGAAAAAGGACCTCCTCTAAATGAGACTAAACTTCTCCTCCTTCCAAGCCCTGATCAGGACCCAATCTCCTAGCTGGTACCTGTGGACTAGAATGCCAAGGGTGGAGTCTGAGCAATTAATCCTTTCATCAGTAAAGCATGGAGGTATTTTTACCAAAGAGGCTACATAATTTCTAAGGAATTTATTCCTTTTGATCAAATAGGGGGTCCCAATCTCTTTTATCTCTCTCCCTGGCTAAGGGTGTTCCTATGTCCCTCCAGGGTTAGTTCTAATCCTGACAAAGACTACCTAGTCCATGGTAGCTGGATTGTAATTGTCAATTTAGTGAGCTATCTCTTTATTTCCTGATTCATCCTTTCCACCTTGCCAGAAGAGGAAGGGTACCAAGGAGTATGGAGCTCCCAGGTAATTTCTAAGGTCTGGGCCAGAGATATAAGGACCCTGGCAGTGAAATGGGTCCCCTGGTCCAAGCCTCCCCTCTCTACCGTTCTCTTTCTAGAAACGATTTGCTCGAGCAGGATTTGGCTAACTGCCTGAGAAGCTGCCCCCAGCATGGGAAATGCTTCCACTGAGGTTAGGTGATTGACCATGACCAGCAAGTGTTTTAGGCAGCCTACTGGAGGCAGTTCCATACTCTGGAATGGCCTAATTTCTGGGGGCCTTCCCCAAGCCAGAGCCTGGCACTGTGTGGACTTATTTGTCCTTTGACAAGGCAGCCATCCACCAACTGCCGTGCTAAGGTATATAGGCCTGGAGACATGCTCTGGACATCCCAGTATAAGCCTCGTAGAACCTGCCTCATACTTGCTTTGGTCAAGACACTTCTTGATCATCAGGGAGGAACCAGTGTCCGAGTTTATCCTCTCATGCCCCGAGAATTCAGGCTTTGTTTCTCTTCCTAAGAAAAGGAGGGGGAGGGGAGACCGGGAGGAAATGAAGGGATCAGTCTTCCTGCCCTAATCCTCCCTCTCTGGCCCTCTCAGCCTCCTCATCTGTAAGGCAGTTTCCTCTGGCCTCAAAGGATTGCCCGGGCGGCTTATTAAGGTAGCGTGGGCCAGTTCCTTTCCTCTGAGAACAATTTAAAATGGCAGCAAATAAAAGTCTCAGTAGAAGTAGAATAAACTCAGCATGCGATGGGATTTAATTTTGACTTAAAACGCATTGGGAAGCAATCACCAGGGCGTACTCGGAGCAACGTGCTAAGGCACTGGGCAGGGTCAGACACCTTGCAGCAAAGCTTCCTTTTCCTGTTGGCTCAAATCTTGGGAACTTTCCCCAATCTCTCCCTCATGACTCTATGTAAAACCTGGTCTCTTTGGAAATCACACAGCTCCTGAAATTAAAAGTCTTCATTTATTATTTTGTTTTCCCGAAACAGATCTTTCCAAGAAACGACAACCAGACCCTCCCAATGAAAGTCAAACAACTGAGAGAGAGGTCAGTGATGAGGTGAGAAAGAGGAAACTGGAATATTCTGAGAATGAGAAAGGACAGCAGAAGGGGAGGCAAGTCAGCAAACCTCTGATGGAGACTCTCTGGGCATATTTCAAAGCCCAGAGGCCTCTCCGCCCCAGGGATTGCTATAGACTTTCATTTGAGTTCTCAATGGTCGACAGACAGGTAAGTGACGGGCATTTCCTTAGCAGTAGATGTCCTGTCATAGCTTTCATTTCATCTTACATTCAAATAAAATCACAAGCCTTGCTTATCAATTCACATTGTTTCTTTTTAATTCTGTGCAGATCTCAAAATGGTTTAAAAAGAAGAAGAAGAAATATGAAAAGTTTTGTAGGAAGGCAAATCGTCGCACTAAATACAGATACCGTTGGTAAGTTTTTTTTTTTTTAACACGCTAAGTTGCCAAATGTCAAAGAAGTGGGTATCAGACAGAAAGATTGTAGGTGGCAGACAGCAAGATTATTATTTGGTGACCATAACAGCCATACCAAGGATTTGCTGTGGTGTGCAGTCAAAATCCTGCTCAGGTTCATTTTCTCACAGCTCCTTCTGACTTCCCAGCAACCCTAACCCAATTACCACTCAACTGAAAACCACTGCCAAGTTCTAATAGCCATAATACTGCGTCTCTCCCTACACTGCAAAGGTTGTTGCCATCCAGCAGGTCAAATCCTTTGGTTTTCTTTTTCTTTTCTCAAATCAGGCAGAGCTCTGAAAACAAGTGACATTTTCACCATCTGGATGAAGAAAATTTCCTGAAGATGAAGAAAAAACTTTAATCCTTCATTTGGAACCTCCCTCGCAACCAGTTATGGGATTCTGAGCATGCCCTGGCTTTTGCATTACCTTAATGATACAGTTAAATTGTTTTTAATAAAAATTGATGATGACCCAGAAATTCCCATCTTTTGTCTCCTTCGATCTGCAGCTTTACTTCTTAGGCTTCCATATTCCGTTACCAATTCCCAGTTGTACACAGTGAATAATCGACTCCTCACATTTTTGTTATTCCTCTGATTTCAACATAAAATTTATTTATTTAAATAAAATTTTATTTATTAAGAGTGATTGATTAACACTCAGATTTCTAGCAAAAATAGTTGAAAAAAAACCCCACAACCCTGTGATCTGTACATCTGGTTGAAGACCACAATGAAACGAAGATGAAAAAATGAGATATATGTGAAAAGCCATTTAGTGGAAAAGGCCAAACCAGGAATCATTGCTTGCTTTTTCAAATAGAACCAATCACAAGGTTCTGGCTCTTCAAAGAGCCCCTTCCCAAGCGATCTTACAGCTCAGATTGGGATTTATGACAGATACACAAATAAATTCACCAGAAATTCAAATAAGTCCTGAGAGCAACCTGCCAATGCCCTCTGGTTTTTGAAGCCCTTCAGTGCTTTAAAACAAACAAACAACAAATAACAACAACAAAACCAACAACCCTTAAGTGTCTTTCCTGAAAAGTCCTTCCTAAGTGATTTTCAACTGAAATGAATTGAAATCTGCTAAAGAACTTCCATGTGGAAGAGTGATGAGGTTTCAGGTAGGCCTTAGGGGCAGAACTACTCTAAAATCACTTTGAATTCTGATGCCTCAGCCCTCAATTCAGCTCACATTCTGGATCCTACCCTAAGATAATTGTCCCTGTGCAGTCATTCAGATGCAGATCCTGCCTGAGCCTCAAGTCTTTGGAGGGTTCCATGACATTCATGCCACATGTTTCTCCATAGCCACTCAATGCACTATGGCTGGAGAAAGCAAACATACAAGAAAACAGTGACCAGGTTTGTCAAGCACATACAGAAGTAACACATGTGGCCAGGATATATGTGCAGAGGGGTTCATATGTAGGAGAAACCCGTGGTGAGGACAAACTCTTGGAAGAGCCACACATTTCTCCAATGCTTAAGGACTGCCAGTGTACTGAGCATGCAAACACAAGAATTTTGCAAAGGCCCCCAGGAAGCATACATTCTGCTAATGATCAGTTTTTGTATGTAAGAGGAGTAGGGAAAGACAGATAATGTATGTTGTGTTGGGGAGAAAATCAGCCTGTGTCTAGGGCCAGTTTCTGACCCGGTCCATATGTGGGAAGAGTCTGGTCCAGGATTTCTCCCAAGCCAGCTCCCTGTGAAGGTGCATTATGTCTCAGGGAGGGGGAGATGTGAATTATGGCTCATCCTCTCTTCATGACTGTAGGAGTTTAGGATGAGATAACCCAGCAGTGACCCAGACATAGATGCATGCAAGGGAACAAGGACATTAAAACATACAGATGTCCATAAACGAACAAGGACATTAAACATTTTTTCATGGGAACCTAAGAAATAATTGCTTCACATTCATTATATAAACCTGCTCTCTGATCAATAAATTGGAACTGCTATGACAGAACCTGCCTGGCTCGTGTCTCATCATTCCACACTCTTTGATTCAGCCTATGCCCATTTTGATGCAGGCATCAAACCTGGGGGCAGAAAATCCCCTGTCGGTGTTGGCTCAGTTACTCACTGTCAGTGTCTGAGGATGCAGAGCCCAGAGTCATCTCTGCCTCTGTTTGTTATTTGTAGAATAAAGATAACTTCCTTGATACAACCTGTAAGATGGGCTTGTTGTAAGAAAAGGAGCTTAAATATGAGTTACTTATCATCAATATTTTGTCTGATTGAGAAGAAATGACCAGTCAATGGGTAAAGGTGCAGATGTGGAAACCCTCACACTTGGGCAGTGACAGCTCTGGGATTTTTCCTGCTACTGATACTTGGCACTCTAGTCAGTGCCACAAAAATGCCAGGCCAGGGCAGCAAGGAGAAGAAAAAGAACTAGCAAGTAGGACAAAGACACTTATCCTAGGAGTTCACAGCTTGTCCCAGGAGTCCAATTTGGCTGAGTAACCCAGAAGTAGTCCTGGAGATTGACACCTTGCCAAAGAATTCATACCCTGCTTTAGGAATTCACACCTTGTCCTCAGAGCTCTAAGGGAAAAATGTGTTTGTTCACACTCCTTTAAAAAAATAACATTTTATTTTCCCCCACTTACATGAAAAGACAAATTTTAATAGCTTTATACAAGATTTTTGAGTTCCAAATTTTCTCTCTTCCTTCCTCACCTCCCCCCTCCCTGAGACAGTAAGCAATTTGTTATTGGTTAAACACGTTCAGTTAGATTAAACATATTAGTCATGTGGGTTTACTCCCATTTCAATACCATTTGAATGTTTGATCTGGAAGGAGTCCCAGGGCCCATCTCATGGGACTATACCTGCTTTAGAAGTATCCTCCCAATGTTTATTTCACAAGTGGTTTTCCAAGCTCAGATTGAGCTCTTTCAGTGAGTAGGAACCCAATGCCCCACAATGAATTTCAGAAACTCATGTCCCTTCTAAATGATAGAAATGTTTACCATTCTTTGAATTGACATATTTCTCCGTCTAAATTCTACTCATTGCTTTTTGGTCTTTCCTATTGGGTGAAGTACAGCTATTCTACACAGGGCACCCCTCCTTCAAATGCTTGAAGACAATCAACAAGCCCTATTCAACCTTTTCTCCTCCAAGAAGAAATATCCTTGTTCTTCCACATGACCTTGAGACATGGTCCTATCTCAAGGTCTTTCCTTATCCATATCACCTTATTCTGAAGGCTCACCTCCATGCTTTTCTCTCATTACATAAGCCCCTAGAATGCTCCCTAAATGAACAGTTGTATAAGGGTAGTTACAAGTCCACTGTGACTGAAAGGAACAAATAGATATGAAGGAACAATCTTGTCCATCTGTGGAGCAGATTAATAAAAGAAAAACCTCATATACTTAGAAAGAAAAATACAAATCAATAACTGTTAAAAGGGATGGTGAAAGAAGTATACTTGTCTAGGTCTAACAGTTGCCCAAGGAAGTCTCTAAATTCACACATTCCTTTGTTTCCCTAAGTGTGAACCACCCTCCCATAAATGTGAACCACCCTCCCAAAGTGTAAACTCCATAGGCAAGAGGGGAAATCCCAGAATTCCTGCTCTAGCCCTGGCCTCTATATAAATGGACCAGGCATCTACCACGTTCAAGATCACTGGAAGCATTTTGGCAGCCACATCCAGGGAAGTGACCTTTCTTTTTCCCAAGAACATTCTACAGATCACTTTGGGAAGATCTTCAGAAAAAGCTCCCCTTATCTGGTAAGTGTTTCATTGATCCAATGGATCTTGGCATAGTTATACAAGATAGATATGGGACAAATTTAGGGGAACCCTCAGTGATCATTTAGAAATCCCAGGGCAACAACCCAACAGTAGTATGAGGCCCTGTTCCTGAGGAAAAATCCAAGATACTTTTTGTGTAAAGAGTACTGAAGGTAGACTTGAAAGATATGGGTTGTACCCCTACTTCTTACTAGCTGTGTGACCTTGGAGAAACCTCTTTCACTCACTGAACTAGTTTTCTTCTCTATAAACTCTGCAAAAATAAGACTTTCTCTGCCCATAGTAATAAATATATTGTGGGGTTGGGGTGGGAGGAAAATAAAAGGGAATAAATATTTATGAAGAGGTAATTATGTTTCAGGCACTCTTGTAAGTGCTTTCCAAATGTTGCATTTCATCCTTATAACAATACTACAAAGGAGGTGCTCTTATGATCTTCATTTTATAGATGGGGAAACTGAGACCAACCAAAGGTAAGTGAATTTCCCATGGTCACATGTCTAGTAAATGGAGGTCTGTGGCCAGATTTCTCTCAGCTCTTCCTGACTCCAAGAAGTGCTCTGCTCCCTGATAGAGTGACAGAGTTGGGGGAGCAGAGAGATGGCTAATGGATTGAAAAGAGGCTCCTTGTTCCTCATTTTACATACCTCAGCTATCTATTTTCAGTGGGACCCAGATTTCTTCTAGGACCATGTTAGTGGCATATCTGAGATCTATAGACAGGATTCACTTTGTTTCTCAGTAATTCACCAGAATGGGCCATATTGAAGGTGGAGGATACAGTTAGCTCATTAGATCATTGGACCATACAGACATACAGAGAAAATAGGGAGTGGAGTAATTTTCTTGGAACAGAAGATCTTGCTTCTCTCCCTCATAAACTACAGGAAAACAGACAAGAGAGGGTGAAGTCTCAGAGGGAATTTACTATATGAAATGGAAGAGAGGCCAGAGCTCCTGATGGAGTATTTGTGGGTGTCTGCTGATGGAGGACATTGGGTGGTATTGAAAGCCTGTGGAAGCAGACTGACAGGATAGAAACCAGGGGCATTAACTGTGGGCAACTAGGTATTACAATAGATAGGGCCCTGGGCCTGAAGTCAGAAAGATCAGGGTTCAAATGTTACCTTAGACTGTGTGACCTTTGGCAAATAACTTTCCCTCTGCTTCCCTAGGTTTCATAATCAAATAATATAATATAACAATAGCAATGAGCTCTCAGGGCTTCTGTGAAGATGAAATGAAATGATACTTTTCAAATGCCTGAGTGGCTGCTGTGTAAAAGGCACAGGATGTGTGTTGGCTACAATTGCTGTTATCACTTCTTTGGGTTATTGACTGGCACCATTTTTCATTTTCCCTTAATTTACAATTTCTTTTGACCTCAGAGGGTTTTTTCATATTTCTTAGAATTTGATTGGTTAAATGCTCAAAACCAGTCTCATATAAGCCATTTTTAATTCTTTTAAGAGTCTCCCATGATCATTCAATTTTAGTTTGACAAAACCACTTATGCTATAAATGATGCCACATGAGGGGAGGCGGCTAGGTGGCGCAGTGAATAGAGCACCAGCCCTGGAGTCAGGAGGACCTGAGTTCAAATCCAGCCTCAGACACTTAACACAAAAACTAGCCATGTGACCTTGGGCAAGTCACTTAACCCCAAATACCCTCCAAAAAGCAAAAAAAATAAAAAATGATGCCACATAGTGCTCTTTGCCAGGTAGCAAAATAGTAAAACAAAAAACCAAAGCAGAGTCTGTCTCCAAGAAACTAAAAGGTGAAGAGGGATGCTACACCAAAAGTGCCAGTATCTTTAATTCAGAGAAGGAAATGACATTGTAAGTGGAATTTGCATGATGCTAGAGACAGTCTATGAAAGGAGAGGAAACTTCCAACCATTTAGACTGGTGAGGTGGGATGGAGCTTCTTTTTCCTTTTCACATTTAGGTGTCTCTTAAAACAAAATGTATGAAAGAATTGAGTAGGAAATGCTGATTTTTTATTTCTTTCTAATTCAGGTGAAGCCAATTTGACAAATTGGCGCATTGCTCTTAGAACAAAAAGCAAACCAGGCTCCAAACAGAGAAGCAATCATGAAGACCAATCACCCAGGAAGCTCACACATGAGATTTCAGCAGACCACCCACTCCCATTTTCAGTGCCATGAAAAAGGCGCACCGATTTTGAGACATACTATGCCTCCAACCTGTTCCTCAGGGAGAACTCAAAAGTGTAACCCCAAAGTTGCACAAAAGGCTGGTCGACCACAAGGTAAAATTCCAAGCCCAATCTTAGAAGATGCCCAATTTGATTCCCACATTTTAGTAACTTCTGATCTCTCATTCATTTCCTGAGCTTCATAATGAAATCAATGAGAGGAGAATATTGAACCACAGGCCTCGAGTCATAGCATAAGAGAAGAGCAGAGTTGGACCCAGAATTTTCTCCTTTCTTTTCTCTCTTGGTTTCCTTCCAGTGATGGCTGGGTTCTGGCTCAGTTCTTACCTGATTAGCCCCCAACCCTGACCCTGGACAGCATGCCTGAAATGTAGGCATATTACATATGTTTGAATCCTCTATAACGTCTGTGCTATAACTTCTGTCACCTCAGCCTAGTCAGTTCAGCTCTCTGTGTCCACATACATAAAACAAGCTGTTAATGTATGCTTGTCTATGGGCAGTAAGTAGATTCAGGGTGCTGTCCGAGGTACTGAAGGTTTTTGACAAATGAGTCTAAATTGCTCCAGGTGAGGGAAGGCAAGGAACAGGCATTTCTTAAAGGTCTACTATGTGCCAGACAACGTGCTGAGTGTTTTACAGATCTTGTCTCATTCATCTGATCATAGGGACCTGAAATTAGCAGGGAGAGGGTGACAAAGAGAAATAATTATTGCAGAATTGAAGCTGGAATGTGCACAAATCTAAAGGGTTTGTTTTTATTTAGAGAAGGAAGAGTCTTCTGGATTTGGTTCCTTCCTCTGTTCTATATCCAGAGATACAGAGATATATCTGAGATATATATGAACCCAACGCCAGCCACTGATGTGAATTTAGGAATCAATCAGTAACTACTTGCTCTTTTTTTCTTCTCAAATTTATCATGTCTGAACCGAACCTCATCATCTTTCCTATGAAACCCATTTATCCTCCTAACTTGCCTTTTTCTGTCAAGGGCACCCTCACCCTTACAGTCACCCAGCTTTAACCTCAAACTCACCCTCAATTCCTCACCCACTCCATATCCCCAAGTGACTTGAAAGTCTTATTGCTTCTATCTCCACAACATGTCCTCAAGCACTCATTTGATCATGTCACCCCATACTCATTAAACTCCAGTGCCTTCATTTTACCTCCAGCATCAAATACAAAACCCTCTGATTGGTATTTAAAGCCTTTCATAGCCTAACCCCCCCCCCCACCTTTCCAGTAATTTTACACTGTAGACCTTCCCCACCTACTGTTTTATCTGGTGTCACTGTCCTTTTTGCTATTTCTTCTACAAGACACTCTATCTCTATACTCTGGGCATTTTCACTGGCTGTCCTCCATGCCTGGAATTTTCTCCTTTCTTTTCTCTCTTGGCTTCCTTCCAGTTTCCCTAAATTCCTACTTTCTGCAAGAGGCCTTTTTTCATCCCTCTTATTTCTAGTGCTTTCAGTCTTTTAATTATTGCCTTTTTATCCTGTTTATACCTTACTTGTTCATAATTATTTTTTCTCCCTTTTTAGATTATGAACTCCTCAAAGACAGGGATTACCTGTTGTTTTCATTTGTATATCAGGCATGTAGCTCCCAGCTTGCCATGTAGCAGGCATTTAGTAAATACTTATTGATTGATTGCCTCACGTCTCTCCCCTTCCCTCAAATATCAGCAACTGATACTAATTTAAGGGGCCATCGCCTCTCAGTCAGACTATTTCCACCTCCTCCTATCTGGTCTCACTCACTCCCTTCTCCAATCCATCTTCCACACACCTGCCAATGTGATCTTCTAAATGCTTGGCTCTGATGACATCCTTGCCCTGCTCAAAAAATCTAGTGATTCTTCCCTGAATCACTTATGAACTCCTCTCCTTGGCCTTTTAATCTCTTCACAACCTGATTACAACCTGCTTTTCCCTTCTGAAGAACCATCACTCTCCTCCCCACACCCAACTAATCAGCCATACTGACTTTTTTTGCTGTTCCCTATGTACAACAGTCTCTGACTTTGCACTGGCTGTGCTCCATTCCTGGAGCTTAAAAAGGCCAAGGTTTCCCACCGCATCCTGGGCCATCTCCAGTTGTCCTGATCAATATCTGACTACTGAACCCAGATGGCTCCAGAGAAGAAAGTGAGGACAAACACTAGCTCCATGCCTGAAATGCTCTCTCTCCTCACCTCCACAAGGAGGCTTCTGAATTCCTTCAAAGCTCAGCTAAATCACCACCTTCTACTTGAGGACTTCCCTTATTCCTGGTTCTGGAGTTTCTCCCCTCTTGGATCCCCAGACTTCCTGTGGTTACTTAGGATCCCTTTTTTGTGCATATTCTGAGAAGTTTGTATTATCTCCCTAGGTAGAATGTAAGCTCCTCAAGGAGACTCTTTCATACATTGGGGTCTATCCCTGTGCCTGGCACAGTGCCCCCAACACAGTCCTTGGATTCTTGGAGGATTCTTGGCTGATTGGTTAATTGACTCATTTCTTCCTATGCAGGTGAACCAAGGACCTCAACTGGCCAGAATGCTCCTAGAAGCAGCTCAGTTCATCCCAGTGAGGATCAGATCTACAAAATGACATTTGAACAAGTTGTAAATTCCATTCTCCAGTTTCTTGGAAAGGATCCACAGTACATGGCATCTATCAACCCCAACCATCATAGCCGGTCAAAACCAAGGAAGCGGAAACAGAATTCTAAGGTAGCTTTCTAGCACAAAGAGGATTTTCAGCATGAATCCAGTCTATATGGCCTTTGTCTTGGGTGTTTTTTTTTAAATTTACTGTTTCATTGTATTGATTAATTTACTGAGTTTCATTATATTGATACACAATATTAACATGGTCAAGTAAGAAGATAGATGGCTTTAGAGTCACAGTGCTTGTCACCAGATCCTGGCTCTGATGACTGAGTGGCCTCAAGCACATTGGCTCATGGACCTCAGTTTCTTCAAGGGTAAACTGACTTGCTTGGACCAGATGGCCTCTAAGGGTCTTTCCAGCTCTGAAGCTGTATTTTGTTAACTTGCTATACTAAAAAAAGTGTTTTATTCACCTCAAAACATGATTTTGAGAAGAGTTTTATCCAATTGCCAAAGGGTGCCATGACAACATAGCTTCCTATGAACCCTTAGTACAATTGGCCTTCCTGTTTACGCTTTCATCCATTCTCCACTGAGGTGCTTCCAAAATTATTTCCCTAAAGCGAGCTCTGAACATATCCCTCCCCCATTAAGTACATATCAGGGCTCTCTATTGCTTTTAGGATCACAAGCACTGGAATGCTAACAGAATAACTTGCCCCCTTCTCACCTTTTTACTCTATTAGAGAATATTTGTGTAACATTTGTAGATAAAATGATATTTGTATAGTGCCTAGCACAGGGCTGGCTGGCAAATACTGGGCATTTAAGACCCCATTTCCTTTCTTCATCCTCTCTTTTCATATTCCCCTCCCTTCCTTTTCTTCCTTACTTCCTTTTTCTCTTCTTCCCTTCATTCCTTCCTCCCCTCCTTCCTGTTTTCCTTCTTCTTCTCCTCCCTCCCTGCCTTCCTTCCACTTTATGATCCAGTTGCCATCACCTACTTGCTGTTCCTCACACAACTCTACCTCCCATCTCTGCTTTTGCACTGTCTCTTATGCCTGGAATGCTCTTACTCCCCCCCCCCCCCATTTCTTCCTCTTACCTTCTCTGAATTCCCTCAAGACTCATCCCAAGTCTTTCTTTTAGCAGGAAGCCTTCCTCGATCACCCCACCTGCCAGTGCCTTCCCCTCTCAGATTAGCTTCAATTTGTACTGCATTAATCTTGTATATTCCTCATTATGTTCATGGCTCCTCTTCTATTAGACTGAGCTCTGGAAGAGCAGGCACTCCCTTTTAATCTTCCCTTGGAGCCCCATTGATTATGACATTATCAGGCCAGTGGCTTGCTGCCATCTCTTCCCCCTTCCTACCCCATTACTGAACCCCCCAGTTTTCTTCTTAAGCTTCTCTTCCTTTTGTCCCACAGGATTCAGTCTTTGTGCTGTAGCAATTGTATTGTCTTCTTGTGGCTTCAGATTTTCTTTTAGCATTCCCGAATATCATATTTTGTCCAAGTTGTTCCTTTTGTAACAACAATAACAATCATGATCATAATAGCAATTATTATTATTTGAGAACTATTATGTATTTTGCGCTTCAAGGTTTGCAGAACTTCACATATGATGACTCATTTGTTCCTCACTACAACGTTGGGAGGTACATGCCATGATTACTCCCATTTTACAGTTTAAGAAACTGAGGCAGGTGAAGTCACTTGACCTGGATCACACAGCTAGAAAATATTCCTTCCACTCCACTTTAGTTATTGTTTTTCATTTCACCATTCACCACAGTCTTTCAATCATCACTCATCAAATTTCACCCAGGACATCAACTACCCATTGCCCTCCATTCTCTTCATATCACCTCACTTCTGGTTTTGTTTTCATTTCAGCCCTCGGAGACAACAGGTCAGCCTCTCAAGAAGAAGACACAGAAGAAAAAACAGTTGAGTAGTTTGGCCTTTCATTCCTTTTTGCCATCTAATTTCCCCTAAGCATTTTACCATCCAATTCCCCCTCATCTTAGACCAATTGACCAGCACCTATTAAACTTCTGCTGTGTGTGCTTGGTGCTGTGCTGGAAAGACTAAGGAGAAACAGTCCCTAGCCTCAAGTAGCTTACTTTCTATCAGGGAAGAGAATGCAAGTGGCATTATGTATGTGTGTATGTTTGTATGTATGTATGTATGTATGTGTGTGTATTTGTCTAATAACACAGAGGAGACACATGTAACATTGGATTACAAGGCTCTAGCATGGGGGAGGGCAGGTTGAGGGGCACAATTAAAGGACTTTTTAGCAAGGTAGAACTACAAGTAAGTCTTGAAGTAAGTCACTGACCTTATCACAAACCTCACTAATATACCTTTACTCCACTTATTACCATTTTTGGAGACACCAAGACTCAATTTTTAAGAATTGTATTGATATTGTTGCTTTTTAAAAAAAAATCACTTGCAAGTCACCATGTTGTAATCATCTCCAATATCTTCCCAAAGAGTTATCCTTGGATGCAAAAAAGAAATGAGGGGAAGAGAAGTTTCATGAAAATTAACTGGGAAAAGTGTGTCATTATATCCAAAGTTTCACACCCATAGTCCCTCACCTCTGAAAAGAAGCAGGACAATGTACCTTCCCATAACTGTGCTTCTTGGTTATTTTTAATTTGCCTTTTTCCATTTCAGCTCTTGTTTTTGTCATTTTTTCCCAGTAATATCACTGTAATAATCAGGTATATTGATCCTGGTTTCCATGAGTGGCTTGCTGTCATCTTCATCTTCTGTTTCTCCCATTTACTTCTGCCTTCTGATATCTAGGTTCGCCAGTGAGCTCACTGTGTCCTCCCGCTGCTCTCCTAATACAGCCTTCCCTTTACTCCTTCATTGGAATGATATAACTGCTCTCTTTGGCTCTTAAATCATCTTCTGATCTGACTGCAACCTAATATCCCAGACTAATTTAACATTTCACTCTCTCAGGCATTCTACATATTGCCTATCTGTCATTCACCTCCAAGCTCTGTGCATTGGAATGAGTAAGGGCTGGAAAGGTCTTCCTTCTCATCTCAAACTCTTAGTATCTCTAGATCCCTTCCTGACATGTCAAATACCACCTCTGGCAAGATAGCTTTTCCTGAGCCCTCTCAGTGTTATCAACACTTTTCCCTTTTCTTGGATTAACCTAAAAATAATTCTAACTTCTCATTTTATTTTCTTTATAGAGAAAGTTCTGTGGCCATCCAGGCTACTAACAACACTAACCATCAAGAAACCATCACTTATGGGCAAATAAGGCCCCAGAACCCTTCACAAGCCTCCAGCCAAGACCCTGCATTCATTATTTAGGAGGAGCAAGACTTGAAGACTCCAGAGCCAGAGGGGCTAAATCCCCTACCTTCTCAGTAACCACTACTACTTAAGACCCCTAAAAGAACATTTGGACCACCAAAGTCCTTGTCACCATAGACTATGTCAGTGTCAAAAGCAGAAATTCTCTCTGTGCTGTCTCCCCCAATTAGACAGAAGGTGTCTGGAAAGAAATAACTGTCTAGATTTTCTTTTTGTACCCCACCACATTGTATAGTGCTTGGCATACAAGTAAGCATTTAACAAATGCTCCTTTGTTCATCAGTCTATTTCTTCCTAATTTTCACATCCTGCTAGTAGAATATAAAAGCCTTGAAGACAGTGACTGTTTTCTTTTTGTCCTTGTATCCTTAGGACATAGCCAAGTGTCTGACAGGTAGGAGGTATTTAATGAATACTTGCTAATTAAGTGGGTATTAAAGGCTATGATGGAGACAAATTCTCAGCAGCCTAGTAAGCATTGATCAATATCTCTGGAAGCCTGCTTCTCTCACTTTGGTTCTACCCTGCACCACCAGCCCTTCTTACATTCATAGATCCCTTCATTGTCTCACTTCCTTCGCCTGTTTTTGGACTTGGGCTTTGATTTTACATATAAATATATTTCTTTCTTTCAACTAGTGGTTATTGTTTACTTTGTGCAAGGCACTGTTTGAGGTGCTTGAGATGCAAAGTTAAAAAGCACACACATCAGTGTTCTCAGGGAACTTACATTCTATCAAGGGAAAGTATGATTCGTATTATGAGATGGTCACAAGTTTGTGTTTATGAAGACAGGGTGGTAGGAGGGAACCTGAGAAGTAAGGCTTTCATCATTTAAAATGCTAAATGATTTACAAAGGCCAAAAGAATGAGTCTAGTATGAATATGCAAACAAATTAGGGATGGGTTTAAAGTCAGAAAATGAACCAACCAGTCAAACCACAAGCATCAATTGGCTCTCTCTAACACGGCAGGCATTAGAAATGAGAACAAGAGAAACCATTGGACTTACACAGTTTGAATCAAAACCAAGCATATTGACTCTAGCCTGTTTGTGACTCATTTGCAAATTCTGCCATTTATATTTTCAGTGATCTTTGAGGGCTTGGTGATCTCAGGACCATCAGTCTTCCCTCCAACTCTATGGAGCAACACTCTCCATGACTAATGATGGTTTAACAGAAAATTTGTGTCTGCTCTCATCTTGGAGTTGTTGTAGCAGAGGTTGACTGAATATGAAGTTGAAAATGATGAATTTTACAACTAAAGTTACATTAGAAGTTAGGATGGCTCCAATGAGTGTGAAGTTAGACTAACAGGCTTTTAAAATTCTTCTTTACACATCCCAAACATTATATCCGTGATTCTTTAGTTGACATGATGCTCTGAGTCTATGTCAAAACATCATCCCTCTGAACTCATCCATAAAATGGAAACTGATAGTAGAATGGATTAAAAACCAGAATCCTACAATATGCTGTTTATAAGAAACACATCTGAAGCACAGAGATACACACACAGGGGATAAGTAAGGGACTGAAGCAGAATATATTATACTTCAACTGAAGTAAAAAAAAAAGCAGGAGTAGCAATCATGACCTCAGACAAAGCAAAAGCAAAAAATAGATCCAATTAAAAGAGATAAGGAAGGAAACTATAGCTCGCTCAAAGGTATCATAGATGAAGTAATATCAGTACTAAACACATATGCACCAATGGTATAGCATCCAAATTTTTAAAGGAGAAGTTATATAAGTTATAGGAAGAAACAGACCTCAACTTTCCCCTCTCAGAACCAGACAAATCTAACAAAACAAGCAAATGAAGGAAGTGAATAGAATTTTAGAAAAGTTACGTATGATAGATCTCTGGGGAAAATTGAATTGGAATAGAAAGAAATATACCTTTTCTCTGCAGTACATGACACCTACACAAAAACTGACCATGTGTTAGGATATAAAAACTTCATAGTCAAATGCAGAAAAGCAGAAATATTAAATGCATCCTTTTAAGATCTTAATAGAATAAAAATCACATTCAATAAGGGGCAGTGGAAAGATAGATTAAAAATTAATAGGAAACTAAAGAATCTAATCCTAAAGAATGAATGGGTCAAAGAATAAATCATAGAAACAATCAATAATTTCATTAAAAAGAATGACAACAATGAGACAACATATCAAAATGTACGGGATGCAGTCAAAGCAGTACTTAAGGGAAAATTTGTATCTCTAAGTGCTTACATCAATAAAATAGAGAAAAAAAAGTAGATAAATGAACTGGGCATGCAACTAAAAAAAAACCACCAAAAAAAATTAAAATAATCAATTAAACACCAGATTAGAAATCCTGAAAAATCAAGGAGATTAATAAAATTGAAAGTAATAAAGCCACTGAACTAATAAATAAAAACCAGAAGCTGGTTTTATGGGGTAAAACCCCCAATAAAATAGATAAGTCATCTGTTAATTTAAAAAAGGAAAGAAGAAAACAAAATTATCAGTATCAAAAATTAAAAGGATGTATTCATCATTGATAAAGAAATATTAAAGCCATTATTTGGAACTATTCTGCCCAATTAGATGCCAACAAATCTGACAATCTAAATGAAATGGATAAATATTTGCAAAAGTGTAAATTGCCCAGATTAACAGAAGAGGAAATAGAATACTTAAACACTCCAATCTTGGAAAAAGAAATTGAACAAGAAATCAATGAACTCCTAAAGAAAACCCCCCAGGGTCAGATGAATTCACAAGCAAATTCTACCAAATATTCAAAGAGCAATTAATCCCAATATTATATGAAATATTTATAAAAATAGACAAAAAATTCCTACCAAACTCCTTTTACAACAAAAATATGATGCTGATACCTAAACCAGGGGGAGTAAAATCAGGAAAAAAAAAACTATAGAACAGTTTTCCTAATGAATATTGATGCAAAAAAAGTTAAATAATATACTACTAAAAAGGAGATTACAGCAATATATCACAAGGACCATATGCTACAACCAGATGTAATTTATACCAGGAATGTAGGGCTGGTTCAATATTAGAAAAACTATCAGCGTAATTGACCATATACCTTTTTCTATGCTAGAGAGCATAGGAATAAATGGTGCTTACTTTAAAATAATAAGTAATACATATCTAAAACTATCAGCAAACATTATGTGTAATGGGAATAAACTAGAAGCCTTCCCAATACAATCAGAGATGAAGCAAGGATGCCCATCATCACCACTATTGTTCTAGAAATATTAGCTATAGCCAACTATAGCAATAAAAGAAGAAAAAGAAGTGGTACAAATTAGGATAGACAATGAGGAAACAAAACTCTCATTCTTTGCAGGTGATATGATGGTAAATACTTAGAGAATAAACTAAAAAAACTAGCTGAAATAATTAATAATTTAAGCAAGATTGCAGGATACAAAGTAAACCCACACAAATCATCAACATTTCTATATAATGCCAATAAAGTCCAGCAGCAAGAAATAAAAGATAAATTCCACTTAAAATAACTGTAGACAACATAAAATACTTGGTAGTCTACCTACCAAGACAAATCCAGAAACTATATGAACACAATTACAAAACGCTTTTCATACAAATAAAGTTAGATCTATACAATTGGAAAAGTATTAACTGCTCATGGGAAGACTTAGTCAACATAATAAAAATGACAATTATACCAGAATTAATCTACTTATTCAGTGCCATACCAAACTACCCAAAATAATTAATTTAGAGAGCTAGGGAAAAAAATAACAAAATTCATCTGGAAGAACAAAAGATAAAAAACATCAAGAGAATCAATGGAGAAAAAAATGACAAAGTGACCTACCTCTCCTGGATCCTAGACTTTATTATAAAGTGGTAATTATCAAAACAATCTGGTACTAGCTAAGAAAAAAAGTGACAGGTCAGTGGAATAGATTAGGTACACAATACATTGTAGGAAATGATCATAGTAATCTAGTGTTTGATGAACTCAAAGATCCAAGCTTTGGGGACAAAAATTACTAGGAAAACTGGAAAACAGTATGGAAAATTAGTAGAGCATGTAAGTTTGATTGTCAAATCTATGGATAAGGGAAGAATTTAGGACCAAACAAGAAATAGAGAACATTACTAAATGTAAAATGAATCATTTTGGTTAGATTAAAAAGGTTTCACACAAATAAAACCACCGCAACCAAAAATAGAAGTAGAAAATTGGTGGTGTTGGTGGTGGTTTTTATAGAAGCACCTCTGATAAATGTCTCATTCCTTAAATATGTACAGAACTGAGCCAAATCTATATGAATACAAGTAATTCTCCAATTGATAAAGGATCAAAAGATATGAACAATTTTCAAAAAAATAAAAACTACCTATAGTCATATGAAAAAAATGTTCTAAATCACTATTGTTGAGAAATGCATATTAAAATAACTTTGAAGTACCACCTCACACCAACTGTATTGGCTAATACAACAAAAGAGGAAAATGATAAATGTTGGAGGGGATGTAGGAAAACTGGGACATTAAATCACTATTGGTGGAGTTGTGAACTGATCCAACCATTCTGGAGAGCAGTTTGGAATTACACCCAAAGGACAATAAAACTGTGCATTCCTTTTGATCCAGCAATACCACTGTTAGGTCTGTATTCCAAAAAGATTTTTTTAAGGGGAAAAAAGTATATTTCTAAAAAAAATATTTATAGCAGTTCTTTTTTTGGTAGCTAAGGACTGGAAATTGAGAGGATTAAAGGAACAAGACAGAACAGTACAGGAAAGAGCTAGATGTGATGGTGTCTATTTGCATAGTACAGAACAGTCAAAGACCAATTCTTCAGTTTTCCAAATGTTTATTAAACAATGGCCTGATGCTTTCAGCCTCCTTTGGAGAGAAGTTCTGCTGCTACCTTGGTTTTTATTGCATCTGTGGATCAACTGGAATAGCCAGGCTCAGCAGTCATGAGCATAAGCTGATGTGGGAGGGGATCAACCAAGTTCTGCAGACACTAAGTCTGAGTCTCTCTGCCTAGCTCCAAACCCAATAAGTCTCCACCATGGGATTGATCAGTTGCAATACAAAGGATTCTACATGTGTTTCAGTCTTGTGGTAGTGTAACTTTGTCACTGGAGGGGATGAAAAGGTAGGTGGAAGGGCAGGGGAAAACAGGGTAAGAAAAGAGAGGAATCTAAGGAAGGGTTACTTGGGTTGAATAAGGCTTTTCATTCTGGAATTTGCTTTTACTACAGTAACTATTTCAAACTTTTAAATATGATGGAATCCACTGGTCAATAGTAATCAGTATATTTATAGCCAAAGGAGTAGAGTTCACTATTAAATAAACTTGTATGACAACATAATCAGGGTGACCTTGACTATGTGAAGTTATAAACAGTTATGGAAAACCGGGGGTCACAAGCTATAGTACCAGCTGCTTCATTGAGATCATGACCTGAGATTCAGCTATGATGAATGACATACAGAACCTTTTTCTCTGTACTTGGCATCTTCCACTTCCCTCTGATGCAGGAAGAAAATCTTTCCCTTAATCACTCATAATCACAGGATTTCTTTTCACTCTAAATTCTCTGATATAGAGAGGTTGCATCAAGCCTCTCCATATCCATTGCAACCAAAAGGATTTCACTCCATGATGCAGCTGGTGATATGCAAAAAGAATTATCCTCAGAATTATCCTATATCAAAGACTTTTCCGTAGGATTTTCACTCAAAAGGTTAATTTTCCAAGTAAATCTTATGATGCCCCATGAGTGCTAAAAGCCTTTCCACAGTCGTTCCACTGAAGGGATTTCTTCCTATATGAATTAGCTGGTGGTTCCTACATTAGGAGTTTGTGATGGCTTTTCCACATTTATATTGTTTTTCTCCAGTGTAAATTTCCTGGTGTTCTGTAAGGATTACTTTTTGGTTGTAGGATTTCTCATATTCATTGCAATCAGAGGGTCTGTCTCTGGCATGAATTCTCTGATGTGTGGCAAGATTTCCACTGTGCCTAAATGTCAGCTCACAATCAGGGCAATGAAAGAGTTTCTTTCCAGTATGAATTATCTGGTGTGACCTGAGAGATGAGCCTGTGGCAAAGGCTTTCCCACAATCATCACATCCATATGGCTTCTCTCCAGTGTGACTTCTCTTGTGATCAATAAGGGCTGCCCCTCGGTCAAAGCCTTTTCCACATTCGTTACATTCAAAGGGCTTCTCACCAGTATGAATTCTCTGGTGTACAGTGAGGTTTCCTTTCTGGCTAAAGGCTTTTCCACATATACAACACCCAAAGGGTTTCTCTCCAGTGTGAATTAATTGGTGGGACCTAAGGGTTGAGGTACTCTTGAAGGTTTTCCCACATTCATTACATTCATAAGGTTTCTCTCCTGTATGAATCTTCTTATGTTCAGTGAGAACTGTCCTCCAGTTGAAGCTTTTCCCACATTCATTACAAGTGAAAGGTTTCTCTCCAGTATGAATTCTCATGTGCTCAATAAGGGTTACCCTTTGGCTAAAGGCTTTCCCACATTCATTGCAATCAAAAGCTTTTTCTCCAGTATGGGTTCTCTGATGTTTAATGAGGTTGCCCCGCTGATTGAAAGCTATTCCACATTCACTGCACTCAAATGGTTTTTTTCCAGTATGAATTAGTCGATGCCTCTTGAGGGACATGCATTTGCTGAAGACTTTTCCGCAATCATTACATTTGTACAGTTTCTCTCCAGTATGAATTCTTTTGTGCTCAATAAGTCTTTCCCTCTGGCTGAAGGTTTTCTTACATTCACCACATTCGAAGAATTTCTCTTTGGAATGAATTCTTTGATGCATGGTAAAGTTCCCTCTTTGGTTAAAGAACATCCCACATTCACTGCACTCAAAGGTTTTCTTTGAAGTATGACTCTTCTGATGTGTCCTGAGGGCTGAACGATTGCTAAAGGTTTTCTCACAATCATTACATCCATATGGCTTTTCTCCTGTGTGAATTCTCATATGTCCCATAAGGTTTGTCTTCCGGTTGAAGCTTTTCCCACATTCACTACATGTAAAGGGTTTCTCACCAGTGTGAATTCTCTTATGTTCAATAAGGCTTCCCCTCTGTATGAAAGCTTTCCCACATTCATCACATTCAAAAGGCTTCTCTCCAGTATGAATTCGTTGATGTTTAGTGAGATTTCCCTTCTGAGTGAATGCTCTCCCACAATCATTGCACTCAAAGGGTTTATTTCCACTATGAATTAGCTGATGTTTCCTTAGGGATGAGCTGTTCCCAAGGACTTTCCCACAGTCATTACACTGAAATAACTTTGTACTTGTGTGCTTTCTTTGATGCTGAATAGGAGCTGGACAAGAACTGGAGGAATCACTGTCCTTATAAACCTTCTTCCCTGAGGAGATTCTATTCAATTGAATCAAGTCAGAAAATGGTTTCAAATTCTTTCCATATGTAGCACATTTCTGGAAACTTTTTCCTGTATGAACCACTGGCAGTGAATTGAAGGGTGATTCCCCACTGAAGCTTTGCTCCAGTGTAGTATATTCATTGAAAAGATAACCAGTTCTTTCACTGGTGATGGCTAAGTGCCTGTATTGTCTCTTTTTGCTCTCATTCCGTCTCTTTAGGCTAACAGGATATTCCCAGGCTTCCCCAAATCTGGACTCCCAGATGCCATCGTTTGCAAGACTTTGTGTGGATAATCCTTTTACAGAAATGCTTTCTTCTGGAGTCAGCTCTTCAGTTGGACATGTCTCCTTCTGTTTACAGAAATCTGAATGGAGGAAAAGAAACAAGGTCAACATTGACTGGTCTCTGTTACTTACTAAAGGTAAATGCTTTACATCCGGCTTTTAGAATCCATCTCCTTTGTTAAGAAGGATGACTATCAAGGGCAGCTAGATGATGCAGTGGATAGAGCACTGGTCCTGGAGTCAGGAAGACCTGAATTAAAATCTGTCCTCAGACACGTACTAGCAGTGTGACCTTGGTTAGTCACTTAAGCCTGATAACCACTCAAAAAAAAAGAAGGATGACTATCATTCATACATGATAGAATACTGGTGAGAGGAAATCTAAAGACAATATAAGGGACAGACTCCCATGCAGCCTGGAGGAACAGCACTGCGAAACACCATCCCACAGAAGCAATAAGATTCATGTCATTCTTCCAGTTAAGATGGTACTATAAAAGGCAGAAGCTCTTACACACTCACACATACATAGACATGTACCCAGCAAACATCTGAAAAAGTACTCAAAAAGAACAGAGAAAAGCGGACAGAAACAAAAACAAGCTCCTCTGTCCAGTCCAGAACTGCACAAGAAAATGGATAGAAGCCTGAGGAAGAGACGTGAGGGCTCCTAGCAGAGGGGTCAGGACAAACCCCAGTAAACAGAACTGAAGCTAGCAAATGTAGGGAGAATGGCTTTGAAAGGAAAAGTATAAGGAGACAAAAGAAAATGTCAAAAACACAATGAAGAAGTATTATGTATTAAAAATAGTCCAACAGGCAAACTGTACAAATCAAAGACTGAGTTCTGAAAGATGGCTTAGCCACAAGGACTAGAACAACAACCAAAAGGAAACAAAGCAAGAATTTTTATTTTTAGTGAAATGATAACTGAAGACTCTGAAGGAAAAAGTTGGAAAGAAAATAAATAGTTTAGAACAGGAGCTAGAACTCCATGAAAAACATTCAAGGACTAAAGAATCACAGACTCACAAAAGATTATGCTACAAGCATCACAGAAGACAGGAAATCTTGGAATGTGATACTGTAAAAGGCAAAAGAGAAAAATCTTATGATCAAGAAAAACAACTTGCATAATCATACAGGAAGAAAAAGGGACATTCAAGTATTTCTCAGGAAAAGAACCAAGCCAAGTAGAAACTTTGAAAAACAAACATCTTTCATTGATGATGACCACAAATAAAAACTAAAATCATCAAGCAATAGTAAATAATTTGACTCTAAAGAATTGGTGGGTCAAAGAACGAATAATAGAAATAATAGGTCATATCATCAAAGAACATGACAGCAATGAGAGAGCATAACAAAACTTTTGATAGCTAAAGCAATGCTTGGCAGGGGGAGGGAGTGAATAATTTCTTTAGTCAGTTTGAGCAAAATAAATAAATAAACAAAAAAGGCTAGAGAGAGAAAAGATCAATGAATTAGGCAACAACAACAAAAAAATAAAAGCAACAAGACAAAAAAGCTTCTAAACATAGAAATATAAATTCTGAAAATAAAAGAAATAAGTAAAATTGAAAGCAAAAAATCCACTAAGGTGATAAGTAAAACTAGTGACTGGACTTTAAAAAACTAATAAAATAAGTCATTTTCTAGTGTGATTATTTTTTAAAAAAAGGAAAAATAAACTACCAATCACAAATAAAAAGAACTTATAACCAATGAAGAAGTAAAGGAAATCTGAAGCTAGGTAGCCCAATTATATGCCAACAAAAATGATAAATGAAACGAATGAATGTTTTTAAAATAGATAATACACAGATTAACAGAACATGAAATCAAGAATTTATAAACCCAATCTCAGAAAAGGAATTTGAATATGCCATGAAAGTTCCATAAGAAAAAGCCCAGAATCAGGTGTATATAATAAAAAAATAAGTATTCTATCAAAAATTCAAAGAACAATGCATTCTCATATTCCCCAAATTGTTTGCAAAAACATAGAAGAGTTGAATGAATGTCCATGAAATTAACATCACCCTGAGAGCTAAACTATGAATGAGTGAAAGAAGCCAACCAGAACATTCTCCAGTGCAGCCCAAGTCAGATTAAACTCTAATTGGAAAACACTTAACAAAATAAATTTTAAAAATCCAATATGACAAAGAAAATGTTAATATATAGTTTTCTAAGTCCACACTGCAGCCTACAGGGATCCTTATCTAGTTTAGTGGCCCATTTCTATTTACATTTGACACGACTGGACTAAAGAATTCTCAGCTCAAAAATTAAACAATTAACAACTAAGACATTGGCTGAAAGAGTAACTCTACTAAAGTAGCAGGATATAAAAGACCTCCCTACAATGTTCTTCAGTCACTCCTCTTCCTATGTCAACAAAACACAGAGGGAAGAGATAGGGAAAAAAAAAAGAAATTCCCTTCAAAATAACTACAGTATGTATAGACCATCTGGTCTCCCTCCTAAAACACAGGAAGGGTCCAAATGAATACAGCTGCACAACACGTCACATAGGGAAGCTTCCCTGGGATCACAAGCTGTGTCCCTTGCCAGGCATTTCCAAACCATGCAGTCACAGATGCAACCCAACCCTTTACCTCTTCCCTCTCCCACTTGCTTTCATTTTTTTTCATTTTTAATATTTTATTTTTTCCTCAAGTACACATAAGAACAATTCCTGACACTCTTTTTTAAAGAAATATTTTAAGTTCCAAAATTTCTCCCTGCCTCCCTCTCCTCCTCTCTCTGAGACAATAAGAAACATGATATACATTAGATGTGTGCAGTCATTTTGAGATTCCGTCCCACCTACTGACTTGTGTTTTTATCACCAAAATGTAAGCTCCTGGCGGGCAAGGCTAGTCTGTTCTACTTGTATTTGTATCACAGTGCTGGGTATTAGTAAGCACTTAATAAATGCCTTATATACTCTATATCAGTGGTACTCAATCTCAATGTGACCCTTTAATACAGTTCCTCATGTTGTGGTGACCCCCCAACCATAAAATTATTTTTGTTGCTACTTCATAACTGTAATTTTGCTGCTGTTATGAATTGTAATGTAAATATCTGATATGCAGGATGTATTTTCATTGTTACAAATTGAACATAATCCATAGGTTGAGAACCTCTGCTCTATATAAATGAGTTTATATAATTCATTTACTTGCTATATAAAGACAAAAAACTTGAGGGAGATTATCTGCATATGGTTGGGCTGAATCTGAATTCAGGTCTTGCCTGAGCCCAGGTCGAGCACTATTAGCCCACCCTGCCTTCCCTTGGACTGAGATGTAAGAGAAATAGCAGGGTCAAGCCAAGAGGTCTCAAGCACTCAGTTTTCTTTCTAAGTCTAAATCAGATGATGTCCACTGGGGGGGAAGGGGGTGGGGAAGCAAAGAACCTGACCAGAAGAAGTAGCAGGCCAGGGGTAAGAGCACCTCTCACTCACCTGGACAGTGGCTTTGGTGGCCTCCTCTTTCTGGACTCCAAGGTGCTTTTCCCCTCTCCAGTCGAGAGATCACAGTGGGTTTGCAACCTGAAAGTCCTGTTCAGAGACCAAGAAACAACAGGCCCAGCAGATGACACAGAGAGGATATCCTGCGAGCCAATGGGGAGCCTGCCCTCCCACTGTACAAAGCAAAGAAAGCCGATTCTCCCCACAAGCCAAGACTCCAGGAGAGCCTCCCAGACTCCCACCCCAAAGCAGCTGGCAGCAGGTGACACTATAAGGGGACCCCAGAACCATCCTGAGCACCCCTTACCCAGGGACACGAGGATCCCATAGGTCTCCAGCATCACCTCCCTGTACAGGTCTCGCTGCTCAGGATGCAGCTGCCCCCACTCCTCCCAGGTGAAGACTACAGCCACATCCTTGAAGGTCACAGCTCCCTGGAACCCCAAAACACACCCTGTTCAGGCAGGGAGTAGCCCTGGCATGCATGGGGGGTGAGGGTGAGGAACAGACACCAACTGAACAGGAGTCACAGGGAGCATTCCTCTGTTGGAGACTCACCCCTGAGTACTGGAGAGCCATCCCTAGAGACCCTAGCACTCCATGCCTCCAGCGGACATTTGTGACTGTTACTGCTTCTGCTTTCCTTGACAAGATGTCCCAGAGTGAGCCCCAAGAACATCATGTGCTATTCTCCAACCTTCCCTCCCCTCCCCCCCAACACACACAGAGCAACCAAAATTCCCATCCCAGGCATGAAATGGAAACTCAACCCATGATGGCAATTACAGAAAATTGAGAGGACTGGCCCAAGGGTAGTAGCTCTGGACTTATCGAGAAGCCATGAAGTCTACCCCTCATTTTATAAATGAGGAAACAGACCCAGGGAGAGAAAGTTGTCTCAGTGGGCTCCGAAGCCAAGGCTCTGGACTCCAAGTTCAAGGCAGTACCCACCACTCCACGCTGCCTCCTCCTTGACATCAAATCTTCCTAGATTGATTAAAACACCCATCCCAGAGCTCAGCCCACACAGCCTTTCTCCTGGAGCCAGAGGTCTTTGACCCACATGACATCCCCACCCCCAAGCTGTCCACACACCTGTTCTGTCTGGCACCCAATGGACACCCTGGTGTCCCCCTAGATGAGGGAATGGGGCCTCATGACCCAAGCACAGCTCCCCAGGATTTAAGGCTGGAATGAGAGCTCTAAAACCATGAAAACACCCATCTAATTATCGAGCAAAGGCCCAGACTTGAGGAATATCTGAAAGCAAGAAGTAGGGTCTATTACACAGCATTCCTCCTTATCCATAAGGCAAAGAAAAAAGAGGTCATAGAATGAAAAGTTATATTTCAAAGAAAAATTAGAATATTTTTGCATCAGTGATGAGCCTGGTCTTGTGAAGCTTCTAATGTTAAAAGGCCCAGGAAAAATACCCAGGTTCTGAAGGGAGCACAGACAAACAGGACAGCCTTGAAAGTTCCTTGGGCAGTGGAAATGCTCTTCTGGAGGTATTTAAGACTGAATTTTAAAAGACAGTTTTAAAGAACCATAGACAAGCAGGACACATGGGACTTATCTACCACCCCTTCCTTCCTTCTCTCCTTCCCTCCTCCTCCTCCCTCCTTCCCTTCTTCCCTTCCTCCCTCCCAATGCTCATGTTTAATGTAAGTAGAGAATATGGAAGAGATGAGGCCCAGGTCGCCTCTGCATGCCCCTTCCCCCAGGCCTCTCTACACCTCCAAAGTCCTGACAATGGCTTGTGCCCCTGGCACCTCAGCCCCACCAATTCTGCAAAGAGGAAAAATCTACAAAAGAAAAGGGAAAAGCAGGGCAGCAGCAGGGCTGAACCCCAAGCCTGTCCATATTGCCTGCAGGCAGACATCAGCTGCTGCCTCACTTGGCTCTACCTAAGAAACCAGGGGTAGAGAGGAGCCAGGGGAGTTTTCTGGGGCACAGTTCCTGTGTCTGGAGTCAGAAAGACCTGAGTTCAAATCCAACCTCAGACACTTAGAAGTTGTGTAACCCTGGGCAGGTCACTTCATCTGAGTCTCCTCATTTGTAAAACAGTCCATAACAGCACCAATCTCACTATCTCAAAGAGCTGCAAGGATCACGACTGTAATATGTATGAATCACTTCGGACAGAGTCCGGGCCGTTTAACAGGCTCCTAGTAATGGCTTTTGTCCTGGCCCTCCCCAAAGCCTCGGGCTCCTGCTCCACTCAAGAGGCCAAAGAGGAAGGTCCCCCTCACCTGGTGGAAGGATGCCCGGGGTCTGCTCGGTGGCTTGACCATCTTTCTTCGGAGGGGCTAGGCGGGGAGGGGGGACTGGAGAAAGAGAACCAAGGTAAGAGGCCCCCGCCCTGCCCTGCCCTCCTCCCCTTAGCACCTGCAGGACTGCTTCCAGCACACAGCACCTATCCCCAGGACCCTCCCCTCTGTACTTGGTCCCTCTACTCCCCAGCCTCCCACTATGTACTCCCAGGGGTCCCCCCGGCCCAGGTCTGGATCCTTTAGCCCCCAAGCCCCGAGTGGGTCCATTCAGCAGTCCCAGACCCCCTCCCCCTCCCCCCAAGCCCTCTCCGCCCTCCCCGACCCCCTCCTCCAGAAGCGCTAAAAGAAGACGGAGCCTCTATGATGGAAGCCGGACACCCGGGACCACACCCACCGGGGCTCTAGGATCAGCTCATTTCTTCCTCTCCTCCTCCCCCTCCCCCATTCCGAGGAATTCTGGGTAGCGAGACTTGGGGGAGGGGGGGGCTTGAACGGTGCGCACGCGCTCAAGCCCTTTAACGAAAAGGGAAACTGAGGTCACTTTCCTTACACACCCTTTCTTGATCGTGGCGGCCACAGAGAACCCGGGCCTGTCCGAGCTTCAGTTTCTCACGGGCTCAAGGGAGGTCCCGAGGAGGGTCTGCGTCAGAGCGGCCCTGGGTTCAAATAGCAATTCTGACCTCCCGGCCGCGTCCCTTCACCTTGGAGAGCCTCAATTTCCTCCGCTGTCAAAGGAGGGGGTCCGCCCTGGACGCCTCTGGGGCCCAGCTCCGAATCCCTTCTCGGCGAGCCTCAACTTCCCCGTCTGTAGCAGGTCGGAGCACCCACTGCCGGCCGGGTGGAAGGTCCGGGGGCCCAAACGGAGGTACCAGTGAGGTCAAATGGGAGCCCTCCACCTGTCACAGCCCCTTACCCCCGGGGTCCAAGCCTCGGTCCTCCGGGGCCTAGACTGCCGAGCCCAAGCGGCTCTAGAATCTTTCACCAGCCGCAGAGTCCTGGGGAGGTGGGGGAGGGGAAATTGACCAAGCTGAAAGTGATCACTCGGCAGCACGCTGATTGGCTCGTGGACGCCGAGGGTACGCCCCTACAGAGGGAGCTTCGGCTCTGCGGAGGGTGGTTTAGCGTCCCAGCCGGGCGTTCCGAGCTCCCGGCATAGGGGCAGCCAAGATCACCGAGGACTCGTCCACCCACGGTGCCACCGGCAGTTGGAGGGGCTCCCTGTGCAGGAGGGCCTCCCTCGGTGGCGCTCCACAGGTGCCACGGTCAGTCGCTGACCGCCAGAGGCCGGACTGTCGTCCCTCCTCTCCCCGGTCCCGTTAGGTTTTGGGTCCTGGATCCAAGAGCAGAGCACACCCTACCTCCGACTGTGAAAGACTTTGGTCTGACTCCCGGAGATTTGCAGATTAAGACCATCGCCTAGATCTCTCCCTGTACTCTCTCGGCTGGGGATCTGTTTTCCTACATTCTGCTTCTTGGGTGGGACAGCTGGGGTGGGGTCAATTAAAGAGTCTCCTGTTTTAGGCATGATTGTCACTGCCTCCCATCCAAAATTTTTAGGGGAAACGTCATTTTGACGATTATAAATAACGCAAATTAAAATAAAGGACATATGAAGAAAAATCCCAGAGAAAGAAATAAAAGTAGGTATAAAATAATTTTACATATATAACATAGTATACATATACATATATGTTTATCTGTGTCTAATGGTAGCTATCTCTAGGGCAGGGGCAGAAGGAAGAAAAAAGAAATGTACGTGATTATTATATAGTTAAAAGGAAGACTAAGTTGTACATAATAGATTTGTAGTTTCATGGGCGATTACCTTTTTTAAAAAATCATACTATGTTATGGAAATGCATGTTTTATTCCATAAATTCAAAATAAAATAAATTGTATAATAATGTGAAGGACTCCAGTGGCTCCCTCTGGCCTCAGGGACCAGATACAAAATGTGTTTGGCATTGAAAGCCCTCCTAACCAGCCCGGATTCCAGTCTTCTTACCCCGAAATCCCCACCTTCTACTTTTTGATTCAGTGACGCTGATTTCCTGGCAGTTTCCCCAACAAACCCCTCCATTTCTGGGCTCCAGAGCTTTTCTCTGGCTGGGTTCTCCGCTGGAATGCTCCCCCTCTCCCTCCTCTCCTCTGACAGCCCCCCTCCCTTCCAATTTATGTTGACTTCCTACCTTCTCCAGGGAGCCTCTTCAGACCCCTCCCTCTCTTCTTCACTTCTCCATGTTCTGGTCTAGGGCTGTTTGGTCACATGTTTGCTGTAGACTGGGAGCTCCTTGAGGGCAGGAACTGGTTTTTGCTTCTTTTTGCCTTCTTGGGGTTTAACCTTGTGCTGGGCGAATAGAAGTCACTTCATTAAAGTTTAAGACAGACTGATAATTATTGGACAAGGGCCAAAATCTTTTGGTTTGGGAGAAGCCCTTTGTTTCAAGCTTCTTCTTCTTTTTTCTTAAAGAAAAAAACAAAAACAAAAACAAAGCCCATGAGAATCTCTCCAGAAAGAAAGTACAAATGGCCGGGAAAGAGAGAAATCCTTTGTCATTGCTTCACAAATGGAACAAAGCCCCAGGAGTGAAACTTCTAGGAAAGTGTGTGTGTGTTTCATGTAGTTCAGACCATAACAGAAAACAAGTGTGGGAATGTGTTCATGTGGCCTGGTATGACCTTGCTCAAGTCACTTAACTCTGCCTTGGTCTCTTCTTCTGTACAATGGGAGTCACAGCACCTATCTTGTGAAGATGCATTGAGATATCTGCAAGATGCTCGGCACAGTGCTTGGCACATAGTGAGTGCTCTGAAGATGTTAGCCATTGTCATTATCATCCCATTGTGTGGGTGCCCACCACTTACTTGCTGTAACAGGGGAGAGGAGAGTTACAAGATAAAGTCTGTGCTTTCCCTGACTTTCCCTCTTGCCTGGGATACAAGCGAAGGTATGTATTTGTTTTTTTCTCTTACATTCTGGGTAAGTGACTGGATGAGGGTCAGCACAAGTTTCTTTTGCTTCCTCTGTTTTTTGGAAGACAATCGTTCTTCTAATCTAATCAAATGAGATTAATATTTGCAAAGCTCTTAGCATGGGATTCCCCACTGGGATGGCCACTCAGAGGAATGTCCCTGCTGGTGATCTGGTCCAGCTTCTGGGCAGCCATCCTGAGGAAGGGCTTGAGGGCTTACTCTGTCTTGACTGACATTTGCAGAAAGAGACAAGATACTTTAAAAAAAAATCAAAATTGAAACCATGCTTGTATAGAACAAAGAGGTGGAAGCTGAAGGCCTGTGGGCCAAGCATAGGCCCTGCCCCTTGGAAGCTGAGGCTCCTCTACTCCTTGCTCCCAAATCAAGGGATAAAGAACAGATGTCTTGTCAGGCTGCTTCCTGCCCCCATGTCTATGATCCAAGGATCCCTTGAGCAACTCCCTCCTGGGACTGTCTGGAACAAAGGCCTCAGTCATTGGCAGCATCCCAGTGAAAGCAATTGTCAATGGGACCTTGAATTAGAAATATCTGATAGGTGCTGGGGAGGTGGGGGATAGAGCTCGGAGAGGGGCTAAGGCTGGCTGTATAGACCCGTGAGTCGCCTGTCTAGAGTGGGCACAAAGGGGATGACCAGAAAGAAGAGAGGAGAGTGCAGCACCCACAGTTAGGGTAACGATTTGGGTGATGAACCTAAAAGAAGTCAGAGAGGCAAGGGGGCCTCGAGGGACAGCAGTGGCCAGGGGAGGGTGGCGACATCTTCTGGCCCCTCTGCCAGTCTCCTTAATGCTTTCCTGCCAGATGGCTGGACTCTCCCCTTACTTACTTCTCTTTCACAGTTTGGCCACTGGGGGGCTGCTTAGCCAGGAGGCCAGGTCTCCCCTCCCATCTCTGTTCTGTCCAGCTCACCTTAGTGGGTTTCTAGTCTCTGATCCAAGGACATACCTAACAATGAAGTGGGGTCAGGCCTTTGGGTGACTGGATACTTACCTATGCTCTAAAGAGAGAGGACTCTAATCAGTGCCCTGGATGGGGCAGAGTGTGGGAAGGACTGTGGGGGTGGGGTAGAAAGGGCAGGGGAGAGATGGGGAGAGGCATAGGTGACCACACCCACTCAGGAAAGAGCAGAAGTCAGCCCAGCCAGAGCTAAGCTTGAGGTAGTGAGCTGCCTGTGTGGGACTGAAGAAAACAGGCCTTTGCAGGCAGCGCCAGCCTGGTGGAAGGGCTCCTCACTCAAACAGAAGGCAAAGAAAGAAATTCAGGCCCCTGCTGAGGCTCCCCACCCGGCCTTGCTACCTCTTGACTCCGATCAGCACCTGGAGATGGACAGTGCCCAGGAGGAGCAGAACACAGGAGGGTTCAGCCAGTTCCAAAGAGAGGGGCAGAGCAGAGGAGAGAAGTGAACTGGACCTTGGAATAGAGAAAGCATCTCTGGTACTACTGGGGCTCTACCTTGGTTAGCCCCTCTGGACAATGGAACTGATAGGGGCCCTTTGAGATCACTGCCAGAAGAAGGCTATCCATTCAGCTTGACCCTGGGTGAGATTGGGCTCAGTGGGGGACAGATGTGTGTGTGGGGGTGACCCAGGTCCCAGTCACCACCCCCTCCCAGATTGGGATCAATTCAAGGATTAACAAAGCTTGTGGAGGGTAAATATTGTCCCTTCAACTTTAACCTATGGCTTTGTTGTTGCTGTTCACTCATTTCAGTTGTGTCTAACTCTGTGATGCATTTGGACTTTTCTTAGCAGAGATACTGGAGGGGTTTGCCATTTCCTCCTCTGGCTCATTTTACAGATGAGGCAACTGAGGCAAACACAGTGAAGTGACTCACCCAGGGTCACCCACCCATCTGTCTGAGGCCAGATTTGAACTCAGATCTTCCTAACTCCAGGCCCAGTGCGCTCTATCCGCTGCCCAGTCAGTGAGTAAATAAAAGGTCAAAAGCAGCAATGGTGACATCATTAGCTGGTTGGAAGTTCAAGGAAACTCTGGTTTAGTTTGTGCATTTGATTAATTCTGGGCCAGTTTTTTCATGGATAAGACAACTAAGCCAAGAGAATCAGGGCTAAGAAGTCAAGGGCCTCCCGGCCTCTGATCCAAGCTTGGTAGGTGATGGGGGGGGTAGCCGGGCCCCCCGGTTCAGTCTCCCACTCATGAACCAGTTGTGGCACCCAGAAACATGTCATTCAAGCCTCTGACCCCAAGTCTGCTCCAGTCACATGGTCTGAACAGGATGGAGGCTCAGCTGGCCCCAAGGGTCTGCAAGGTCTCCTGCTCCAGGAGGCCAGATCCATGCTTGAAGCCTCCTTGGACACTGAACCTCAGCACTCAACTGGACAGCTGTGCAGTCAACCATTAAGTACTCAAGACTGAGGTGGCAAGGCCTCTCAATCAATGAAAGACATTGATAAGCTGGAAATCATTCAGGAGCTGGCAACCAGGCTGGTGATGGTGCTTGGTCTGGGTCATGTGGCAGGGCTGAGGGGTTGGGGCAGTTTTGGGGGGGGTGTGGGGAAGGGGGTCAGGGCTGGGTGGAGGCCACAAGTGAGTTCCCAGGCAGCCAGAAGACAGCGGGAAGGCCCCTGGCCAGGACAGAGGAGAGTAACAGATGGTTACACTGCTCTGGGATTGGAGCGAGGCAGAGGGTCACTGCCTTTGTCTTATACTAGGTCAGGTTCACACCCAGGCCTGCAGAGGCTGGACTGACCAGCTGAAACCTGACAAACTTTGTTGTCTCCCCTGGGAGGCTTGAGTGCCAGAATCACTGCAGGGACTTTTTGCTCACCCCTCCCACCCCCAATAACCAATTATTTTATTTAGTGCCCTTGGATTCTGCACCTGAGTCCATGCCATAATTAGTAAAGAAAATGAATGATGGAAAAACATGTTTGGAAACTTCAGAGTGTCCCCCAAGGGAGGAGAGGCAGCGCCACTGAGGGGGGGGGCGCTGGGCTGGGATTTGGCAGCTCCCTCCCTCTCTCCTTCCCATGTCAATGAGCTCTCCAGAGATGCTACATCTAGCAGCGGCAGCAGCTGCCTCATGGGGGATGTGGGGAGTCTTCTGACTTTGACTCTTTGGGCACGGAAATCCAAGTCTCAGCTTCCTCATCTGAAAAATGAGGGTAATAGTACCAACCTTGCAGGGCTGCTATGACACAGGGATTATTACACAATTCTCCAGGGTGGGCTTGGAGGACCAAGAGGTGGTGGAAAGGGGGAGGTGAAAGTGACTAACCAGCACCCCCCCCAGAGGAGAGGGGGGAAGGGGCTGCTAGGTGGTGCAGTGAATAGAGCACGGACACTGGAGTCAAGAGGACCTGAGCTCAAATCTAGCCTCAGACACAACAAAAAACTAGCTGTGTGACCTTAGGCAAGTCACTTAACCCCAACTGCCCTCTCTAAAAAGCAAAAAAAAAAAAAAGAAAAAAGAGGAGGGAAGTCAGGATTTTGTCTTCCTGCACTTCCTACAGCCCCCTCCCCATTCCTGCCATGGGGCTCCCAGAGAGGAGAGGTCATGGTTAGTGGGCCAGAGAACAAGCAGGGGTGGGGTACTGGTCTCCATTGAGGATCAATTATTCTATAGGGAATGCCTGTAGCTGTGGACTCAACTTCCCTGCCCCCCCCACCATAAAAAAGGGAAGAAACTAGCCCAAACACTTGCTGTAGTGAGTCCTGAGCACTCAGCTAACCCTGCCACTGGGTGTTCACTCAACCCCAGCAGGGATGGCCTCCCAGGTCCAGGGTGAAGGGTCACTGGTTTGTGGGATTTGGAGATGGGAGGGACCTTGGAGGTCACTCAGGATCACAGAGCACAGCCAGCTAGCTCAGTCCCATCACTTTCTCGGGGGGGGGGGGGGGAGAGAGCGGGAAGTGTCGGGAAGTGAGTCCCAGGAAGATTAAATTGATTGCCCAGGGTCCCATGGCTGAGCCACCCAAGGTCCTCTGAGTGCAAACACAATGCATTTGGAAACCCTGAAAGGACAGACAAGCTGACTGTCCTGGCTGAGGGTGTTCCTGAATTCTGTGTCATCTATAGTCATGGGGAGGGGGGGGGTCTCAGAAATGGAGTTTGGGGCTGCTGTTTCCCTAGAAAGAGCCCATGAGGCCCAAGCCCAGCTCTGTGGATGACCCATGAGGACCTGGTTCTGATCCATAGGCACCTGTCCCAACCTGGTTTGGGGGCAGGTGTACAGAGTTACCATGTCACACTGGCCCATGTCTGTAGTATCACCCTAGTGTACATTCCCTACATCTAGAGGCTAGGACCAATATTTGGTTCCCTCTGCCCTGAGTAGTGTGGGCTGCCCCAAGACACTGATATCTCCCGCTCCCTGAGGATTCCAAAGCTAGCCCTGTGGGTGGGCCATGGGACCACTGGAGGCCCAGCCTCCATCTTAGAGAGACCATGGTTCAGTCCATGCTCCCCTCCATTACCATGGACCTTGTATGTTGCAGAGATCACACTGTACATCAAAACCACATCTGTGGAGTCCTGACCAGGTCACTGAAGGAAGGGTGACTCACCTGGTCACAGGCCATCCCTATCAGGCATCAAGCTCTGAAAATTCCTGCCCTCATTTACTAGAACTTTAAGGTTGCAAAGTGCCGTACATATATCACTTAATTTCATAATCATAAAACATAAGCTTATGTACTAGGGGTGATTATTATGCCTGTTTTACAGATGAGGAAACTGAGGCAAAGAGAGGTGAAGTGACTTTCCCAGGATCACACAACTAGTAAATGTCTGAGGCAGGATTTGAATTCAGGTCTTTCTGGCTCCATATTGAGCTTCCTAGTTATTGAGTAATTGTCTAGAATCTCAGAAAGGATGAGTCCCACCAAAAAGGAATTTTCCTAGTAACAAGCTCCAGTATTTTCCCTGATGTGTAGAGTTCCACCTAGGGTAATACTATAAGCCTGGATGAAAGTACAGGTCCTTGATAAAGGAAGAAGGGATCTTAACTTGGATGTTTATACAATCACCCGAGTCCTTTGTGTTTTCTGATGAGTTACATAAACCCAGTCCTATATCTGATATCTTGACAGCTCATTTCCTTTGTTTCTCCACAAGAGTGAGTGTAAAATCCCCCTAGGCAGTTTTATCTCTCTAGCCATCAGCCCTGCCTCTACCTTCCTTCTCCCCATCCTCTGGTCCAGATGTTATGTCCTCCTTCTGCCTAGGACTGGAGCTTTCTGGAGTTTGGCCAGTGGGTAAAAACAAACCCACTCTACCCACAATGATTCAACTAGCTGAAGCCTAGGCTTTGTCTTCATCCCCACGAACATCTTGTCCTCTGCCTTGTGATACCTCCATTTCCCTTGGTTATGTCCTGCCATTCAAATGGAACTTCTTGTGGTCTTGTCAGGTTTTGGAGTTTCTGTCCTGGGTGCTTTGCCCATAGTAGGTGCTCAATGTTTGTTACACTGAATATAAAAACTCTATGGGATTCTAGACAGTGGACTGTATTTCCAGGCATCTCCTAAGTATGGGTGTCCCCCAATGTTGTCCTAGACTCAATTCTCTTTCACTTGGTATCTCATCAGCTCCCATTAGGTTCAATGATTATCTCTATGCAGATGATTCTCAGATTCATTTTGGTGTAGTTTCCTTCTAAATTCCTAATTCTCTAAGTATAGGTACTGGTCCCTCCCAAAACATGGATGATCAGTACCACTTGAAGATGTTCCTGGATTCCACCGGGAAAACTGAGGCTGTTGATGGTATGCTGCTCTCAGGCCCCCAGTACTGGGGAAGCCTATACAGTAACTAACTCCGAATCATCCACTGAGGCACCTTTGTTTACTTAGTTGATGAAGTAAGCAAAATGAACTGACTTTATGGTTAGGGGTGAGATTCTTTTTTTTTTTTTTGAAGGGCAATGGGTTAAGTGATTTGCCCAAGGTCACATGGCTAGTGTGTCAAGTGTCTGAGGCCGGATTTGAACTCAGGTCCTCCTGACTCCAGGGCCCGTGCTCTATTCACTGGGCCACCTAGCCGCCCCAGGGCAAATCTAAAAGAGAATTGGATGGGAAGGGCATCTCTCTGGTGTCCAACCCTGCTCCCTCCCCACACTCCCTGAGAATTTCAGACCAGTCCATATGGGAGTCTCTTCTCTCAGGAAAGCAAGGAAGACATTTCCATTCCAAAACTTACAAGTTTCCTACAAGAACAAGACAAGCTAGTACATCCTTAAAGCAACAGGCCATTTTATTACAGCACATTTTAACTCTCACAATGGAGATTTTGAGACATCCAGAGGTGGGGGGCAACAATGGAAAAGTACAACCAAGGCAGCATGCTAACACCTCTATTTGGGTGCCAGGGAAGGGGTGACTAGGTCAATTCAATGACATGGACATGACCCAACTATGTTTAATCCTGTGGCAAAAGGTTCCTTCTGTATGGATCTGTGAGAAGCCAAAATTGCCCTTCCCCCCCCCCCCCTTGTATAAGAAGGTACAAATAACTCCATTTGTCAACAGGAGCTGCCTAGGCTCCCACACCCTAGGATAGTGTCTGAGCCCCTTCAGTTACTCTGCCTGCTTCTCACATGGTTTCAGATGAATATTGTGGAAAGAGGACTAGGTCTCATGTCAGACACTTGGTGACCTTGAGTGAGCTTTAAGCTTCCTTGTATGCACGTGGAGGGGGGTGGGCCACATGACCTCTGAGGTTCTTTATATGATTCTTTGCCATTGTCCTTCCTCTTCTCTGCAGGCCAAGGGGCTGGCATCGAATACTGGTATTTCCATGCCAGTGGCTCTCCAGGTATCAACCTTCATGTGCTCTCCCCATTGGAAGGCAGGGAAGAAAGGAAAAAGCATCTATCCCACAGCTACTACATGCCAGGGATGTTAGCACGCTGTGCCAAGAGCATCTGGTCCTCACAGCCCCGGAGGAGAGTGCTCTTATTATCACTGTTTTATAATTGAGCAAACATGCCAAATGACTTGCTCAGGGTCACATATCTCATAAGTGTCTGAGGCTGGATTTAAATTCAGGTCTTCTTGACTTCAGGCCCAGTGCTCTACCCACTGCACCACCTGGCTGCCCTAAAGTATATGACAAAGCTGCCTAAGGTAGGTGAGATCCAGGCAGCTGGGATCCAGTGCAAACCACCAGTCAGGTGCTCAGGCAGGGGGTGACACCTGTCATTCCCATTCAACTCCTCCATGTAGCAGTCACACCTGGGCCACCCAGGGGAGGCTCAGCAGCACTAGACCTGGGATTAGGTCCTGAGCCTGCCTCTGGCCTGTATCAGCTCTGTCACTTGGATAGATCCTGCCATCTTTCTGAGGGAGCCCATTTCCTCAACAGTAAAATGGAGATATCATCTGCAGTACTTCCCTCACTGAGTAGTGAATGCCATTTTATTCCATTCAGAATTGGGCAGGTGCCAGGACATGGAAAAAGCAATGGGAAGCAAGTCACAAGCACACATTGGTGGTGGTGTGAACTGGCCCGATTTTCTCAAAGTTGATTTGAACTGTCCAAGGAAAGTCTCTATTGAATGGTTCATACCCTTTGATCCAGAGATTCCAATGCTGGGCACAAACCCCAAGGAGGTCCAAGACAGAATGCCCCAAAATAGGCACAGCAGCACTTTTTATAGTAGCAAAAAGATGAAAACAAAGGGAGTACTTGACTGGGGACGAGCTAAACACACCATGGTATAGGAGTGCAAGGGAATAGTACTGTGCTCTAAGAAATCAAAATATACAGAATGCAGAAACATAACAACTGTTATGAATGGACTAAGGGGATACAAAAATGGAGAAACAAAACATATGATGATTGTAATGTAAATTAAAAAAAACCTAAAAGAAAAGCAAACTCTGAAAAATCACAACCAACCTCTTTCCTTTCAGGAGAAAGGCAGGGACCTACAGGCATGGAAGGTCTCTGTGCATACTATTTGTATATATAAAGACATATGTGTGTGTGTGTGTATATATATACATATATATGTATATATATACACACACACACACATATGTATGCAAATATGTCAAACATACTGTCTGAACTATCATGTCATGCTTTTCTTTGTTAGACGAAGGGCTCAACTGGGGCTTGAAAATGACTGAGGAGTGGGAAAACAAGACATTCATAAAACCAATTAAAGTCAGACATGCAGGAGTTATTCTTCTCACCCTGGAATCCTCAATGGATTCAGATATCCTAATCAGGCCTGCTCTCTCTGGTAAGCACTTTATGCTAGAAAAATGACCTTCCTCAAGATGCTCTCCTTCATTAAACATTCCCTGGTGTCTTTAGTCGGTGCCCATAATTCCAAAGGATAGGTAAGGGCTGTCCTTGTCACCCAAAGATTCTTCATCCAGGGCCAGAGAGACATTAGACCTGTGGGATTGAGTGGCCTGAGCCTAAGGCTTTAGCAAAGATGGGGCAGTGAAGCAGTGATCAACTCTTCCCTCCCAGTGAAGGAGCTGGAAAGAATATGTGACCTTCCCTTCTACTGTGTCCTCCCCACAAAGTTCCCTATCTTTTCAAACTGCCCTTTGCTTAACTCTCATTTCTGCCACACCTCTAACAACTCTCCTCTTTACAACTGTCTCAGGCAGTATACCTGAAGGGCCCTGAGGAAAACACTGCTGTCTGATCCTTTTATATAGGTGGTAGTGCAATTTAAATTAAGGACCTGTAACTCAAAAGATCTCCCCTGCAAATCTGAAATCTGAGGTGGAACCTAAAACATCACCAATGACAGATTCCTTCAGCCCAACTGTCTCACAATGCCTGGACAGATATCTCCATTTTGTCTCAATTTCATAGTTATTCCAATTAGGAATGCAAATTAACTATGCCAATGTATTCTAAGATGCAATGAATAAACAGGATGGGGAGATCAAGATGTAATTTGAAACCCTAGAGCAAGGAAGATTCTATGGACAACTATGCACAAGGACACCAAAAACTTCAGAATAGAGAGTGCCTCATTTCTGTCTCATTGGTTTCCTCTCCACAATCACTGTTAAATAACTCTCAGATCCCACATTTTCATGAAGAAGCAGACAAATACTACTAATCCTTGAGAAAGTTAGTTTCTGTGCTTCTGGAACAACTTCTCACCACCCTCCTTCTACATACCACTGAATTATAAGATTCACATTCACACACACACCTCCAATCTTCTTTTAGACCCCAATGAACAAACTATTCATCAGGTTCCATGAAGATGAAAACTGTCAGATGCACATCAATAAAAACTGTATGAAGGGGTGCTCACAATTAATAGAGCTGCTTATAAATATTTCAGTGGGAATTCAGGATATCAGCATCTTTCTATTTCCTCTGTTCCCTCACTAACATGTTTTAAGGAACAGATTTCTTTTTGCTGTCCTAGAAAGCTCAGAGCCTAAGAACTGCTAGGTCTCACATCTGTGAACCTTTTACTTGGACTTATATAAGTGTAATATAGCCAGGTATGTTGTTAAAAAGAGGCAAATGTCTAGGAAAACCTTTTTTTTTCCTGTCTCAACTCCTAAATGAAAAACTAGTTACCATGATTCTCAGATGCCCAAGTTAAGAAGTCATACACGTCCTGTTGTTAATCCTGAGTTCATCTCTTTTGTGAAGCCTCTAATGCTTGGACCAATCCACAAGGCCTTTTCACACGCATCTTATTTGTAATATATCTGTTAAGCAAGGATTTTCAGATGCTAGTTTTCCCAGGAAGGTAAGGTCATCCCATGAGCACTGAACTTCTAGAGTTTCTCTCCGGTATGAATTCTCTGATGTTGAAGAAGGCCTCTTCCCTCATTGAAAGCCTTTCCACACTCACTACACTTGTAGGGCTTTTCTCCAGTATGAATTCTCTGATGTACAGTAAAGGATGACCTGTGAGTGAAAGCTTTTCCACATTCAAGACATCTATGGGGCTTCTCCCCAGTGTGAGTTCTCTTATGTCTTGCAAGGGATGAGCTGGAGCTGAAAGATTTCCCACATTCATTGCAGTTGTAAGGTTTCTCCCCGGTATGAATTCTCTGATGATTTGTAAGGCTTCCCTGTGCACTGAAGACTTTCCCACATCCATTACATCTATATGGCTTTTCTCCAGAATGAATTCTCTGATGTACAATAAGGGATGAGCTTTCACTGAAAGCTTTGGAACATTCATTACACTTATAGGGCTTCTCCCCAGTATGAGTTCTCATGTGTCGAGTGAGTTGCATACTATAAATGAAAGCTTTCCCACATTCATTACACTTATATGGTTTCTCTCCATTATGAATTTTTTGATGCTGAGCAAGACCTCCCTGCTGACTAAAGGCTTTCCCACATTCATTACATTTATAGGGCTTGTCTGCAGTATGAATTCTCTGATGTAGATCAAGGGATGAGCTGTTACTAAAGATTTTTCCACATTCATTACATATATACAGTTTCTCTTCAGTATGAGTTCTCTGGTGTAGATTAAGAGATGATTGATCATTGAAAATTTGTCCACAGTCATTACATTTAAAGGGTTTCTCTTCCACATGTATTTGCTGATGTAGATTAAGTGATGAGCTGCTGCTGAAGGCTTTCCCACATTCATTACATTTATAGAGTTTCTCTCTAGAATGAATTATCTGATGTTGTGTAAGGCCTGAAGATTGGGTGAAGGCCTTACCACATATATTACATTTATAAGGTTTAACTCCAGTATGAATTCTCTGATGCTGAGTAAGGTACATTCTCCTGCTGAAGGCTTTACCACATTCACTACATTTATAGGGTTTTTCTCCATTATGAATTTTTTGATGTTCAGTAAGATGTCCTCTCTGGCTAAAGGCTTTTCCACATGTGCTACATTTGTAGGGTTTCTCTCCTGTATGAATTCTCATATGTACAATAAGCCCTGCACGACTGCTGAAAGGCTTCCCACATTCATAACATTCATAGGATTTCTTTCTACTATGACTTTTGGGATGTGGAATATAAGATGAGTTATTACTGAAGGCTTCTGAATAATCATTAGATGTGGAAGGTGTCTCTCTAGAATGAATTGTCTGATGCTGAATAAGACACATACACTGAGTACTACTCTTACCACATGCACTACACTTAAAAGTTTTCAACCCAGTATGAAGTCTCTGGTGTTTAGTAAGGTATATTGTCCGACTAAATGCTTTTCCACATTCACTACATTCATAGGGTTTTTCTCCACTATGAATCCTCTGATGAAGAGCTAGGGAAGAGCTGCTTCGGAAGGCTTTGCTACATTCGGTACATTTATAACATTTTCCCCCAGCTTTAATTCTCTGACACTGAGGAAGGTCCACACCGTGGGAGATAGCTTTTTTATGTTCACGACGTTTACGGGGTTTTTCTGTGGTATGAATTCTATGATGTAGTGTAAGCCGTGAACGGCTGCTGAAGGCTTTACTGCATTCGTTACATTTGTAAGGCTTCTCCCCAGTATGAATTCTTTGGTGTTCAGTGAGGTGACCCCTTTGACTGAAAGCTTTTCCACATTCACTACATTTGTAGGGCTTTTCTCCAGTATGAATTCTGTGATGGAGAGTGAGGTGTGAGTGGTTGCTAAAAGCTTTACCACATTCATTACATGTATATGGTTTCTCTCCACTGTGGGTTCTCCGATGCTCAGTAAGGTGACCCCTCTGGGTGAAAGCTTTCCCACACTCACTACATTTGTAGGGCTTCTCTCCATTATGAATTTTCAGATGTTGAGTAAGGTGTCCTCTTTGACTGAAGGCTTTTTTACAAACATTACATTTATATGGTTTCTCTCCAGTATGGGTTCTCCGATGTACAATAAGACCTATACACTGGAGAAACGCCTTCCCACATTCAAGACATTTATAGGGTTTTGAGCCTGTGTGAATTCTTTGATGTACAGTAAGAACTGAGCTGTTACTAAAGGCTTTCCCACAGTCATTACATTTGTAAGGTTTCTCTCCAGTATGAATTCTGTGATGCAGAATAAGAGATGAAGTATTGCTGAAGGCTCTCCCACACTCATTACATTCATAGGGTTTTTCTCCATTGTGACTTTTATGATGCTCACTGAGATGCCCACTTTGGCTGAAGGCTTTTTCACATATGTGACATTTATAAGGTTTCTCTCCAGTATGAATTCTTTGATGCACCACAAGCCCTATGTACTGAAGGAAGGCCTTCCCACAATCATGACATTTATAGGGTTTGGTTCCAGTGTGAATTCTCTGGTGTACAATAAGAACTGAGCTGTTGGTGAAGCCTTTCCCACATTCATAACATTTATATGGTTTCTCTCCAGTATGAAACCTGCGGTGTAGAATAAGGGATGATTTATTGCTAAAGGTTTTCCCACATTCACTACATTTGTAGGGTTTTTCTCCATTATGAATTTTTTGATGTTCAGTAAGATGCCCACTCTGGGTGAATGCTTTTTCACATATGTTACATTTGTAGGGCTTCTCTCCAGTATGAATTCTCTGATGTTCAGTGAGATGTCCTCTTTGGCAAAAGGCTTTTTCACATACATTACATTTATAGGGTTTTTCTCCAGTATGAATTCTCTGATGTAGCATAAGGTAGGGAATCCGACTGAAGGTTTTCCCACATTCTGTACATGTATATGGTTTATCTCCTGGTCGAATTCTGTGATGTCGAGTAAGGTGTCGCCTCTGCTGGCAGGCTTTGCCAAATTCATCAAATGCATAGGGCTTTTCTCTAGTGGTTGCCCTGTGATATCGAATAAGGTCTGAATGGTAACTGAAGGCCTTGTTGCAAGCATTAATCATATGAGGTTTCCTTCCTGAGGAGATTCCATTGTAACTATTCATGTCTGAAGACAATTTAAAGCTATTTCCATGTGTGTCATATTTATGGAGATTCTTTTCTGAAGAAACATTCCTTTGTATTTCAAGGAATGATTTTTGATAAAAGTTTTTCCTAAATATACATTTATGCTCTTTTGACTTATTAGAAATTTTCTTTCCTTGCCTTAAGTCTCTCTTCTGGTTGCCCTGATGCCTGCTAAACCTCTGGCCATAACTGCCAACTTCCTCAAACTTAAAGTTCTTGTGATGATCTTTTGAGATTCTTTCCTGGGATGATTTTTCCACTACAATGCCCTGCTTTAGAATAGTCTTCTTGGTCTTTGGACTACTATTTTGGTCTGAAAGAAAAAGAAAGAACATCACTGCCTTATTGCCAATGCTGTGAGAAAAGAAATGGCTGAAAATACTCACTGTTTCACAGACTTCCAAGGGTCATGAGACATGCTGAATATCCAGGCCTTACTTAATCTTGTATTTTTCCAGCCAATCTGAAGGATGCTAATATAGTATCTCTTACAATGTGTGGGCATAGGGATTGGGATGGCAGTGGTGGGGAGGAGGAGGGAATGTTCTGACTACTGGTAGAAGGAAAAGAAGCTTTTGTCTGTTTTGGAGGTAAATTTTGGGAGGGATGGAATTCCTAGGTTTTCCTGCCTTGTACATTTGTTTTTTTATTTTCCTGTTGGGGAGAAGGCAAGGCAGTTGGGGTTAAATGACTTGCTCAAGGTCACACAGCTAGTTAAGTGTCAAGTGTCTGAGGTTAGATTTGAAATCAAGTCTTTCTGACTCTAGGGCTGGTGTTGTATTCACTGCACCACCTAGCTGCTTCATAAAGTCTCATTACAAGACATTACTCAAATGAACTGGGTAGAGTGCAAGCCCTGTCTTGTTCATCATGCTGGAAAGGCTTTGAGTATAGCCCTGGCAACAAATCCCAACCGCTTCTTTAGGACCAGTCAAGTTGGGTACAGAGGGGTTGGCCACCAGCAGACTGTCCACTTGAGAAAAAGCAGCTGTGGTCATGTGGCTGCTTCCAGAGCCCCTGGCCTTCAGATTGTAGGTGGACCAAGAAACCATTCAGAAGGTAATCACTCCTGCTTGAACTTGCTTGGATCTGGATCGCTATCTTGGGTGAAGGTCCTGGAGTTTGTGTCCAGTGAGCCAGAGCTGGTGGGGGCTACAAAGAGGGCACCTAACCAATAGCTCCAGCAGCTGCGAACACCCCAGCGATTTGGTACAAAGCTCTCCTCTCTGGAAGCAGAGTTCTACTGTGGCAAAGACCTCAAAAGTAAAATAACTGACTGGTAACATAAGCAAGCTGAGGAAGCAAAGCAAGCACAGCAACCAAACCTTAGACTCCTTCTTTGGGGACAAAAAGGATCAAAGCGTGGAACAGGAGGAAGACAATGAAGTCAGAACTTCTGCATCAAAAGTTTCTAAGAAAAATACAAACTGGTTACAGGCCATGGAAAAGCTCAAGAAGGATTTTGAAAATCAAGTAAGAGAAGTGGAGGAAAAATTGGGAAGAAAAATTAGAATGATGCAAGAAAATCATGAAAAGAGAGTCAACAACCTGACTGAACACCTTAAACAACAACAGCTTAAAAATAGATTAACTCAAATGGCAAAAGAGGCCCAAAAAGCCAATGAGGAGAAGAATGCCTTAAAAAGTCAAATTTGCCAGATGGAAAAAGAATTTCAAAAGCTTTCTGAAGAGAATAATTCCTTCAGAATTAGAGTGGAGTAATGGAAGCTAATGACTTTAAGAGAAGTCAAGATACAATTAAACAGATCCAAAGAAATGAAAAAAAAATAGAATGCAATATGAAATATCTCACTGGAAAAACCACTGACCTGGAAAATAGATTCAGGAGAGACAATTTAAAAATTACTGGGCTACCTGAAAGCCATGATCAAAAAAGAAACTAGAAATCATCCTTCAAGAAATTCTCAAGGAAAATTGCCCTGATATTTTAGAACTAGAGGGCGAAATAGAAATTGAAAGAATTCACCAATCACCTCAGGAAAAAGATCCCAAGGAGAAAATTCCTAGGAATGTTATAGCCAAATTCTAAAGTTCCTAGGTCAAGGAGAAAATATTACAATCAGAAACAATTTGAGTATTATGGAAACACAATCAGGATAACACAAGACCTAGCAGCTTCTACATTAAGGGATCGAAGGGCTTGGAATATGATATTCCAGATATTCTAGGATTAAAACCAAGAATCACCTACCCAGCAAAACTGAGCATAATATTTCAGGGGAAAATATGGTCATTCAATGAAATAGAGGACTTTCAAGCATTCTTGATGAAAAATTCAGAGTTGCATAGAAAATTTGATATTCAAATACAAGAAGCAAGAGAAGCATGAGAAGGTAAACAGGGAAAAGAAATCACAAGGAACTTATTAAAGTTGAACTATTTGCATTCCTACATGGAAAAATGATATAATTGTAACTTGTGAAACTTTTTTCAGTATGTGGATAGTTGAAGGAAATATATATGTATACATACATATATATGTTTATATAGGAGCGTACAAATGTGCACATAAATACATATGTGTGTGTGTATATATGGGTGCATATATACATAGACAGAGGGCACAGATCAGTTGAATAGGAAAGGATTATATCTAAAAAATAAAATTAAGAGGTGAGAAAGGAATATAATGAGAGGAGACAGGGAGAGACAGAATAGGGTAAATTATCTTATACAAAAGAGGCAAGGAGGGGAAGAACAGGAAGGCAAAAGGGAATGGATCAACCTTACTCTCATTGAATTTGGCTTACAGAGGGAATAACATACATACTCAATTGGATATCTTATCCTACAGGAAAGTAGGGGGGAAGGGGACAAAAGGGGAGATGATAGAAGGGAGGACAGATTCGGGGGGAGGGAAGTTAGAAGCACACACTTTTGAAAAGGGACAGGGTCAAAGTAGAAAACAGAATAAGTGGGGGGCAGGATAGGATGGAGGGAAATATAGTCAGTCTTTCACAATATATCCACTATGGAAATGTTCTGCACAACTATACATGTATAATCTAGAATGAATTGCTTATCTTCCCAGTAAGGGTGGATGATGAAGAAAGAAGGGAAAGAATCTGGAATCAAAAGTTTTAAAATAAAATGTAAAATAAATACATATATATGATTATTTAAAAAAACACATGGGTGCAAATATTGGCTATACAACATGTTTTTTAAGTGGGTATAGTATGGTTTATGAACACTTCTAAAAGGGGGATATCTTCACCAAGTCCAAGAGTAGTTTTAGTAATAAAGAATCACATCAAAACATGTTAAATTGACATTGTTTTGGGTTTCTTTTTGGGGGTGGGGTTGACAGTTATAGTAAACTAATAGATCAGAGAAAGACTATGAATTTAGCCAGGCGTACACTGGTAAATGTTTTAAGTAGCTCCGCAATAAAAAGGACACTTGACACACAAAAACAAAAAGAACACAGCATGGCCAGCAGGATGAGAGACATGGCAGCCCAGGCTAGCATTGGCTCAAAAAAGGAAATTTATGAAGCAAAGTTCTGAGGATTTAAGGGTGAAACTGGAAGGAGAGCAAAAGGAGGAAAAAAGGAAAGGTCAATGTGAAATCTGCTAAGAAGACCTCTTCTTCTTCAAGGACATTTGGCCCTGGAGCATCACGGTCTCCCATGGACTGAGAAGGCAGCAGAAGCCATGGTGAAGGCAAAAATGTGAAGAGCTGTTGGCCCTGCCCAAGGGGACATGGAGGAGGTTTTCCCTGGAGGTGACCAGATTGGGACGGCATTGAAGGACACATTAGAGGGGAAGGCTGCCTTCCACATGTGGCCTCCCCATCTCTCCCAAACACCTTGAAGGTGCTCCCCAGGAGGAAGCTGTGGCAGGCGGGCTCTGCTGATCAATACTCTACTCAGTGCTTGTTCCTTCCTGTCATACAACTGACTACAAACAGAGTGCTGACGGAACATGAAAAATGTGATCTGACAGAGCAAAATGCCAATGCTACCTCTTCCTCCTGTTCAAATGACCCAAGACCCTCTGAAAGATAGAACAGAGATAATTCTGTTCATCAGATTCCCCATGTCTGGTGAGCCACAAAGCGGAAGCTGTGTGCTTGCCAAATGCTTCTGCTACCATCTTGGGGAGCGTCCAACACAGAGGCCCAATGGGAGAAGGATTCCCTAGAGTGGCAAGGTCCTTCAGATCTTGGAGCTGGCACAGGACACTGTGTGGATGGCATCAAACACCTCATAAGCATGTATTTAATAAAGTCTGGTTGACATTTCAGTCTCCTAAAGGAAACCATAACCACAACAGAGTTCAGCCTATCGATGCACTCAATAAAGAACCCCAAGAGTGAGCAACCTGCCTGACAGTGGAGAGCTGAGGCATCTGGTCCGGGGCAAGGTCAGACGCTAGCCCAAAGGCATGGCCAAGGCAAGGGTGAAGGCAGGGCATACCTGAGAAAGCCTGTGGGAGCAGAGGAATCACCAGCAGATGGGGGAGGGAGGCCCCTGAAAAGGGGTACATTGTGTAATTGAGGGGATAATAAGCTGAAGAAAGGTCTCTTCTTTCAAATCCAGGGACTGGTTGGGAACAAAGGTTTTTGAAGGTTTGGGGGTTTGTTTTAAGAAGTGAGGAGTTCTATGTACATTTAAACCCCTGAAAAGGATCTGAAAAGGCTATAGAGAAGAAGGTTAGAAAAGGAAGACTTCTGTCCCAGGGAGACCAGTGGTTAGCGGTCAGTTCAGAAACACCAAGCCTACAGATGTTGCCTGGAGATGCACAGAGGGAGAGAGGCAAGAGAGCCTGTCGTGGAGGTCTAGCTGGGATCCAGAAGGGTGTCCACTGCCCTGTCAGAGGCACCCCATCCTACACTGCCAACAGCACCCCTGCCTGGCCTCCTCACCTGCACAAGGGCTGCTTGGCTCTTCCTCCAACAGCATCCATGGGCCTTCCCCACACTCCAGCTGGGAGATCAGCTCTGGCTTGGAAACTGGAAACCCTGCTTATAGGGAGAGAAGGGGCAGTACCCTCGAGTCCATCCTAGATCCCTCCTCTTCAGGGAGAGGCTGGCACTCTGGCAGTGTCCATGGGGTGGGATGAGGCAAGGCCTCTGCTGGGTACTCTGTCTTGAGACCCGAGGGAGCCAGTCTGGGGCTACACACACACACTGTGGGCACCTAATAAATGTTGCTCATGGGGGCTGTGGGACTTGAGGATCAGAATTCAGGCAGGGGTGGACCAGGGAGGATGCTTGTTTCTGGTGGCAGAGTCCACCTAGCCACAGGGGCATAGTCTCATGGCTAGAAAAGGTCAGGCCTGAGGCCAAGCCCAGACTCAGCTGAACACATATGTGGACAGGCCACAGCTTGTGCTGAGCAAGGCCACAGTGATGCTTGGAGGGGCAGGTTCCCAGTGCCAGCAGGAAGCTGGGCTCCTTACCCAGGAAGACCAGGTGCCGATAGTTCTCTAGCATCACCTCCCGGTAAAGGCTCTTCTGAGTTGGGTCCAGGTGTCTCCACTCCTCCTGGCTGAAGGCCACAGCCACATCCTGGAAGGTCAGTGACGCCTGAAACATCAAACACACCTGCTCATCCATAGTCCAGCCCCTCCCATGCAAGGAGAAGCCACAGGGAAGTGGCAGCCAGAGAGGGGACCTGAGCTCAGGTTCCCCTAAGTCCAACATTGACTGAGTCCCCACAAGAGTTGCCCTCTTTACTCCCACATGACACAAAGGGTGAACAAAGTCACAGAAACACTGACCTCCACAAGCCACTCTCTGGTGCACTACACCAGACCCAGGTCAGACCCTTAGGGGTCTTTCATCAGTTAAGAAAAAGTTTCCTTAACCATAACACAGAAAGGCCATACACCAAGGAAAGATGGGGCTGAGGGCAGTCACTCCAGGCCTCCTGATGTCAGCCGAGGCTGACCTTTAGGTGACCAGGAAGTCTCATCGGCACCATCTCAGGCCTCCAGAAAACCCCTACCCTACCTGAGCCTTCATCTGAGCCAACCAAGTCACGAGATGGCTTCTTAACTCTTTAGGAATAGAACTAGACTAAACGCAATGGAAGGAGGCACAGTGCTCAGTGGACACTGAGTGGACACATTTTTCTAAATAAAATTTTCATATAGAGAAAAAGCAGCAGGCCCTAATCTAAACTTGTATCCCCTGAAATAGCTCTGGTCTTCTCACAAGCCACCACCTCTGTCCTGGCTCTTCTCCCTTCCTGATCTTGACCTTGCTCTCGGACACCATCCACCTACCCCAGCCTTGGCCTCCACTCCAGATCCTCCCATCCAGCTCCACCATCTTTCCTCCCTTTCTTGACTATAAACTTGAGAGCACCATCCACACCTCCCACCTCATCATTCACCCATCTGCTCTTAACTACCAAATCCAATCCAACCAATGGCCTTTCCTTGGCCCTCATCACCTGGACCATTCTCTGACAATGCCCCACTTGCCTGACCACCACTTCTCTGAATGTCTCCCCAACTTTGCTCCCTCTAAACATCTTCACTTGGCCACCTCAGGGCATTGTCTGACTTATTTACTGGCCCCTCATCTCTCTCTGATGCAGACTGGCAGAAGGGGCTGCTAAGCCACTGCTGGTGACATGTGAAAGATCGCAGACAAAGACTACTGGAGCACAGAAGGTTAAATGTCCCGAGGTGAAAACAGAACAAAACAAAAACCCGCAGAGGTGGAGAGGTACAAAGGGAGAAGCTACTGATACCAGGACCAGGAGCCTGACTCTGATTCCTAGGCCGGGGAACAGAAAGCTACTGAAGACAAGTGATGTCAGAGTAGACTCGTGCCCTGTTCTCACCAGATTCTAGTAGAGGAGGGGAACTCTGGGACAGCTGAGTATTGGCTAGGACAGCTCTTGTCATTTCAATGGAGACGGTGAACTGGGGATCAAGCCCTGAGATGATCAGAGGGCTCCAGAGCTAGGTGGTGACTAGGGATCTCCAGTGGAGTGCCCCAGAGACCTGTGCTTGGCCCTCTTCTAGTGGACATTTTTTCCATCAATAATTTGGGCACAGGTAGTACACTCATTCAATCTATTGATGACACAAAGTTGGGAGAGATAGCTAACACACTGGATGCCAATCAGGACCTGAAAGGATCTTGGCAGGTGACAGCAGTAGATTGATAAGACAAAATTCAATGGGGACAAATATAAATGTCAACCTCAGCAGTGTCAAGATGGGGAGGCCTAGTTAGAACCTAGTTAGAGTAGTAGTCCTGAAAAAGATCTGAGGGTTTTTGTGGACCACAAGCTCCATGAGTCAGCAGGGGAAATAAGCAAGCCTCCCTGTAGAGGCAGGGCTAGGCTTGCTCCAGCTGGAGCCTGTGGGCAGAACCAGAAGGAATGGAATCTCTGCCAGGGGGAGACAGTAAGGTGGATGTCAGGAAAAGCTCCCAAAGTGGAAGGGGCGACTTGAGAGGCAGTGGCTCATGAAGCAGAGAGAGAAGGATCACCTGACTGGGCATTCTCATGTCTAGTATGGGCCAGGTGGCTGCTGAGGTCCCTCCCAGTGTGACTCAGTGCTTCTGACTCCTTCCTAGGGACCCACAAACAGGCTTTGGTCTCCCCAGTCCCCCTTCATTGTTCACCCTGAAATCGGACAATTCTTGGCAGGTGCCAAGTCAATGTCAAATGTCAAGTCTTCTCCTCCTGCTGTCTACATCAGGCACCTCCATTTCCTCTCCTCTCCCTCTGTTTGAAGTGCGCCTCTTCCCAGTTACCAACAATCTCTACTGGCCTCCTTGTATATTGGACCTGCCCCAGCCTCTTGGCCCCTTCTGAGCCTCTGCTCCTTGATGCCCTCTCTTTTACAGGTTTCACTCCCTCCCGGTTCTCTGCCAACCTGTCTGGACCAGCCTAGGACCACTGGTCATGGGGACCCTCTTTGAGAATCACATCATCTCCATGAAGATGACTCCCTTCCCAGATGCTGATAGCAAGCCCTGGTCCTCCTCCTCCACCATCACCAGCCACCTTTCAGGCATTTCAGATTGGGCTCAATGTGTCCAAACAAAACTTACTCTTAGACAGGGTGGGAAGGGGGATGATAGAAGGGAGGGCAGATTGGGGGAGAGGGTAGTCAGAAGCAAACATCTTTGAAAAGGGCCAGGTTTAAAGGAGAAAACAGAATGGGGGGCAGGATAGAATGGAGGGAAATAGTCTTTCACCATATGACCACTATGGAAATGTTTTGCATAACTACACACGTATAAACTATATTGAATTGCTTGTCTTCTCAATGGAGGTGGGTGAGGAGGGAAGAAGGAAGAGAACCTGGAACTCAAAGTTTTCAAAACAAATGCTATAAAATCATTGTTAAATGTAACTGGGATATAAGACGGGCAAGGGGGTACAGAAATCCATCTTGCCCTACAAGAGAGTAAGGGGCAAGGGGGTAATAGGAGAAGGGGGGGATAGATGAGAGGGAAGGAGTAATCAGTATGCCTGCCACCTTGGGGTGGGGGGTAAGGTAGAGATGGGAAGAAAATTTAGAACTCAAAATCTGGTGGAAACAAATGTGGAAAACTAAAAATAAATTAAACACAAAAAAGAATTTCGCAGATTAAAAAACAACAAGACTCATTCTCTTCTCCCCAAACTTTCCTGTTCCTGCTGGAGGCACCACCAGCCTCCCTGTGCCCAGGCAAGAAGCCTCAGTGGTACGTACCCTTGACCACTAGCGCACTCTCCCCACATGGCTAATTCATACCCATTTTGCCCTTTCTTTCTGTGTGTCCTTGGCACTTTACCCCTTCTCCCTAGACTCTGTGCCTAGGCCCTTACAAGACTTCTGGCCTATATGAGGCCTCCAAAGTGAGCTTCCTAATATGTGGCTCTGACCACATTAGCCCTCTTTCTCAAAACAAAATGCTCTCTTTCTCACCTTTCCAACCTTTTTCGCTTGCTGCCCACCCCCACCATGCCCTCTATGAACCAGCTTCACTGCCCTCCCTGCATTTCCTCATCTCCTGACTCTGGGTCTTTCACTCACTGTCCTTCATGCCTGGAATGCCCTCCCTTCTTATCTCTGACTCCTGCCCTCCTCAGATTCCCCAAAGGATACATGGTCGAAGTATAGGAAAAGGCAGTTTTCAAAGGAAGAAAGTTACCCACAGCCATGTAACAAAAAATTAAGATGCTCCAAGTCACTAAGAATCAGAGAAATGCAAATTACAGCAACTCTGAGGGTCCACCTCTGGCCCATCTGATTGGCAGATGGCCAAAAAGGGCAATGATGATGCTTCTGGGGCTGTGTGGGGCCCTTCTGGAAGCTGCTGGGACCAACAATACAGGAAGGCACGAGGCCCACAGGTACAAAGGGATTGATGGCAGCTCTTTTGGGCCAGCAAACAAATAGAAGCTGAGAGATGCCCAGAAATTGGGGTGTGGCTGAGCTGGTCTGTGCCAGCAGGCCCCAAGCACTGGGAAAGAGAGAAGCCTGGAATGTCGTTGGCACCAGGGCTCTGGGAAGGAAGGTGAGCAGTGACAATTGGCACACACAACAGCCCCACAGAGAGGACGTGCAAGGAAGCCTAGGGAGGCAGAAGCAGCAGCTTGAGGGGATTTCACTAACTCTGCTTCTTGACAAAGTTTGCTTTTCTCTTGTCCAATAGGGAGAGGGAGGGAAAAAGAAATGCACATACATAAAGCACATGCACAAATAGGATTCAAGATAAATGACTGTTTTAAAAAGGTATCATGTGACTTAAGAAAAACCTGAAAAGACTTGCATGAACGGATACAAAGTGAAGAGAGCAGAACTCGGAGAACATTGTACACAGTAATAGCAACATTGTAACAATAATTCACTGTGGATGACTTAGTTCTTCACAGCAATGCCATGACCCAAGACGATTCCAAAGGACTCAATGAAACAGACTCTCTGCTTCCACTGACTGAACACAGACTGAAGCAGGCTATTTTTAATTTTCTTTCATTCATGCCTTCTTGAACAAGACTAATATGGAAATGTTTTACATGACTGCACACGTATAATCTATACTGAATTGCTTGCCATCTCAGAAAAGGGAGAGGGGGAAGGAGGGAGGAATAGGATTTAGAACTCAAAACTTTAAAAACATGTTAAAACTTTGTTTTAACATGTAATTGGAGGGAAAATAAAATATATATTGAAAAAGGACATCTTGAATCCCTTTCCTGGGTCACTCCCCCACCAACGTCCCTTCTCATCCTCTTTCCTCCAACCCCAGTGCCCAACTTCTCTCATTTACACCAGGGGTTTATCCCAAAGGTATGGTGGTAAATATTTAACGATCAACTCTCTGGTAGAGGGATGCACTTTTAAGTTTAATATCTGAACTATTCCCTTTTTCTCCCATGTAATTCTTTCCAGGTTTTTCTTAAATCACACAATGTTTTTTTAAAACAATAATTTATCTTGAATCCCATTTGTGCATAGTCTTGGTATATGTGTGTGTATGTGCATATTCAATTAAAAGCACAGGTCTAGGTAACCAACAAAACAATCAATCAAGCCCTGATCTGTGGCACTGGCTGATTCCTGATTCTGATTTCAATACCCCCACTGACAATTTAACACTCAGATCCCTAGAGCCAGTACAAACTAGTTTCTGCACCTACCTGAATCTCCACCTTCTCTCATTTCACGGAGCCCCTGGACAGCCTAGTGAAGATGACAGGCCCGTTCTCAGCATGTCTTTAAACACATAAACTATATAGGAGCCCAAAGAAAACAATTTTACTGAAAAACAAATCAAGATCTGATTGAGACCATCTCCACCTTTACCTGAAAAACTGTTTGCATGTGATCTCCCCACTGTGAGTGTGAGCTCTTGGGGTGGAGATGGGTGTCTTTCTGCCTTCCTTTGTACCCCCAGTGCTCACTGAACACAGAGTCTGGCACACAGTATGTCTTTAAGACATCCTTGTGTAATGGCGAGCAAAGAAGTAGTTAATACCTTGTTTCAGTTCATGATTATATCAAGTATTAAGATCCAGAACTTGTGAATCCCACAACTTGTGAACCCTAGAACTTGTGAACTCCTGCCACAGGAAGGGGAGGAGCTAACAACCATAAATAAGGAGTGGCCCAGGCTGGAAAGAACAGAACCAAGAAGGGAGGTCTTTGTGGTGGAAGAGAAAACTGGTGGCATCCCAGCACTCTGTGTTTGTCTCTTCTGTCTGTGTTGAAGTTTGTCTGTGATACTTTCTACAGAAGCCCTGGGACTCACTGGAAGCCCTGAAAGAGGATTTTCTGGTTGTCTGTTTACAGAAGTCCTGGAGGAGGGTTTTGGAGGTCCTGGGACTTTACT
>CM053597.1:174213891-174234179 GCA_028646575.1 Pseudocheirus occidentalis | reverse complement strand
GTGGATCTGTGTTGATTTCTATACTGATGATTTGTGCTGAGTTCTCAGACCTTGTTGAGGGTCTGAGTTGATTTCACAGGCAGATAGTGAACTGATGATGGTGCCAGCAATGTGTCTGAATGTTATTGTGGCTTTGTTAAACTTTGTCTTTCCAGAAACAGGAACTGCGAAGGACTTGAGGTGGACTGGACACTGTGAGCTTCAACATGGAACAGGAACTGGACAAGGAACCAGATGAAGAACTGGACAAGGAGCTGGACAAGGAACTGGGAGCTGCCTGCCTTTGAACCCAGGTGACAGTTGTGTAGATTTGGGCAGGAGCTGGGACCATGGAAGAAGAACCACAGAAGCTGAGAGCCAGCCTCGAGTCAAGATGAAAAGACCTCTTCTTGGGTACCTGATGTTGACTGAGAAGACTATGATTTACTGTGACCTAGGGGTAGAGAACTTTGACCTTTGAACTTTGTGTCCCTTGAGGAGGTAAGCCTCCTTAAGGACGATTGAATTAAAAACTTACTAAATGACTGAGTTATTAAATGACTGAATTACTAAATGACTTTGTTTAAAACTAGGTGACCACTTTGGTGAAAATTATGTGGCCACTTTAGTGATAACTTGCTATGCTATAACATTGTGAATGCTGTACTTTGATTTCTGTGCATGTTTTGTCTTAGTTTGTTACTGAATAAGTAGAGAGTTCACTATACTGTGTAATCAGAACCTTGAAGCTGTTCACAGCAGCAGTCCTCTGGAGAGCTGTTCATGCTTGGCTTTATACCCTGCTGACCAACTCCTGTCCGCCATCTTTCTCCACATTCCATGGGACGTATACCAAAGTTGGGCAAGTACCACAGCCTAAAAACAACCTCCTCTACAGATGCCATAATGTGGCGATATTAGGGACATCCTTTTGTAGATCACACATGAAAGAAATTATAAGAAGGGAAATCTGAAGAAAAGCTTCAGACCTAAATGGAGACTAAGTAATCTAATCTATAAGAATTAATGAAGGGGTCACAAGAATGATGGATTATGTTGTCAAAGAAGACAACAATGAGGCGGCGTATCCTCATACTTTGGGGATGCAGCCAAAACAGTCCTTACAGAAAATGTACATCTCCAAACACTGTCATCAATAAACAAGAGACATAAACAAGAGACTAGTGAAATGGAGGCACAACTAAAAATATTAAAAAAAAAACCAATTCAAAACCACCAAATAAATTCAAAGAGAGTAATTATAAAAATCAAAGAAGGAAAAAAATTTAAAACAAGAAATTAATATCAAAGTAGGAGATCTTTAAGAGATCAAGAGATAAAAAGATCCCACCCTCCTCCTTTCCCTAGCAGGGGTCCCGTAGATGTCGCTATTTTTGGTACGATCCCTGCAGACCTGGTTTACCTCAATAAACAGGTGTCTTAAGGCAAAAAAAAAAAGAGAGATAAAAAGATCATTTAGCTAACCCAATAAAAAAAGGGAAAGCCAAATTTACAAAACCAAAAATGAAAAAAGGAGACACAACCCCAGATACAGAAAATCATTCAAAACATTTTGCCCATTGTATGCTAACAAAAATAACCATTAAAACAGAATTTCAGCAACCCATTCTCAGAAAAAAATAAAAAAGCTCTGAGTCCCCTTCCTCCCAAAAAACCCAGGTCCAGATGGATTTACAATTGAATTGAATCAAACATTTGAATAGTGAACTCTGAAACAGCATAAATTAGTTCTATAAATACAAAAAAGGCATCTCCCAGAGATCTTTGACATACATATAGTCCTGATACCCAATGTGGGGACTGAGAAAACAGAAAAAAGAAATTTATAGACAAGCATGTCTCATGAATACAGAAGTAAAAATATGGAATAAAATATTATCAAAGAAGCTAGAGCAACATATTAAAAAGATTATTCACTGATCAAAGAGGTCTCATATCAGAAATGCAGAAGTGGTTCATAAAACCATAAGCATCATAATCCCTACTAATAAAGAAAACAATGAAAACCAGATGATTACATCAAGATACAGAAAGTTTTTGTTAAAACAACACCCCTTTATGTTAAAAATTCTAGAACACTTAAGAATAAACAGACTTTTTCTCAAGATGGTAAACAGTGTTTATCTAAAACCAAGTTCTGGCTGTATCAGAGAAAAATTGGATGCCTTTCCAATATGGTCAGGGTTAAAGCAGGTTTGTCCATCATCACCACTACCATGTGAAATCAAACCAACTCTAACAGACAAGAAAAAGAGAAAAAACTAAGAGGATATTAACATAAATAAAGACCAAAAAGAGAAAAAAAAAAACCTATCTGTACTTGTCTTAGAGAAACCCAGAGATTCAACTAAAAAAAACCCAAAAAACTAATAGAAAAAAACAGCTTCAATAACATAAGTATTATAAAATAAACCCACAAAAATCATCAGCTTTTCTTTATATTAATAAAACATTGAAAACTCAGGAGGAGAAAGAAGAAAATGGAATTTCATTTAAAATAACTCTAATATGAATAAAATATGTGAGGAGTATCACAAGACCCATAGAACACGTCTTAGAAATAAAGAAGACTTGACTAGATTGAGTACATAGAGAAATCCTCATTGTCCTTGGTCAGGCTGTGCCAACAGAATGCAAAAATATCACCTAAATGTACGGATTGAGAGAATCCCAAATAGCTAAGGGTGACCAAATAGGAGCAGAGTTTATAAACCATGAAAAAATAATTAACATTTATCTAGAGGAAGACATGGCCAAGAGAATCCAAGGAAATAATGAAAAATAATAGGAAGGAATTGGGGTTGCGAAACACCAGGTTTCAAACTATTCTACAAAACAGTAACTACTAAAACTATTTAGTAGTATTCCAAATTAAAGATATATGATTCAAAAATCAAGAAATTATTAAAAATGTACAAAAAACCCCTCAGGACAAATATGAGCAATTGGGTTACTATGACATTAAACTGATTATGCTTTTCAAAAAGAAAACAGACAAGGCTGTAATTTCTTAGACAATTCTCTTTTTGGTTGGGCTCTAAATAGTGAAACGTTTTTGTCTGCCGATGATTCCCAAACTCACAAGAATAATGCTAAGACCCCAGAAGGCATGAATGAAGGGCCTACTGTGTGCACAGTGGTGGATGGGACCCTACAGGGCGGTGCATGGTCCCTGCGCTCATGGAGCTGGTGGGCAATGACAGATCCCTGCTGTCTAATACTGCCAGAGAGTCCCCTTGCCTTCTAACAGTGGCTGATCATCTGTCAGGGACAGGGCAAGGCTAGCTGACCCCCGAGCACCCTCCCAGCTGCAGGGAGGTGCGGACCCTGTGACCCCATACTTTGGGACAAAGACTCTAGGACCCGAGGGGGAGCCACACTCCATTGAGGACTGTCCACTCACCAAGGACCCGGGGGCCGCTGGGAGCCCTGAGGTCTCTCCTGCTTTGCACCACTCTCTGCTCATCTCTCCAGGGAGGGCAGAGTCTGGGGGAGAAGGAGGAGGTCAGGGGGAGCCCCAGCTCTGCCCTAGGTTCCTCCTGCCCAGACCCCTCCCTCATTGCCCCCACTCTGCCAGTCAGTCACACTCACCTCTGTCCACGGTCCCTGGGGCCTCTGCCCCACTCTCCATGGTCACCTGGCCTGGGTCCTTCTTTTCGAGGCCTTCCGACTGGACGCACGTCTTGACCCCCCAGAACTGAAGGTCTCAGATTCCACTCCTCAGCTGCAGCTGCTGCCCAGGGGCTCTGGGGAAAGTTCTCCCCAGGTCAGCTTGCCGTCCCCTGCCCAGCTCGGCCTCCAGGGAGACACTAAGAAGGGTAGGAGAGTTGGAGCCTCCCCAAGGGCCACAGTCCACCCCAGCGCCCGCCTCAGCTCGCAGCAGCGTGAGAGACACAGGAGAGACAGAGACAAAGAGGAGAGACAGAGGACAGTGACAGAGAAATACAAAGAGAGATACAGAGACAGACAGAGGAGAGACAGAGACAGATAGAGAGACAGAGATAGAGAGAGACAGAGATACTGAGATAGTGTCACACGGAGACAGTAGAGAGATTGCCCCGAGTTCAAATCCAGCTCGGACTCGCACTTGGCTGTGTGACCCTGGGTCAGTTCCTTCTCTGCTTCTGCCTCCCTCAATTGCCTCACCTGTAAAATGGGGGTGACGGCCCCTCCCTCCCAGGATCTCTCTGAGAACACAGTAGGGCCTCCCAGAGACACCCTATGGCTCCCGAAGTTAGAGACCAAACCAAAGACTCACCTCCAGACCCGGGAGCGCGCGCACACGCACGCGCACACGGACGCACGAGCGCCGCCGGGCACGCGGCTCTCTGCCATTCTCGTTCCCCGAAACTCCTGGGCCAAAGGGAAATTGCGCAAGCGCGCTGAAATTACTCAAAGATCACTCCCACAATGCCGTGGGCTCCACAGTACTTGACCGCGCACGGCCTCCTAGGAAATGAAGTCCACCTAGTGGGAAGACGGAAACCTTTTGTGAAGAGCGCATGCGTTGTGCTTATCTTCCGGCCAAGTGGGAGCCCATGTGACCGCGTAGAGGGGGAGGGGGGAAGAGGCGGGGCCCGAAAGACATCCGGGGAGGAGGAGCAGGAGGAGGGGGCGGGGCTTCCCCAGGACTTAGCAGGATCTCCCTAGGGCGCCTGCTTTACCCCGCCCCCCGGCCCTCTCTGACTGGCAGATCGCTGCCCTCCCACAGTTGCCACAGGCAGTGTTCGTGGGCCCTCCCTCCGCCTCCCTGAAGGCCGGCGCCTCCCGCGTGCTCAGGCGTGAAGCTGCGTTTCCGTCTTTGGGGTCTCCTGACTTCTGCATCTTCGTTATTTCTGAGACCACCTGGAGGACAGACTGACAGGCCGGGCGACGGGAGGAGGGAGATGGGCGGGCGGATGGAGGGAGATGACTGACAGCTGCAGAGGGACTGACGTGGGTAGATCCCGCCCCCTTCTCTCCCCTCCCTGCTTCCCCCCTCCCCCCTCCGCTCCGGCAGCCACTCGGTCCCAGGCCCGAAGCTTCGGAGCAGGATCGAGGTGCTTGGGGGGGAGGGGAGAATTGGAGGAGGAACAGGGGGGAAGGACTCGTCCTCCCTGAGACAGTGTCACCTCTGGGGCGCTGACCGAGCAGACCCGAGAGGCCCTACGCCCCTCGCCGTAGGCTCTGCTGTCCCCTGGGCCTGCCTGTGGGCTGAGCCTCAGAGCTGTCCAGAAGCTGGCTCCGGACCCAAGCGGCCTCTTGTCCTGGCGTTTGCCGTTTAAGTCCTAGCTGGAAGCGAGACTCTAAGGCAGACTCCAGGCTGGCTGCGGGCGACACAGACGCGTGAAGCAGTCTGTGGGCACCGGGCTGTGCCCCCCCAGGGCTGTGCTCTCCAAGGCTGTCACTCCCAGGCTGTGCTCCCCAAGGTTGTGCGCACTGGGCTGTGCTCCCCGCCCGGGCTGTGCTCCCCAAGACTGTGTCCCCCCCGGGGCTGTGCCCCCTAGGGCTGTGTGCTCGCGCCCCAGTCTGCAGTGAGCGGGCACAGATGACGACCACAGGGAGGTTGGAAACAGCGGGTGCTCCTCTCCTGCTGCGCCTGCTGAGAGAAGAAGAAAGCGCCTTCCTCTCCCTTCACCCCCCCAGAATCTTAGCGGTGCATTCACCAGTGTCTGCTCAAAGCTGTGCTCACGTCCCTCTAGGAGTAGGACCGGGCACTTTTTGTACTGTGGGTAGTGATAGGCGTGTGTGGGGTGCTCGGGGCAGTCGAGTCCTTCTGATGGGGGGCCTGCTCTGCCCCCTCTGGTGTCCACCTGTCCAAAGGGCGGGCACACACGCACATGCACACACACCCACCCATACTCATACACTCATACACTCACACACGCGCGCACTCACACACACATACACACAAGGCATAGTACAAGGGTCAGCATGTAGCAGTCGTGTCATCAATGTTTCCCGGCTGATCTGGACTAGTCGGAGCGGCAGGTGAGTCCCGGCACAACCTCAAAGTAATCTACATAGCGTTTACCTTATCGTTACTGGCGTGGAATGCTTTCCATCTAGTTGACAGCTTCCCCAACTTTCTGAAACCTAACAGTCTGTCCCACTTTATTTATTCAAGGAATTGTTCTTGTATGTCTGTATCCATTCCATTCTGTTATCTTGTATATTAGACCGTTATCAGGGAAACTTGCTGCAAAGGCAAGTCAACTATTTCCCTTTTAATTCCAGATGTATTGATTTTCTTTGTGTGGGTTTTGAGGAGGGCAATCTAAATCGGGCACTTATTTCCTGTGAGCCTCCCTAGTCTTTTTTTGCTCAAAACTGCTTCTAGTTTTGACAATTACAGATATTGCTGTTGAGAAAATCTCTGATTAGACAGCTCAGTTTGGTAGGTTTTTTTTTTTTATGCTAACACTTTTAAGATATATTCTCAACAACGGAATTTGGGGCTTCAAGTCTTACCCATAGAATTATTTTTCTGATGTTTATTGTTTACTCTAAAATTGATTTAAAGATGCTGAAAGTTTTCACCCTCATTGAAAATCCTCATTTCTCCCCAGACCCATCAGCAGTGTCAGTGCTTTTAATTTTTTCTTTTTTGCTAATATCAAGAGTAATTGATATTTTTGTTACTCTTTGATTAACAAAGGAGACAAACCATGTTCATGTCCTTGACCACTATTCTAGTACCGACTGGGAGTTGACTTGGTAAATTTTAAATAATTCTTTATTATGTAAATTATACATCAAGTTTACCTATTCCATATTATTTTCTTTTTCCCAATATTTTGTCTTTTGGTTAGTTTTCTTGCAAATATATTTATATTTCCATGTCATGTAACATATAATTTGTTCCTAATAATGCTTATTTTTATAATGGAACATCTCCCTTCAAAAACTGAGTTAAGTACGAAATTTCATTTCCTTTCATATTTTATAATTCATTTTACCCAAACTTGTAGGATGGCAATCTAGGATGAACTCAGAGGTGTACAAAGTGAAAAACAGTTCTACATCTGTTTTCTGTAAAAAAAAAAAAAATATATATATATATATTTTTTTCCTCAAGGACATGTGTTGAAGAACGACTCTTTCCACTGGTTTTATTTTCCCTAGGCTTATTGATGTTAAACTTAGATTTACATTTTGTTGTGACTGCTAACTATTCTCTTCCTTCCTCTATTATTTCTCCTTCTCCCTCCTCTACTCCCACCCCATCCCATACATTACCAGAATGTTTTAATGGAAAAAATATAACATGTTTTAATGTGTGGGAGTGGGTCTACCTTAAATTTTTGGGTTTCTTTTGAGTATTAATTTCCTGATTATGAATAAGAATTGTACATAAGATATATACTGGTTAAAGTCTTTACCTTACCACATGTAGTATATTTATAAGGATCAAATGAGGAAATTCACATAAAGCACAGAGTAAAACTTAAGGCACTATAAAAATATTAGCTATTACAGGCATTTTTACAAGATTTCTCCCCCTTATGAATTCCTCGATGTTGAGCAAGATACAATCTCTGGCTGAAAGCTTTTCCACATTCACATTTATAGGGTTTCTCTCCAATATGAGTTTTCTGATGTTGAGAAAGGTCTCCCCTCTGGCTGAAAGCTTTTACACATATATTACATTTAGAGGTTTTTTCTCCAGTGTGAATTTTCTGATGTTCAGTAAGAATTCCTCTCTGTGTAAAAGCTTTTCCACATTCACTACATTTATATGGTTTCTCTCCAGAATGAATTTTCAGATGTTTAGTGAGGCTTTGTAGATGACTAAAGGCTTTTCCACAGTATATATTCTCTGATGTTCTGTAAGGTGTCCCCTCTAGGAGAAATCTTTTCCGCAGTCATTACATTTATAAGATTTATCTCCATTATGAATTTTCTGATGTCGAGAAAGGCCTCCTTTCTGGCTGAAGGTTTCTTACATGTATTATAATTATAAGATTTCTCTCCAGTATGAACCATCCAATATACAATAAGGCCTGAATGACTAGTGAAAGACTTCCCACATTCATGACATGGATAGGGTTTCTCTTGACTATGAATTCTTCGATGTTCAATTAGACATTGTCTCTGGATGAAGGATTTTCCACATTCACTACATTTATAGGGGTTTGTCTCCATTATGAATTTGCTGATGTTCAATAAGACATCTTTGTTTGCTGAGAACTTTTCCACATATGTTACATTTATATGGTTCCTCTCCAATATGAATCTTCTGATGTTCAGTAAGGTTTCCCCTCTGTGTGGAAGCATGTCCATATGGAGTTTTTCTCCAGAATTAATTTTATGGCATTCAAAAAGGCTTGTGTGATTGCTGGAGAGCTTCTCATATTTGGGACATTAATAGAATTTCTGTCCACTATTATGTGACACAGAATAAGGGATGAACTATTGCTTAAGGAATTCTCATAGTCACTACAATTGTAGGGTTTATTCCCATCATGAGTTTCCTGATGTGGAATAAGGTGTGTCAGCTGGCTAAAGATTCTTCCACAATCTCTGCAGGTATAAGGTTTTCCTTCAGGATGATGTCTGTGGTGTTGAGTAAGGTGTCTCTGATGGAGAGCTCTGCCAAACACATATAAGGTTTTGCTTTAATAATTATTTTGTGGTCCTGAATAAGGTCTGTGTAGTCACTAAAGGCTTTATTGCATTCATTGACTTTGTGAGGTTTCTTTGCTGAGATTTCACTCTGACTACTTAGGTCTGAAGATAGCTTAATATATTTCCATGCGTATCATATTTGAAGAGCCTCTTTTTGTAAAATACATTCCTATGTAAATCAAAGACTAACTGTGAACCGACATTTTCTGTGAATTTGTTACATTCATGTCTTCTTGATTCATTAGGAATTTTTCCCCAAGTGACTGATTCTGGCTTCAAATCTCTCTCCTTGTTGCACCGAGGTCTATCAAACTTGATACCACAACAGCAATTTCCAGGGATCAACCTTTCTGTCATTGGGTGATTCTTTCACAGAAATGCCTTTCTTTTGAATTGTCTTCTGGGTCTCCAGCCTACTTTGAAATTCTGAGTAGAGAACAAAGGAGAAAAAAGTGAAAGAAAAGAAAGTAAATGTCTTCCATTTCCTGGGTGGGCAGAAAGAGTCCTTGTTGTTTTTCCAGAATATGTTTCCATATGTGTAAGAATACTGAAAAACACTGAATACCAGATCCTTGTATTTTTTCACCAAGATTGGGAGGTTTCCATTATACTCTCTTCTGAGGGGTTGGAGAGAGCAAATGAGGTTGGGGGTTAGATGTTAGCATGAGTAAAAGGAAATAAGCCCTGTGAGGGAGCTCATTCAGGCAATGAGACGGCAGCTGGAGCAAGGTACCCTCCCATCCCTTCTTTGGAAACATGCTGAGGGAGATCTGCTCTCTCCACGTGCTTGGCCAACTCTTCAGTCCTGGAACCGTTCATTCTCCTGCCTTCTGGAGAGTGGCAAGCTTGTTTGACTAACAGTGTTCAGAACATAAAGGCACAATGATCAAGAACAGCTTCATTCAAATGTTTGCAAAGTATAAACGAATTCCTTTCCTCCTGAATGATGAAGTAATAAAAAGACTTAAGACTTAGGAAAGCTGAATGATTGAGGAGTCATAAGAAGAATGTAGTAAGTGGAGGGTCATGGACAAGGAGAACATTACAATTAGAAGCAGGCATCCCTGCGGAGTCTGGGATCAGAAAACAGGCCCTCATCACTGGACCCCGGTACTATTACTATTACTCCTAACTAGTTGCCCTTCCTTCAGTTTTGTCTTTCCAGTCTACTGATAACATAATAACTAGATTAACCCAGCTCCAACATTGACTAATTCATGTCATTAAGATCTCAAAAGCCTCTAAGTTTTTACTTCTCCATGACTGACGGGTTGTTCTAATTCTTTGGGCGCTGGCCCTCACCACACCACCCTAGCCTGCCTCACAGCTGCTCTTGACTAAGTTCATAGAATCACAGCCCTCAGACCTGGAAGGAAGATTCACCTAGTCCAACCCAGTTCTGAGCAAGAAGAGCAAGGATCTCCCTAAGCAGACCTCCAGGGACACATACATCACTATTTAACCTACCAGCAAATTCAACATGGAGGCAGCTTTAATTCATATGGAGCTTTTGTGTACATCAAACTGAAATTTGCCTCTTCCAGTCACAAGTGGTTCTGTCCTGTGTGGCCAAACAGGTGCAGTCTTTTCCTCCTTATGATGGCCTTCAAAGACACGAAGACAGACCTTGATGTTCTTTCTTCTAAATTAATCTTTCTATGGCAGGTCACCAGTCCCCATGCCATCCTGGGCCCTTTGCTCTTGGGGTATTCCACTTACCAGGGTCTTTCCAAAATGAGCACATTCCTAAAAGGAGTCATGATCAAAGTGGAGCAGGGTCAGCCCCCTCCTTATTCTGGACCTTTGAACTAAGGAGCCCCCTCCCTGCCCAGGTCTGGAATGTTCTCTCTGCTCACCCTTCCCTCAAGGAATCAGAGATTCCTTTCAAAGCCCAGCACAGCTGCCACCTTCTTCATGAGGCCTTCCTCAATACCCCCAGTGGACACTGTTCTCTCCCTGCCCCCCACTTTCTCTCTTTCTCTTAGAACTACCTCAGGTCTCAGTCCATGTGGTATATGCAAGGACCTGATTCATTTAGTCTTTGTGACTCCATTGCCTAACACTGGGCTTGCATGGAGCATAGACTTTAATCCTGTTTGTCCACTGGTTCCTGCCTGGCTTCTATCTGTGCAGACCCAGAATCCATCTGCTGTTCAGGCTGCCCCTGGAGCCCACTCACACCCAGATCACAAATCAAGGGGGACTTCCCTTGTGTTTGTGATCAAGATTAGGACCAAGTGAGAAGACAGGCAAAGCACTTTGCAGCCCTCAGGCTGCTATGAAGATGTAGTGCCCACCATCCCCCTTCTCCTCTATCCTCATCATCCCCATGATTACCATTCTCCTCCTCCCCCTTGTCATCCCACTCCTCCCCCTCCCCACCATCAGACATCACCATCCTCATCCTCACGATCCTCCTAACTGATGACCAAGGTCAGTGGTGCCCCTAGGACTTCTGTCCATAGAGTTATGAACCAACACTAAGAGAAGAGGGAGGCCAGGGTACCAGTTTATCCCAGCTAGTTCACCTAACCAGGTGATTGGGACAAAGAGATAAAGCCAGTCTCTGGCCCACAGCTCCTTATGTTCTCCTGGGGTGGGGAGAGGTGGGGGTCCAATGGAGCAGGAACTGATGGGGACAGAGAACCTAGACCAAGCACCTGGGAATATCTGTGGAAGGAGGAGAACAGCATCAACCAGTGGCATCAGGAAAGGCTTTGTGGATCACCATCTCCCAGCAGAATGTAAGCTTTGTGAGGGCAGGGGCTGCTTCCTTTAAGGGCCTCTATTCCCAGTGCCCAGGGCAGTCCTTGGCACCCATCTGACACTTGTGCAGTGGAACTGAATTAACCTGGATGGAGCCTGTCCTTAAGGAGGAGACAAGGGAGGGGAAAGGCCAATTGGCACCCTGTCACTGGGGAACCACCAGAAGTCCAGGACCAAAGGAAGGCACAGCCTTGGAGGTGGGAGGGTAGGGGCTCAGAGCCTCACTCAGCTGTTGTGGGACCCTGTAAGAATCTATTGTGTTAGCTCAGGCTTAATTAGGTCACAAACACCCAGTTACTTACATTCCCAGTCTTCGGACGTCTCCGGCACCAGTAAATCTTCATTGGAGATCCACTCCCACAGAATACCCAGAACTTAAGAAGTTATGCCAGGATACTTTTATTATCACATCTTCGTGTGTTAGCTGGAACCGCTCCTAATTATGGCGGACTCTTTCTCTCTGTCTCTCTCTCTGGAACTGCTCTCCCAGTTATGGCAGAAGCCTTCCCCCCCTTATATCTCCTTCATCCTCCCTCATGTCTCCATTAATCAACCCAGTACGCATGTTCCCGCAGCAGCTAGCCAACTGTGTGCTGCCCTGAGGACATACTTGGCCCATGTAATTCAGCCCACATTCACAAGTCTTTCACGTGAACAGATGCTGATACTAGCTGCCTGTTCAATGACAGTCCCCAGGCGACCACGTGCACTCCTGCTTGCTAAGAGCGTAATACCCGAGTGAAGTATCAACGACCCACTTTAGGAGTCTCTGCCCCACGGGAGGTCTCAGCGACCTAACAGGACCCTGGCCAACATCCTTTACCTCTTAAAGGTACCTTCATTTCTTCATCTGCAAAATGGGGATAAAAACATCTGGGGGACCAGGGTGGTTGTGAGGATCCAATAAGATGAGGCAGGTGGCACCCCCTGTATGGGGGCTGTCATTATATAGACTGGGAGAAGGGAGGGAACAGGGACCAGGCTGAGGAGGCCACTTGGTACCAGCCTAGGACAGGTCAGGACTCCTACCTGCCTGTTGGTGACCCTCTCTCACCTGCATGAGGGCTTCTTGGCTCTTCCTCCAACAGCATCCACGGGCCTTCCCCACATTCCAGCTGGGAGATCAGCTCTAGCTTGGAAACCAGAAATCCTGCTCATGGGGAGAGAAGGGGCAGCACCCTCGAGTCCATCCCAGATCCCTCCTCTTCAGGGAGAGGCTGGCACTCTGGCAGTGCCCATGGGGTGGGATGAGGCAAGGCCTCTGCTGGGCACTCTGTCCTGGGACCTGAGGCAGCCAGTCTGGGGCTACACACACACTGTGGGCACTTAATAAAAGGTGCTCATGGGGACTGTGGGACAGGATGCTCTACCTGAGGAACAGAATTCAGGCAGGAGCAGCCCAGGGAGGATGCCCATTTCTGGTGGCAGAGTCCACCTAGCCACAAGGGTACAGTCTCATGGGTGGAAAAGGTCAGGCCTGAGGCTGAGCCCAGACTCAGCTTAGCACATATGTGGACAGGCCACAGCTTGTGCTGAGCAAGGCCACAGTGATTCTTGGAGGGGCAGGTTCCCAGTACCAGCAGGAAGCTGGGATCCTTACCCAGGAAGACTAGGTGCCGATAGTTCTCCAGCATCACCTCCCGGTAAAGGCTCTTCTGAGCTGGGTCCAAATGTCTCCACTCCTCCTGGCTGAAGGCCACAGCCACATCCTGGAAGGTCAGTGATGCCTGAAACACCAAATACACCTTCTCACCCACAGTCCAGCTCTTCTCATGCTTCGAGAAGCTGTGGGGAAGTGAGGACTCTGGGTTAATGCTCCAGAGCAATGGTTCTCAACCTTCCTAATGCCATGACCCTTTAACACAGTTCCTTATGTTGTGGTGACCCCCCAACCATAAAATTATTTTCATTGCGATTTCATAACTGTAATTTTGCTACTCTTATGAATTGTAATGTAAATATATGATATGCAGGATATATTTTCATTGTTGCAAATTGAACATAACCCACAGATTGAGAACCACTGCTCTAGAGGGTCTCAAGTCTGAGGGAGACTGGGTAGAGAAGATGGGTCTCCATCCTTCACTGTTTCTGTCACTGATTCCTTTGGCAGTCTGGGAAATCCTTCAGACCTTTCTCAAAATGTCAGTTTTTTTGTTTTTAATTCAAAATGAAAGGAAACAGGACATTTCATCTGGACAGTAAGGAAAGTAGAGGTGAAATGATTTGTTTCTAACCCAAATTCACAAACTCTCTATGGGCTGAGAACCTATTCTGAGCCAAAGCAGCCCAACACAGAGGTAAATTACTTTAGAAGGCAGGTGTGAAGCACTCAGACTTCTGGAATGCCCACCTGGACAAAACACCTTCGAGGACCTGGCCGTTAGGGGGCCCTGACTGGGGATGCCTGAACAAATGGGGATAGGAAGCAATGGCAAAGTGGGCTGGGTCAGTCTGGAGGGAGGGAATCCAAGGGGGGTGAGCCCAAGAGGAAGGATAGTTCTGAACACAACTCTACTTTCTTCTCCTCCTGCTCCCCCCCCTCCCCACGTTGGGTGAAGCCACAGGGCCCTGTGTCTCGAGTCCTGGAGACCTGAATTCAAATGTAGCCTTGGATGGGCCTACCTGTGTGAGCACACAGAGAAGAGAGAGACAGAGATAGAGAGAGACACAGAGGAGACAGAGACAGAGAGAGATACAGTGTAGAGGACCACAGGCCAGTGGGGTTCTGATCTTGATGAATAAGAATAAGCTCTCTCATCTAAAGACCCTGATATGAGGCCCGGATTGATTCCTCATTCCCCAGGCAGGCATGAGCATTCTGTCCTCATAAGAAGTGTCGTATGTACTCCCAGCTTGGGAACTAGGATGTTCTCAGTGTTCTCAGGGGAAAATACCATAATGTTGCAATGTAGTACTAACTAGAAACTTTGGGATAACTGCATCCTGTTCTAGGGAGGTTGAGGGAGGTTTGGAACATCCTACCTGGTTCTCGAACCCTGATAATCAGGATAAGTACACAGCAGTCACATATGGGGCAAATGGGAATTAGGGCAATGGTATAATCCCAAAGATAGTGGCTTATGAAGTCTATGCAGTTTTTCACTATATATACACTGGACTCTTAGCTGAATAAAGTTGACTTTTCCACCATTCTCAGGGTCCCATCTCATTCATGATTGTCGCACCCTTTGGGTAAATAACTCTTTCCAAGTATCTTTTTTCTACCTAACTTTTCCTTCTTAGCCCTGCTGCTGATTGGCAGGGCTCCTCTAACACTATTTCAGCAGCTGTGCTATGAAATGGCAGAGTTCCCCTGAACTTGGATCCCCACAACAGAGGAGAGAGAGACATAGAGGAGAGAGACAGAGGAGAGAGAGACAGAGAGAGACAAAGACCAAGGAGGACACAGAGGAGAGAGACAGACAAAAAGACACAAAGGAGAGAGACAGAGGAGAAAGAGACAGAGACAGAGAGAGACAGAGGAGAGAGACAGGAGAGACAGAGAGGGACAGAGGAGACAGAGATAGAAAGAAACAGAGGAAAGGGAGAGACAGATACAGAGGAGAGAGACAAAGAGAAAAGAGACAGAGACAGAGAAAGATATAGAGGAGAGAGACAAAGATGAGAGAGAGAGAGAAAGGGAGAGGGAGAAGGAGAGAGACAGAAAGAGACGAGAGAGGAAGAGAGACACATTAGAGAAGAGAGAGAACATGCTGAAATCGTGTTTACTGACGGCTGTGTGGCAGTGGAGTCTCTGGGCCAAAAGGCGCTGTCCTTGGTACCCACAGCCAGCCATACTCTGGTTCCCATCTGTCATATTTAGTCCATGCGTCACCCTGTGTGGGCCCTGCGCCTCCTCCATGCTGGGAAGGCTCCCTCTCCTCCACTTCACTTCAGAAGCCTCGGCTGCCTCTGGTCTCGAGGCCATGTCCAAAGCCTCTCCCTTAGATGAGCCCTTACGGTTCCATCCTCGTCCTCCCTAGATCCACCCCTTCCTGCTCCTTTCCTGGGGAACCGCCAGGAACACTGCAGGAGGAGATAAAGAAGTTCCGAGGCACTCATCGCCAGCCCATCACCAGATACAGCCAGAGTTACAATGTATTTCCTCCTCCCAAGATCACCTTACCCGTTCAGTTGTGGCTCCATTGTTCTTTCCAGGTATGTTTGTCTGTGTTTTCTTGGGTCTCCTTACTTCCCTCTGCCTCGGTCCATGTCTTCCTCTGTTTCTCTGGATTTCTGAGGCATCGTTTCCTGAAACATTCCTGAAACATCATCTCACTTCCAGTTCTTTTAATCATAAACTGCCCTTGTAAATATTTGTGTGCATATGGACCCCTCGCTCTGTGACCCCGTAGGACTCCTGCCTTGGACTGTGATTTTGGGGTCAGAAGCTAGGGATATTTGAATCCCATCCTTAACATCATCCCAAACTGCTCTTCAGAATGCTTAGATCAGTTCCTAGACCCAGCAATGTATTTATTTCTGTCTTCTTACTATTCCTCTAACAATGATCTCACTTTTTGTCATTTTGGCTAATTTGCTGGATGTGAAGCCAAACCTCCAAGTGATTTTGATTTACTTTTCTCTCATTAGTGACAAGGAGTAATGTTTCATCTTGTTAAAAGAGTTTTTGTGGATCCCCCCTCCCCCATCCTCCTTTCTTGTATAGAGAAAGGGGATTGGATCCACAAGAAGTTGCTCTTAATTTTGCTAGATGCTAGCATTTCCCCCATTAAGTATTTTATTCTGAGTGTGGGTGTGTGTGCACATGCAGGCACAGGCATATTTATTTCACTGGGTCACAGTGCCAAAGAGGGAATTCACCTCAAAGGCTGCCCACACAACCACTTCATTTTAAGATGAGGAACTGACATGAAATGAGTCACCAAAGGTCACACAGGTAGCAAGTATAACAGTGGGAATTCCTTTGACTGTGAAGTCAGTCAGCTTTCCATCATACCTATTTGTCTGTGTACATATTATTTCTTCTGGAGGAATGTAAGTCACTTGAAGTGAGAACCTGGTTTGCATTTTCTCTTTGTTTCACCAGCACAGTGCCAGAAAAATGCACCCTCCACACAGACACTAAATTATATTTTATCCATCCTTTTTCAGTTATGTTCAACTCTGTTACTCCATTTGAGGACTTTTTGGGCAAAGACACTGGAATGGTTTGCCATTTTCTTCTCCACCTCATTTTACAGATGAGGAAACTAAGGAAAATAGGGTTAAGTGACTCGCCCAAGGTCACATAGCTAGTGTCTGAGGCCAGACTTGAACTCAAGAAGGGAGTCTTCCTAACTCCAGACTTAGCACTCTGTCCACTGCAGCATCATCTACTATAGGAAGCCAAAATATCTGATCCAGGATCCAGGCCGTTCTTTAATGCCAGCTCCGGGTTTTCCTAGTAATATGGCCTCATGACAGAACTTGCCTGAGATACAGGGCTCTGCCCTGCTCTGGGATACTAGCCAGGTGTTGGCTCACTACCAGATTACTAATACATTTAGATACTAATACATTTTGAATGGGAAGGTTAGACTGAGGACATGATAGCCTTCAGGGTCTGCCTGACATCATCTGCCTGACATCATGGAACTAAACAAAGCTATACAAGTAATGGAAAATATAGTGACTGACAGTTACCTTCTTTGTCTCTTTGCTCTATAAAAATATTTTTCAGAGAATAAATAAACAGAGTTCTACCCTCAACTGCCCGCTTGGCCCACTTCATCTTTCTCATGTCCCTGATCACACCCAATGTGGGCATCAAGTGGAGCTCAAACAGGGACCTGAAAGGAAGGCTGTGGAGACTGTCCTTAAATTTACTGGAGCTCCACAAGTACACAAGGTTCAAGGTAAGAGAACTTTTTTAGTTAACCTTTTTCAGTTAGTTTGTTTCACCAGGCTGATACTGGAATTGTGACCAAGATGGGTCAGGTATAATTTAAAGATAGCTGTTAAAATGGCTGGTGGAAGAATGAGGATTATTGATCACAGCACACCAACTAGATCAATTCCTCAATTACATAGATAAATGCTGTCTGTGGTTTCCAGAAGAGGGAACCATAAACTTAGGAAGGTGGAAAATAGTAGGTAAGCAGATGAGTGAGAGACTAACAGAGGAAAGACCCCAGCATGTCCCCATTTCTGCCTTTTTTCTATGGAATATATTAAAGATATGTTTAGCATTAAGAATGAAAGTTCCAAAGGTGGTTCAAACAATTAAGTGTGATGTGTTTGGCTCTATGAAGTCCTAAACTATAAAAAGAAATAAAAGGAAAATTATCAAGTAAGTCTTACCTGACTTAGGTTACCATCTAGAGGACTAAGAAAATGTCTAATTTTTGCAGTACATCTCTAACAGTTTTGTATGAGCGCACTCTTCCTGTCCTTTTCTGTATCTATTTGCTTTGTTTTTGTGTCTTTGTGTGAATGAGTGTTAGTAATTTGTCATTATATAAGATTTATGATGCAACTGCTTCCTTGGAATGTTGTTATCTCTTTCTCTCCCCCTCTCCCTTCTTTCTTACCAGCACACAAGTGGGTGGTTGGAGAGGAGAGGAGAGGAGAGAGAGAGACAGAGAGACAGAGAGACAGAGAGACAGAGAGAGACAGAGAGAGACAAAGAGAGACAGAGAGAGACAGAGAGAGACAAAGAGAGACAGAGAGAGACAGAGACAGAGAGACAGAGAGAGACAGAGACAGAGAGACAGAGACAGAGAGACAGAGAGAGAGACAGAGAGACAGAGAGTGAGATGCAGAGAGGGAGAAAGAGGGAGAAGTATTTAATTGTATTGGTTATATGATGGTAATAGCAAGTCAAAACGTATACAAGAAGTATCAGGATAGAAATAGAAAAAATAATAGGTATAAACTATTTGCATGAACAGTATGAAAAGAAGTTTTACAATTTTAAAAAGGTTTGAAAATCTCTTTCCATTTCAATTCTGGCCAAGTTTGAGTGCAGGGAAAGCAATAAAAAATAAAAATGGAATTTTGTCCCCTCAGATCAAAGACTAACAATCGTTTAACCATTTCCTGCCTCACCTAAAAAGTTTTGCCTATTGGGATGCAACTGAAAGTTAATTTAATTCATTCTGGTTATTTTTGGAATTGTGAAAAGTGAAAAGTGTCATCCTAATTTGATGCTAAAGATAAGCCAGAATTTGTTATGCTATTTGGCACTAAGGCAAATTGAGAAAATACAAAGATCTGAAAAAGAAACACCTCAGAGTTGAAGCTTTGTGCTCTCCAGAACAGGGGAGAGGGGGCACAGCACCACTGGATCTTTTTCCAGAGTCCCTTTGCACTGTAACTGGCAAGTTAGAAGCTCCCACTCTCAAATAAATTTTTAAGGAATAAACATAGAAATGAAATTTAATGAAGTAAAAGTTAAATGGTTGAAAATATTTTACAAAAATTTATTAAAGCCTCTCATCCCAGATCAGATTTAGAAAGAGTTCTGAAGAATAACAAGGAATTTGAGTTACCCTCCCCAATCTGGCAAAGGGGAGGAAGTATACTAATTATATCAAGGACCCCACTAGCAACAGCCCTGGGGCACCGTGAAGGGGGTGTGGGGCACCATGTGGGGCACCCACACCTTTAGGCAAGCAGATGAATCTTTCCTTTCAAACTCCTGAATCTACAATCAGGCTGTGCAGCTGTGAGAAGAGAAAAATCTCCACACTTGACAAGCCCAATTTTCTATCAATCATTTTTGTAAGTGATGATTTGGAAATACAATTAATGTCATAATGCCATTGTGTTATTATGGTCTTCCTAAACTGTAGTAAAGTTCTATTATATAGCAAAAATTGAGTGATCATTGTTAGCCAGAAAAGAGTGTTAAAGAAAGTTTTTAATCTAAATTTTGTTAAAACTAAAAGATAGAGGAAAAAATTTGTGTAAAAACAGTTGTCACTTTATTCTGCGAAACCCTGTCTTATAATATTTATATCTGTCTTATAGAAAACCATGTATTTACACCTTTACCTGTAGTTAAAGAGGAGATTACAGCTAAAACAATTTGGCTATCATTTACGGAACTTGTAAGATTGTTAACTAAGTTATTTAAAAATTCTCTTTTAATGCTAAAACCTAAAATTGTTAATTGATTACTGTATGTGGAAAGTAGGATACTGGGAGAAAACTTTATTCGGATTAATTCTGCCTATTCAGAACACTCCTCCTCCATGTATGAGATTTGGCAAAGCAGGGGCATCACTATCAGCCCCTCCCTAGAATCCATGCCAATTCTCCTTATTTTGTAAAACTGCCAAGGCCCCTGAAAACCATCTCTATAGGCAAGGTCATCAGCCTGGGAAACAAACTTGTTTTAGTTATGTAATTCTTAAATAATGAACCTAACTGGCTAAGAAGTTTTGAAAGATTAAAAAGGATTTCCAACAATCAGCTTTTACACCAGGGCAAGTTTAATTTTGAGAAAGAAAAATGTTAAATGGAATCCCTTATGTATGAGAGACCTAGTAAATCTTTATTGTTTATTACAGTTACATGAGGATAAAATTAGCTATAGTTGGCTCTAAGCCAGGATTGGTGAAAATTGCTGTCTAAAATAAAAGGCATTTAAACCTATAAATAATGAACATATTCCTACTTTTTCCCCTTCCTATAGCAAATTTCTGTGATCAGAGCAAGTAATCAGTAAAGGATATGAACTGTTTTGTATTAGCTTAATGTTATTTTTCACCAAGAGTTAGAACACGCACAGAAATTTATATAAACTACTTAAGGCTCACCTTAAGATAGTCCCATTGTTTAAAAGGATTCTAAAACTTATAGCTTTTAAAAGAACTGTGATCATATTCAATTACCATACCTTTTTTGACTAAAAAACTCTGTGATATCTAAGAAATCTTGCAATTAACTAGAAATTTAGTTTGTTA
>CM053597.1:174197258-174213791 GCA_028646575.1 Pseudocheirus occidentalis | reverse complement strand
TAAACTACTTAAGGCTCACCTTAAGATAGTCCCATTGTTTAAAAGGATTCTAAAACTTACAGCTTTTAAAAGAACTGTGATCATATTCAATTACCATACCTTTTTTGACTAAAAAACTCTGTGATATCTAAGAAATCTTGCAATTAACTAGAAATTTAGTTTGTTAATAAAGCTTTGGGAATTTGTGTTACTTAAGGACATTTTACACCAACTTGGTTTTGGTGAATCTCAATTTTGGAGATGTGTTTTTGCTTTAAAGTAAAAAAACAGAGCTATCATGTTATTAAGTTTTTAACCTTTTTTCATAAAAGTCTGGTGATCATTTCTAAATCTTAAAACTAGAACTATAGCCTACTACATTGATTATAATAATTATAAAGTTATTAATACTCTACTTCTTAAAATACAAAGGTTCAGCTATCATATTATTGAATTATTTTTTCTTCTCCTCTAATATTGTGTCAGATAACAAATATTCAATGTATGAGTGCCAACATATTAATACAGCTAAACTTAAACACACACAGAATACAGATCTTTTCAATCTTTTTCAAAAAATTACAAACTCTCATAAGAGAGAGGTCTCAAACTAAAAAACTCTGTGATATCTAAGAAATCTTGCAATTAACTAGAAATTTAGTTTGTTAATAAAGCTTTGGGAATTTGTGTTACTTAAGGACATTTTACATTCAACCCATATTAAAGCTTATTCTTCATTTCTTGGACCTCTTTCCCAAAATAACATGACTATTGATCAGAAATTTCAAGGTTTTCCCGCCCTTCTCTCCCCAAATATTCATGGATTTACATTATCTTACTCTTATTTTCATCAAAGTGCACATACTTTATGTAAACAGTTCTGTGTTAGTAGGAAACAAGCTAGACAGATCATTAAAAACTGCCCTCAATGTGTTATCTATACTATTCTTCAGTAATCATCATTAATCTATGGGGAATTAAATCTAACCATATTTGGCAGATGGATGTAACTCAATATCCTCCCTTTGGTAAGTTATCATATATATATATATATATATATATATATATATATATATATATATATGTTACAATAGATACTTTTTCTTCTTTTACCTTTGCTTCCCTTCATTATGGACTATTTTTTCCTTTTTTTTTGGAGGGCAACTGGGGTTAAGTGACTTCCCAAAGTCACATGGCTAATAAGTGTGTCAAGTGTCTGAGCTCAGATTTGAACTCAGGTCCTCCTGACTCCAGGGCTTGTACTCTATTCACTGTGCTACCTAGCTTCCTCGAAAGTTTTTTGTTTTGCTTTGTTTTTGCTTTTTTTTGGAGGGGGGAGGATGGGGCAATTGGGGTTAAGTGACTTGCCCAAGGTCACACAGCTAGTAAGTGTTAAGTGTCTGAATCGGGATTTGACCTCAGGTCCTCCTGACTCCAGGGCCAGTGCTCTGTTCACTATACTACCTACCTGTTCATTTTGTTCCCCTTCAGATGGGGGAAGCAGTTACAAAAATGTAATTAACCATATGTTGCAGTCTTTTGCTTCAATGGACATTCCAAAACAATTGAAAACCAGTAATGCCCCCCCCTACACTAGCAAATCATTTCAATCTTTCTGCAATCATTTTCAAATAAAATTAATTACAAGCCTCCCTTATAATCCCACTGGCCAAGTTATACTTGAGAGACAGATTAAAGATATTAAAATCTATTTACAATAATAAAGAAGGTGGGCTTGGGCCAATATACTATTGCCTTATGCACCCTAAAAATTTAAAACATCAGTAATAATGAGTATACATCAACATTAAAACAATTTGAAAACATACATACTCCCCAAATGAAAGTAATGTGGAGAGATCCCCAAACAAAGATATGGGAAGGGCCTGACCCTTTACTAATATGGGGGCAAGGCTGTGCTTGTGTTTTTCCAGAAGCTGCTGAATGACTAGTGAGGGTGCAAGAACAGAATGTCCAAATGTGTTCCACAACTTAACACCCAGATGCAGAAACTGAGAATTTGGAGTAAGAGTATGGGGAAATCCCTTGCACAAAGACAAGCCAAGAAGAAGTGGCTTAGCATCCCACCTTTTCACAAGATAATACTACCATCTAATGGAACATTACTTGTTTAAATTATACCCTTAAACAATGTATTAGTGGTTATGATGTCATTGTACTGTTTATAGAACCACCCTCTTTTGCTATTTTTCCACTAATCTTTCTCACAGTTGGTTTCAGACTTTGGGGAAACATGCACTTCAAATAATATCTGATTCTCTAGCCAGAAAAAGTGATTTCTAGACTTTTAATCACAAGACTAATTGCCATAGCCTCCCTCTGAATGTCAACAGCTGTGTCTTCTATGTCTTTACCAAGTGAAATACAAACTGCTCAAGACTCCTTCTCTGGTGTGAATATGGATACATCTATATATGTATGACTCCTGTGTATGGAATATTACTTGCATTAATTGTACTGTTACTCAATGTATATCTAGTACAGATTCTGTTGACATTGTTGAACAACCTTCATTTTCCATTTTTCCAATTAATCTACCTTATGCTTGGTATCAAACATCAGGGGGATATGCATTACATATAATTTCTGATTTAAGAAAAAGGGTGGGGAAGTTTGTCAGACTTCTTGTTACTAGACTCACTGCCTTAATATTATTGATAATTTCAAGCACTATGTCTGCAATTCTTCTAAAAAGAAAAATTCAAACTGCACAATATGTTAATGTATTATTAAAAATGTTTCTATAGCCTTTAAGACTCAACTTGATATACGGATAAGGATCTTTTGTATAAGATCAAATTATCAGAACAATCAATATTTTATTTAGGTGATGAGTTAAAAGCATTAAAAACTCAACTGTTACATATATGTGATTATAAATATACATATATTTGTGTAACTCATTTACTACATAATAGATCTGACTCTAATGTTTCTTGGGACAAAATATATGCCCAACCTCTTGGTGCTTGGCATGATTAAAACATCCAAATATTGTCATCGTTCTGGAATTGATCTGAGAACATTGCCAACACAGTATTATCAACATTGTTAAAGTTATCTCCTTTTAATGTGATGTCTATAATTTTACATATTTTATCTGCATTGATTATTGTATTATTTCTTTGTATCTGCTTTCCTGTAGTGACCAGACTGATGTTACAGCTTTTGAAACCATTAACTACTCAAATGTATGAGCTAAATTTACATAATAAAGAAGAGGGAGGTGTAAGAAGCCAAAACATCTGATCCAGGATACAGGCAGTGATTTAAGGCCAGCTCCGGGTTTTCCTAGTGATGTGGCCTCATTACAGAATTTGCCTGATTGCCTGAGATACAGGGCTCTGCCCTGTTCTGGGATACTAGCCAGAAGGTGTTAGCTCACTACAAGATTACTAATACATTTACATACTAATACAGTTTGTATGGGAATGTTAGCCTGAGGACTTGATAGCCTTCAAGGTCTGCCTGACATCATGACACTAAATAAAGTAGTAATGGAAAACATAATGACTGATAGTTACCTTCTTTGTCTCTTTATTCTAAAAAAATCTTTTTCAGAGAATCAATAAATGGAGTTCTACCCTGAACTGCCTGCTTGGCCTAGTTCATCTTTCTCATGTCTCTGCTCATGCCAGATGTTGGCATCAATCTAGCTACAGATTAAAAACAAAACAAAACAAACCCTACTACACAGAGATTTTTTTTACATCATTCTTATTGAAGGCCTAACCAGTTTCTAAAGGGAGAGACCTGTTCAGCCTAGGAAGAAGTCCTTTTGAATTAGATGCAGGGTTGGAGAATGGGGGCAGGGAACCTGTGGCTTCAAGGCTGCAGGTTCACCACCCCTGGTTAGGGGAATGATCAGACAAAGAGGAAGAACACACTTGAATATTTCCATAGAAATCTATTTCAAGTTCCTCTTTGGCTAGGCTGAAAGGAAAATCCTTGGGGCAGGGGCTTTCATTTCAGGGCATCCCTAAACTTGCATGGAAAAAAATTTACATATTTATTTTCACTAAGCTCCAACTTAAGCTCAGCATTTCCAGTTAGGATTTTTTTATGTCAAATCATTCCAAAAAGGGGTCCATAGATTTCACCAGATTGCCAAAGGGATTTATGACACAGAAAAGGCTTAAAAACCTATCATAATGGTACTAACCAAAGACTAGTTGAGTGTTTTTAGGATGATTGTCACAGAAAGTTAAGTGATTATAATTCTGCTCGCGGCACAGTGGACATACAACTAGGTCAGGGAGATCTACAGTCAAATGACTCAGTAGCTGTGATTCTGGGTAAATCATTTGGTCTTCATATTCGCTAACTGCAAAATGAAGCTGAGTGGAATCTGAGGCCTTCAAATCTGGGGGGGAGGGGCAGGACATGTGTCCAGTTAGAACAGGAAGACCCAGGCAAGGTGACCACAGAGAGTGGGAAGACAGAGGTGCAATAGGCCTGTGGAGTGGGGGCAGTGAGGGACCTGAGGGACCTTCCCTGATCCCCTCCTTTTCCCCCACTTTTCCCTCCAGAGAGAGGAGGGTTTCCAGGTCTCATACCTGTCACTTAGTACAGTGCCTGGTATGTGCTAGGCATTTAATAAATGCTTGCTTCTTCTCTCTGGGATGAGGGGAGAGTACAGTGTCTGGATAAGCCGGTGGTGGCTGTTCTGTAGAAGGGAAAGCGGTTGGGTTTAGCAGTAGGGCACATAAGATGCCCTTGCTGGCAAGTACATTGTGTCCTTTCTGGAAAGGAGTACTCACTTTACCTATTTCCTAATCTAAAATGCAGTGGTTGTATTAGATGGGACTCTTTGGTCTCTTCTAGCACTAAATCTTTGTCCCTGATTCCTAGTGTGCCTGTTCTGATGTACTGTAGGGATGGGCTGGGGCTAGGCTTTCCCATTACCTCCACTGGCATTTTCTCACATTTCAGTAAGTCACATGCTGCTGAGGGAGGCCTTTTCCTACCTATTACACTGATAAGATTTGTCTATGTTATGACTTTTCTGATGCAGCACGAGGGACAAGTGACATGTCACCTAAGGTTTTGGCACAATTTCTGAGGTCTTTTTCATCAGTATATACTGTCATCAAAGGCTTATTCATGTACCTTGCATTTTTACAGTTTGTCTCCAATGAATACTTTTTGAATGATTAAACTTAACTGGAAATACTAATAAAACTAATTAAATTTTCACAGAAACCTCTTGCATTTAATTTTAAAATAATTTTTATTGATAGTTTGCATTTATATCACTTACATTTTCCAATGTATCCTTCCCTGAACTGCCCCCAGAGAGCCACCCCTTATTACAAAGAGAAAAGGAAGAAAAACCAGTTCAGCAAAACCAACCAATATATGGAGTCTATATACACTGTTCCACACCTGCAAAGCGATGGGAGTGTTGAAAGGAAGAATCCCCAAGTCAATCCTGATTATCCTGTTGATTTATTTCAACATAAAAGACTTTGATTTAGATAGTTTTTGGATTAAGAGATGCAGTCAGAGATTAAGTTTTTCAGTTTGGTAGAGCTGAGCAGTGGAGCTAAACTACTGCAGAACTGAGCTAGGATGAACTTGCCCATTTCATGGAAGCCCAAGTTTCCTTTTGTAGTTGGCTAAGTCAGCCCTCTCAGCTGCACTTACTGCAAGCAACATCACTGTTCAGTTAGCAAAATAATTCTATGGGATCCAGATTGATGTAAAATTACCCAGAGGCGGACTGACAGTTATTGCTCACCATTATGCTCCAACACACCTACACCCCCAGTACTGGCAATAGTGCCTAGCTAACCTTCAATTATTCCCAGATGTGTCTAGTTTACCCTCCAGTCAAGTGTCATGCACCATCCAATCAGAATTCAATCAAGTTTTCCAAGAATCTGTAATTTTTTCATTTCTTTATGATTATAAAAATAAGCTCTGTAAATCCCCAGTTTGTTTATGGCTAATGAGGACCCACTGACCTCATTTATTGGCAACTGTTAGCTTTGCTAATAAATTGATTGTGCACAGAATTTTTTGCCCCAGTTTCTCTTTATCATAGATTTCCATCATGGCAGTGTATGAGAAAGACTGTATGAGTCTCAACTCACTGCTTTGGAGTCAAGCTTAGTCATTATAATTTCACAGTATTTAATTTTTGATAATTTTGCTATTGGGTTATTTCTATTTCCATTGTAGTTATTGTGAATCTGTGTTTTTTCCAATTCTGCTTAGTTAACTTTGTATTAGCTCATTTAAGTTTTCACATTCATCTCTGTATTCAACATATTTATCACTTCTTACAGAAGTGATACTACACAGCCACTTACATTGAAAAATTTGCATTTGCACAAGTCCAATAACTTTTCAGTTGCTCTACAAATCTCCCCCACATTCTTGTCCTTTCATTCCAATCACTCTTACGTGGTAGTACCTATTGTGACCTTTATTTTGTTTGTCACAAAGATGCTTGTTAAATTTCATCATATTCCTCAAAGTCATTTATTTTAATTACATAATGGGATTCTACTGTATGAATGAATCACAATTTGTTTAATAAACACTCTACTGCTAGATATTTCAGGTGCTTGCTTCCAATTCCTTTTATTATCAATGAATATGAAACATTAAAATCTTTGACTAGATAGCTCCATTTTGCTTTTGATAATACTTTCAGAGTATATAGTTTATCAATGCAATGACCAACAAAAGTGTATTTTTTTGGTGACATTTACTATGTGCTGAGAAACCATATTCTAAAAAGTCTGTAACTTTCTACCACCAATATCTCTCTTCAATTCCACAAGTACTGTGTCTAATATTTTTTGGAAAATTTGAAGAGCATATCAATGGTACTTTAATGTATAGAATTTTGATTGAGACTGAACACTTTCCATGATATTTATAATTCGTTCTCTCATTTGAAAATCACCTCTTCGTACCCATTGCCCCTGTAGCCATTGTGGACTAAGAGCTATCTCTGTAGATTTTTAGTAGTTCTTTTCATATTTATCATATTTAACCTCAACATTTTTTACAAGTGCTCTTTTACTTTGGTTATACTGCTTTCATACTTTTCCATTTTATTTTTGTCCTTAAATATATTCTAATTTGACCCTTCTAATTATTTAATACATTTTCTTAATTATACAATTGAAATGACTGCATGATCCCACTTTCTCCCCCCCCCCATTTTAGTTCATTTTACAAATATATTTGAGGCTACAAATCAGGGGGAATCCTGAGGTATGAGTTATGAGATATAATTCTATGTCCATTTTCTGTCATATTGCTAACAAATTTTTCCCTAGAAAATTTCTTAACTACGTCTTTTGCTAGTTTATATTTCCTATAAGTTTATGAAACACTAATATTTTTACTCTATTTTGTTAGATAGATGGTATCCCTATTCTGTCTCCTTACTCTCTTGCTAGTACCAGAGTATTTTGATTAAAAGAAGTTTATAATATGTTTTAAAGTCTAGGAATACATGTCTGCTTTAAATTTCTAGGGTTTATTTCTAGCATGAATTTTCTGATGCTGAATACGTGTCGCACATCGAGTAAAGGCCTTACCACATGTAGTGCATTCATAAGGTTTCTCACCACTATGTATTCTCTGATGTTGTGTTAGGTATAATTTCCTGCCAAAAGCTTTTCCACATTCACCACATTGATAGGGTTTTTCTCCACTATGAATTCTCTGATGTAGAGTAAGACAATGGCCATTTCGGAAGGCTTTGCTACATTCATTACATGGATAGCACTTTTCCCCAGTATGAACTGTTCGGTGACGGCTAAGGTACAGATTGCGGCTGAATGCTTTTCCACATTCACTACATTTATAAGGTTTCTCTACAGAATGAATTTTCTGATGTTCACTGAGGCTCCCTGGACGACTAAAGGCTTGTCCACATTCATTACATTTATAAGGTTTCTCTCCAGTATGTATTCTGTAATGAAGAGTGACCTGTGAGCTGTTGCTGAAGGCTTTACCACAATCTTTACATTTATATGGTTTCTCCCCACTATGGACTCTCTGATGTTCAGTGAGATGAACCCTCTGGGTGAAAGCTTTTCCACAATCACTGCATTTATAGGGTTTCTCTCCATTATGAATTTTCTGATGTCGAGAAAGGTCTCCCCGCTGACTGAAGGCCTTTTCACATATGTCACATTTATATGGTTTTTCTCCAGTATGAGTTCTCTGATGTAAACTAAGGCCTATACTTTGGAGGAAGGCCTTCCCACATTCCAGACATACATGGGATTTTACACCAGTATGAATTTTCTGATGTACATTGAGTGCCGAGCTATTGCTGAAGGCTTTCTCACATTCACTGCATTTATATGGTTTCTCTCCAGTATGAATTCTCTCATGCCGACTAAGGTATGTAATTTGACTGAAGGCCTTTCCACATTCAGTACATTTGTGAGGTTTATCTCCATTATGAATTCTGTAATGTTCAGTAAGACGTCCTTTCTGGATGAAGGCTTTTTCACATAGATTACATTTATAGGGCTTCTCTCCAGTATGAATTCTTTCATGCATGTTGAGCTGTGAGCTGATACTAAAGGCTTTACCACATTTGTTACATTTATAAGGTTTCTCACCACTATGAATTCTTTGATGTTTGGTAAGGTCTCCCTTCTGGCTGAAAGCCTTTCCACATTCACTGCAATCATAAGGTTTCTCTCCATTATGAATTTTCTGATGTCGAAAAAGGTCTCCCCTCTGGCTAAAGGCCTTCTTGCATATATTGCAATTATAGGGTTTCTCTCTAGTATGAATTCTCTGATGTTCAGAAAGATGACCCTTCTGGCTGAAGGCTTTTTCACATACATTACATTTATAGGGTTTTTCGCCAGTATGAATTCTTTGATGTACAATGAGGCCTGCATGATTACTGAAAGGCTTCCCACATTCATGACATTCGTAGGGTTTCTCTCCACTATGAATTCTGTGATGCAGAATAAGGGATGAGCTATTGCTAAATGCTTTTCCACATTCATTACATTTATAGGGTTTTTCTCCATTATGAATTCGCTGGTGTGCAGTAAGATGTCCTTGCTGGCTAAAAGCTTTTTCACATACGTTACACTTGTAAGGTTTTTCTCCTGTATGAACTTTCTGGTGTCGAGAAAGGTCCCCTTTCTGGCTGAAGGCCTTTTTACATATGTTACACTGAAAAGGCTTCTCTCCAGTATGAATTCTCAGATGTACAAATAGTCCTGTTCGATTGCTGAAGAGCTTCCTACATTCATGACATTCATAGGGTTTCTCCCCACTGTGAATTATGTGATGTAGAATAAGCGATGAACTATTGGTGAAGGCTTTTCCACAGTCACTACACTTATAGGGTCTCTCCCCATCATGAATTCCCTGATGCTCAATAAGGTGTGTGATCTGGCTGAAGGTTTTTCCACAATCTCTACAGATATATGGTTTCCCAGAAGAATGACTTCTATGACACTGAGGAAGAAGTTGCCCCTGGTGGAAAGCATTGCCAAATTCAGTGCGTGTATATGATTTTTCTTTAGTAGCTGTGCTTTGATTTTCACTAAGGTCTGAGGCGTCACTGAAAGCTTTACGGCATCCATTGTCTGTACGAGATTTCTTTCCTGAAGAGATTTCATTGTGATCACTCAGGTCTGAAGAAGGTACGAAGTCATTTCTATGTGTATCATGTTTATAAAGACTCTTTTCTAAAGAAACATTGCTTTGTGTATCGAGGATTGACTTCTGATCGAAATTTTTCACAAACTGATTACCTTTATGTCCTCTGGTCTTATTAAAGTTTTTATCCTGAGTTCCCTGTATTGGCTCTCTCACCTTCTTATTAGCTCTGTATCTGTCAGAGCTGTTTTTACAATTTCCAACTTCTCCAAATTTATAGGCCCAGGGACTGCCCTTTGTGAACTTTTCCTGGGATGTGTCTTCCAGGGAAATGCACTGTATAGGGATTGGTTTCTTGGTCTTTGACTGAGTCTCCCAATCTGAAATACAGAGAAGAGAAAGAGAAGGAAAAAAGGAAGAAAAAGGAAAGAACAGAGAAAAGAAAGTAATTTTTCCCTCTATTTTCTAGGTAGGGAGAAAGGTATCAAGTCCTCATTATTCTTTAAGGATCCATTTCAAAGTGTATGAAAATACTGAAATATACCCAACACCGAGAATTAACTTTGTGTCTCAAATCTAGAGGTTTCCAGTACAGCACCTCTCCTCTAGTCAAAGGAACACTGAGACCGAGGACTGGGTGGCTATAGTAGGATTAGAGTTAGCAGGAGACAAGCTCCTGTCTCTACTTTGGAAACAGATACCGAGGGAGAATGTCTTCTGAGTAGATTGCTACCTGGTCTATTTGCTACTGTAAGTGCTATGACCCCTCAAATTTAGGAATGATCTTTCTTCTTCCTTTGTGAAAAAGGCACTACTGTTTATCTGGATATCATATCTTTCAGCCTAGAAAGCACTACAGAGAGCTAGCATGTTCAAAGGGATGTAAAGATTAATTTGTTCCACATGATGAAGTAATAAAAGGAAGAGATGAATGATTAAGGAAGGATCACAAGGAGAGGGGCTGGGGCCAAGTGGCTCCATGCAGAGGAGCAGGCAAGAGTGGAGACACTGTTATCACCAAACCCAACCTGGTCATTACTGTTAATATAGAATCCTAACTAGTCTGCCTCCCTCAGTTTCTCTCCTTATTTGCTACAAACACAATCATTGGATTAATGTCTGTGCCATGCATTCAGACCCTGCAATTCTACTGCTTTACACTTTACTCACCTGTTTCCTACTTTGAGGTCTCACCTTCCTACACAGATCACAAATTCAAGAGGTCAGTGGATGGGTATCACGCTGCTAATTCAGAATGATTTGCCTGGTTGGTAGCCAAAAGCCCTCAGTGAACAAAGTACAAAACTCCCCCTTCTAGAGAGTTCTGCTCCAGAACAGAGATGGAAGGCCAAGATCCAGCCTGTTCCTAGGACAAGGTAAAACCTTCTAGCAGGCCCAGCTCCTGCTACGACAGAGTCCCAACACAGCTCAGACAGCTAAGTAGGCTGCCCAGGCACAAGAACATCAATCAAGGCATCCCAGACCAGATGTCACATGAGAAGTGGGGCATGGGAGTGAGATGGTCCAGGCAACTGTGGTGACTGAAATATGAACACCAAAGGGCAAAAGCTGTTGCTGCAGACACTGTGGCAACTCAGAGAGCTTGCCAGAGACAGCCTGATGACCAGAGGCAGTGGATGGATGGGGCTGTGGATGGACTACCAGCTTCTTGTCAGAAGACAAGTCCAGATCCTGCCTCAGACGTGTCCTAGCTGTGTGACCTTGGAAAGTCACTGGATATCTCCGCCTTGGTTTCCTCTTCTGTAATCATATAATAGCTATCACTGACAGCCTGCTTTAGAGCTAGCAAAGTGTCATCTCATTTGATCGTGGCCCTGAGGGGGAGGTGCTCTTATTATCCTCATCTTACAGAGGAAGAGACAAAGACAGAAAGAGGTGAAGTGACTTCTCAGGTCCTGCGCCCGACCCACTACTTGTTTCTATAAAATGAAGACAAGCCAAAACTGGGATCCTATGGAGTTTTCTGCTGCAGAGCCAGGCTCCTGGTTCACAGAATCAGAGTCTCCCCTGGCTGGAAAGGACACCTATTTAGTGGAGCCAACTCCTGAGCTGGAATCATCCCAACCTTGTCCTAGACCAGCTTCCCAATGACAAAGTAGGGCTCCCAACTCTAGGAAAGATTTTACATTTCAAACTGAAATCTCCTTCCAACAATAAGGACTAGTTCTGTCCTACCCTATGTAGCCAAACCGAACCAGATGACTCCCTTCCCTTCCAGGACACGAAGATGGCTTTCCACCTTCTCTTTTCTAAAGTCAACACGCCCACATCTTTGAAGCTATCTGCACAGGGGTCAGCTGCCAGTCCTCATGCCAGCCTGAGGGCTCTCCCCTCCGGATGCTACACATCCCAAGGTCTTTTATAAAATGGGGCACATCATTACTAAACAGAGCAGAGAATAAAGCAGAGCCCAGCAGGGCTGTCCTCAGACATCTTTCACCACCTCACTTCCCACCGACTCGCATTCATTCTGGACTTGATTTTGCTTCTTCACTAAGCTTTCAGCAAACTTATTGGGAAATTTCATCATCTCTGAAGATTCAGTCACCCTCTGTTCCTCTGACTGGAGGCGGGAGCCATAACTCCTCCAGTTCAGGGGAAGTAAGGACTGACAGCTCAGCTTTCTTTTATGCAGGAACTTTCTTATGCTGTATTCTTATCACCAAGACTTAGCACAGTGTCCGGCACTTGGGTGCTTACTGAACGTTCACTGCAGCTTGACTAGCCTTGCTCCTTATTCTGGGCCTTTGAACTAGGGAGCCCATTCCCTGTCCAAGTCTGGAATGTTCTCCCTGCTCACCCTTTGGGAATCAGAGGTTCCTTTCAAAGCCCAGCACAGCTGCCACCTTCTTCCTGAGGCCTTTCTTGATACCCCCACTGGACACTGCTCTCTCCCTCCCTTTCTTGCTCCCTCTCGGAACTACCTCAGGTCTTGGTCCACAAGGTATACACAAGGACCTGATTCGTTTATGGTCTTTGTGACTCCACTGCCTAACACTGGGCTTGCATGGAGAACAGACTTTAATCCTGTTTGTTCACCGGTTCCTGCTGGGCGGACCCAGAGTCCATCTGCTGTTCAGGCTGCCCCTGGAGCCCACTCACACCCAGATCACAAATCAGGGAGACTTCCCTTGTGTTTGTGATCAAGATCAGGGCCAAGTGAGAAGACAGGCAAAGCACTTTGCAACTCTCAAGCTGCTATGAAGATGCCAGTGCCCACCATGCCCCTCCTCCTCTATCCTCATCATCCCCATGATTACCATCCTCCCCCTCCCCATTGTCATCCCACTCCTCCCCCTCCCCGCCATCAGACTTGTCATCACTGTCCTCATCCTCACCATCCTCCTCACTGATGACCAAGGTCAGTGGTGCCTCTAGGACTTGTCCACAGAATAAAGACCCAACACTAAGAGGAGAAGGGGGAGGCCAGGGCACCAGTGTATACCAGCCTAGTTCACCTAACTAGGTGCTGGGGACAAAGAGGCAAAGTCAGTCTCTGGCCCACAGCCCCTTATGTTCTCCTGGGGTGGGGAGAGGTGGGGGTCCAATAGAGCAGGGACTGATGGGGACAGAGAGCACAGATCAAGCACCTGGGAATATCTGTGGAAGGAGGAGAACAGCATCAACCAGGGACGTCAGGAAAGGCTTTGTGGATCACCATCTCCCAGCAGAATGTAAGCTTTGTGAGGGCAAGGGCTGCTTCCTTTCAGCACTTCTATTCCCAGTGCCCAGGGCAGTGCTTGGCACCCATCTGGCACTTGTTTAGTGGAACTGAATTAACCTGGCTGGAGCCTGTCCTCAAGGAGGAGACAAGGGAGGGGAAAGGCCAAGATGGCACCCTGTCACTGGGGAGCTACCAGAAGTCCAGGACCAAAAAAAGGCACAGCCTTGGAGGTGGGAGGGTGGGGGCTCAGAGTCTCACTCAGCTGTTGTGGGACCCTGGCCAACATCTTTCACCTCTTAAAGGTGCCTCACGGGGACAAAAGCATCTGGGGGACCAGGGTGGCTGTGAGGATCCAATAAGATGAGGCAGTTGGCACCCCCTGTATGGGGGCTGTCATTACATAGACTGAGAGAAGGGAGGGAACAAGGACCAGGCTGAGGAGGCCACTTGGTGCCAGCCTGGGACAGATCAGGACTCCCGCCTGCCTGTTGGTGACCCTCTCTCACCTGCACAGGGTCTTCTTGGCTCTTCCTCCAGCAGCATCCATGGGCCTTCCCCACATTCCAGCTGGGAGATCAGCTTTGGCTTGGAAACTGGAAACCCTGCTCATGGGGAGAGAAAGGGCAGCACCCTCGAGTCCATCCCAGATCCCTCCTCTTCAGGGAGAGGCTGGCACTCTGGCAGTGCCCATGGAGTGGGATGAGGCAAGGTCTCTGCTGAGCACTCTGTCCTGAGACCCAAGGGAGCCAGTCTGGGGCTACACATACACTGTGGGCACTTAATAAATGCTGCTCATGGGAACTGTGGGGCTGAATTGGGGCAGTCTTTCTGTTTGCAAAGCTTCTTCTAGGAAAAGGGGCACAAAGAGTCTCCCTGAAGGTCAGCCAAATCCAGAATGAGGGGAGCAGCCCTTCAAACAGCCCACAACCCTCATCAGTGAGGACACCCCTCCCCAGGCAGATCAGATTGTGAGCCCCCGTTGACGCTCTGGCTTCTTACCCAGGGAGACAAAATTCTCATAATTTTCCAGCATGACCTCCCTGTACAGGCTCTTTTGGGCACGGGTCAGCTGCCTCCATTCCCTCTGCGTAAAGTCTATAGTCACATCCTGGAACGTCACTTCATCCTGAAACAGCCAATATGTTTCTGCTCACACCTGGATCATACCCTTCTAAGTCTGGAGGCAAGGGGAGGGAGCACAGTGTGTGGAGTGGATGATTCTGAGTCCCAGTATCTGCTTACCCTTCCTCTACCCTAGTCCTCCTTGGCCCCTCTGCTGCTCTGGGTCCTCTAGGCCCCCCTCTTTCCAGAGTCTTTCTGTCCCGTGTTTATTTCCTGGCTCTTCTCCTCCCCATTGGGCCGCTCTGCTTCTCGGCCCTAGAACTGTGAGTGTGCCCTGGGGCTTTATCCTCGGCCCCCTCCTCTGGCTGCCCCCGTCCTCCCTGGTGGCTTCACCATTATCTCAGTCTCATCCAATATAGAGCCAGTTTGTTCACAGCTGTGTTTTCTCCTACACTGAATTGTGAACTCCTGGTTTCTGCCTTTCTGTGTATCCACAGTGCTCAGGACAGGGCCCAGTACACATTGGGCACTTCACTGATGCGCACCAGCTTGACCTGAATGTCCTCCTGATACCTGCCAGGGCCACAGGCCAGTCTGGATCCAACAGTCCCCAAGAGAGGACAAAGGGGCTTGTGCAGAGCCGGCCTCTGGGGCAAGTCGAGGACATGGAGTGCCTACCGTGCACAAAATGCTGCTGGGACACCAGGAGGCCGTGTCTTCCCCCTCTGCTGAGTTCAGTCCACCAGGCAAAATGGGGACAGTCTGCTGGGGGCTGATGTGGCAAGGTGGGGGTCCAGGACACACTCAAGTCGGGGGCTGGAGAGCCTCTGCCCAAGGAGGGAGCCTGGGAGCCAGGCTGACAGGGCGAAGCAGAGGGTGAGGCCAGGAGGCTGGCCCTGAACCTGGACTGTGTGACCATGGGTGGCAGACGGTCTTGGAAGTCTACCCTGGAGGGCTTTCCCCTAGCTAGGGTAAGGGGCTGCATTTGATGGTCTAGGAAAGAGGCCTGGTTCTGGGGAAGGGGTCCGGCCAGCCTGAGTAAGGCCTCCCCTTCCCCTCTTCTCCTAGCTCCTGATTGGAGAGGCGGGGGATGGGGGGGAAAACCCCGACCACAAAGTGATTCTAGCAGTTGGGTGGGAGGGGATGATGGCCCAGGGACACACAGAGCTGTGTCTCCATGAGGGCTATGATCTAGGTACATGTGTGTGTAAATGGGGCTTGACTGCATGTGTGTGTCTCAGTAAGTGCATGTGTGTGCCAGTGCACGCATGTCTATGTACATGTGAGTGTGTAATTTCGTGGCTGTCATTACGCCTACATGTCTGCATGCATGACTACGTGGCTGTGATTGTACACACGTACCGGTCCAGGTGTGTGACTGCCTGTGTGCATGTGTGTCTCTGTAAGTGCATGTGTGTGCATGTGCCTGTGCACACATGTCTATGTACTTGTGAATGTGTAATTGACTGTGTCATTGCGCCTACACGTCTGCGTGTGTGACTACGTGGCTGTGATTGTGCACACGTACTTGTCCAAATGTGTGACTGCCTGTGTGTGTGCATGTCTCTGTAAGTGCATGTGTGTGCATGTGCCTGTGCACGCATGTCTATGTACACGAGTGTGTAACTGTGTGGCTGTGTCATTGCGCCTAGGTGTCTGCGTGTGTGACTATGTGGCTGCGATTGTGCACATGTACCTGTCCAAGTTTGTGTGACTGCACGCCTGTGTGCGAGTTTCTGTAAGTGCATGTGTGTACATGTGTGCCTGCACACCCACACAAACCTGGGTCCTACTCTTGACTCCTCCCAGCCTCCCACTCACTGGGGAGCTCAGGGGGCATTGAGGAAGGCGAGGAAGGGGGAGATGGGAGAGGAAGCAGGCATCTGACATCCCCTCTGTCACCGGCCCCGCCCCAGCCTCAGGCCCCGCCCCCAGCCTCAGGCCCCACCCCCTCGCACTCACCGGGGAGCCAGGGGCCACTGGAAGCCCAGAGCGGGCTCGAGCCTCGCGCCGCCGACCTCTGCTCATGTCCTGGGAAGGCAGAGTCTGGGGGAGAAGCAAGGGGTCAGGGGACGCTGGGCTCACTGGGAAGGGGTAGGACCCCGCCCAGCCGCACACGCCCCACCCCCTTTACAAAAGAGGAGACCCAGCAGGGCGGCCCCACCCCCCTCCTTCCCTGGGGGGGG
>CM053597.1:174167899-174196758 GCA_028646575.1 Pseudocheirus occidentalis | reverse complement strand
CCCATTTTTTTTCAGGTGGGAAAACTGAGGTACTGCAAGGTCCCACAGTTAGTCAAAGGAACACTCGGCAGTGGACACAGAAGAATGAAAACGTACCCCCCAAATGTTGGACACAGAATCTTGGGGATGCAGCTTGCCCAGTTCTCTGAGGTCTCCCTTCCTCCCTGGGCCCCATCACTCCATAGGGTGCCCATCATCAGGGATGAAGAAGGATAATTAGACTCTGTCTCTAAGGAGAAGCTCTAGAGACTGGGTCCCCAAGGTCTCCAAACCTGGCAGCAATTCCCTTAGGGTTGAAGGCCCAGGTGTGTGCACCTCACTCTTCCTAGTCCCACCTGGGGCCATCACAACCCCTTAACTGTGTCCTCTTGGCTTCTCTGAATCTGCCACTGTGAGCATCAGAGGAAAGCAAAGGAGTAAGAAGCCTTCAGATAGATCCTTTCTGAGATGAGCAAAGACCAGCTGGGTAAGTGAAGGCTCCTGGGCTAGAAAGGCTTCTTCAAGTTAAGTCCTCAAGCCTTTATTAAGTACTTAGGGGCATAAAGGAAGGCAATCACCTACTCCCCTTTCCCCCTCCACCCATGCCTGCCCTCCTAATCCAGTGAAGGAGTCAATATGCCAACGCTAATGTAGGAGCAAGCTAGAGATGGGAAATGGAGATAAATGAAAGAAGGGAGGGCCAGACTCCGTATTTCAGTTTTCCCACCTGGGAAGTCGAAAAAGACCTCTAGGAGGAGACTGCTTGAGCTGAGGGTCCCTGGGAAGTAACAAAAGACCTCTAGGAGGAGACTGTGCTTGAGCTGAGGGTCCCAAGAACTTGTGCACTCCAGACATGGGATATGTGACCTGGGCAAAGGCACGAAGATGAGATGAGTGAAGAGTGATTGAGGCTTTGAGGTCCTGGGGAAATTGTGCTCAGATAAAATTCTGATTCTGCTCCTTCTTACATGATTTGGGTCAGTGACTCTGCCTTGACAAAGCACAGTTTCTTCATCTGTAAAAATTAGACCCACTCTTGGACCTCTGAAGGAGCTTTCAGCTTTAAATCTATGATCAGAAGTCGGCTACTTTGGTCAGAGGGTTACAGCATGTAAGGGAGAATGGTCAGGTGCCCTGCGGAGATTGGCCAAAGCCAGGGGATTAAGGACTGTAAATGCCAAGCAGAGGACAAGGTTTTCAGGACAAGCTCCTGAAGCTTTGTGAATAGACCAGGGCTTGAGGGGTATGAGTTGGGTTGCTCAGTAGAAGCTGGGTCAGAAGGGAGAGACTGGAGGTGATTGCCATACTCCTGGTGAGGGGTGACAGATTCATACAGCTCTATGTATTCCCTCCCATTGCTCAGGAACAGGGTGGAGGAAGGGATGAAGAGGAAGGCAGCCAACAGATGCAGAGGTAATCCATCAGTCAGGCACAGATGGGGGGAGCTCTGCCCTCAAGGGCTTGCTGTAGACCTCAGCAAAGACTCCTGAGTGACAATCCCCATTCAGAAAATGCACAGTCCTAAACTGAGGCACCCTGAGAGTGGAAGAGGCACTCAGAGGCATTCAGGGGTCCCAGGGTCTGGGGGAGATTTCCTGGCAGAAGGGGATTTAGCTGGCATTGGGGAAATGCATCCTAATAACAGAGGACCTGGGCTCAAGTCCTTACCCTGTCCTTACTCCAGACTTAAGGGGTCTGTATGAGCAAGTCCCTTCCCTTCCCTGGGTCTCAGTTTCCTCACCTGTCAGAAGAGTAGAATAATAGTACCTACCTCCCAGGGGTGTTGTGAGGGTGGAGTGAGATAATATATGTAAAGTGTTTTGCAAACCTTAAATGTTAGCTCTTATTCTCCACCAGCACATATTTCCCTCCTACTGGGCACCAAACACTTGAACTGGGCATTGGGGGGAGCTCAACCATATACAGGAGAGGGAAAGGTGCAGATAATCGCCAAGGCTCACACTGCCAAGGAGCCTCAGAGCCAGGATTTGAATCTTGGTCTTTCTGGCTGGGTCTCAGGCTGATGGAGTAGCTTTCTATGGCCACATAATTCTTTCTGCTTCTGCATCAATTTGAGGTTTGCTATATTCTCAGTGACTGGAAATTGAAACATCCTTGGACCCATTTTACAGATGAAGGTGCTGAGCTGAAGCTTGGAGAAGTTTATCTGCCCTCATACAGTACATCAACAGCACAATTTGGGCTTGAGCCCATATCTTCTGATGCTTCCCAGGATGCCCCACTAATTCTAATTAGATGTGCTCATGGGGAGATATGAAGGAACTGGAAGTGAGCCATAAGCCCAGCCCAAAGTGCAGGGTCAGTGAGTTAGGGATGGAGGGAAGCAGGAAGAGTGGAGACTGTGGGGGAGAGCTGAGGGTGGAGGCTCTTGAGGGGCCAGCTAAAGCCCTGAGCTCTACCTTGTGGGCAGTGGGGACCCATTGAATGCATATGAGGAGGACTCAGGCAAGGTCAGGGATGCTCTTCCCAACATGAGCCAGAAGAGGCCAGGTGCAGAGCAGGAGAGCACACCCTGTTCAGATGCTTGTGGAATGGTCCAGGTGTGAGGTCCTCGTGGGCCTGAGCTATCAGAGTGGGGAGGATGAGAAGGAAGAAGACATTGATGGAGAAGTGACAAGGAAGGAGAGTGAGAAGCTAGGAGGGAGGAGTGGTCCACAGAGCTGGAGGCTGTGGGGGCCAGCTTGGTACCCCCAGCTGAAATGGAGTCTATCAGGAAAGGAGCCTGGTGAACAGGCAAGAAGTGTTGAGCGTATTGGCTCCCATAAACAGATAGAGAAACACATCAAGCATTCATGTGGCCAGCACCTCTCCTCAGAAGGGATGATAAGTAGTAATGTCCTGTGCTTACACTTCCCACAGAAGTCAAAGGTAGTATGTGGGCTGACAAGCAGGCAGACGACTTCCCATTGGACCTGCACTTGGCCCAGACATTCAGGCAACGTGGCCAGAAGCAGTGAGAAGAGCGGTAGTGGAGGGAGACCCAGAAGAGAGACCAGAGGTGGAGCCAGTGGCAAGTCATTGACACGGAAGCACAAAGTGAATTATTTGGAATCTAGCTGCTTGATCTCATTGCCCTGCACTCACATTTGTTCTAGCAAAATTAAACAAAGATAATTTCTCATGACCTCCAAAACATCATAAAGACACCCTTGTTCTTCAAGAAAGGAATGAAGAGGAGAAGCCAAATATGGGCTGAGGAAGGGGAGGGCAGTGGAGTCAATTAGCAAAGATAGGTCAAGGAGGAAAATGAGTACTGAGGTAGGGGCATTGGGTCTGGGTACCAGCAACTGTGGAAGAAGTATTCTCAGGAGAATGGTGGGATGAGAGAAGGGGGAGGGAGAGGCAGTGAAGAAGGGAGAGGGGAGAGACAGAGAAAAACAGAGGGAGACTGAGAGAGACAATGTCCAAGGGTGGACAATTATGTACAAATGAGTACGTGGTCTGTATGTCAAGGGGTGCCTTCCAAGCTACATAAAGGATGGGATCCTTGTGCTTTGGCTCTGTAGGTCCAGACAAAGGATGGAGCTGGACGAATGGCCATTGGTCCTTTCCATCCTAATCCATTGATTCTCAGGGGCTACTCATTGGGAGAGAGGGCACTGCCCCCCCACCCCCTTGGGTTTGTTCTGTTGCTCTCATCCATCCCTCCCTTTCTGTCACCCTTCCCTTCAGAGTCATGAGCAGAATAAATTGGACCAGTGCTTCTGAGTTCCTCCTTCTGGGGCTCTCTGAGAAGCCCATTCACCAGCCATTGCTTTTTGGCCTATTTCTGTCTGTGTACCTGGTCACAGTGACTGGCAACATGCTGATTGTCCTGGCTATCACCTCTGATGCTCGTCTCCACACTCCCATGTATTTCTTCCTTACCAACCTCTCCTTGACTGACATAGCCTCTATCTCTACCACGGTTCCCAAGATGCTGGAAAATATTTGGACTGAGAACCAGACCATCTCCTACATTGAGTGCTTGACCCAGCTTTATTTCTCCATTGTCTTTGTCACAGTGGATAACTTCCTCTTGGCCACCATGGCCTATGACCGTTATGTGGCCATCTGTCAGCCTCTCCACTATACTACAGCCATGAGTCCTGGTCTGTGTGCTCTGCTGGCCACCATGTCTTGGGGCCTCACCAACTCAGTTGCTTTGGTCCACATCCTGTTGCTGGCCCAGCTACAGTTCTGTAGGGGCAATACCATCCCTCACTTCTTTTGTGACATGCCCCTGTTGCTACAGCTGGCCTGCTCCAACACTCACCTCAACCAGCTCTTGATCCTGGTCTTGGGAGGCTCTGCCATCCTCATCCCCTTTGGACTCATCCTGACTTCCTATGTCCACATCATCATGGCGATTGTCAAAGTCCCAGCAGCCAATGGCCGAAGGAAGGCTTTTTCTACCTGTGGCTCCCATCTGACAGTGGTCACTCTGTTCTATGGGACCATCATTGGCGTTTACTTCCTTCCATCATCAACACACTTTGCTGGGGGAGACAAAGTAGCTGCTGTGATGTTTACTGTGGTGACTCCCATGCTGAATCCTTTCATCTACAGCCTTAGAAACCAGGACATAAAGAGGGCCCTGGGGAAGTTGAGGCTTCAGAAGAGGCTCTTTTCCTTGGGCAGGAAATGCTGTGAGCTGGGCAACTGCTAGGGCTGGAGCATGCCCATCAGCAGGGGACAACTTTGCTGAAGCATCATCTCCAGGTAATAGAATCTAGGACTTAGGCTAGTTATAGACACAGCTCTAGAGATTTCTTGGTTTGATCCTCCCCCTGTCAGATGATCTGTGTTCTCTTCAGGAAGGCAACCTTTTCCTCCCTGATAGATTCTCTTATCTTCTCACCTAGCGAATGTTCCAAGCTTTCTCATGTTTCCTTAAGCCTGCCACCTTCTCACCTGAGGACTCTGCCTCCAATAACACTGAAAAAAAAGGAAGGGGCTCCGTTTTTGAGGCTATGTCAGTCAGATGTTGTCTTTTGTGATGGGATTACTAAACTTGTTGATGAGGAGAATACTGTGGGTGAAATTTGCCTAGACTTTACCAAAGGTTTTGATAAAGCATTTCATCCTCATCTAGTGGAGAAGATGGAGAGATGTGAAGTAGGAGAAAATATTATCCACGTTGGACGGCTGGGCTCCAAGAGTGATTGCAAAGGTTCAATGTCAGTGTGGCAGGTGGTGTCCAGGGAGTGCCCCAGGTATCTGGGTGTGGTCCTGCACTCTTTAATATTTGTATCAATGACACTGATGCTATGTTCATTACATGTGCAGTTGACACAAAGCAGGTTGGGACACTGAAAGATGGGATGAGGATCCAGAAGGACCTTGGTGTGGAGTGCCACCTGAGTACCAGCCTCAGGTGTGAGCAGAGATGTGATAAATAAAGAAGAGAAACAAGGGGGTAGCTTTAGGATGAATGCCATTTAATAATGATTTGAACAAGGTTTTTAAAGATCCAAAAGACAAAGATTCAAGTATCCTTATCAATAGATTTAGTTTTTCACATCCTGCGATATTATCATAATTTTATTATTTCAAAGATCTACTCCATCGTGGAAGTAACTTCAGATAAAATCAAGCTTTCTGATTTCTAGGCTCCAGGAGTCTGAGGCAGTGCATCAGATCCTTGGGAAATCAATCAACATTAACAAAGAGAATGCAAATCAGAGCAGACCTCCATTTGTAAATCATTGTCTTGAATTTGCTATACCTTGAGACCTAAACAGGAAAGGCTTGTCTTTTTTAAGTATCAGAAACTTTGAGCACCAAAAGTCTTTGCAAATCCCACAGGTCTTTGGAAGTCAGTTAACGTTTTAAAGGCACAAACAAGGATGATGCTAATGAGAGCAGGTTTCAAAGCCTCTACATTTATTTAACACAAATCTATGCCAAAATCGCTTCACCAAGGCATATGTGAACTGACCCCCAAGATCAAATGTTTTGCTTGCTTCAATCCCCTCCCCTTTTAAGGAGTTTATAGGCATGTACTTCTGTACCTAAATTTTTGATATTTCAAGTCATAATTCGAAAAAGGCAAGGCCCAAGTGTACAGCAGATTATAACAGTGATTGTTATAGGGAGCAGATGCATAGTAAGGGCTGCCATATTCTGGAGGGTATTAATAGTTGTTTTTGCAACACCTTCTGGGTCAATACCAGGAATTTCACTATGTTCAATATCTTCTATGATCTGATGGAATGCTCTAATTTCAATGGTTACATTACAGTCAATGGGCTCTGATCCTGTCCCAAGTAGTATTGGGATGAGAGGAATTATATAGGCTAGGGGTGACACAAATATATGTGTATCTGTAATCACATCGTAAGGATAACCGAGTCTTAATAGTCTCCATCTCCAGTGCATAGTACAGACTGTTCTAATAAATCAGTTTTCATTTGAGTATCCTGATTGATTCTTTCTTGTACCTCAAGGGCTTCAGACATGTTTTTTGCAAGCTGCTCAGCATACTGAGCGGTATGGGTTGTGGATTGTAAAGACATTGCTGATAATGTAGCTGTAGTAACTAAAGTCGCTAAAAATATTAATCCCAATACGAAGAGTCCTAAAAACTGCTTTTTTTCTCTTTAAAGCTTCGCTGATTAGACTTAAACTATGCTCTCCTGCTGATTCATGCCAAGTGTGAGATAAATTAGTGGGAAAACAGCAAAAGATGGCTGTTCTACTACCATTACATAACGCTGACCTTTCGTAAGACATTGCGCAAGACTACAGTTTTTACAAGTGACATTCCAATAAGAACCCGAACCCACAATACTAATATTCATACAATTTTCAGTATTAACAACAGAATCATTGAAAGTAGAAGCAGTCAGGAATGCTTGAGGCGACTTTAGGCAAGCTGCAACTACAGAGTGATTGTCCTCTATCAATACGCCTTCCTTTGTTCTTGTGAGGGTCCTATTCGATGGTTTCCGGAGCAGCAAAAGCTCTCTAAAGATCTGGAAATTCTCGGCCTTCAGGTGTCTGTATTAAGTCCTCTGGAAAAACTCCAAGGAGAGCGTTATTGGGAGTGTTCTGTTTTCCTGTATCCCCCCAAATAAACAGCGTAGGACACAAAGAGCAGTTTACAGTCATATTTTCTGGCCTTTCTAAATGACATTTAATCCAAAGCGGTGAATGAGGCCATTTCCTCAAAGTTTTTTGACAAGGGGGAACAGAAGGGTACTAAATAAAAGTGGATACAGTGGTACCATTAGTAGTTAATTTGATTACTTGCCAATAGACTCCTGATTGATTTTTATGAGTACAATGGACCCACTTTTCTTCAGCTATAAGTTTAATACACGGTGCTGGACAATAGGAATGATAACAGAAACAGACAGGCGTGCACGTAGCAATAGCAGAAAAATTATACTCATGAGAATAATCCATTGGAAACGGTACGCCTGTCGTCCTAAAACCTGGGTGTTGTTAGTATATATTTCTGCTATCTTATCTATCCACGTAATGGGCCTAAGCCAGGGAGAGAAAGGAAAATAAGTCCGCTGCTGGGCTCGCTCCACCCCAGGCGAATTCAGTGAAAGTGCGTCCAGAGACGCCCTAAGAGTCACCAAAGATTTAGACCAGGATCTTCTGGAACGCCGCTCAGTCTTGGTTCTCCGCTCCTTCTTTTTTATTCGTCGTCCTCTTTTTGTCTTGTGCTTCCCGAGTCTCAACCTTCCTATCTTGTCCACCAAGAAATTCACATGCACGGACATTCTTTTCTGGTATCCACACCGGTTTTTCAGCTCCTTCTGGAAAGACACAAGCAAATCCTCGTCCCCAAGTTAACAGTGGAGCCGGACCACTCCATTTATGAGTTAATGGGTCCTTCCACATCACCCTTACTTTAGAAATATCTTTCTTTGCTCCTAAGAATTGTTTTTCTGCCGGGGTTTTTCCATCCTCATCTAATGTCAAAAAATGTATATTATATAATGCCAGATCTATATTCCTTCTTGTAAATCCTTTTGTCACACATTCCCCTACTTTTTGCTTATGTAAAAATGTTTTTATGTCTCTTTCTTCTTTCAACTATGGCTTGTCTCGTAGGATTATAAGGCATACCTGTAACATGTCTAATGGAAAAGGCATTACAAAAGTTAGCAAAAGCTTGGCTAGTATAGCCAGGTGCATTAACAGTTTTTATTTCTTTTGGGGTACCTAGGATTGAAAAAAATGAAATAAATGGTCAATACTATGATTTGAGGCTTCTCCTGATTGAGGTGTAGCTACAGTATATGGGGAGAAGGTATTCACTGTCACATGGATTTATCGCAAATTTTTAAATGCAGAATAACGAGTGACATCCATCTGCCAGAGACGGTTAGTTTTCAAACCTCTAGGGTTTAATGGCAGTGGAAGAGGGGGAGGGTATGTGGGGAATATATTTCATACATGATTTAATTATTTGTCTGGCCTGTTCTCCAGTAATATGAAATTGCCTAACTAACATCTTTGCATTTTGGTGAACTAAAGCATGAGATTTTTTGGCCGAATGCAAAGTTAAGGAAAAAAGTGTTGGGTAAGTTTGTATTGTTAACTTACCAGCTAAAGCATTGCCTTGATGAGTGGGTCCAGGTAAAGAAGTATGAGAATAAACATGAATAATATGAAAAGGATTTTTTCTGTTTCTAACCACTTGTTGCAATTGCAAAAATAATTGATATAACTCTTGATTGTTAGAATATTTTATATTTGCAGTCTCAATATTTCTTACAGTATAATAGCAATATTTACTATCCGTGAAAATATTAAGAGTTTGAGACTGTTCCCTTAAAAGACATATAATGGCATACATTTCATTCTTTTGGGTAGATGAGGAGTAGAAATAATTCTTTTAATGTCAGGTGGTAGATAATAAGTCGCTATATGTTTTTCTGTGGCATCAGTGAAAGCATTATCTTGTAGGAGAGGATGAAAGGATGTTATTTGAGGTAATATCCATTGTTGATTGGAAATGAATTGTAAAACAGGATACTTATTTGTATTACCCATTGATCCTAGATAAATAGTCAACAAGATCTGCCTGGAGGGGTCTGCCTTCATCAGCATATCAATTTGGGCTTTAGTATAAGGCTGATGAATGTGTTCCCAAGGGGAACATGAAATGGTGATTACACATTGAATACCTTTGTAAATAAGAGTGGCTACAAGTAGTGGTAAGTAACAATGGTTTTTTTGATTTTGATGTGGAAAATAAATCCATTCTAAAATATCTTGTTGCTGATGTAAGACTCCAAAAGGAATTCTAGGAGCCCCCAAGAGTGATTTCTATAGTTTTATTGCTGTCTACCCTGTGGACTTGGCATTGTTGAATGGCATTTTCTACAAGTTTTAGTTGTTCTTCTGCTTCTTTTGTTAAAGTATGAGCAGAATGAAGGTTTGGGTCTCCCCTTAGAGTATTAAATAGGTGGGTGAGCTGATGTGTTCCAGTCTTTAAATAAGGTCTAATCCAATTGATGTCCCCAAGTAATTTTTGAAAATTATTTAAAGTTTTCAAATTATCCCTTCTAATTTTTATTTTTTGAGGTTCAATAATTTTATCTCTCATTTTATGTCCTAAGTAATTATATGGAGGTTGCAGCTGATTTTTTTCTGGAGCAATAACTAACCCATATTGAGATAAACTAGTCTTCGTGTCTTGGAGTATTTGTTGCAGAACCAGTTTTGAGGGGTAGGCACATAAAATATCATCCATGTAATGTATAATATAGGCATGGGAGTATTGATCTCTTATAGGTTTTAATGCCTGTGCAACAAATTTCTGGCACATAGTTGGACTGTTTTTCATCCCTTCTGGTAGCACCTTCCATTGAAAATGTTCATGGGGTACTTTTAAATTAATTGATGGACAGGAGAAGGCAAAATACTGACAATCATCTTTATGTAAAGGAATATTATAAAAGCAGTCCTGCAGATCTATCACCCATAAAGTCCATTATTTTGGAATCAGAGAGGCAGTAGGGAGGCCTGGTTGCAGGGCTCCTATTGTCTCCATTCTTTGATTTACTGCTCGAAGATCAATGAGCATTCTCCATTTCCCTGATTTCTTTTTTATTGGGAAAACTGGAGAATTCCATTTGCTATTAGAACTCTCTATGTGGCCTAATGAAAGTTGTTCTGATATAATTTCTCTAAGGGCTTGTGATTTTTCTGTTGTTAAGGGCCACTGTTTCACTGACACGGGCTTACCCTCTTTCCATTTAATTTTATTCGCTATATGTATCTTTCCCGGGGGAGCAACAGCGGCCCATCCTAAAAATGCCACCGTGTCTGAATTTTTACATCCATGCCTTCAAGTATGTCTCTTCCCCATAAATTAAATGGTAATGTATCTAAGATTTAGGGCTGAAAAACTCCAGATCTACCATCTTTTTCCCATTTCAACCATTTCACACATTGCTGAGATACTGCTATTGTTCCTATAGGCGTGGCTCACTCCCTGCTGAATAGGCCAATCTGAGGGCCAATGCTGCTTTGCAATGACAGATCTACCAGCGCCAGTATCTATCAATCCATTAAAGACTTTTCCTTCAATTTTTATTTCCATTTCTGGCCAAGATTCAGAAATGGTTTATGCCCAAAAACCTTCATCTGCCCTTTCTCCTGAGCTACCAAAACCTTGGCTACTCCTAGTTCTCTCTACATGTCATCCTAGTTTTTTATAAGTAAGTATAAGCAATTGTGCCACCCAGGCCCCTTTCATAATCATTATTTCTTGAGCCTCGGGGGTGACATAAGCCACAATATTAATTTCTCCTAAAAAGTCACTATCTATTACTCCTGGCACTACCACTAAGTTTCAAAGGGAGAGACCACTAAGTCCTAGAATTAATGCTACATGCTGAGGGGGTAAAGGACCAAAGATCCCGGTAGATATAATGCAAGTTCCCATACTAGCCTGCATCCTCATAGTGGAGGCTGCAGATAAGCCTAACCCTGCACTCCTTGGGGATGCACAGTAAAGATCTTGGATTGTTAATTTGGAGGACTCAGAGTGTATTCCACTGGAGCTCTTTGAGTTTACATTAGACTCAAGGCTGCCCCTATTATTTGACAGGGCTGGGACTGGTCCCTTTTTTGGTTTCCTGACAGGGGATTTCCTTCTCTCTCTGTTTTGGAGTGACCTTCTGAAACCCAATGGTTCTCTCTCTTACATTTGGGACGTGGTGTGGAAGGCTGGTTTTTAGAGGAATAGTTGGAATTTTTATTCCTCCCTTCTTGGCAATTTTTCTTAAAATGCCCTTTCTTTCCACATTTAAAGCATTGTTGCTCATTTGAATTTATACTTCTTCCTCCTATAGCTGCTGCTAGTACATGAGCATTAAATGAGGCTGTGACTACATTTTGACATCTCTGAATCATTTCTGCAATGTGCGTATTTTTCCTACCTCCTAGAAGAGCCTGCTTGCAATCCTGATTACAATTTTCTTGAGCCAGCTTTTGTAAGAGAATATTACCAGCATCTGTGTTTCCTACAGTTCTCTGGACAGCCAAGGCCAATCAACTAACAAATTGCTCAAAAGACTCTTGGGGTCCCTGTATCACCTTAGTAAAAAAGGTTGTCCTGACTTCCTATCGGGCAACTTCATCCAACCCATTTTGGCTGCATTTTTAATCTGTTCATAAGCTTGCAATTCATATTTGCTTGCTGCAAATAAGCTCCTGTGCCTGTGAGCATTTAAAAACTGTTTCTTAGATTAGCCCTTTCATTTACTCTTGCTTGCTCTGAACATAAGTCAAAGAACTCTGTTTTCCATAGTAAATAATCTCCTCCTTCTAATGCTGTTTTTGCAATGGTATATCGGTTTATTGGGCAAAGGGTAGTTTGTGCTGCAGTTTCAACCAATGCCAGGACATAAGGGCTAACTGGTCCATAATCTACAGTTCCTCGTTTTAATTCTTTTAATATTTCAAAACGTATAATACCATATTCTCGTCTAACTTGTCCTGGGTTATTGGGGTCTGGGATCTCTAAGACAGGTAGTGCCCTAAGCATATCCAGGGGAATGTTTTTTTTTTTTTCTGTTTTCTTTTGTTTGTTTTATAGATAGTTGTACTGGACTAAGAATGTCCTCAAAGTCCTTTTTATATGTTAAAGACAAAGGCTGTGGGAGGAGTAAAAGACCAATCTTCTTGTAATACTACAGATTGAGTGAGTAGGTGGAGGAGCAGGGTTTCAGGGGAAAAGGAGTCATTAAGTAAATCATCAGGCCCTACAGAAGCATCTTTTTTTTCAAAACCTCTGGTGCTAAAGGCACACTCTGTGGGGGTGTTAAACAAATTTTTAAAATGTTCCATATCGAGAAGGCTTCTACTGGAATAGAATTAGGGCCTTCTTCTCAATATTTATGCATTATTTGTTTTCCTACTAGTTCCCATCTTTCTAAATCTAATGTTCCCTCCTTCAGGAACCATGGACAACTCTGCTCCATAAAAATCAAGAAAGCAGTCTAATTGGTGTCCTGTAATTAATAACCTTTGTTCTTTCACTAACCATTTTAACAGCCCTATATACTATTCCCTGTCTTTAAATTGTACCTGATCCATCTTGGTCAAAATTCCTATGTTTAGCCTGGTGAAATAAAATAATTTAAACAGTTCCCTTACCTTGTGTGCTTTTAGCCTTTTCGGGGAGCTCCTTTTTAGGTGTAAGGGCTGTCTTCTGTGATGACCTTCCTTTCAGGTCCCTTTTGCCCCATGTTGGGTGCCAGATGTGGAACGCCACCCGAGTACCAGCCTCAGGTGTGAGCAGAGACGTGATAAAGAGAGAAGAGAAACCGGGGGGATAGCTCTAGGATGAACTCTGTTTAATGATGATTTGAACAAGATTTTTAAAGATCCAAAAGACAAAGATTTAAGTATTCTTATCAATGGATTTAGTTTTTTACATCTTGCGATATTATCATAATTTTATTATTTCAAAAATCTACTACACCCTGGAAGTAACTTCAGATAAAATCAAACTTTCTGGTTTCTAGGCTCCAGGAGTCTGAGGCAGTGCATCAGATTCTTGGGAAGTCAATCAACATTAACAAAGAGAATGCAATTCAAAGCAGACTTCCAGACACTAGGTCTTTGTAAATCATTGTCTTGAATCTGCTATACCTTGAGACCTAAACAGGAAAAGCTTGTCTTTTTTAAGTATCAGAAACTTTGAGCACCAAAAGTCTTTGGAAATCCCACAGGTCTTTGGAAGTCAGTTAACATTTTAAAGGCACACACAAGGATGATGCTAATAAGAGCAGGTTTCAAAGCCTCTGCATTTGTTTAACTCAAATCTATGCCCAAACTGCTTCTCCAAGGCATCTGTATGTGAACTGACCGCCAAGATCAAATGTTTTGGCTTGCTTCACCTTGGCAGGCTAGAGTATTGGACTACATTTGATATCATGAAATTCAGTAGGAACAAATATAAAGTCTTGCAGTTGGACACAAAAACATCAGCTTCAGAAGTACCAGGTGGTTCAGGCAGAATTAAACAAACATCAGTTCTGTAAAAGATCCAGCGGTTTCACAGCTTTGTGATGTGGTAGTCACAATATCTAATGCAGCCTTAGGCAGAAGTAAGAGAGGCTTATGAGAGTTTTGTGGTACTCTACCTTGTTCAGACCTCATTTTTTTCCCCTCTGGTCCTGTGCCTGATTTCCTTTGCCTTCAAGACCACCCCTCCTCTACTGCTGCCTCATCCTGGGATTTCCCTCTGGGGCCCAGAATAGCCTCTGGCTCCCTTGGCCCCCTATTCCCAAATATCTCCCTGCAAGACTGCCCCTATTTGTGAATTCCTCCTAGAGCCTTCGTTTTGTGGAGGCTCAAGGGCTGACCTCACTCCATGCTCCTGCTGGCCTCCTTCCTGACTTCTAGGCTTCAAAGTCATGCCCCCATGCAGCCAGGTTCTTTCATCTCACATTTGCCACCATCTCTGCTTTTCAATTCCCTTTCTCTCATTAGATGTAAACTCTTTGAGGAAAGGGCTTTTCCTTCTTTAGGCCTGAATTTGGATCCCCAGCAACTAGCAAAGTGGCCGGCCCACAGAAACCACTTAGTCAATGTGCATTTCCTTCCATTCTTCCTCCTGAATGTTGTGGTTTAAGAAGAACATTGATAAACTAGAGAGAGTCCAGAGGAGGGAAGTCAGGATGATGAAGGGTCTTCAATCTTTTTCATGCAAGGACTGGTTGAAGAAACCATGAATTTAGAAGAGAAGACTTTAAGGAAAAAGGAGCAGAGACCTGAAGGGGACGCATGGGGAACAGGAACTGCCATCGTTCTAGCTGTTCAGAGGCCAGGACAAGGAGCAATGGAGGAAAGGGGGAAAGAGGGAAATGGACGCTTATGTTATGAAAATCTTCCCAAGCCCAAGGACTCTGGGGGGACTTTCTCTCCTTGTAGGTCTTTAAGCAGAAGTCAAATCACTACTGGTCAAAGTACGTTAAAAGGGAAAACTTTTACATGTATGGGAAGAAATATTTGAAGAATGAGACGCTTTCCAATGCTCTAATTCTGTGATGTTATTAACCACTCTGCTTATGGGGTGGGGGGGGTGGGGAGGAAGAGAGAGAGAGAGAGACAGACAGACAGAGAGAGAGACAGAGAGAGAGACAGAGAGACAGAGACAGAGGGAGAGAGACAGAGGGAGAGAGACAGAGACAGAGAGGAGAAAGAGAAAGGGGAGAGAGAGAGAGGGACAGAGAGAAAGAGACAGAGAAAGAGAGACAGAGAAAAAGAGAGAGAGAGACAGAGAGGCAGAGAGAGACAGAGAGGAGAAGGAGCAAGGGGAGAGAGAGAGAGGGACAGAGAGAAAGAGACAGAGAGGACTACAGAAGATGTTGATTGAGATACTTAAAATCTCTCAGAGAAGAACTTTGCCACAGGTTTCACTGTGATTGTTTTGTTGCTCAGTCATTTTTCAGTTGTGTTTGACTCTTCCTGACCCAATTTGGGGTTTTCTTTTTTTTTATTTATTTTTTTAATTTGGGGTTTTCTTGGCAGAGATACTGGAGTGGTTTGCTGTTTCTTTCTCCAGCTCATTTTACAGATGAGTAAGTGAGGCAAACAGGGTGACATGATGTGCCCAGGGTCAAGCAGAGAAGCAGCAAGAGCTGCAGGGAGAGGCCACAACATCGTTTTGCTGGGGTTTCCAGATGATACAAGGCTTCTGGATCCAGTTCTAGGCTCTTGCCATGCTGGGCTGCTATCTGCAAACAGCAAGTCTATTCTACTGTTGAATATGAAGGTAAAAAAGTTGTTGTGGGGAGCATGGCAGAAGGAGATGCCCTCTGAAATTCAGTCCTGGAACTTGGATCCACATTGGTCATGGACCACACTGAAGTACCAGTTTCCCTTTGTGCCCTAAATCATAAAGGGTTTTGGGCAATGTTCACCCTCCTCAGTTGCTGCTCTATTTGGGTGTTTCTGAATGGGGTCCATCAGGCACTGTCCTCCTTGGGTATCATCAAGGAGGGTCCTTTAAGTGTGAGCCTGAGCATGGGTTCCTTAAGCAGGAGGCCAGGACTTTTGCCTGCCTCTGGGAGGATAGCAGGCCCTGGCCATTTGCCTGTCCCTGGAGATCAGGAGGAAGGGGCTTATGGTTGGGAAACATAGCACCAGAAATGCAGACACATTCACCATCCACAAACTGGAATGAAGAAAGTAGTTTTGGTACATGGTAAAGATGCCATTGACCAAGTAAAAGGAGACAAAAGTGCTCACCAGGAGCAGGATGGACCCAGTGACCTGTATCTCTGGGGAGGTTCTGGAACAATGGCTGGTCTTGTAGAGGTGCTGGACTTTCCGGTGGTGTTTCCTCAGGAGAACCACCTTGTAGCCACTTGTGCATACCATCAGTCCCACACAGAACACGTCTCGGAAGTTGGTTAACAACACAAAATTACTAGCTGGGTTTTTCCAGGTGCAAAAAATGAGGTCATTTATTGCCGTGAAGTTGGTGTTGTGACTCTGTGGGCCTGCCATGCCTATGATTATGGTAACTTCTACGATTAAGTTGAAGAGCCAACAGAAGAGACAGTAAGAGATAACATAATTGGGGGCTCTGGCTCTGACCCCTTCCCAAGGAGACTTGATGGGACTGATGACAATTGCCTGGAAGCCACTCAGCAGGCAAGTGCTACAGAGAGAAAACCCCCGGCTGACTCTGTTAAGGTAAAAATCAATTTTACACAAGGTGTCATCCAGGAAATCTTTTACCCCAAATGCAGACATTGTTATTGGGATGCCCCTGGAGAAAAGGAAGACGAAGTTGGCTAAAGTCAGCTGGCTAATGATGTGGTTTTTGGGCTTCAGCTTGCAGCCAGTGAACATGAAGAATGACAGGAGTGTGGAGTTCCCCAGGACCCCAAGTCCTGTCTGAGAAAGGAAAAGAGTCCCAAGGGTCACATCATGTGGATTCATTTCCTCAGTGTTTAGGGTAGAAGAATAATGGGGGACCTTGATAGAAAAGAAAGTATAAAAAGCATCAGTGCTGCCAGTGCTCTGAGGTAACTCTTCTGCTCCCCACCCACACTGGCAGATTTGTGTCAGCTCCCTAGAGTGTAGCTGCTGCCCTCCCTCACAGATCCAGGAATGATCCTGAGATACCGGAAGGGAGGCAGTAGTCATTGTAATGTTATAGCTCATGAGCCCCCACCAGTGGACTTCTTTTCATGGTTAGAAGTTGATATCATTTAATTGTCAAGTAGCTTTAGAAAAGGGTATATATATCTACTTCTCTGTGTATTAAAATTGTATTGTTTTTATTATGAATTTAACATATATTAAATGACATGGGTATTGCCACATGCATGGTAGAACATGGCAAAGGCAGCTAGATGGCTCCATGGTGAGAACATTGGGCTTGGAGTCAGGAAGACCTGAGTGCAAATCTAGACCCAGACACTTATTAGCAGTGTGACCCTGGGCAAGTCACTGAATGTCTGTGTGCCTCAGCTCCCTCATCTGTAAAAACAGGGGTAATAATTGCACCTACCTCCCAGAGGCTGTTGTAAGGATCACATGATGTAACATTTGTAAAATGCACAGCACAGTGCCTGCAGATAGTAGGCAGTTAAATGCTTGTTTCCTTCCTTCCTTCCTTCCTTCCTTCCTTCCTTCCTTCCTTCCTTCCTTCCTTCCTTCCTTCCTTCCTTCCTTCCTTCCTTCCTTCCTTCCTTCCTTCCTGTCTTATACTTGAAATTGCAGATCTGTATTTTGTACAGCTTGTTTTTCTTTTAAAATACATCATACAGTCAGTAAAGGGATACTTACTAAGGTGGTCTAGTAAGAACACTGGTACAAAATAACCTTCTAAAAGTGCATGAAGGTCTCCCCTAACTTCATCCAGGGTCTAGGGGAAAGTAGGCTGGAGCTCAGAGAGCCCATGTCACAGGGGAGTAACTCACAGCTCCTGGAAGTTCTTGAGGTGTGGTGTGGTTTTCTGCTGGGCTCTTTGTGGGGCTATGAGCTTGCGTCCAGTCTGTCCTTGCCACTTAAAGTAGATGCTGACATCTGCTGCTAGGATGGGTCTTGTGCAAGGGCGCTGACGGGAAGACCGGAAGTTTACAAAACACACCTCTGGCCAAGGCCAGTTAGGAGGGAAGCCGGGTAAGGCTGAATCCACTCTTCTCCCTCCCTCTTTTCAGTCATTCTCTTCCTTTCTACCACTAGCTGATCACTTGACTTCAAATCTCTCAATCAATCAATAAACATTTACTAGGTACCTATTCTGTTCTAGGCACTGTGCCAAGAGCTGGGGACACAAAAAGAGGGAAAAGATAGTCGTTTCCCTCAAGAAGCTTATAATTGAATGGGGCAGACAACATGGAAAAATATCAAAAAAGAAAAATAGGAAATAAGTGAGAGAAGGCAGTGGAATTAAGGGGGGTTGGGGAAGGCTTCCTCTAGAAGGTGGTGGGGGAGAGAGAGGGGATTTAGTCAGGATTTAAAGGAAGCTAGGGAGGTGAGTAGTCAGAGAGGAGGAGGGAAAGTGTTCCAAGCATGGGGGATGGCCAAAAAAAAAAGTGCCTGGGGTCAAGAAAGGGAGGGTCTTATTTGTGGAACAGCCAGGAGACCAGAGTCCCTGAATGGGAGAGAATATGTCAGGGAGCAGGGTGTGAGAAGACTAGAAAGATAGGAGGGGGCAGGTGAGAAGGGGCTTTGAATGGTAAGTAAAGCATTTTGTATTTGCTCTTGAAGGCACCTGTAAGTTCATCAATAGATACTGAAAATATTTTTTTTTGCCAAAATCTAATCCTTTCATTTCTTAAAAACTCTGTAAGGCATAGGAATAAATGGATCTTTACCAAACATAGTAAATACCCTCTAAATACCAGAGCAAGCCTTCTATGCAATGGTGAAAACTCAGAAGCTCTTGCAGTAAGAGGAGGCACTGGGCAAGAATACCCATTGTCATCATTAGTGTTTAACCCACTTCTAGAAATGTGTATTATAGCAATAATACAATAAAAGAGGAACATAGGGAGTAAGCATAAGCAAAGAGGAAGCAGAATTCACTCTTTTTCAGATGATATGATGATTTACCTAGAAAACCCTGAAGAGTCAAAATGAATTAAAGTAACAAATGCACTGAGTTTGTAGGATATAAAACCAATACATGTAAATCTTCAGCATTCCTATATGCCCTCAAAATCCAGTAAGAAAAACTAGAAAGAGAAATTTTATTCAAAATGACTACAGAAACTCTAAAACATTTGGGAACGTACACCAGTAGGCATGCAGGAGCTTTATGGATCCAAATATACAACACTTTTCAGAAACAAAGACAGATGTGAATAATTGGAAAAACATTAATTGTCCATGGGAAGGTCAAACCAACATGAAAAAATAAGTATACATAAATTAACAAATTTTTCCATGCTGCCACAAATTACTAAAGGAACTAGAAAAAGAATGAAATTCATGTTTCAGATTAAACAACTCAAAAGGAAATAATGAAAAAAGTGGGAAGAAAGGGGGTCTATAAGTACCAGACCTCAAACTATATTATAAGGTTATAGTTGTTAGAACAACTTGGTTCTGATTAAAATCCTGAAAGACCACTTGGCACAGCATATTACATACATATCATAAAGATATGTATACCATAGCATGGGGTTCAATCAACTCAAGGTTTCTAGTTACTGGGGGAAGGACTCATTTGACAAAATTTGCTCATAAAACTGGATAGCAGTCTGGCAGAAATTAGGAGCAGCTTGCACGAAAGTGAGGGCTACAGAGTGAAGTTTCCTTTATTGACCGAAGGAGGTGTGATCTCATCTGTTTATCAGCATAAGCTTCACCAAGAGAATACAGAAGGGAGCAGACCCACCCTTATGAGAATGAGACTTAAAATCAGGTATGTCAGGTTCCCTCATGTTGAGAACTGAGAGGATCTTCAAGGTGGGCAAACTCAGCCAGCATCACCCATAAGAAATGACTGCCAGGAGCTCCTGCTGGGCTCAGTATATATTTAAGCCTGTTTTGCACTACCTTTCATTGCTGGTGTACTAGAGAACTAGTAGAACTAGTGAGTTCTAGTTCTAGTTCTAGGCACCAACCCTCGCGAGAAGGTCAGTTCTGAATAGGAAAAACCGGGGAAGTGGACAACAAGTAAGGTTTGGAGGAACGAAGGACTTGGCTTGCATGGTCTTGGACTTGGACAACCATCCTTTATTGTGTATTCCAGAGAGGGCATGTGGTGAGTTCAAATGGGAGGTCTTCTTTTCCTTGAGAGTCCTAGGTTGTCTGCAGTCAAGTCTGATACTAATTCAGTGTACATCAAAGATGTGATCTGAGCCTTTTGATTCAGCCCCAGAAAGTCAAACTGGATTTCTCATGGTTGAACTCAATCTCATTTTGTTGGCATAGACTGGTGACATATCTATGACAGGTTGTGCTAATCAGATGCCAGGTCTAGCTCTCATTAGATGACCAAGATTCCAGCAGACCTTCTGGAGGATTGGCAGGCCCCATTTCTGTAATTCACCTAAGTAATTGCTCGAACCTCCTTATCCCAAAGCTACTCCACATTTAACTGGTTTAACCATAATATCAAACTATGTCTCAAATCCTTGACCTCCACCACCACTTCCTAAAGTACAGGAACAATTACTTGTTTAGGTCATCCTTGACTCACAGGGACAATGGTTCTGTCTCCATTAGCTAGTTGACTGGTCAGGGTATGGGCCTGAGGAAAGGACATGGGAATGAGGCCACAATGTGGAAAATACAGATTTAGTAGAGGCCTTCCACCAGTGCTATCCCACCAAGTCTTTGTCCTTGACATGTGGGGAGATATTTTTCATCCACCGGAGATGGGAGATTCACAATCGCACATTCTACATATTCATGCTAGGTCCATAGATCCTTTGGTGGACTTTAACCCCCCCCTCCCCCACCTCCCCAAATGCCAACACATTGGTGGAGAGGAAAGAAGCTTCACCAGTAACCACACCTGAACTGAACTTTTTTTGACACAAGTTAGTCAAGAAAAATGATTATGTCTTCGATACTTTTTTTTTTCAGATCACAAAGGGACATTTCTTCTCTGTCATGAAGAGTATGCTTCATTATTGGTTCTCTGGAATTATGAATGGCCATTGCATTGGTCATCATTCTCACAATTTTCAATTTTTTTATGGCATTAGACGTCACCCCTTCTAAGGGGTATTTGATATAAAGATTTCCCTTCCACCCCCACACTATCTGCAGCTTCCCTTTTAATAGAAAGGACATGATTTTGTTCATGCAAGAGAAGCTCAAATTCATGTGACCAAACATCTCTTTTGCCTTTTGTAATTAAGTCTTTCTGGAGGTTGGATGCAAGGAACCACTGGACTTCTGTGCCCTTACTAGAATGGCATCTGACAGGGACACACCTTCTGGGCAATGGGACACCTATTGTCAGGATCCGGGTCATGATGGTGATGAAGCTTTTTTAAGGACAGGAGCCAATCTCCTTTCCTCTCCCTCTGCCAGAGTCACAACCTGCTGGTGAGCATGACTGGCAACTCTACCTACTCTGGCTACTCTGCTGAGGCCTCTCCTGCTGTGGTGGCCATCGTCCTCTCTTAAGAGTCTGTTTTGGAATGGGACTTTTGCCCAGTCCTAGGGCCTGCTTCCAGGATCCATAATGCTGCTCACTTCCTTGAGGCCTATACTGCTGCTAGGCCCTACTTCCATTGTCCCCTACGTGAGTGTTCCAGACTATGCCTAGAATCATCTGAGTCCTCCCCCTCATTGCACTCTCCCAAATGGACCATGGAGATGGGTCCTGGACTTTCTTAGGTGTGATCTCTTACCCTTTGTTCCTCTTATGGGCGTCCATCTGATCCAGCGCCTCTGCCACAATAGCTCCCTGTGTCTTAGTCTACCTTCCACCGTCAATGCAGTGGTGACCATAATGCCTGTAGGAAGTGAGACCTCTTTTAGGCATATCAGATACTGCCTACCAGACTGTGACCACACAGAGGAAACCTCAAGAAGTGCTGGGCAGGGAGAGTGAAGGCAGATTTGCCTCCTTGCCAGGTGAAGGCCAGTTGTTCCTGACTAGCCTCAGCCAGGAGAATGGATTTTCAAAAAAGCATTGATGAAACCACTAACCCGGTGTCCTTTCTCTGGCACCTTTTCAGGGTCAGGAACTGCTGCATTTATTGGGTGATGGTTTGGTTCAGCCCCCTTTGTTGAGGCCAAGTTACCAAGTGCCATCTGTATTCTACAGTGACCACATAGATTTAGTGTTAAGGCATTTAGGGTTAGGAAAATGTGAAGAAAACTGGCATAGTGGAGAGCTCCAACTTGCTGCATCTCCCCAACTGAGGAGGAAGCCCTTCCTGGGACCAGGCAGTACTTCGTATCAACATCAGCTGGCACAGCCAACTCTGAAAGTTTCCATTTTACTTTGTCCACAGAAAACAGCATAGCAGTGGTATTGAGCATCTGTACAGCTAACTCCTAAGAGCTCATACTGGTCCTTTTCCCAGTGGTTTGCATTTCCAGATTCTCCTTTGAAACTGGGGTACTCTGGTAGACCCATTAGGGATCCCCTGATATGGTAATAATCCTTTTGTAGCCCTGTGGGTATGGGTGTGGTCTTTAGAGGTTGCCTTTGGCTCCAGTGGGGCTGAAGGTGCCCTTACAGTTTTGTTAGTACTTGCTAGACTGTTGATCATTCAGCTAGAGGTTGTGACCTTGATGGACACTGGGATGTCCAGTTCCAACCTCAGTACTTTGCCTCTTCTGCTGGTCCAGTCCACTCCATTGAGGAGGACTTGGCTCCTGAGGGATGCCTCCGCTTGTGGTGTCTACCTGCTCCTGATGAAGGAGATGTGCAAACCAGACTATGGTGGGGTGGGGGAGCCTTAATCAGTCACTAGGGCCAGATACCCAGAGATACAGAGGAATAAGTTTGAGTCTTGGTCCCAGGGACCAAAAAAATTCTGAGTGCAGCCTCCTCGTCTCATTTAATGAAAACTAGCCCAGCCTATGTAAAGCAAATCCTATTCCTACCATGCTTCCCTCTCTAATCTGCATTCATCTCTTTTGTTATTTTTAACAACTACAAAGTCATTTTTGATGATTATGGCTTTGCAGTAGTTTGAGGGCTAGAAGGGTCATCCTTCTCTCTCATTCCCATCCATTCCTACCTTTCACATTATTTCTCTTGAGGCTTTTTACTTTGTCTAGCTGAATAAAGTCTCCCTTTGGTAGGGTGACTGGCATGGTTTGCATTCTGTATACTCATTTACTTAATGCCATCTTTCTTCTTGTATTTGTGTAACTCAAACATGGATACTAAATCGTCCTCCAATGCTTAAGGTTCTTGTTCTTTGCTTAGCATTTTATCATTGCATTCTTCCATCAGAGGGGTCTTGATAAATTGGCTTCCAAATATTTTCTATATCTCATAGTCATTTTGAATATAATTTTTCTTTGTTTTTTTCCAATTGGTCTTTTGTTTTTTTTTTACTTCTATACAGAAATGCTGCTGATTTTTATGAATTTGTTTTGTATGTAAATATTGTACTGAAATTATCAATTATCTCAGTTGTTTTTTCCTTTGATTCTCTGTTATTCTCTGGTAATCCAACATATTTTCAGCAATTAAGGAGAATTGGTATTCTGTTGGCCAGTTTTTATATCTTTAACTTCTTGAACTTTGGTCATAATCATAGCTAAACCATATTTCTAAAACTATGCAAGATTGTAGAATGGAAAGACACCAGTTATCACTTGATTTGTGCATTTATTGGGAAAGCTTCTGGTGTTTCCCTTTTTGTCATTTTTGAGAGCTATGTACTTATGGATATGTACTTTTAGGATATAAAAGTGCCTCTTCTAAGTTTTCACTTTGCTTTATAGATTTTTTTAGGCATAAGTGAACATTGGACTATGTTGACAAATTTTTGAGCATCTATCAGTATAATCATGTGGTTAATGGATTAAAAAAAACTTTTGACAGGATTATTTTTACTTGTTTTCCTAATGTTGAACCATCCTTGCATCTGTGCTTATAAATCCAACTGGGTTATGGGAAGTAATTGGAGATACTGCTACAGTTTTGTTCCAAATATTTTGTTTAAAATTCCCGCATTTCACAAGTGATTATGTATTGAGTGATATTGGTCTCTAGTTCTCCTTTGCTTTATCCTGCCATGGTATGGACTAATATCTACTTCTTGAGTCTTTTTGTCTAGTCTAGTCTAGTCTAATTGCCCTCTGGCACTTTGATGGCATATCCCTCAATATGTAAATTAATTTAGTATCTCATAAAAGGCTTTTAGTACAGTGTTTTCATTCCCTCAACCTTGAGGTAAATTTGTTGAGTCCTGTATTAACTGCTTGTTAAACACTTGATAAAATTCACCTTTAAATGTACCCAGACTAAGGTTCCCTCTGTCTCTCCCCTCTTTCCTCTTGCTATTTCTTTTAGGGCTGGTCCAATTTAATTTTCTGCCATTGGGTTGTGTAAAATAGTCTCATTTTTGCTCACATTCTAAATTTTACTGGCCCATAGCTATGTATGGGAGTTACTGATGATACCTTTTACTTTTTGGTGATTTTAGAAGGTAGAGATTTCACAAACTGCTCAGGATCTAGGATATCATGTCCTCCCTGGAATGCCTCTGCCCCACCTCCCATTTCTATTAGAATATCAGAGCTCTTGTCCTCCTGTCCTCAGTGCATGCTTATGGTGACCCTGGAGCCAAGTTGAGGATGCCTGATAGCCTTCAGAATTGCTGTATTGCCTCCTTTGATCCTCTAAACAAACCAGGGGAGCACCCATTCCTAGCTCCCAGAGACCATTCCCTTGCTCCTAGTTAGGTGACTCACCCATGGCCTTGGAGTGAATAATGATGGGGCAGGATTCAAACCCAGACATCTCCTAAATATAAATTCACCCCCTTTGTATGTCTGTATGTGAGGACACACACTTTTGCTGCCCCCACTGTTGTGCCCCCCCAGGAGTGATTCCCCAAGCACTGCCAACTGGGGATCTCAAAGTGTCATTGAATCCCTGCTTCTGAAGGGCATGGCCGTGGCTGCAGAACCAGGAGCTCATCAGACACTGACTCATTGTATCTTCCTCACAATCCTGGGAGAATCATCCTCTCTCACTAACAGCTAAGGGGCTTGGTGGTGGGATGGGAATTGTGAGAAGACAAAGGACAGGAGCATACACTGACAGCTTATTCCTGATAATTTGTTTACCCTGCACCTGCTCTTTCTTCTGTCTCCTAGAGAAAATCCTCTAGCTGCCCCTGTCACAGCAAGGGGAGATGAGATCTCTGTCCCTGTGCCCAGTCTCTCCCCCACTTGCTCTGTCTACTCCACTTCTTTAACTGGACTGGGCTCCTTCCATCTGTGACCTGAAGGGAAGAGGCAGAAACCAAGCTTAGCAGGGAGAGGATGGATCTGGAGTCAGGAATCCTTATCTGCAGTCCTCTACCTCTGACTGAAGCTGGTTGTGTGATCATAGTTTCTGCCTCTGGACAAATGGCACTAAGGCTTATGGGACTGTCCTCACAGAGTGATTCTACAGAGAGTGCTCTAGAAATGCCAGTGATGGTGATGGTGATTCTCGAACAGCTCATAGAATCCCACTGTGTTCCATCTATGGAGCAGGACCCCAAACACTGGGGTCTTTGCTCCTTGTCCCTGTCCTAGAACTGAGTGGCATCAGGACACCACCAGCTCTGTTCTTTGCCCTCAGAGCCCAGCTTGTTTTGTATGAGAAAACAAACAAACAAGCAGGCAGAAATGTGGACAGAGAGGGAGACAGATGGGTAAAAGCAAACAAGGAGGCGATTAGGCAAGCAGGCAGGCATGTAGGTGGACAGATGGGCAGGTAGACAGATGGACAGACAGCAAACAGCTAGAGAGACAGACAGACAAATGGATAGGCAGACAAGTAAGCAGACAGATGGAAAGACAGACAGACAGACAAGAAGGCAGCAGGCAGACAGACAGATGGGCAGACAAGTGGGGAAGCAAACAGATATGTAGGCAGACAGATGGGCAGACAGACAGGAAGGCAGCAGGCAGACAGAGAGATGGGAAGACAGATAGGCAAGCAGGCAAACAGACAGACAGATGGGTAGGCAAACAAGCAGGCAGGCACATAGATGGACAGGTAGGCAGAAAGATAGGCAGGCAGACTGGTAGGCAGGCAAGCAGACAGGTATATGGGTTGGCAGATAGACGTAGATGGGAGGACAAATAAGTAGCCAGACAGATGAGTAGGCAGACAGAGACAGACAGATAGCTAGGGAGGCAGGCATGCTAGCAAATAAATGGGTAGACAAACAGATTGATGGACAAACAGATGGGTAGGCAGACAGACGGGCAGACAAATGGCTAGGCATGCAAGCAGGCAGACAATAGGTAAGCAAACATGTAGGCAGATTGATGGGCTGAATAGAGCCATGGTAAGGTACAGCAGTCCCACAGTCCTGAAGTCACCTTGAAGAAGAAACAGCAGGACCCAGCAAGATTCTACAACACATGCAATGAGAGACACATGCAAGGTTTTTATCAATTTTTTTTAACCCTGTAAGTGCCTCTGGACTTGGGAGACAGAGGGAGTTCCCTACTGTATTAGGAACAGCCTGAGTGAGTTCAGTTTTTCACCATCAACAGGTCAGGACTGAGGAGTCTGGATTCCTAATCTCAGCTCCAAGCCACAAACATAATGTGGACCCAGCCAAGTAAAGATCCTTTCCTGGTCTCCTTCAGGCTCCTTGCCAGCTCTTTTGAGTCCTTGATCAAGGCTCCATCCTTCCCTTCACCTATAATAGAGAAGGAAGGGTTTTTGCCCTAGGTCCTGCCAGAGGTACTGAGAGACAAGGGAGTATTTACCAGGCTGGCCTCGTCTTCTGAGAAGGGGGTCAGTTCTTAGTCGCTAGGGCCCCAGGGTCTGAATCCACGGACAGTTATAGGGGTTACTGGATGACTGAGCTCATTTCCCCTTGGAGCTGCCATAATCAATGATCATATCATCTAGAAGTAACACTGTCTGCAGAGGGAGATAGGGATGTCTCCTCAGTAGTACCTCCCACCCTCTCCTCCCCCAGTCAATTACCATCAGCAATTAGCATGGATTAATGAGCTAGGCCATGACAAGTATCTGGGAGCAGGTGATAGCAAAAAAACTTTTTAGTGCTTCCTGGGAGGTGGGGTAGTGATGTGAGTCACACAAGGTACTGAATGAGGCTTGGGAAATGAAGGTCTCAGCTTGTGCAGGCATGTGGCCTGGCCTAGTACCAGGTTATTGGATGTGGCCACTACAGGCCACATCTGGACAGGCTGCCAAAAGATGCACCAACAAGGATGACAGACTTTCTGGTCATACTCATCTCTTCATCCTGTGTCCTCCCTTGAAGGCCTGGAAGCCAAGACCCATAGCGATGGTGGAAACCAAAATGGAATGAACAGTCATGAGCGTCACAATGTTAAGTGAACTTTCTCAGAGTCTCTCAGGTTGAGAGGACTTGTAGGGGCCACAGAAGGACCTGAAGCTCTGTTTCCATGTAAATTGAAAAGCTTTCTCTTACAGGAAAGACCATCTGCACAACTGCCCCCAAACCGGCAACAATGCCGGGAAGCATGAGTCACTGTCATTACAATGACAACGAAAATGGTGGCAGTTGCATTCATAATAGGAACATTGGGTTTCCAAATAAATCTTTTTTTATTTTCCTGGAGACTTCCCTCAACACGGCAAATGGAAAAGTTGCCACTAAGCTCAGCTTCTTCTCACCACACCAGAATAACAGGAAATTTGCACAATCATATCACAGCCATAATGGAAAAGGAAAAAGGAAGCAAATCTCAACAATGTAACATTGCCATTATTGGTTTACTACTTCTGGCTCTCCACCCGCACAACCCACCATGCTGGTCTTCTGTCCCTTCCTCTGTGTGATTAGAGTCATGTCTGAATCAGCCTTTGGGGTCTCCACTTTTCCACTTGTCAGCATCTCTATCACCAATGCAATACCCATAGCAACTATTACTAAATGCAGATGTATTTCCAGGGTTGAATCACAAAACATAACAAACATTCTTCTTCAAAGTTGAAACCAAGATATTTAGTCAGATACAAGAAAGCCAATTCCACCATGGTAAGCAAAGAGGCTTATACACATCACCAATCCAGGGAGTGCTGACATTCCCAAGCCCTGCCTCCATTAGGTCTCCCCACAAACAAGCTACTCTAGGCAAAATGCCTCCCTTTCTCACTCATGCTGGATGCTCTGCCTCCCTCTCTCTCATCTCTGCCCCTACACTCTCCTCCTGCTCAACCCTTCTATTCAGTAAGCTGATCCCTCCACAGGCTTCATATAACTCAAGCTGTGGTCTGGGTAAAAACTCTCAGCAAGTCACACGGCCCTATTAAGGGAAAGGGAAAATCTACAAATTCCATTAGTGTTACAATGTCCTGGGTGAACAGAGTTCTTCTGTTACTTAAGGGACTGAGTTTTGGGGGTCAAGATGAAAAAGTATGAGACTACAGGAGGGAGCGGGCAAGAAGTGTGGGGCTTTTTATATGATTATTGAGTAGAATTAGGACCTGACTTTGGGCAGGAAGGTTGTAGAGAATAGGCCTCTCTGCAGAGGTTTCCCAAAGCCATCCTTTTGACAGTCTATACCACCTTGTATTGAAGAGTGGTGAATGAATTCACCCAACCCATTTGGAGAGGAGGAGCAGCCATGTTTGAGTGATTCATATGATGGCACTGGGCCTATTTGGACACTATATACTTCAGAAGGGAAAGAGCTTCTGCTGGAAGAGCTGACTACAGGAAAGCCATTATGGGAAAACAAACAGAGGGAAGCCAAAAGAATTACTGGCATCCTATATTCCTAAAAGTCAAGTTTGGTGTGTGCCCTGGAATCCCATTCTATAAAGGTGACATTAAATGTCAATGAAAAAAGATGGACTTTTAATAAAAGGAGGGAATAAAAATGAGCAAAATTAGTAAAGTAAAATATGCCAAATGGAAAGGGAGGTACAAAATCTAACAGAAGAAAAGAATTTGTTAAAAATTAAGCTAATGACTCTGTGAGGCATCAAGAATTAGTCAGACAAAATCAAAAGAATGATAAAGTAGAAAAAAACATAATATATCTCATTGGAAAAACAACTGACCTAGAAAATAGATCCAGGGGAAATAATTTGAGAATTATTTGTCTACTGGAAAGCCATGATGAAAAAAAATGAACCTGGACAGTATCTTCCAAGAAATCATTAAGGAAAACTGTCCTGAGGTCCTAAAACCAGAGGATAAAAGTTATTGAAAGGATCCACCAGTCACCCCCTGAAAGAGATCCCAAAATGAAAACTCCAAGGAATATTGTAGCAAAAT
>CM053597.1:174151755-174167399 GCA_028646575.1 Pseudocheirus occidentalis | reverse complement strand
TCCGGCCTCAGACACTTAACACACACAAAAAAGCTAGCCGTGTGACCTTGGGCAAGTCACTTAACCCCAACTGCCCTCCAAAAAAAAAAGCAAAAAAAAAAAAATACAATATTAAGGCATTGTACTGAGAATGGGAGAGAGAAAAATGGGAATGAAGCACTGGCTAGCAAAGGTTTATTTAATGCATCAGATGTCTCCTTGCCCTTGAAGGCTTCTAAATAGCAAATTTGATTTATTTCTCAGGACTGATTTTGGTTCACAGGAATATTTAAGGTTCAAGAATTGTAGCCTAAATAAGGCCCTCTTTTCTTTTTTTCTGACCCAAACAGAAAGCTGGCTCTTAGGAACTTCTGAGAAAATCAGGAAACCAGTAGAGCCAAACCAAGCAAAACAGAGATCAAGATGCTGAAGCTCTGCCCACCCCAAAGTGGCAGCATTTTTTTTTCCTTCTCCCTAAGTAAATTTTTCATAAATATGAAGACTAGATTCTTACTTTTCGGCCAGGCTGATTCTTTAAGAAAAGAGGACATGATCTTATGCATATCCACTTTGTCTCCTGCTAAAGCTAGGTCAATAGTCAGTCCGCTGCTTTGAATTTTTTTTTCTCCTGATTTTGAGGGCAGAAAGACCCTGGGCAGGAGCGCAGATTTTTCATATCGCTCCTTTACTCATTGCTGTAAATGGTTCTTTAAACACACTAGCGCCCCCCTCAGAAACTGGTAAGCAAGTAGTGGGTCAACCTTTGGGTGCTGCCTCATCAAGGAGCCAGTCTTTGGCCCCTTGAAAGGCTAGCAGGTTAATTTTGCAAAATATAAATTGCATTTTTGGCTCTTATTGTACAGTCAACACTAGAGAATTTCTGTGTTGAGTTTTGTATCTTTGTAACATTTTAGATGAGGTTATGTTTGTACTTTTGTTGTGTAGAATGGAAGGAAATCATATTAAATAAACCTCAGAGATTGGGGGGGAAAGGAAATAAAGTAAAATATGATTTATAAAAGAGAGTGAGTTCAGTTTTGGACAGGTGGAGTTTCAGATGTCTCCAGGAGAATCAGTTCTAAATATGTAAGTCACTGGAGATTCAAGACAGGAGACCAGGAGAAAGGTGGGAGCTGGATAAATTGATCTCAGAATCTTCAGCATATTAAATTTAGTAGGAGCTAATGAGATTGCCAAGTGAACCAGTAAAAATGGAGAAGGGAAGAGGACTGAGAACAGAGCACTGTGAAATACACAGTTATCAGAAATAATGGTCAATGGTCCAGCTAAGGAGATGGAAGAGCAGTCAGACAGATAGGAAGAGAACCAAGAAAGAAGAGTGTCAAGGAGAAGATGAGGATTGACAAAGTCAAAGGCTACAGAGAAATTAAGAAGGATGAGGACAGAGAAAAGGTCATTAAATTTGATAATTAGTAGATTGTTAGTCATTTTTTAGAGGAATTTCAGTTGAATGATGTGAGAAGCCAGAGAATTGCACCAAGAGTGAAAGGAAGTAAAGGAACCTATTGTAGACAACGTTCTCAAAGAGTTTACCCAGAAAAGGCAGGAGAGACCTGGGAAGACAGATAGTAGCAGCAGTTGGATCAAGGAAAGGTTTCTTGAGGACAAGGAGATAGGGGAGTGTTGGTAGGCCATAAGGAAGCAGACAGTAAACAGAGACTAAAGGTGAAAGAGAGAGGATTGCAGGAGGTGTTTAGGGTTGGCAAAAGGCTTGGCAAACATTATCTCATTTATTCTCACAACCCAGAAACCAAGCTAAATGTCATTAATAAATCCATTTTGCAGATGAGGTAACTGAGGCAGATGGTGGGAAAGTATGTTGTTCAGGGTCTCACAGCTAGTAAGTGTCTGAGACTGGATTTGAACTCAGGTCTTCCTGGCTCCATGTTTACTGCTCTATCCAAGGGTCCAGATGGCTAAAGATAAATCAATACAGACAGAGATCCATGATAAGTAGAGGAGAGATTGATAGATGATAGAGGGATAGACAGATATAGACAAAAACAGAAGATGGACCAACAGATTGATGAAGGATAGTGGGATTGTTGATTGATATATATTTAGGTGAGTAGATGTAAATGAGTAGCATGTTAACTGATTTACTATTCAGATAATTATGGATAGATATAGATAATTGGAGGTATAAGTGATAAGTAGAGAGAAAAGTGGATAGATGGATGGAGAGGTAGACAGACTGATACACAAGAGATATAAGGAAATAGGCAAATGATAGACTAATTGAGATAGATGGTAGCAGACTAATATATAGATGAAGGGAATGATGATGATGATGAAATTTGATAGATAGATATTAAGGGTAGGTAGACAGAGGCAGCTTTTAGAAAAAGAGATTGAGAGATTACAGATAGTGATAGATAAAGGTGATGATATGGGTTATGCATTCTCATCATACATTAAGGGATGATGGGAATTACTCATTAGTCACAGGTAATGATGATTTGTTTCTAATGCAGAAAGTGGGTCCTTAGGAGATGTCCCTGACTCCCTCCACAATCTGTGTCACTAATCCAGGAGGTGAGAGGATAATCATTGTCCTGGGGGAGGAGAACTCAGGGGAGTCAGGCCCTATAACTCTGTCCCCTGACACATTTGCTGCTATCACACTGACTCCTTAGGAGCAAATGCCAGCCTGGTGAGTGTCTCCTTCTATGTCAAGTTCACAGACAGGACTGAGTAGGATGGAGCTTCTTCCATGACCTTGAAATCAGAGGAAGGGGAATACACTGGCTCAGAATTTTGTGTACTAGCTTCAGGTAAGGTATGGAAAGGGACAGAGAGTGGTAGAGAGTAGACCCATGATTTCAGTGATGTAGTGAACCACTGGCTGAACAAACTCCCTCTACCAATGTAAGTGTGTCAGGTTGGGGTAAGCCCTTTGTAACTTTTGGTCTTAAGAGTGGCCTGGTGTAATGGTAATGGGGATTTGAAGATCTTCCCTGCCCCTTGTAATGGCAAGCAAAAAAGTACTTAGTGCCTTGTTTCAAGTTGAGCTTTCTACTTGATTATATCAAGCCTTTGTTAAAAAAAAAAAAACAGAACTTGTGAATCCCACAGTGGGAAGAACTTGCTAATGCAACAGGAAGGGGTAGGGCAGGGAGGAGCTAATGACCAGGATAAGAAGCTGAACACAAACTGAGAGCCAGAACTGCTGGAAGCAAGCAGCATGGAGGCTGAGGAGCTACCATGAGTGAGAGAGGGGCATTCTTGCTTGAGGGAGTCTGTTTTGTTTTGAAGGCCTGATGGAGGGAAGGTTTTGGAAGGCTTGGGTGTTTGCTGCATTGGTTATGTGTACCAAATTCATGGTTACTGTAATGAATTTGACTTTCCGATTTGGGGACTCAGTTTTCTGGTGTTTGAATAAATGCTTTGGTTCTGTCCTCCATGTGGAGAGCCTGTTACATTTTGTGATTCACAACTACACCAGCATATTCATAGCCACTGTGGGTGCTGTTAATATCACATTAGTGTTACACCTGGGGGCGATGACATGCAAGTGGCTCCCCAGCTGTACCTTTCCTGTATCTGTAAGAGGTTGGTCTTCCTGGTTCTTCCTGGCTCTCTTCTTTATAATGCTCTCTTTGGCTCTGCGGTTGGCTCTCTAACCACTAGGCAAGGCTGCCTTTCTATTCCAGGGAGAGGTCCCAAGTAGAAGTAACTTGGTGAGATGGTGGCTAGCAAATCAAATTTGGATTCCATAAGACCTGAGTGCAAACTGTGCCTCAGATATTTATATGAACGATGCTGGGCAAATCACTTAACCTCTTAGCCTTCGTTTCCTCCTGTGAAAATTTGGGTAGAAACAGCACTTACCTGACTAGGTTATTGGGAAGGTCAAATGAAACCACTGACACAAAGAACCTGTAAACCTGAAAACACGCTGTGAATGTTGGCGATTAAGTAAAAGAAAGTTTCTCTACCTTCGACAGTTCCCAAGACCTTTCACCTGACTGACCTAAGGCCCTTTCCTTAATTTCTCATAGTCATCCCATTACTAGGTCCAGTGGATCCCTTCTCTGTGACCCCTCTGGCATGGCTCCCTCCTCCTCCCTTTCCCCCTTCCCCTCCCTCCCCTGCTCTACTGTCCTTGCCCTGTACAGGACTTCTGCCTGCCTGGATTGGGGTCAAAGCGCCCTTAATAAGGCTTCCCAGAACCACAGAATGGGCTGACCTCACCTCTGCTCAGAAATGGTGACTGTCTCCTTGTTGCCTTTGGTCTGAAGTAGATCTCCAACTCTTCTGACTGGCATAGAAGGTTCACCCCAGCCCAGTGTCCTATTGCCTTCCCAACCTGGCTGCATTTTTCCCCTCTAAGGATTCTCTACTTCATCCAGACTGGGCAACTATCTGCTCCCTGGACACCCACGGAGGTCTCTCACCTCTGTGTCTGCCAGGTATGCAGAACTTTATTCCTGGAATGCCCTGCCAGTCCATCTCTGCTCTCCTTTATAGCCTTGTCCCATGACATTGGTGAGTGGAGGGCTGAGCAGGAGTAACGCCCTCTCTAGGAAGGCTGCCTTTGGTGCTAATGACCTTCTCCTCACAAGTGCCCTAGGTCTGTGGATGCAGTAATTACAAAGTTTTGTGCTTTACCACTCTCTTCTATAAGCACCACAAGGGAAGTCTTGTCCAGACTTGTATCCTAGGGATGCCTAGCATTCACTTCACATGTGTCTGTCCTAGCTCCATCGAGCTAAGAATGTGTGTGTGCGTGCATGTGTGTGTGTGTGTGTGTGTGTGTGTGTGTGTGTGTGTACACAGGGAGAGCTCGCCACACTGGTTCCTGACCTCAGGACCCAGTCCTTCCCCTTGGGTTGGGAACCTAGAAAGTTTGGTCACTTCTGCCCACCAGTCCAGCCCTGGAATTCAATCCAGTAGCCACTTAGCCTAGTGCCATGCATACTAGAGGTGCTTCGTAAATGTTTGTTGTAATCAGTGGACTCAATTTGAGTTTCCTCTTCTCATCAAAAACAGAACTGGGACATGTGAGTCCCTGCTTATGCCTCCCCCACCCACCCACCCAGGCTCTGCCCAGTAGAATTTGTGTAATCATTCTCTGCTTTCCAATGGAATATGGGAGTTGGGTTGGGCTCCTGTCTGAAGGTCCCTCCTATGTAAGAATGTTCCTGACTGAGGCAGGGTGGTGTAGTGAATAGATCTCCTGAACTTGAGTTCCTCAATATCTGACTTTGAACCCTGCCTCAGAAACTCAGCAGCTGTTTCACTCTGGACAAGTCACTTAATGGGTTTGTGCTTCATTTTCCTCATAGGTAAAAGGGGCTTTTAAAGCCCCTTCCTGCTGTAAACCCATCTTCTAGGGATCTGTCCACCCCAGCCCTGTCCCTGAGCCCAGAGCCTGCAATGAGGGAGGACAGAGGGAGGAGGCAGGGCAGCTGCTGAGTGCATCAACCCTCAGCCCAGCCAACATCTTTGGGCAAATGTTCACCTCCTCAGTCTGTGGCAAAGGAAGGGTGATTGGGATTAAGTAACTTGCCCAAGGTCCCACGGCTAGTAAGTGTTAAGTGGCTGAGGTCGGATTTGAACTCAGGTCCTCCTGACTCCAGGGTGAGTGCTCTGTTCACTGCACCACCTAGCCATCTCTGTGGCATTTTCTATATCTGCTTAGCCAAGGGTCTGACACATACAGATACTTATTAATAAATGGGTTTGATTGATTGGTATCTGGTAGAGCCAGCTGTGGAGAGCCCCATAGTGTAAGGGTGTTGAGTGTTTCTGACCCTGCAATCCAAGGCCCCAGCAACCCTGAGGTTTGATGACACTGATTGATCCTTCTGGCCAGCTGTGTTCAAGTCAAAGCTGTTCTTTGGTGAGATCAGGCAAATAGCACAGAGAAAGAAGAGGAGAAGCCCTGAGATATGCCCACAGAAGGAGAGTGTTCTGTTTAGTCCAGAGGGCAGGGCAGGAAGTGATGGGGAGAAGTGCAGAGAGGCCCATCCAGGCGTCTAGGAGGAAGACATCCTGAATGTCAGAGTTTTCCTTGAGTGGACTAGGCTGAGATCCTTCCTCTGTACTCATCCCTCAGCAGAAATTTGTGAGGAGTGGGTTAGCAATCCTTTGGTGGGATATGGCAATGAAAATGAGAATTTATTCTATAGTGCTAGCAATTATATACTTACAAGTACTCTCTGTCTCTGCCTCTGCCTGTCTTTGTCTCTTTGTGTCTCTGTCTCTCTCTGTGTATCTCTCTGTATGCATCTCCCTATCTGCCTCTGTCTGTCTTTCTCTGTATCTCTGTCTTTGTCTCTCTCTTTCTCTGTCTCTGTGTCTCTGTCTCTGTCTCTCTCTGTCTCCGTCTCTCTCTGTCTCTCTCTCAAGGACTAAGACATTTTCTCTCCTCTCTGCTGAGAGCCAGCATGTAAAGCTTGGTTGTGCAAGTGGCCTTGAGGCAGGGAGGCTTGACTTGGAGCAGTCATTGTCTCCCTCTCATACCCATAGTGTTTCCCCAAGTCATTCTCTTTACCTCTCAGTCCACTGAGCAGCTCTAAGATTCTGAGCTGTGGAGAAGCTTCCAACTTGCATCGGTAGAGAAAGCTTTCTCCTCTGGCTGTCCCCTCCATCTCTGAAATCCTGGGCCTGCCTCCATCCCTATCCTCTGCAGAAGATGAAGAGAGCTGGGCATGACCATCCGGGAACACGTTCTGAAATCCAACTGAAGTATACCTTTGCTCTTCCTGAAGGTGGAATTGTAAGGGCGCAAGGCTCCTGAGACCTAGAATTGGCTTATGAGGGACAAGAGAACCAAGTGGCATTCAGGGCAAGCCTTTGTTTCATTTCCCCCCATTACCTCCTTCCCAGCCAAACCCCACAGATTTACCTACACAGATGCCAATTCAGCCCCTCCCTTTCCTCTGCCCAGCACACCAACAACACCCAGCAACCTGCCTTCTCTTGTGAATTTATGGGAGTGCATAGATGGCAGTGTCTGTGTGTGACCTGATGAAGTCACTTCATTCTTAATCAGCAAAGGCAATATTTCAAGGGCACTCTAGAATTTTCTGCCAATCCCACCCTACTTCTGAAGGTATACAGGGAGGCCCCACCTGTGCCTGGCTACTTGAGAAACTTGGGTTAGTGAAGTGGTTTTGGAAGAAACGTGCCAGGATCAAGAGAGACATCAGTGTGAGGCTGGAAACAAGCCTGGGGGTGGGGTCAAGGTCATGCAGGGTTTGCCCCTTCCACACCCAGAGAAACCCAGGGCTGTGGAGGAGAGTTCTTGACTGGAATTGGTTGAGAAGGCAGAATGGAAAAGCAGAGTATGTGTGTTAGATTTTCTTCAATTAAATATTTTCCATCAATGGAAATTCACTATTTTTACCTTCCATATTTCTCTCTACCTCCCCTCAGTCCTCCAGAGAAAGAAAAAAAATACCTCTTACAAACATGTATTCTACCAAAATAAATTCCTGCACTGACCCATCCACCAAAGCAAATATACCTGCACAATGAGTCCATAGTCTCTATTTAGAGGTGAACACCATGTTTTCTCCTGAGTTTTCTGGATTTGTGGTTGATCATTGCAATGCTATTAAGACAATGATCAGATGTCTTAGTCTTCATGATATTGTTTCAGAATAAATTAGTCTCTTGTCTCTGTTCATTTCACTCTCCATTAGATTTTGAAGGTGTAGGGGTGGTAAGAATGGGAATGAGGAATGACCAATCTATGTGCATGTGTGTATGAGTGTGTTGGGCATGTTTACTTTTAATCATTATCTATTCAGTGCCCACTATTACACAACCATGGAGTAAGTACTGGAGGAAATGAAAATTATGACAAGACCTGTTGGTGTATAGGAGGAAGGCATACTAAAGACCCATAATTTTGCATCACTATCTCTCAAGCTCCTCGATCTCCTGAGTGAGAGCCACCTGAGGTAACAAGGGGCAAACTTGCACATCCCTCACACCAAAGTTGATACTGCTGGTGTGGTCACCTCTCTTGGACCATGTCCTTGAATTCCACCCAAACTGGTAGGTTGAGTCCCAAGAGGGGAAATAGCTATGATTTCTCTCTGGATTCTCAGGTTGTCCAGGGGCATTGATTTCTAAAACTATCACTCAAGATAACCTACCAGTGTGCCCCTCATTAACAGCATGGCCTTACCTTCATTCATATAGTCTTCATCAAGGTTTTGGTAGAGAATGACTCTGGTGAGAGAAGTTTCTCTTGTGCTCGGTGGGGCTGGCTCCTCACAAGGCATGGCATTCCTGCTGGTGGTTAGACACCTCATAGGATTCAGGGTCTGGGATGGAGGGGTCAGTATCTTGTTGGGTCACATCTTTCAGGTTCCTAGGATACTCTGCTGGTTCCTCCCTATGTTCTGATGTTGCTGAACTGGGCTACCCAACTCCTGCCCTGCATTCCTTCCAGACCTTGTCATTCTTTCTGGGTCACACTGCTTGAGCATGTCCACCTGGAAGTAACTTGCTCTGTCCCCTGTGACCATCTCTGCTTGGCTATGCCACTGGCACTAGTGGTATCTCCAAGGACACTCTGAATCTCTTCCAATCAGAATTCTTCTTCAACTGTCATGGGGGAAGAATGAACAGAAAGCCAATGGTGGCCAAGTGCTCACCATCACTGTTTGGATGGGAGATGAGGGAGCCACTGTGCACCCCAGCCAGAAGCTCCTAGGACTCTTTCCTCCTTGTAGCCACCGAGGAGCTTAGGAGATCAATTGGTCTCCCCATTTTAAGCAGACATTTTCAGCTCAGCCACGAGGGGAAGACATTTTTTTTTCTTTTTTGATTCTGCAGTCCAATTAGAGACTTCATGATTTTGTGTAATGAATCTCTGAGTCATGGTCAGACTGAAAGCAGGCAGGTGGCCTCTGGCCACTCTGGTCCATCATGTAGCTGAACTGACTCCTCTACCTGGGTGTCACCTCCTAGTCAGACCCCTTTTGTGAATGGGATGGGTCTGCATTGCTCCCAGAAAAGGACCTTGTGGCAAGGGTGGTCAGAGTGATAAAGATTTCTGTTTTCTTCCATAGTCTGTGATGTGCAGGTCCTGCTCATTCTCCCTAAGGAGCAGAGAGAATGGTTCCCTATCCCATTTCTGGGGATTATCTTCCTTTCACAGACAGCATTTGGGCTCCTGGGGAGCTCCTTTCTCCTAGCTTTGAGTAGCCTCATTCCTCAGGCTATAGGTGGAGGTGCATTAACTTCACTGTTATTCAGCTGACCTCGACCAACACCAGCTACTTCTCTCTAAAGGAGTTCCTCTGAAGATGAAAGTCTTCCTGAATGACGTCAGCCAGTGTCTCTCCATCTGCACCACCTGCCTGCTAAGTTGCTTCCAGGCTGGGACTGTCAGCCCAAGTGGCTCCTGGGGTACCAGGCTCCAAGCAGGAGCCCCGAAGTGTGTGCTCCCCTCCTGTGTCCTCTGCTAGCTTGTCAGCCTCTATATAGACATGGATGTGCCCATTTTTGTAACAGGCCTGAGGCCAAGTTCCCTCAATAATACCCAGCTTGTTAAGTTCCTCTGTTGCTCCTGGGAACCTCCTTTGGCAGATTATGTCATCACTTCTTACCTTAGAGACACAGTCTTTGTTGAATTGATGGTGTAGACAAGTAGCTACACCACTCATGAGTGCAGTACCTGCACAGGTGCAGCCTCTCTCGAAGAGCCTTCCCAGAGATCAGGGTCTCCATATTCATCCTGCTGCTTGTGAGTATCTTCCTTGCCTTTTACTTTGTCAACAATGTCATCGATCTGTGCAAGTGCTACCAGAAGAAGTCTAGTACTTGGCTCCATTCTGTGTCCACCATCTTGACGCTCTGCTTTCCAGGCATCACCCCCTTTGTGCTTCTCAGCAGCAATGCCCAAGTGCTCAGGTCCTGCTGTGGGCGATGTTTGGGCTCCTGCCAAACCACAGGCACAGGACAGACCTCATTGTGGCTCTTTGTTTCTTTTTGAGAACTGCAGGTAAGATCTGGGAGAGAAGTCTCATTTCCTAGAATCCTGGCAGAATCCACCTTCCCTCTGCCAGCCAAAGGGCACCTCTATCTCCCCCCTCAGACCAATGGCTTTAGTGGTTGCAGGGCCCAGTACTGAATTCAGTGGACAGCCTTGTCTTCTCAACCTGCTCGAAAATCAGTTTTTAAATGGAGAAACAGGTAAAGAAATAAATTATGATAATAAGCAACTAGCAGTTACATAGAGTTTTATCATAGGAAAAGGACATCTCTCCCATCATGCAGCCACAAAAAGTTTCAAATCCAGTTATAAAGTGTTGTTCGTGTTCATTCTAGAAGAGGACCAATGACATCAAGAAGGTGATGCCTCGAGTTGCAAGTGCATTGGATTTAAGTGAGGCAGGGCTGTGCAAAGTCCCCAGCCTCACTCCCTCCTCCAGGGTCATTTGGGTCCAGTGGCCTGATACGGATTAGGATGACTGGAGATGGCCCTGAAGGTAGTGGGAGACCTTGGCCTCTTTAAGCAAAGGTCTTTCCCAGGTCTCAGATAATCTGAGGCAAAGCCCATTCAGTGATTAAGGTGAGGTAAGGAGTGAGATTAAAGATAGTCTCCTTTGACTTCATGAAAGAATCGGTCTGGGAGGGGAAGACCCTCCAAGCTTCTGGCCAGAACACAAACAATTGTGATTTACACTCACTCTTAGCAAAACCCAAACAATGAGTAAATTGAGACTTGGGGCTGGGGCCTATTAATGTTCATTCAGTAAGATCCAGGGTAACTTGGGCTTAAAGGCATAGTCAAATAGCTCCGTTTGAATCCCAGTGGGCTTTGTCAAACCTGGCTTTCTAGAACTATATTTCAAGAAATAAAAAAGAAAATGACATGAGAAAAGAGTTCATTGTCCCAGCTTTGAAAAAATGTATAGAAAAGAGCAGAGATCCAAGAGCAGAGCAAAGACAGGGAGTCCCTGAGCTCTCCCCCAACCACCCCCAACCACCCCCAACCACTTTTAAATAATGCCTCTAAACAAACTCTATAGCAGCAGAACCCACAAAAAGAAGTCAAACAATTTTCCATCCCAAGACAATGTATAAGGTCAGCAGAAAAGGTGTGCTGCACCAGGATGAGAGAAGAGCACAGTTCAGTACAGGCTGGGCCAGTGTGGACCAGGCTCTGCAAACCAGGAGCAGGCCTCGGGGCAACTGGATCATTGGCAGCAGGGGCAGTTTCCAGACCTCTCAGCCTACAGATGGCAAAGACAAATTAGAAGTAGATCTGTCACACCTGGGTGACAGAGACACAAAGTCCAGCATAGCATGGCCCCTGCAAACCAGGGGCACGCTTTGGGGTGACTGAAGCAACAGCAGCAGCAGATGCTTCCAGAGTTCTCAGCCCAGAGGTGGCAAGGGCATTGAACAACTGGTCAGAAGTAGATTACAGAGATCTCTTTGCTAGCACAGGGACAGGACTCTGTTGCTTTACTCATATGCAGGTCTGGGTTGCAGTCCTGGGTGGCAGTCACAGGGCAAGGAGGAGCACCAGCACACCAGAGCTTGGGGCCACAGCGGAGCAGGGACCTTGCTCACAGTTCCAGGGCAGAAAAGAGTGCTAGTGGTCACTCACAGGCCAGCAGAGTATCAAACACACCTCTCCTTAGATCATACCACCTTGGAAGAACAGAAAACTTTCAGGTCCCTAGAAGTATCTCTAAAGACAACTACACAAAAGCTCGGAAGCTTTGGACTGTGCCCTCCACCCTGGAAGCAGATGTCTACTTTAATAAAGCATTAAAAGTCAAGCAATAGGCTGGGAAAATTAGCAAACAACAGAAAAAAATTCTTGTCATAGAAATTTACTGTGATGGCAAGGAAGATCAAAATACAAACTCAGAAGAAAGTTCATTGTAATGTTAAGATCTTCCTTGCCCATTAATAGGCCTTACCTGAAGCCCATTAAGGGCAGCTTGCTTGTAGGAAGGTTTTCACACCTTTTGCTCATTTCTAATTAGGCACCAAGTCAGGTGAGGGCTATAATGCCTTCTGGCTCTGAGAAGTGCATAAATACTCTGAGTTGCTGTTTTGCTTTGGGGCTGACTTATGAGAAGGAATGATTACCTGGTTGAGTTTCTGAGTGGCCAAAGTTCCTCAGCTGCTCAGATGTAAAGGCTCTCTCAATCCAAAGATGTATGTAAAGTATATAGGAATATTGCTTTGATTCAAGCAGAGTCCTGCTGTTGATCTTTATTTCTCGGCTTGCATTTTCTCTGACATTCGGTTTGCTGACTTTCCCCCTGAACTAATTAATGTAATTTTAAAAGATTGTTGGCCCCTTAAACATCTACCTTTCCTAGTATAGTATATCTAAAAACCTGTGTTAGCAGTCATGTTAGGTATGCCAGTGTGGTTGCCAGTAACAAAGTCAAAGCTCTCATATCTAAAGCCTCCAAGAAAAATATGAATTGGTCTCAGGCCATGGAAGAGCTCAAAAAGGATTTTGAAAATCAAGTAAAAGAAGTAGAGGAAAAATTGGGAAAAGAAATGAGTGTTGCAAGAAAATTATGAAAAAATGAGTCAACAGATTGGTAAAGGAGACACACACACACACACACACACACACACACACACGTAAAGACAAGCACGAGAAGCTTTCCAGAGGACTGCTGCTGTGAACAGCTTCCAAGGTTCTGATTATACAGTATTGTGAACTCTCTATTCAGTTACAAACTAAGACAAAACATCGACAGAAAATCAAAATACAGTACTCATAATGTTATAACTTAACAACTTATCACTAACATTGCCACATAGTTTTCACCAAAGTGGTCACATAGTTTTAAACAAACTACATTCATTTAGTAACTCAATCATTCTTAAGGAGGCAAGCCTCCTTAATTTATACAAAGTACAGAGCTCAAAAGTTCTCCATCCCTAGGTCACATTGTCTTAATTTCTTCAATCAAAAAGTTTTCTTTCTTCTTGATTGGAGATTAGATTCCAATCATCCTTAATTAGTAAGTCCTCAATTCAGTCATCTAAATGTAAAGGTCAGAGTTCTCCACCCCTAGTAAATCTTGATCTTCTCAGTTTGCATTATATACCCAAGAAGAGCTCTTTTCATCTTGACTTTAGGCTGGCTCTCCACTTCCATGGTTTCCCTTCCATGGCCCCAGCTCCTGCCAGCTCCTTGTTGTCCAGCTCCTTATCCAGTTACTGCTCCATACTGAAGCTCACAGCATCTAGTCTACTTCAAGTCCTTCACTTCTCGGGAAGGCTAAGTTTAACAAGGCCACAATAACATTCATGCACATTGCTCGCATCCTCATCAATTCACTTTCTGCCCAAGAAATCAACATAAACCCAACATTTCTCATTAGAGTGTGGACTTTAAGCTTTTAGTCAGTTTGAAAAATGTGTTTTCATGGTGTCCCTTTGACCTCAATGGGAGGAAAGATACGCATTCAGAAAAATTGAAAACAAAGTTAAAGAAACAAGATTAATGTATGAGTTGAAGAGAAATCAGCAAGGTAAAGCTGTATGCCAAGTATCTTCGATGTACTCAATGTTTCTGCTGAGTTACATTGAAGTACACTTTCCTTATTTTCAATGGCCCAGTAGAAAAAGATGAAAATGCGAATTTTTCATACCTTATTTGGATTGCTTGATTTCTATACATTGTTGTAGATAGAGATCCTGTAGGATTCTATATTTCTCACTGGAGTTTGGACTTTTCCCTTTTAGTCAGTTTAGAAATGTGATTTCATGATCTCCCAATGACATCATTGGGACAAAACCAAAGCATTCAGATAAATAAAAAAAAAGCTGAGGAAACAAGATTTAAAATAGTTGAAAAGAAATTGACAAGATAAAGCTGTATCCCAAAGACCTTTGTTGGCTCAGTCTTTCTGGGGAGTTATATTGAAGTATAATTTCCTATTCTTCAGTGGCCCAGTGGAAAAAGATAAAAAGTCAAACTTCTCAGGAATTGTTAGGATTCCTTGAATTCAATGCATTGTTGTACATAGAAACCCTGCAGCTCTCCATATTTCTCACTGAAGTCTAGATTTTTTGCTTTAGTTAGATAGCAAAATGCATTTTTCATGGTCTCCCATTGACTCAAATTGGACAAAACCTAAGCAGTAGAAAAAGATGAGAACAGGAATTTCTCTGCCCATGTTTGGATTCCTTGAATTCTCTGCTTTGTTGTAAATAGGGGTCCTGCAGTACTGCACATTCTCATTGATGTGAAGAGTTTTCACTTTTAGTCAGTTTACAAAATGCATTTTCATTTTACCCCTTTGACTTCAATGGAACAAAACATAAGCAATTCAGATAATTTTTTTAAGTTAAGGAAACAAGATGTACTGGATGGGTTTGATGGGGAGCTGAGGTGCCTTTGGAAAAGGGCATGGGTTTCCATTTAATATGAACCCTCAGACCCAGGCCCAACTTTGAATTGCTAGTTCTTTGGAAGAACCGAAACTCTTGCCAAGAGTCCACATCCTTTCCATACTCCCCCACACCCCTAACCAAGAGATGCTTCCATTTCTCTGAACATCTCCAATGGCTTCCCTTGGGGATTTGAAACCTAACCAGCCCCAGGGTAAGGAGGTAGAGGAAAATCTGGCTCCCCAGAGCCCCAGCCCTTCACCAGCTTTTATACCTACAGGCCTGATGGGTGTCTTTGGCATCATCACCAAGCTAGCTCTGGGGAGTGTGGACAGGGGGAACCATCCCATGAAGAGCAAAAAATCCCTGCACCTCCAAAATCCAACCCTGAGCCATTGTCCCATCCCCAACAGACAGATAAGAGAGGCAACCCAAACTGGGTCAGGTTCCCAGGTGTTGGGATGCCTTTGTAACTTTGTAACACTGTGGTGACTTTAGTCTGTATTTGTAACTTTGTAACATTGTTGTAACTTCTGTCTGTATTTGTAACTTTGTAAAATTGTGCCTTCAGTCTATATTTATAATTTTGTAACATTGTTGTAACTTCAGTCTATACTTGTAACTATAACATTGTTGTAACTTCATTCTATATTTGTAACTTTATAACATTGTTGTAAACAGTCTGTATTTGTAACTTTCCTTGTAACATTGTTGTAACTTCAGTCTGTAAAAATCTCCTTGAGTGCCCCTGCTCAGACGTGCAACTGGCATTCCCCAACAAAAATAACACTGGGGGACGTGCAGAGACAGTCCTTTCCCCTGCCTATGACATTGCTAAATCACCCAATGCAGACCGGTGTGCCACTACCATGCATTCATAAGAGGCCAAGAACTAGTTAAGTGAAAAATTTCATGGACTTAAGATATGAGTCAAGAAACTAGCCTAGAGACTTCCGGGAGCAGAGCCAAGATGGCAGCATAGAAGCAGCAGGGTCAGGCAGCTACCACGCAGCCACCCTAAACACCCATAAAAATATGACTCTGGACAAATTCTAGGACTCTCAAACTCAAAAAATATAGAAAACACATGTCTTGCAGAAGGCAGCTCGGCAGCAGGGGATCATCATGGCAGGACATGTGCTGAGGCCAGCCCAGCTTGAAACAATGGCCAGGCCCCAGGGCGGTAGGAAGAAGCCAAGCCAAGCCGCAGCCAGTCTACAGCAGAGAAAATCTATAGCCTCCAGCAACTCCACGTCTACCAAGGTATGAAAAATAGGGATTAAAAAAAGAAAAATAGGGAT